>CM040422.1:101227064-102427064 GCA_022702705.1 Papilionanthe hookeriana x Papilionanthe teres | reverse complement strand
CTCCCTCTCTTCTCCCTCTCTTTTATCTCTTTCTTGATGTCCAAATCTATTTGAAATAGTTTAGAAACAAATTCCCCAAGAATTTCCTCAAATAACCCTTTAAAGTTCGTCCAAATACATTAAATTTGACTTCTACTGATATAGGGCACATTTGGCGCTGGATAGGGCGCCGACGGTGATGCCCCGATGATTTAATTCAAATGCTCTTTGGAATTAGGCACCGGCGACGCCCATTATAGCGCCGATGTGTCGGCTAATTTTTTTTATTATTTTGAAAATAAAATTTTAAAATTTAAATTTAGTGTAATATGTAAAGTATTTTATTTTGATTTAGAAAATGGTGATATATTATTTTATTTTGAAAATAACGAGACCATATAGATCTCATATCAAATAGTTTAAATAGTTGAGCACGATACCACAAGTGACACATCATCCCAAAAGATGAGCGTACCACTTATTAGTAGGCTTAACTATCTAAACTTAAGGGTTTATGACTCTATTTTGGTCTGCATATTTTATAGCCGACAAATTCCCCTATCTAATGCATAGATTATACAAGGTTTAGATTAACCTGGGTTCTTAATTCCCTCTAAGGGAAAGCCCCTATAGTTAATTACATCTTAAGTAACCGAAGTTACCTAAGAAAACTCTCGATAAGGATCACGGGCTTCGTCTTCAAGAATTTCAACGTTCAAGTTTTCACGATTGGTTGTCGGAAAATCAAATGGAATGGTTCAATATGGAACAGTTATTTTTGGAATCCAAAGGTATGAAAAGTAGGAAATGTCAAAGATACTGAAAAGCTTCAGTGACATCTCAAACTAACCTATGATTGGGCTTGATATCTTTGAAAGTGAAGTTATATTTAATATTTTAATCCTGTAAATTATTTAGATGATTTGGGATTTATATCTACATGTCATATGTAAATAACCCAAAAATATGAGAGGATTTATGTCGTGCCAAACGACAACCTCGGAATCCTAAATAGTTTAGGACTTATATCGTACGATGTACGATCGTACTAAGTCCTAAAAGATAATGTGAGGATTTACGTCGTATGAAACGACGACCTCGACGCCCTATAGATATTATTTAAATCTACGAAAGTCCGATCGAAAATCCTTCATTTGTCCTCTATCGTCTCGTCTCGAGAAAAGGATAGAGATATGAGAGAAAAGAGAAAACCATGCCTTGAACGGTCTATCCTAAGGGTATATGCGAGGGAATAATTAAAATAAACATGTATAATAAAAAAGGAAATAACCATGCCCTAAATGGCCTATCCTAGGGGTATGTACAAGTATGCAAGAGAAGCAATAATAAAAAATAAACATGTGTAATAGAAAGAAACTAACCATGCCCTAGATGGCCTATCCTAGGGGCAAGCATAAAAGAAAAGTATGAATACAGGTAAGTGCATGTACAAAAGTAAAGAGATGCATGTAATAAAGAAAATAAATGAACTGTACAATAAAAAAAATGTGTACCTGGCCAACTCCGTCGATGCCTCAGAAGCAAGCTAATAGCTACAAACAACTGTACAATCAAGTTTAGCTATAAACATATAAAATATCAAAGTGGGGGAATAAGAATTCTATTTGAGGATAGGCTCAGTCTGTAGACTTCTTTTTTCTATTTCGATCCCACAGGCAACCCGAAGTACTGAAGTCTGTATCAATCTCAGATCAAGTCACCAGCAAATCACCCTAGAGTAGGTAATCCTAATCCCTACGACTTAATTAGTGAGTGAACCAGTTTATAGTATCTGAGTTTTGAGAGTGTAGCATCTGTAATCGTAGTATCTGAGTTCTTATAAATGTAATGTCTGATACGTAGTATCTGGTCTATGGTGTGTAATGTGTGCTAATTAGTGCATAGTGTAGTGTTTAATGGACAATATATAGTGTATAGTGTGTGTTATATGTAGTGTATAGTGTAGTGTTTAATGGACAATATATAGTGTATAGTGTGTGTTATATGTAGTGTATAGTGTATAACGTATATGTGGTATTTAATGTGTGGTATGTATGTGTGTGATATTTGATAAGTGGTATGTATGCATGATGTTTAATATGTTGTATGTGTTCAATGTGATATGTGCTTGTTGTGACATATGTGTTATGTAATATGTGTTGTTGTGCTATGTGTGTGGCATTTGGTTTGATGTGTTGACGTAATATCTGTTGTACAAGGGTGGTGTTTATTGTCGTGTAAATGTGGTGTAGTATCTGTTGTCGTACCAGTGTAATATCTGGTATCGTAGTATCTGTTGTTGGTTCCTGGATTTCTTAAAGGTAGGGATTAGAACTACCTAACTCAAGGTGAGATGGGCATCTATTTCTGAGTATTGATTTTTATTATTTGTCTCGGCTATAAAAGCACGATTATTCGAGTGTGCATCATTGCCTGTACCCGCATTTCCGACTTATGCTCCCACTTTGATATTTTATATACTTATCAATAATGAAGTTTTACGAAAAACTGCAATCAACATGTTTCCAATACATCCTTTCAGCTAAATAAAGATAGTTATTGAATTTTTCAAGACTTCTTCATACAAACCATGCTTATGTCGATTTTCAAATTTCCAAAGTTCTGCCTCAATGGGTCATGGCAAAAGAGAGGAAGCTCACAGGTTCTCTTTCTTTTTATTTTTTATTTATTTTTTTTTTGACCATTTCGGTTTCAGCAAAGAAAGCCCAAAAGGAAACATATTCAAGCTTTAGATTAAGCTAAGTTTAAGGCCTCAATAAAGAAAGTCCCAATAAAAAATCTTTCAACAAGAACGAATATAATAAATCATTCTTTCTTTTACCACAAACCATAGTTATATAGTTCCAAAACATACATATGTAAGTGTATAATTTCTTGCAACAAAAGAAAATCCAAAAATCAGTTTCAATAAAGCCTAACCAAAGAAGACCCATAAACCTCCAGAATTTCTGTTTCAGCAAACCAAGAACACAGGGAAATGAAGTCAAATTAACTTCCTATATTGCCGCAACTTTAAATATCCAAATCCAGAAAATCGGATTTCAACAAATCAGCCCAAAGAAGTTCCTAGGATTTCAAGACTTTGGTATTTCATACGCATCATAAATAAATGAAGTTTTATTATTGGCCTATAGAAAAGAACTGTAATCCATAATAAATGAAGCTGACATATCCCAATGTATTGTTTCAGCTAAATAAAGTGAAGAGGATTATTAGATATAAAAAGAAAACTTGGTTTTATCCAAACCATTCAAATATCAATTTTCTATAATTCCCAAATCTTCTTAAAAAAAAAAAAAAAAAAAAAAATCAATCCAAATATGATCAACACCGCCAAGAATCATTACTGCCAGTTTTCAACCCAAAATGAATTTCACATCCCGTATTCTACCTTAGTTCTGTCCTCATTTTGAACAAAAAAATATATATATTTTCAAGTAGACGGATCCACCGGGAACTGCTGAAACTGAAAATGGATTTAAAAGTGCAATGTTTTATTCATATCCATTTATATTTCCAGACTCTCATGAACCAGCAGTGCTTGCACATTGTTGCAAGTTAAGTCAGTTCTTTTGAATCCGAGCAGAGTGATACCTGCGAAGGGAATGTATTGTTTGCCCTAAAAATCTGCTCAACTACAAATTATTGCACTTTTCCAAGTGATTTGAAACAAGACAAAGTGACAATGCAAAGAGAATTAAATATGAGAACATATCCGAGCAAAGCTCTAATACCAATCCAATACCGGTTGGCCTTGGTTCCTCTAGACATTAAGATAGTTATTCCAAGTGTTTTATTTGTTCCAGGTAAAATATGTCTCCAACTTTAGCAAGGATAAGTAGAACTCCCACTGACATCAAAATTAAATCCAAGAAAGAATCTTCCAAAATTTGAATAAACTACATGTATACAGATATGTATATGTATATAACTAGATTTTTCACACGAAGAGTATAAATACATTTAACTACGGCAAATCCATATAGCTGTACATATGCATTCAGTTATTAGATATATAAACATTCAAGGATTTGAAGTATTAGGCATTTAAATACTTATGAATTACAAAATTCATAACTCCATTCTAAACTCAAGTATTGAAGTCTCTGTAAACACTCAAAGATTGAATGTCGATTAAATAAATCTGTAACTGCCTCTTCCTTTTTTTTTTGCTTAAAGCCATACAACAACAAAATACATAATCCTTTTAATAAAAGCAAAGCCATAATTTGAAGTATCAAAATAATAAAAAAAAAGGTTGAGCTTCAACAAATCATCTCCAGTAAATCCTTCATGATTTTTTCAAAGCTCGATTGTGATAACAACAAAGAGAATTATTAACACTTCAGAATCCATCTTCAATTCTACCGTGGTGCTCCTTCCTCCAAAACTGAAAATAATGTACAATTTGAAGATGTCACTTCATCAGAATTAATGGAATTACCTTTTGAGTGGTACTCTCCCTGTGTTCAAAATTTAATTCGGCGTGGTTTCTTACCTCGACAATGGACAAAAGGTCAATCACAACGTTTTGAAAATTTATGGAATAACTCCGGTCGTCCACCCAATTCAAACCATGGTCTCGGATTCGGCACGGTAGGATCGGTTGACGATCTTGAATTTTGCACTGGTTGTCACTCGCGAGTCTAATGAAAACTTGCATGGAAACTACGGAAGAATTTGAAGATTTACAAATTGGAGACGCTCCACCGAATTCGAAGAAGAAATTAAATCTACAATAGATGAGTTAACGGAAGTTAACTTAGGTACTAGCGAAGAACCTAGACCTACCTTTGTTAGCTCCTTACTCAATAAAGAAGACAGCAGGAAATAATCAAGTTATTAATGGAATTTAAAGAGCTGTTTTGCCTGGAGCTACGATGAGATGTCGGGTTTAGCTCCGGAGGTCGCGATCCATAAGCTAGGAGTGGATCCTACTACATCCCGGTCGGACAAGGTCCCAGAAGAATGCTTCTAGAGATCGAACAACAAGTCATAGCTGAAGTTAAAAAGCTAATAGACGCTAAATTTGTCAGTGAAGAACAATACCCGACTTGGTTAGCCAATGTGGTGCCATTCAGAAAGAAGAATGGTCAGATCAGAATTTGTGTGGACTTCGAGAGATTTAAACAAGGCATGTCCAAAAGATGAATTCCCTCTACCGATCCCAGAACTAATGATCGACATCGTTTCGACACATGAAATATTCTCATTCATGGATGGATCTTCAGGATACAACCAGATAAAAATGACTCCAGAAGATGAAAAGCTTACAGCATTCAGAACGCCGATCGGAGTATATTGCTACACAGTGATGCCATTCGGACTAAAGAACACAGGGGCAACATACCAGAGATCGATGACAAGAATTTTTGATGATCTCATCCACAATCAAGTCGAATGCTACGTGGACGATGTGGTCATCAAAAGCAAAGTAAAGGACAACCACCTGTATGATTTGAGAATTGTTTTCGAACGATTAAGACAATTTAACCTTAAGATGAATCCCCTAAAATGCGACTTCGGCGTCACCTCCTGGAAATTCTTAGGATTCGTTGTCCGACATCGTGGAATTGAAATCGACCCGGAAAAGATTAAAGCTATCTTAGAAATACCGCCTCCCAAAACCTTAAAACAACTACGATCTTTTCAAGGAAGTCGGCATATCTTCGACGCTTTATCTCAAACTTGTCGAGTAGGTGTCGGCCTTTCTCGGCACTAGTTAAAAGGACGCCAAATTTATTTGGGAAGAGAAATGCCGGAAGGCCTTCGAGGACATTAAGCAATATTTAATGACACCTCCTGTCTTAGCAGCCCCAGTCTTAGGTAGACCGCTAATACTTTATACCGCGACTTTAGACGACTCTCTCGGAGCCCTGTTAGCCCAGGTCAATGATGAGGGTAAAGAAAATGCTCTTTATTACCTAAGCCGTCGTTTACTTCCGACGGAAATAAGGTATCCAACGAATTGAAAAACAACTTGTTTGGCCACGATCTTCGTCGCTCAAAAGCTCGGGCACTACATGCTTTCTCATAAGGTCAACCTCGATCTCGAAATTTAATCCATTGCAATACTTGATGACTCGTCCAACGCTTTCAGAACGGACTTGCCAGATGGTCGATGATATTATTGCAATTCGATATAACTTTCGTGCCTCTTCGTGCCGTAAAGGGACAAGTCTTAGCAGACTTCCTCGCAGCACACCCTTTGCCGGCAGAATCTCCTCTCAATGACGATTTGCCAGATGAACAAATAATGAGCCTAGAAGACCCTGATGATCGACGTTGGAAATTATATTTTGACAGAACATCTTCAGCACACAAAGACGAAGAATCGCAAGTGATAGTACCCGGCAAGGCAGGAATCAGACTAATCTTTATAACACCAGAGCGGGGGATGTTAAGATACTCCTACCACTTAACAGAGCCGTGTACAAACAACGAAGCAGGATACGAAGCCCTCATAATAGGACTAGAATTAACCATTCAAATGGGGATAACATACATCAACATCTACGGGGATTCGCAGTTAATCATTCAACAGATTGCCGGACAGTATAGAATTTTAAAACCAAGACTCGAGCAATACTTCCAGTATGCCATACAAGTTGTTGGAACAAATTCGAATGTGACAATCTACAAAATTCTCGGGAAAGAAAATGCTTTAGCGGATGCGTTAGCTCGCCTCGCAAAAGAATTTGCACGCTTGCAAGATGAATCGGTGGAAGTGTCGGTTCACGGACGTCGGGTCCTATCACGGCTCGACATAGACACAATACACAAATCGGAAAAGAAAAAGGATCGGTTGCGACGAGTGACGGAAAACACGAGAAGATTGGCGACAGCCATTAATAGACTACTTGCAAACAGGAAAACTACCAGACGATAGGTCGTTAGCCCATCATATCAAGAAAAGAACTCTATCCTACGCATTAATAAACAATGCATTATACAGAAGGTCTTTCGATCAAATGTGGCTAAGATGCCTAAGCGGGTCTGAGGCCCGTGAAATCGTTAAAGAGGTACATTCAGGACTCTGTGGCGCTCACCAGTCGGGTCCGAAGATGAAAATGAAAATTAAAAGATTAGGGTACTACTGGCCCTCGATGATGACCGACTGCATGAAAATCGCCAAGAGCTGTCACCAATGCCAAGTGCACGGAGTGGTTCTACACCAACCTCCAAATGTGTTACATCAGACAATTGCGTCGTGGCCATTTGAATGTTGGGGCACAGATATAGTGGGTCCAATAGAACCACCATCTTCAAAAGGACATCGCTTCATTCTTGCGGCTACAGATTACTTTTCCAAGTGGGCGAGGCGGTTCCACTTAGAGAAGTGAAAGCACACCACGTGCTACGGTTTTCAAGAACCAAGTTGTCTACCGTTTCGGAGTGCCGCGCGGGATCATCTCGGATAATGGGTCGGTATTCGAAACACACAAATCAACAATTTTGTCGGGAGACACGGAATCGGCTGGCGGTATTCAACAATTTACTACCCAAGAGCAAACGGCTCTGCTGAGGCTTTTAATAAAACTCTCGTTCAAATCTTAAAGAAAACTTTGGATGATAATAAGAGAAATTGGCACGAGAAGTTATTAGAAGCCTTATGGAGCCTACCGGACAACCTTCGAACTCCTACTCAAGCTACACCTTACGCTCGCGGTGTATGGGTCCGAGCGAGTGTTACCTTTAGAGTTCCGGCTTCCTTCACTCGGAATTGCGGTTGCGAAACAAAATCACGACGAGAAGAGAATGCCAAATTACGACTAGAAGAATTTGAAAGCACTGGAAGGGAAAAGACTTGCGGCGCGGCGGAATTTAGAACTATACCAAGCTAAGATGGTTCGAAGCCCATGACGAAGTCGGTCCGCCCGAGAACCTTGAAAGTTGGTGACTTAGTTCTCGTTCTCAAGAGACCTATCCTTGCACACCACAAGATAGGAGGAAAATTTGAACCCACTTGGGAAGGGCCGTTTGTGGTTGAAGCAGTATACTCAGGAGGCTCCTACCAGCTAGTGAATTGCCAAGGAGAACGACATATGCTTCCGATCAATGGACGATACTTGAAAAAGTATTAAGCTACCTGATGTTTCGAAGGAATGAATTCTTCATCCCTAGAAGCACGGACGAAGTAGTTACTTATGACTGGGACCGAACCCAAAAATAATAAAAATGTGATAAAATAAATAAAATCATGATAATAAAGTTTTCCTTGTTTTCTCTTCCATATCAAAATCTCTTTCCTGATCTTATCCCACTTCATTCCTGTTAAATTTAAAAATATAAGAGTAATAAAAAAAACTGTCTTTAATAAACATTTTCTTAATGTTCTTGTTCTTAGTACAACCCCTGATCCTTTTCCTTGTCTTTTCGCAGGGAAATTTCGAACGGGCGGTTGGTCCTGAACTTTAGAAATGGCGTAAGCCTTGCACTCGACGAAAAGAGGGTGAAAGATGGTGCGATAATAGAGATTGACTCGGACTTTGCACCAGCAGGCCTGCAATATGAGGAAAGTGACTGGGTCCCAGTTGACCGAGAGGAACTGCCCAGTCATACAGTAATGAAAGTAAGTGGCCCAAGCCACCAATCCAGCAGCAAGAAAAGGAAAACAAACAACGAAGAAGACAAGAAAATCAAGTACGCGTAGTTGCTACGGCGGAGGGCGGAGCTTGTCGGCGCCGCGCCCGCGAGCGAGGAAGTACGAAGAGCTACTCTCACGACGAACCCAGCGAAGAAATAAAAATCACCGTATCCGCAAGATGTTAACTAAACTAGCAGCGGACCAGCGGACCAGCGAGGAAGTACATACATTTCAAGGACACCAGTTCACCAGGGACCTGAAGAAAGGAGGCCAGCTCCAAGGATAACAGAAGAAACCAGGGAAATCTCAAGAAGATCAGAAGAAAGAAGGCTACCACTCCACCGGATAGAACCACCGGTAATGCATAACCTTGTCGCGGAAGCAACCCGGAGGATGTCCCGACGGACATCATCCCCGAGGAGCCGAGGTATGCAGGAGAACGTGAAGGGATTGAGCCGTATATCCCATAGTACGTCACCAGGCCTCGCCATTTGCAGATTATTCCGGAATACGAGCTGGAAAGAATGTAGAATGTCGAAAAGAAAACTTTTGAATACTTCGAGAGAATGAGAGGCAGGAGGATCAATATACTAGAAGGCCTCGAGCTACATACAAACGTGTTCTCAGAATACGAGCAACAACAAATCGTGGACTGCATCCGGGATTTGAAAAGAATGGGCCGAGCGGGCCGCCTGAAGAAAACACCTACTCGGAACCCGGAGATGGATGCCGGGGAAAGGGAGAATTACAATACAATGTGGATGCTTGCTACGACTTCGCGAGAAGACGGAAGGGAAACCCACGGGAATACTCCGTCATGGCCAAGTGGATCCAATGCCATTAGTCATCGAAAAGGATGGTAAAGAGAATGATAACATGGAGAGTGCTGCTGGCGGATTGCATACCCAACAGTTGCATCATTAACATTTACAAGAAGGGTGACTGCATACCCCCGCACATAGATCACCACGACTTTGTTAGAACTTTTTGCACAGTTTCTTTTCTGAATGAGTGCAATATCATGTTCGGATCTGAACTCCGGATAGCAGGCCCAGGTGAGTTCCGAGGGCCAGTGAAGATACCATTACCGGTAGGTTCCGTCATGATGCGAAGGGCAACGGAGCGGATGTCGCTAAACATTGCATACCGGGAGTAACGAGTGAAGCGGATCTCGGTTACTTTCGGAAGGATGGACGACGGGAAGACACCTTACCACTTCCGGCTAGACCCGGAGCTAGAGAGCCTCCGGCCTTACGAGCTGTGAGTTACATGGAAAATATCACACCTCCAACGTACATCCATACGGCACCCTTGCCAAGGATGGCTTGGAAGGTGATGTTATTAACCATGTACCTCACTATTCAGACATGGATTTTTGACAGATACCTTTTTGGATGGATCGACAAAGATCATACATAGTCCGTTTTGAGTCTACATGGATTGTATGAGATGTATTCCAGATCGAGTTGTATGATGTATCTTTAACAAGATTGGAATGAAAGTGACCATGTCACATTTTTGGCCTTCACCTCTTTTGTGCAAGTTGACTGAGAAACGCCATTAAAGTTAAATGAACTTCGAACAAAGAACAGAAAAGAAATAAAAAAAGGAATAAAAGAAAACTTTCCTTAAAAATCTAAAAAAAATGATGAACACTAAATTCACATGAACATTAAATAAACGATAAAATAAATTTGAATCGTTAAAGGACAAACAAAATGAGCACAAATTTTAAATCAAATTTCAAATTCAATCTTTCCAGATTCCAAATCAAATCTCAATCAAATTTCAAATTCAATCTTTCCAGATTCCAAATCAAATCTCAATCAAAAATTCAAATTCTTGGGGTTGAGGATTTTACATCCGAGACTGCATTGCTTTAGGATTCTTTCCCTATCGCAATGAAATACATCAAAATCAAATTCTTGGGGTTGAGGATTTTACATCCGAGACTGCATCGCTTTAGGATTCTTTCCCTATCGCAGTGAAATACATCAAAATCAAATTCTTGGGGTTGAGGATTTTACATCCGAGACTGTATTGCTTTAGGATTCTTCCCCTATCGCAATGAAATACATCAAAATCAAACTTTTGGGGTTGAGGATTTTATATCCGAGATCGCATTGCTTAGGATTCTTTCCCTATCGCAATGAAATACATCAAAAAAATCAAACTTTTGGGGTTGAGGATTTTACGTCCGAGGCTTGCATTGCTTTAGGATTCTTTCCCTATCGCAATGAAATACATCAAAAAATCAAACTTTGGGGTTGAGGATTTTACATCCGAGAGCTGCATTACTTTAGGATTCTTTCCCTATCACAATGAAATACATCAAAAAAAATCAAACTTTTGGGGTTGAGGATTTTACGTCCGAGACTGCATTGCTTTAGGATTCTTTCCCTATCGCAATGAAATACATCAAAATCAAACTTTTGGGGTTGAGGATTTTACATCCGAGACTGCATTGCTTTAGGATTCTTTCCCTATCGCAATGAAATACATTAAAAAATCAAACTTTGGGGTTGAGGATTTTACATCCGAGACTGCATTGCTTTAGGATTCTTTCCTTATCGCAATGAAATACATCAAAATCAAATTCTTGGGGTTGAGGATTTTACATCCGAGACTGCATTGCTTTAGGATTCTTTCCCTATTGCAATGAAATACACCAAATTCAAACTCTTGAGGTTAAGGATTTTACATCCAATACCGCATTGCTCTGAGATCTCTCCTCATTGTAATGATTCAATCCAATCAATTCAATTTCCTTTTGAGGTTGAAGATGTTACATCTAAAACCACAAAATTCCAATTTTCATTTCAAGTTCAAATCCCTTCAAATTAATTTTGACAAAACCTCAATCTAAATTAAAACTCCAAACTAAAATCTAAGCTCGCACATCAAAATTTAAACTGAAACAAAATAGAATCTAAATCGAAATTCTCCCAGATCATGTGATTTGGGATTCACCTTCTTTTCCTTTCCCCAGTGAGAGTTCAGGAATCTCCAGTCTCGGAGATATACTTGACACTCCCCAGCGGAAATTCTTCTACTTTGTCCTGAGTTTGTCACTTGGACATCTGTGTTGGTTTTGTTGATCTTTTCGGTCAACGCCAATATGCGCGGTGTGCTTGGTTAGCACACCACACCTATTGGGGGTCCATTTGTTGACCTCATTTTTGATGAGGTCTTCTCTTCTTCTCTTTAGTACTTAGGATCTAGCCTTAGGCTTTTCCTTTGACTATCTTAGAGGATTAGAATTGGGACCCACCACTTAGAAATTCAAACCACTTCTTAACTCCCTGCAAACTTCACAAACTTGATTGTAGACCCTAATCACCTAGAGGGTTGAAATCAAATGTGGAAGTTTAAAGGATGGGTTCCTATAGGACTCTTTGGCCTTAGGACCGCCCTGCGGGTGGCACTAGTGCAGTGAAGGGCTGACTTACACACACACTATACCTACACACTACACTTTCACACACCCCCTAAGAAACACACCCATACCTAACTTGACCTCCTGACTCATAAAGGTGATCCACATGGATGGTCCTTAACCCCTAAGCCCTTGGCTAAGAGGGTTAGGAACAACATAGTGGATGCCTCAAATGAGTCCCTTCATGGCTCATGTGGGCTTGATATGGCTTCATGGCTCAACCAAAATGATTTCATTTCACTTACATTCACCTAATCTTCAATTATCCAAATTTTCAATTTTTGACCCCCGGGACCCTACACTCGCCTAGCCTACCCAAAACCCTTGAAATCCTCCAAAATTTCCAAATCACCCAAAATTCCCCAAAATCAATCCCAAACATTCCACATCACTCAAATTGACCATCCATACCCAAAAATACCAAAAATTCTAAAAAATACCTCCCAATACCCTCCAAATACCCAAAATACCCCTCTTGACCCAAAAAATCAAAAAATTCAGAAAATTCCCAGAAAATGCCAGAAAATCTCAAATATTCCCAATTTCATTTTGTTAAACTACACCATGGGCCAATTTTGTCAATTTACCCCACTTTTATCAAAACCCCCAATTTGACCCATTTTAACCCAAAGTGAACCCAATGTCAAACCAAATCTACCCAATTAACCCAAATTCTGGTCCAATTCAATTCTAAACTTCAATTCAACATTCCCAACACCAATCTAGACCAAATCCAAGTTCAATTTGATTGACATTTGGATCCAATTTCACTTTTGGCCTTAAAGCCCAATTTGGACCCATGACCCAAACCTAACCCAAACTCACCCAATTCAACTCCAATTAACCCCAAATCTTTTCCAAACCTTCCTTAACATTCCCACAAACAAAAAACTAACATGATTTGACCAAAATTTAGACCCAAACTCCACTCAAATTCAACCCAAAGCTAAAAGGCCCAATTTTTACCTAAACCCAAACCTAACCCAAATAAGCCCAAACCCCAAAATCAAAACCCAACCAAAGCCAAAACCTCTTTGAAACACTCCCATAAACATTTCCCAACATTTATTTTACATCAATTTCAACCCTAGCCCAACATTGGCCCAAGTTAGCCCAATTTGACCTATATTGGCCCATTCACCAAAGAAGCCCAAATTCAACCCAATTCAAACCCAAATCACTCCCAATTTGCTTCAAGTCACTCATGACACATCCATGAGCTAAACCCAACATTTGTTTGGCCCAATCCTTCACAAAATTCCCATCCATAAATTTATTTTTAAATCAAAAGCTCACTTTCTTAAACCTTCCTAAAAGCCCAAATTTCATGCTAAAGCCCATATGACAAATTCTTCTCATCATACCCTTAATTAAAATCATCCCTAAGTTCAAATCAATCATCAAATGATTCCAAATCAAGCCATGTGCCAAATCTCATCAAATCACTCCTAAATTACCAAAATTCCTAAAAACCTCTTTCATGAAAGTTGACTTAGCTTTTTCCAAGCCAAAGGTGAGCCATGAAGCCATGCATGAGCCACATGTGAGCCATGAAAGCTTTGGACACTTCACCATACCAAAAATGGCAAGAAGAGGGGACCCTTTAATGATTCTCTTAAGAGTGATTAACCACTCCCATGTCTCCCCTAACTCTTGCTTAAGCTTAATTGTACTTGGATTGTGACTTGACCCCACTAATCAAGCCGATTCAAGTGACTTTCCCTTCACCCAAATTGGCCTTGGAGGGTGGACCTAACCCAAAACCAAGGGTTGACCCATTTAGACCCAAAACTAGCCCTTTCCCATTCCACTTTCGATTCAAACCCTTTACACATGTCCATGGCCAATTGATCGCACAAACCTCCAGCCACGACCCACCTGGACTCGAGGGTGACCCATGCTGCCGACCGGCCCGCTCGGGTCGCCGGAAAACACCATGGCCGAGACCTTGGGAGGAGCCAAACTTTGGAATTCCACCTTGCTGAGCTGCCCCATGCCCAATGGACACCATGGCTGTTCTTCCCATGCCCAGAGCAGCTGATCCCAACCCTTGGCCATCCCTGTGAGGCTCTCCAGCCACCTCTATTTAAACCCGACCCCCTCACGGCCATGGAGGAGAGTGGCACAAACCTTGCCGAAACTCTGCCAAAATTGTTCCAAACCCTACTCCATACTTAGAGCAGTTGATCCCCAGTGTCAATTTGCCCTAATCCCCATCAACAGAACCCAATTTCTCAACTGAAATTTCACCCAAAACCAGGACACTTTGCCACAGTGAGCCAATCCTTAAATTGACTGGTCCTACACCTTCACTGGACCAAGAGGAGAAGTTTCCCACCTGAAAGCCCCATCTCCAGGCCACCCGGTTGTTCCAGCCTCCAAGCTTTGTGATCGAGCTGTGGTCACTTTCATAGCTAGGCAATTCACTGGACCGAGAGACTTCATCCGGAGCTTGCGGGATCCAATCGAAGGTGACACAACCCTCAGATTGAAGCCACACTTCTCTGAGCAAAGGTATGAGCTAATTCTTCATCCCGAGCTTCTAGAGATTCTCCATTTCAAATGCTTTAATTTCAATGCATGATCACCGTATAGATGTGTTCGTCTCTTCAAGACGAATCCATAGAGCACAAGAACACGAAAATCCGTTAAGTATTGAGTGAGATATTAGGGATTTAGTGTGGACGGCTCTCGGGTGAGGACGCTTGGGGACGATGAACGGATGCCGTTCATTTAATACATGCGTGGACGGACGGCCAGGATCGCGCCAGATGAGGAGACGGAACGACACAGCGGGCCCCCGGAGCGCTGAGTCGGATGGAGGCGTCGAATCAGAGAGCGCCACGCGGTGTTTCGGAGCCGCCGAGGTTGACGCGGCGCCGCGTGGATAAATAGAAAATTAGGGTATTTTCTTATTTATTTAATTCCCTAAACTTCAAAAATCCATAACTCTGTGTAGAAAAATCAGAAAAATAAAATAAAAATTCCCTCTTGCTCAGTGAACAGAGGAGAATAATGTAGAAAAGAAATCATTTAATTTCATCAAGTATTTTATTTTTAATGATTTATTTCCTCTCTGCATTGTTTTAATTCTCCATGCATATAGGAAATTCACCATGGCATGAGACCATAGGGCTTTTGAAGCCTCTGAACTTGGGAATATTCCCTGAATTTTCCAAGGTCCCTATGAGAAGTTATTGATTTTTCAAATTCATGTTGCTGTTTTGAGTATTTTAAATCCAATAATTAGCATGTTGTGAAATAAATTCTAGGAAAATTTGGTGGTGTTTCTTATGACCAGAGGACCCTAGGAAAAATAGGTTTTGAGTTAATTCATTTAAAATAACCCTAATTGGCTTAAACACCCAAAATAGGTCCCTAATTAATTAGAGCTAATCATACATCAAATTGACTTGAAATCAATTCTCCACTGACCTTTAGGATTAGAGGAACCCACCATAAAAATTTGAAGTCAATTGGACTTGGTTAGCCCTATTAAATGGGTTGATTAAGTCATTTAGCCAAATTTAAACTTTAAAAATTCATAACTTTCAAAATACTTTTCAAAAATTCACCAAATTGGTTTTGTAGCCTCTCTGATATCAAGGGAATTTAATAAAATTAAAATTTCAATTTTCTAAAAAAGTTGATTTTTTGGTATTATTTTAATATTTTAATAATTAAAAAATAATAAAAATCACAAAAATAATAAAATTCACCAAAATGTCACATTTTAAATTTTTATCACTTAGGAACAAACCCCATATTTTTCTTAGGTCTATTTAATGAGATATTAAATTTTAAAGCCCTAAGGTAATTTTAAAATTAAAAAAATATTTTTTTAGCATTTCCACTAAAATAATTCTAATAAATCAAAGAAAAATCAAAAAATTGTAAAAATTAATTCTCTGATTTCCTTGATATCAGAGAGATTTTTGAAAAATATAAAATTCATTTTTCAAACTTTATTTTATTTTTAAATTAATTAATACTCCAAAACTCAAAATAATTATAATAAAAATAATATAATTCAAAAAATCACCAAAATTGGTCCAAGTGGTCCTTTGGTTATTAGGAATGTCCCATAATTTTCTTAAGGACAGATACTTTGACTTGATCATATTATTAAATTTTCCTTGGAAATCTCTATTTTCCACCAAAAATAATTACATAAATAAATTAAATACAAAAAAATCACATTTTCTCCTCTCATGTCTTTATTAACATATGAGTGAAGTCACATAAAAATTTTAAGTTCATTTAAGCTCAATTTAGTGAGTTATGAAATTATTAAGCTTGAAGGGCAAAATGGTAATTAAAATTTTAACCCTTAATTAAAACTTTAGGTTTAATAAAATTAAAAAAAGTAAAATATTTGATCTTAATCTGATTTGGATGATTAAAATTTAAATAATTAAAGGGTAGAAACCTACTAAACAATTTAAAAATAATTAAAATAAACCTTAATCAAATAATTAATTAAATTTGGAAGAATAATAAAATTGGAATTATTAAAATAGGGATATTATTAGGAAGAGATTTGTTCTTTAATTTAAGAATCCCTAAATTAATCACCTCAATAATATTCAATCCCCAATTAAAATGATAATTAAAATTTAAGTTTTAAAATGTTAAAGGACTTAATCATTAAAATTAAATTAAAAGTTAAATTATTAAACTCTTTTTAAATTTTCAATTAAATTAAAATTAAAAATAAAATTAAATTAAAAATTAAATTAAATTAAATTAAATCAAACAAATTAAATTAATATAAATTAAATTAAATCAAACAAATTAAATTAATTTAAATTGAACAAATTAAATTAAATTGAATTAAATTTAATTAAAATTAAATTAAATTAATTAAATTAAATTAAATTAAATAAAAAAATAATAATTAAATTAAATTAAATTAAATCATATTAAATTAAATTAAATTAAATTAAATTAAAAAAAATATATAAAATCAAGTTAAAATTAAAATTAATTTAAATTAATTAAATTAAATTAAAACTAAAACTAAATCAAATTAAAGTTAAATTAAATTGAATTAAAAATAACATCACCTAAGACCATGAAGAAATTAAATATAAAGCAACTTGAACACTATTCCAAATTTAAATCCTATAACTGAAATTAAATTAAATCACAAACCATTTGAACACCAATTTGCCCTCGAAAACTTTTATTGTCATAACTCCTAAATAGAACGTTAAATGAGATGTTACTTTACCTATAGGATATTCGAATGTCTTGAGTTCACCGAGCAAGATAACAAAACTTGAATTCTCGGACGATTAATTCATTTGTATGATTAAATCCATTTGGACTTAAAACAATCCTATCGATATTGAAAAGATGTTTAAGAATCTTCTTAAACACTTCCTCGATATGATAGGATACTTATAAGAACAATTGAACTTAATTATTCTTTGATGAAGAAAATCGTCCTTAAGCCAAAACACAAGAACCTAGACGTCATAGGAGATGACTAGCTATAGGATTAGGAATTTGGTAGAAAACCATAACCCTTCCCTTAGCTTTACCTAGGAACTTGCTTAAATATTCTAAATTGTGTTTAAGTGCAGCTTGGGATGATGGGAAGACCCCTCAGGTACGCTTTTATTTTATTGCAATTTATTTAATCGCATCGCACTTACTTTTCTTGCATGATAAACAACTGTTGCATGAAAACCCACACCTTTAGGATAATCCCTAAAACTGAAACCAAAACTAAAATAAAAGTCATTGCAAGATAAAATTCACCGCCACAATGTTTAAAAATATAAAACAACTCAAAATTTAATCACAAATAGAACACAAAACTACAATTATAACTAAATTAAAACGTCTTGTTGGATGATCGGGAATACCTCGGATGATGTAACCTACGTGTTGCTAACGGGATTTCCCACGGTCTAAATGAAAGTATGGAACTCATTCGGTTGAGTTTAGCAAATTCATCCGGATCTAAGTGAATCCGATAAAAATAACGATGCGGAAGGATGGAACCGTGGGATCTTAACCGGTGTTGTTATAATCGACTTTAAGATTTGTTTAATTAAAATATTGAAAAACACACTGGATTTTAAGATTTTCTCTAAACCGAACACTTCTCTCATCTCCCGATTTATGACTTCTAAAACTAAACCCTCGCAACAACAAGGAGCTCGGAGCATGGTGGGCGAGCACGGCCATCGTCATCAGCAAAACTCGAGTCTACTTCAGCAAAACTTTCTTAGAGTTAAATAACCAAACCATAGGACTTCGAGGTAGTTTGCCTAGTGCAACATAAATCCTCAACCTCTTCGTTAGGCATTTGCATGATCATGTCATGTAAATTAAGCCCTAACCGGTTTTAGGACTCCGAGGTAGTCGTCCGATACGACATAAATCCTCACATCTTCGAGGCTATTTGTATGATTTTATCATACAAATACAAGTCCAAATTAATCAAAATTGGCAAGATTGAAATATTAAATAAACATTAGAACTTTCCTAAATTCAAGCCAAACAATAGGATAGTCGGGAAATTACCGAAGTTCGCTTCGAATCTGTAATTTCTCCTACCTTTCTTCCTTTGAATTCCCAAAACAAAATGTTCCAAACTTGATCCATTCCCTATTGAAATTCCAAAATTCAATCCTTTGAAAACTTAAACTTTGAAATTCTTGAGAGCGAAATTGCGATTATTATCGAGAGTTTTCTTAGGTGATTCCCGTCACTTAAGATGTAATTAACTATAGGGGATTGCCCTTATAGGGAATTTTAAAGAACCCGAGTAATATAAACCTCGTTTAATGCTTTCATATTAAGCGAGGGAACTTGTCGGCTTATAAAATTGGTTCGCGAGACAAACGGATGTCACAAACCTTTCTAGTTTATCTAATTGAGCCCTATTATCAAGCAGTGTGTCTATTCTTCGGGATAGATACATGGTTTGTGGTGCGGTGCTCGTTTATGTGAACTATTTGGGATGTGAAATCAGTTTGATTTCATATCTTAAAATTTTCAAATTTAAAATTATTTTCAAAATCAAATACTACTTTTCAAATTATTTATTTAAATTAAATTTAAAATATAAAATTCGCCGACAATTTCTGTTAGGTGACCCCCTTTTCAAAATAAAATACACCGACCTAAAAATATGCCGACATCGAAATCGAGTACAGGGAGGTTACCTGACTCATTTGGGCGGGAGAATTTGTTACAAGAATATGACCGGCGGTTACAACCGGAAAGCATGTCGGTTGTGGTCGGAGAAGGGAGAGGCGACCGGGAAACCAACTAGGAAGCTTCTCGAAATCGGTCGTCGCCGAAGAAAGGGACGGAGAGGCTCGGTTAGGGCACGGGAAAGGGGATCGAAGGCGCGCGCGCGAGATAAAAGACAATGAACAGTGCCTGTGGACCGTGAGATTATGATATAGGTTTAATATATATATTTTATTATATAAAAAAATAATTTATTATTATTATTATTTTATTTAAATTTGTCAACCTTGCACGCAAATCTAGTTAATTCGAAACCCTATCGAATTATATGTCCTTCCCGGCTAAAATCGACGTTCCGGACGCATTGGCGTGGTCCATTTCATCATCCGGGGCCGTTCGGACAAGTTCGCCGACGGTCGCATCAATTTAATTTAAATTTGTGTAACGTCACAAAAATAAATTTATTTTGACCAGACCGGAGCTATTCATCGAGCAAATTAATGACCGATCTTCGCCTAAGCGAGAACCATAGCCAAACATATTGCTCGTAGCAAAAAGTCAAACGTCGTACGCAATGGGGTCCACCTATGGCTTTCAAATCCTTATAGGAACTCGACGAGTTTCAATATGTCGGCTTTTAATCGACTCAACTAAGTGTCGAGGATTTAGAGCCGTCCATATGAAACTTCGAGGAGCGAGGAAATGGCTCGAATTTATAAATACAGTGGGTCCCAGTCTAGTCCTCTAAGAGAGTCCAATAATAGGAAAATCCTAAGGCTAGATCCTAGGTCCTAAAGAGTGAGAAAAGAATGACCTCAAAAATGAGGTCAACACGATGATGCCAGTGTGCTATTTTTGCCAAATTGCCTCTTTTGCTCCAAATTCATTCCTTTTCACTACCTTTTACTCCAATCTCCTAAAATCACCATACCTGCAGCAAAACATGAAGAATACATTCCTTTAAAGTGCAATATCATAAAAAATAAGTACAAATTATATTACAAAAATCTAACATAATTTTAGTGCATCAAAATCCCCAAACTTAACTATTACTTGTCCTCAAGTAATTTTTTTAATACATAAAAATATAAATCATAGTAGTGAACTTTTCACTTATAGAATACTATTTATTTTTATTTAAATGAATATAAGTAAGATTCTTAGAAAGAAGTTCAGTAACTCAGGTTAAAAAAATATGTATAAAATCATTCAGTAGTCAAGTCTAAGAGTTCTAGTTTCCTATTCATTTCAAGATTAAACATAATTTATCACATTAAGGGTGCCTTGAAAGATTATATGAAAAAGATGCTCATGCAAACTCTATTAGAAAGTAGGCTAATACTTTAAATATAAATTCATAAATGTAGCGAAGTTCTTTCTATATGTTGATTCAAGTGAAACCAATTTTTGATTAGACATCTCCTCAATCTTCTCCTCACATATTTTGTTTTCTTTTTTTTTTTGGATTGTTTTTCAATTCCCCAGCCCTTTCTCTTTAGTTTTCTTTGTTTTCTTATAAGGATTACTATGGATAGCCTTTAATACTTTTAAACTTCACTCTTCTCTTTTTAAAGTTGAAACTTAAAATACTTCCTTACTTTATAGATATATATTAGTGACCCGAGCCGCGCTTAACGCAGTAATGTTTACTTCTAAAAGATAGCCAAAAACTTTGACTTAATTTATAAATAGCGGCTAGTGTATAAAATTAATATTATATAATTTAGTAAATATTTTTACACACTTAGGGGTACTACGCAAGTATATGTATCGTTTCAAGTAATATAGGTTTTTAAACAAAGACCCAAGATATCGATCCCACAGGGAAGATTTATAGAAATAAATTTTCTATGAAGTGAAAGTGAAATAAAATAGTAAAAATATTTTTTTATTTTATGTTTTAATTTGATTATAAATTACTATTAATTTACTAGATGCAAATAAAGAAAACAATAATAAGATTTTATGAATTCTATATAAAATAAACAACTTTCTTTCCTTCAATTAATTTAAGATTTTTAAGATAATTTAATATTCGTTAAAGAATTTGATTTATGGTATTGTGCCAAATAGAAGCATTCTTATTCTTTACCCTTTGATCCAGGCACAAAGAACATTGACTAATTTATGAGTATCAGTCTGGATGTATTGTTAGTAGAATGAGTTAATCTAGGCTCACACTTCTAGATGTCCAAGGGTAGCTATGGTCGGCCCTACTAGTGACCCTTTCCTAGTCTATAAATCAAATTATAAGAATTTAGTCTGTCACTCTAAAAACTTATTAATTCTACGCCCTTTAAATATTATCTTCCTATTTATTTACACTTCACCATGAATAGCCCGCACATGGCCTTCGACTACCCAAGGATTCATGTGACGTTTACAAGTTAAGAGTTCTTCTCCTTCAAGGTCTCAAAACTCTTCAATAGGTTTTAACAATTCAAACGACCAATTTAAAAAGTAAAGTAAGATCAGGTATTAATGTCATCACAATATTTTGAAAATATTTTGAATTTTAATTCTCCATCGAATCTTTATATTATCTTATCTATCTCTTCATAATTGAAGTAAGAACGTAACTAACTACTCAAAACACATTGAAAATAAATAACAAAACATGATAATTAAACTTTGAATCAAATATAAAAAATATACTTATCTTGAATATTTCTTCTACAGATCTTTTGATTCCTACTAACTCCACAGTGTCATGAACTCCAGATGCAATAACTTGAAAATAAACTCACTAAACTAAACAAAAGTGGCCCTAAATTTCTCTCTCTAATTCTCTCTCAGTGGATGAGAGATCCTAAAGTAGATAAGAGAAAGGGGTACAATGGGAGGGGCACGTTTTCGTAGAAATGGACCTCTATTTATAGGCTTCAAGAGTTGCCTTGAGGCACCTCTTCAAAACATGTCCACATTCAATGAATCTTCTAGAAGGTCGGTTTGGCGCCTAGGCGCCTGACACCGCGTCCAGTTCTTCGCATCTCTTCACTTTGGCTCGCACCTCTTCTCGATTAAGACCGTTTTGGAGCGTCCAAATGCAATGTATCACATGTCCTATTATCAAGGAACAACTGCCAACCTTCTAGAATGTCCAATAACCGCTCACTCCGTCAAAATAACTGATCAAACGTTGTCAAAAACTTGATAATTTTTGTATCGAGTCTGGCGCTTAGGCACCAGTTTCTGGCGCCTAGGCGCCAGGCCATATTTTTTTTATACTTTTGGTATTTTTCTCCATTTTTGCTCCTTTTTCCTTCTTAGACCTTTTTACATTACCTACATCCAAAAACACAAAAAATACCTTTCATTAAAGCATAATATCCTTAGAAATTAATAAGAATTAAGACATAAAGAAATATGTATTTTTTATAGATCAATTAGCTTTAAAATTCATCATAAAGTCACAATCATTTCTTCTTACATAATTATTTAAGTCTCTTAACATTTCAAAAATACAGTTTTCTTTACTTTAAATAGTCAACTATAGTCCAATCCTCTTATACTAAATATCTTAACCCTATAAAGTTAACCTTTATTACTAAAAACTTTCATTCAAATCTACCATAATATTTAAATGAAATAAAAAATTTAGTTATCTAAAGTTAGGTTCAACTACTAAAAGTTATGTTAATAATTTTTGAAAATATATTAAATGAGAACAAATAAGAGTTAATATTCTACTCTCCCCTAAATTTAAGTTTTTCATTACATATAAATTTGTAAAGGTAGAGAGTAAAAGAAAACTAACCTTTTTGTGCTGGGATTTTGAAATCTTCAGAAGCTATGCTGGTATTAATCAATAATTTAAGCTAGCAAGCATGAAACAGTTAGAAGTAGTGCTATATATAATATTAAAAATTTGTAGCGTGAAGGAATATTAAAGACTTAAACTTTAAACATCCAACATAAGCATCACAATCTCAATCCAAATCACTAAACAATATAACATAGAGTTCATTACATTTTCATTTTTAACACCAATACATTTGCAAGTTACACACATCACAGAAAAACAAGTAACTAACACATAAAAGTACTACATAACACAATGAAAACATAAATCACTTAACTACCAGTCATCATCAGCAGCTTCATTAGCTTCATCTACATAATCAGGTCGGTAAGGAACATAGCTGGGGCAGGTAGGAAATATCACTCCAGTGTCTTCCCTCATAAATTTGACCTGAGCATCATGTAAAGCAATGTCATATTCAACTCTCCTCCTCATATAATCATCATTAACATTGCTTCGAGCCTCTAATCCATCCATCCTGCTATGGAGTCTATCAATACTAGCACTCTGAAACCTCAACTACTCCATAAAATCAGACAAAGTAAGTGCCTCAGAAGTAGATTGTAAGTCCTGGCTAGTAGTAGGAATATCAGTACTCCTACTTTCTCCCCTCCATCCTACATGAGACTCATAAGTACGAATATTCACCTTGGTAATAGGCCTCAGTGGATGGACTAGCTCCTCAGTACTATCAAACTCAACTCCAGATTGTACACATAATGAATGAATTAAGGCAGGATGTCCTAATCCACTAGTAGTTTCTCATCTAGCAATAGTCTGAATACTCTTAAAGATAATCAATCCAATATTAATCTGTTTCATATTCTGAATGAAATAATTAAGAATAACTCTATCTCTAATAACTTCGTTGTGATGATAAGAAGGTAATAATCTAGGAGAGATGAAATAATGTCAGGTTATAGATGCTTCATTTAACTTGGAAGCAGGGAAATTAGTCATTTGTCTTTACTTATTTTCCATTCCCCTTTTCCATCAGCAAGAAAAGCAATAACTTCATTCAGTCTGGCTTCCATAGTACCAAAATTTTCATATTCACAAAATGAAGTTCCCATTAACTGGTAAATAACATTAGTACGTTCCGGGGTAAAATCTACCATTTTTCCACAAACAAGAACATATTCAGTTTCAGTCAAAGGCATATTTGCATAAAATTCTCTAACAGTACCCATAATCGAATCAATAGTAAAATAGCAAAAGATTCCCAATTCAGATTAGAAATTAACTGCTCTACAGATCCACCCGGATTTTCAAAAGCACGATTTTGAATACACTTTTTGTTGTAAAGGGATGAATTGAAACAAAATTGTGCTTTAACATTTACAAATCTATCTTCATCAAAATTTAACTTTCTCTTCCCTCTACTAGTCTTTGGAGCCATGTGAAATTGTTTAAAAATATGCAGGGAAATTCAATAAATTCTAAAATCACAATGTACAAGACTCCAAAAGTAAATCTAAGAGCTTAAATCACCATGGATAATCTCAAATCTTTATAAAAAATTATAAAGTTTGGTTCTACATAATGTGGGAAATTTCCATGGTGAAAATAAAAAATATTTAGTTTAGAACTCTTACCAAGAGAAGACAAGAACTACACTTTTTAAGCCTTAAAATCACTTGAAATCCATGATCTAGCAAGCCTAAGATCTAAATTTGGCGTTGGTTGGAGGTTGAAGACGATAGCAATGGTGAAATGGCAGGTCCCAGGGCAAAAATCACGAATTTAAGAGGTTTCAAGCCTTTTTCGTAATCGGGCACCATCAACACTGGATAGGGCACCGTCGACACTCTATTTAATTAAAATGCCCAACTCTCTGTATTTGGGCACCGACGGTGCCAGTTCAAGTTTTGGGTCCGTAAAATTTTTGCAATTTCGATCATTTCAAAATTATGCCATAACAAAATTATTTTTTTAAGCATATATTTCATCAATTAAGCAACTAACTAACATCAAATTTACACAAACAACACAAAACATTACTTTAATATATAAAGTCCACATTACAAACATACACATTTAAACACTCACAATATGAGTTCATCAAATCATAGAAATTCAGCGTCTCAAACACACTACAATACTCTAATGCTGAAAACTAAATACAAACACAAATTTCAAGCATAATAAGTCCAAACACATACTACATAGTCATCAAGCTAACACTAAGCACACCAAAGCATAGTAAAATACCAAATACTAAATATAAAGCAGAGTCACTACTCATCATCAGTCTCAATACTATCTTCTCCTCTGATATCTCCCATAGATTGACTATGCACAAACAAATTATAAAAGGGATGATACGGGAATTTATCAGTCGAATCCTCAGCAATCACAACATTTCTTTTCATCAAATTTATCAAACTTTTTTCAATTCACCTAGTGTGATCAAATTTTTCTTACATCCTCCAATCCAAGTGATCAAATAAGTTAGAAATATTATTAACAACATTCATAAGATTCTGTACCTCTTTCTCAAACTTTTTGATCGTCTTCAAAATTACTTGTGAACTTTCAGAAAAGTAAGGTTGAATAGGTTGTGAACCATGAGATGGTTGATCTGCATTGAGGCTCATATCATTCTCATTTTCTATTGACTGACATTCATTAAGATTGGTTGGGCCTATGAGCTTCTAGGGAAGAAGCACTTTTTCCCATCTTTTATATTCCACCTGTGACTGGCTGGAAAGAAGAAATATGGTGGAAGGATGTCTAAGCCTATATTTAGATTCACGAACTATCAATCCCAAGACAGATTTCACAATTATAGTACCAATATAGATAGGCCTTCCCATTTAAATAAAGTAATTTAAAATTACACTTTCCTTAGTTACTTTGCTTATTTTCAATGTTGGGAGTAACTTTACAGATATGAAATAATGACATTGCTTCGACACCAGATTTAAAAATGTAATAGAAAAACTTACAAATTTGTTATCTCTTATCTCCCAATCTTCACTTTCATCCGTCAAAAATTGATAAATCTCATTCATACTGTCTCTTATCGCATCAAAATTCGTATAATGGCAGATATGCATGTTTTCAATCATAAACAAGTTATTAATCTTTGAAGGAGTGAATGGTATAAACCTACCTCGCACATAAATGAATCCTTGGTTGATTCCATGAAAATTTGCATAAACTCTTTTACAACTGGAGCGACTACAGCGGCAGTAGTGTAGCATAACACTTCCCAACGCCTCTGCATAATAATCTCTTCTACTCGAGTACTTGGAGTATCCATACCTCGATTCACAAAGCCTCTTTCTTTGATAATCCTCCTCTTCATCATCACTTTGTTGAATAATCGTTGCTCCTCTAAACCGATAAACTTTTGTCGGTTGAAAACTATAAATCTCGGGGTTTCTATGGAGCTGGAATCCATTGGATGTGAATTTGGAATGAATCCATTCGTTTTTCTGGAATTTAGGGGGTTAAAGACAAGTTTTGGGTAGTTACAAGGACGAAATCCCGCCTAAAATTGCCAAAAATTGAAATTTAAAACTCTAAAACCGTCTCTGGTTCATCAGTGCCGTCGACGCTGGATTGGGCGTCGTTGGCGCCCAAACTCTTAATTATTGGTGCATTCTCTAGAAATGGGCGTCGGCGACGCCAGTGTTCAAAAGTGCACCTAAATTCATTTCGATCTGAAATATTCAAATTCCTCGATACGATCCAATAATTTTCATTCTTTATGATATTTATGAGTGAGTAGAACTCAAATATGACTAACTACAAGTACAACTATGAAAATTAACACAAGGAAACTAATATAATAAAGATAAACATGGGTTGCCTCCCTTAAAATGTTGTTAGCCCGACAAACATTCAGTTATTCAGGATGACTTAACATTAAAACCCTTTAAAATTTGGTCGAAACCCTTCAAAATATTGTTTTAATTTATGCCCATTAACTTTAAATATCCTTCCAGTTTTAAGCTCCTCAATTTCAACAGCTCTAAATGAAGAAGCTTTTATAATAGTTAGAGGTCCTATCCATCTAGACTTTTGTTTTCCACGAAATAGATTCAATCTTGTATTATATTGTAAAACTTTCTATCAATGTTTAAATTTCTTTCTTAATAATTTCTGATCATGCCATAATTTCATTTTTTCTTTATAAATTTTGTCATTATCATAAGATTCACTTCTATTTTCTTCCAATTCATTCAGTTGAATAAATCTCTTCTCACCAGCATTCTTTAAATTGAAATTTAGCTCTTTTATTGCCCAATAAGCTTTGTGCTCTAATTCTACAGGTAAGTGACAAGTCTTTCCAAATACTAGTGTATAAGGAGACATTCCGATATGGGTCTTGTAAGCAGTCCTATATGCCCATAATGCAATATCTAATCTCACAAACCAGTCTAATCTGTGAAGATTCACAGTTTTTCTCCAAAATTCTTTTAATTTCACGATTAGACACTTCTGCTAAACCACTAGTTTGGGGATGATAGGCAGTAGAAATTCTATGAATAATATTATATTTTCTAACCAATCTTTTAATTAGATTATTTCTAAAATGAGATACATTATCAGTTATGATCACTCTCGGTATTCCATACATTGTAAAAATATTTTTCATTAAGAATTTTGAAACACTTCGAGCATCACATCTAGGTAAAGCAATTACTTCGATTCATTTTGTGACATAATCAACAACAACCAATATATATTGATTTCCAAATGAAGGAGTAAATGGTCTCATAAAATTCAATCCCCATACATCAAAGATTTCAACTTCCAATGTAAAATTTAGAGGCATTTCATTTCTTCTAGAAATATTACCTGCCCTCTGTTGACTTCATTTTTGATGAGGTCTTTTGCTTCTCTCTTTAGTACTTAGGATCTAGCCTTAGGCTTTTCCTTTGACTAATCTTAGAGGACTAGGTGGAACCCACCCTTTAGAAGTTCAAACACTTATTGACTCCCTGCAAACCCCACAAGCTTGATTGTAGACCCCTAATCACCTAGAGGGTTGAAATCGAATGTGGAGGTTTAAAGGATGAGTTCCCTATAGGACATCTTGGCCTTAGGAATACCACAGGTGGCCTGGTGCAGTGAGGGTTGACTTGCACATACACTACACTCTCACACACATTCCAAGTCCTAAAACCACACTCTCACCCAACTTGACTTCACGACTCATGTAGGTAATTCACATGGATGGTCCTTAACCCTAAGCCCTCGGCTAAGAGGGTTAGGAACAACATAGTGAATGCCTCAAATGAGTCCTCTCATGGCTCATATGGGCTTAATATGGCTTCATGGCTTCATGGCTCAGCCAAAGTGATTCCATTTTACTCAAATTTGATCAATCTTCATTTTTCCAAAAATTCAATTTTTGACCCCCGGGGCCCTACACCTACTAAACCTACCAAAAGCCCTTGGAACTACCCAAAATTTACAAAATCACCTAAATTACCCAAAATTCCTCAAAATCAATCCTAAACTTTTCCACCCACTCAAATTGATCATCCATAGCCAAAGAATACCAAAAATTCCAAAAGTACCCCCTCAATACCCTCCAAATACCCAAAATGTCCTTCTTAGCCCAAAAATCCAAAAAATTCCAGAAAACCCCAAATATTCCCAATTTCATTTTGTTCAAATACACCATGGGCTAATTTTGCCAATTTACCCCACTTTTACCAAAACCCCCAATTTGGCCCATTTTAAACCCAAGTGAACCCAATGTCAAACCAAACCACCCCAATTGACCTCAATTTTTGTCCAATTCAATTCTAAACTTCCAATCAACATCCCCAATATCAATTTAGACCAAATCTAAGTCCAATTTGATTGACATTTGAGCCCAATTTCAATTTGAAGCCTAAGGCCCAATTTTGGCCCATGACCTAAACCTAGCTCAAACCAATCTAATTCAACTCCAATTGGCCCCAAATCTTCTCTAAAGCCTTCCTAACATCCCCATAAACAAAACACTTACTTGATTTGCCCAAAATTTAATCCTAAACTCCACCCAAACCTAACCCAAAACCAAAATCCTTAAATTGACCTAAGCCCAAGCCTAACCCAAATGGGCCCAAATCCCAAAATTAGTGCCCAACCAAAGTTGGAAACTCTTTGTGACACTCCCATGAACATTTCTCAACATTAATTTTACATCAAATCCAACTTCAGCCCAACCTTAACCCAAGTTAGCCCAATTTGGCCCACCTTGGCCCCTTTACCAAAAGACCCCTCATTAGACCCAATTCAATTCAAAATCACTTTAAACTTGTTCCAAACCACTCATGGCACATGCCTAAACCAATTGCAACATTTATTTTACATGGTCCTTCACAAAATTTTCATCCGAAAGCCCATTTTAAATTGTAAAAGCCCACTTCCTTAAATCACTTTAAAAGCCCACTCAAGACCATTTCAAAAGCCCAAGTTTTCAATCCAAAGCCCACATGACATTTCTCTACATCATCCATTTAATCAAAATCACCCCTAAATTTCAAAATCATCATTAAACCTTTCCAAATCATGTTTCATGAAAATTCTCCACAAAAATACCAAAATTCCTAAATTCTACTTCCATGAAATTGACCAAGCTTTGCCCCAAGCCACATGGAGCCATGAAGTCGTGCATAAGCCATATGCAAGCCATGGGAGCCACTTTCCACCTCACCAAGCCATTAATGGCAAGAAGAGGGGGTCTTTCTTAAACCTTCATTAAGGTTTTTAACCTCATCCATGTTACACTCTAAACTAAGCTTAGCCACCTCACCTTGGATGGAGACTTCACCACCCCTTCCAAGCTGACCTAAATGATTCTTTTCAGCCCAAAACCAGGCCCTGGGTGGTGTACCAAGCCTAAAACCATGGGTTGACCAAATTGAACCCAAAATGAGCCTCTCCCCATTCCACTTCAATTCAGCCCCTTTACACTTGACCAACTCCAATAGACTTCACCAAATTCAAGCCCTGACACTCCTGATCAGGATGGTGACCTAACCCTGCCGGCCAGCCGCCTGGGTTGCCGGAAAACACCATGACTGAGAGCTTCATGTGAGCCAAAATTTTCAATTCTTCCTTGCTGAGTTGTCCCAGTCAAATTGAACACCATGGCTGTTCTTCTCTTGCATAGAGCAGCTGATCCCAAGCATCAAACCACCCAGGGAGGGCCTCCAGCCACCTCTATTTAAACCCACTCACATCTCTGCCAAATAAAGGAGATGAACCAGACCTTAAGGAAACTCTGCCAAAATTACTCCAGGACCTTCTCCTAACCCAGAGCAGTTGATCCCCAGTGTTCCTTTACCCTAATCCCCATTAATAGAGCTCAATTTTTGAGTTGAAAATCCACCCAAAAAACAGGACACTTCACAACAGTGAGCCAATCTCTAAATTGATTGGTCCTACACCTTCACCAGACCAAGAGGAGAAGTTCCCAAGCAAAAGCCCCCTCACCGGGCCAGCCATTGCTTCCAGCCTCCAAGCTTTGTGATCGGCCTTGGTCACTTTCATACTTAGACAATTCCCACGAGCGGGAGACTTCATCCGGAGCTTGCTCGGACTCGATCGAAGGTGACACAACTCTCAGATCGAAGCTTCGCTTCTCTGAGCAAAGGTATGAACTCACTCTTCCTCCCGGGCTTCCAGCGATTCTCCATTTTGTTTAGGTTAATTTCATAGCCTATAAACTGTATGGATGTGTTCGTCTCTTCAAGACGAATCCATAGAGGATAAGAACACAAAAATCCATTGAGAATCTAGTGAGATCTTAGGGTTTTAATGTGGACGGTCACGGGTGCACACCAGTCGTAGACGATGACCAGGAGCCGTTGGATCGTGTGTGTATCGAGCGGACGGTCGAGATCAAGTCGGACGGCTCAATGGTGCATGACTTGCGGGATGCGCGGCTGCTGACTCAAGTAGCAGTGTCGAATGGGAGCGCGACGCGTGGGCTTTCAATCCGCCGTAGGTTGACGCGGCGCCGAGTTGGATAAGTAGGAAATTAGGGTATTTTCTGAATTATTTAAATACTAGAACTTTAAAAATTCATTTCTTTGTATAGAAAAATCACAAAAATAAAATAAAAATACCCTCTTGCTCAGTGAACAAAGGAGAATAATGTGGAAAAGAAAACAAGTTAATTGGATGAGTATTTTATTTTTAATAATTTATTAACAATTTTCAGTATTTTGATTCTTCATTTGCATAAACAATTCACCATGGCATGAGACCATACGGCTTTTGAATCCTCTCATCTTGGGAACATTCCCTGAATTTTTCAAGGTCAGAGGTCATGTCTGTGAAATGTTATTGAATTTTCAAGTTCATGTCACTGTTTTAGGTATTTTAATTCCAATAAAAAGCATGTTGTAAAATAAATTCTAGGAAAATTTGGTGATGTTCCTTAGGACCAGAGGACCCTATGAAAAATATATTTTGAGTTAATTCATACATAATAACCTTAATTGGCCTAAACCCCTAAAATTGAATTTGATTTAATTAGAGTTAACCACACATCAAATTGACTTGAAAACAATTCTCCATTACTCTTTAGGGTTAGAGGAATCTTACGTAAAATTTTGAAATCAATTGGACTTGATTAGCCCCACCAAATGGGTCGATTAAGCCTCATAAGCAAAATGAAACTTTAAAAATTCATAACTCCAAAAATACTTTTCAAAAATTCACAAAAATGATTTTAGAGCTTCTCTGGTATTAGGGGAGTTCAGAAAAATTAAAATTGTAATTTTCTAAAAAAGTTGATTTTTCACAATATTTTAATATTTTAATAATTAAAAAAATATAAAAATCACAAAGATATTAAAAATCATAAAAAGGTCACATTTTGACTCTTAATCACTTAGGAACAAACCAAATATTTTTCCTAAGTCCCTAGGGTAAGATATTGAATTTTAAAAGCTTAATGTAATTTTTAATATTAAAAAATAAGTTTTACCCTTTTTCACTAAAATAATTCTAATAAATAAAAAAAAAATCAGAAAATTATATTTTTTCTCTCTAAACTCCTTGAGGTCAAAGAGATTTAATAAAAATATAAAATCCATTTTTCAACTTTAATTATATTTTATAATTAATTAATACTCTAAAACTTAAAATAATTATAATAAATAAAATATAATTCAAAAAATCACCAAAATTGGTCCATGTGGTCCTCTAGTTATTAGAAACATCCCATATTTTTCTTAAGGAAAAAAACATTTTCTTGGTCATGTTGTTGAATTTTCTTTAAAAACCCCTATTTTCTACTAAAAATAATTATATAAATAAATTAAATTCAGAAAAATCACATTTTCTCCTCTAATGTCTTAATTGACATGTGAGTGAGGTGAAATAAAAATTTCATATTCATTTGAGCTCAATTTAGTGAGTTATGAAATAAATAAGCTTAAGAGGGCATAAAGGTAATTAAAAATTTTAACCCTTAATTAAGACTTTAGGTTTAATCAAAATGGGCGGTAAAATATTTGATTTTCTCTTGGATGATTGAAACTTAGGAAAATTAAGGGGTAGAAACCCATTAAATACTTTGAGAATATCAAAAAAATGGAACTTTAATTAATTAAATGATTTAGATTTTAGAAAGAATATATTTAAATTTGGATTATTAAAATAGGGGTATTATTAAAAGGATATTTATTCTTTAATTTAAAAATCCCTAAATAAGTCACTTTAACAATATTTAATTCTTAATTAAAAATTAAAATAATAATCCAAATTGTCAATTAAAACTACAATTAAAACTAAAATTAAAACTAAAATTAAATTAAAATTAAATTAAAAATTAAAGTAAAATTAAAATTAAAATTAAAATCAAAATTAAAACTAAAATTAAATTAAATTAAAATTAAATTAAATTAAATTAAATTAAATTAAATTAAATTAAATTAAAATTAAAATTAAATAAAATTAAATTTAAAATTAAATTAAAATTAAATTAAAATTAAATTAAAATTAAATTAAAATTAAATTGAATTAAATTAAAAATCATTTAACAACAAACCTAAATGAAATCATTAAGAATTAAATCTAAAATAATTTGAACACTATTCCAAACTTAAATTATTAATTAAAACCTCATAATTAAATTAAAACACTTTAAACCATTAACTCAAACTTTTAATTATGATTAAGATTCTCGATAAACCAATTTGCCCTTAAAGGCTTTAATTATTGTAACTCTTAAATAGAGTATTAAGTGTGATGTCACTTCATTCATCAGGTAATCAAATACCTAAGTTCACTGAGCAAGAAACAAAATTTAATTAAACTCCTGGATGATTAGTTCACCTGTGCAACTAAATTTACTTGGACTCAAAACAATCCCAGAAATATTGAAAAGATGTTTAGGATTCGTCCTAAGCACTTCCTCAATATGACGAGATGTTTTAGAAGAACAACCGAATTTAATTGTTCTTTGATGAAGAAAATCATTCTTAAATCAAACCAAGAAACTAGACGTCATAGGAGATGACTAGTTATAGGATTAGGAATTTGATAGACAACCAAAACCCTTCCCTTAGCTTTACCTAGGTATCTGTTGAAACATTTAAATGCCTTAACATGTGTTTTAAGTGCAGCTTGGGATGACGGGAAGACCCTCCAGGTATGCTTTTATTTTATTGCAATTTACTTTATTGCAATTTACTTACATGCATTGTACTTTACTTTTCTTGCATGTTAAACAAGACTGTTGCATGAAAACCAAAACCTTTAGGATAGTCCCTGAACTGAAACCAAAACTAAATTAAAAGTCATTGCAAGATAAAATTCATCGCCACAACATCCTAAAATATAAAATAACTCAAAATTTAATCACAAACAGAACAATAAAACTACAAATGCAACTAAATTAAAACGTCTCGTTGAATGATCGGGAATACCTCGGATTATGTAACCCACGTGTTGCTAACAGGATTTCCCATGAGCCTAAATGAAAGTGTGGAACTCATTCGATTGAGTTTAGCAAATTCATCCGGACTAAGTGAATTCGATGAAAATAACGGTGCTCGGATGATGGAACCGTGAGATCTTAATCGGTTATGTTTAAATAACTTTAAGATTTGTTTTAATTAAAATATTAAAAATACTTGGATTTTAAGATTTTCTCTAAACCCAAACACTTCTCTCATCTCCTGATTTATGACTTCTAAAACTAAACCTCTGCAATAACGAGGAGCACGGAGCATGGTGGGCTACTCGGCCATCGTCATCAGCAAAACCTGAGTCTACTTTAGCAAAACTTTCCCTTAGAATTAAATAACCAAGCCATAAGATTTCGAGGTAGTTTGCTTAGTGCAACATAAATCCTCAACCTCTTCGTTAGGCATTTGCATGATCATGTCATGTAAATTAAGCCCTAACCAGTCTTAGGACTCCGAGGTAGTCGTTTGATACGACATAAGCCCTCACATCTTCAAGGCTATTTGTATGATTGTGTCATACGAATATAAGTCCTAATTAACTAAAATTGGCAGGATTACAACATTAAACATACTCTTAAATCGAAGCCAAACAATATGATAGCTTGGGAAGTTTCCAAGATTCTTCTTGGATCCTCAGCTTTTTCTGCTCCTCTTCCATTGAACTCCTGAAAATAAATTGTTCCAAATTTGATCCATTCCCTTTTGAATTTCCAAAATTCAATCTTTTGAAAACCTTAAAATTTGAAATTCTTGAAAGCAAAACCACTGATCATTATCAAGAGTTTTCTTAAATGATTCCCTTCATTTAAGATGTAATTAACTATAGGGGCTTGCCCCTATAGGGAACTTTAAAAACCCAGGAAATATAAACCCTGCTTAATTCCTTTATATTAAGCAGGGGAACTTTTTGGCTTATAAAATTGGTTCGCAGACCAAACGGATGTCACAAATCTTCTAGTTTATTTAATCGAGCCCCATCGTCAAGCAGTGTGTCTATTCTTTGGGATAGAGACACGGTTTATGATGCGGTGCTCGTTTATATAAACTATTCGGGATGTGAGATCGGTTTGATTTCATATCTTAAAATTTTCAAATTTTCAAATTATTTTCAAAATCAAATACTACTTTTCAAATTATTTATTTAAATTAAATTAAAAATTTACCGACAACTTCTGTAGGCGACCCCCCTTTTCAAAATACAACACAAACCTAAAAATATGCCGACAACTTCTGGCGACTCCGTTGGGGACTAGTTCCTCTCTCCATTTTTGATTAGATGGTTTTGCTTTCATAAATCGGTAGTGAGTCCATATCTCTAGTGGACCAAATCTACCATTCTTCCATTGGGATACACCGTTCATTTCTGTCTTGATCGAGTATAAACAACTCCTCTAGGATTTAGGAGCCACTGTTTAGACACCCCTAAACGGAGAGGTTCTGAGATCCTTTTACCTCTTTTCTGAGGTGGGGTGGACCTTCAATAGGTGTTAGTTTAGGAGCGGTCCTTCGAGTCGAGAAGTCTTGCATAAGACTTTCTCTTCCTTTCCAATTCTAAATCGGGCCCTTTACCTTTTCTACAACCCTTTTTTCCTTTAATCGTTTTGTTTCTAACAAACGAACCTCCTAATAAACAATCTCTTTTAAAAATCACAAATACACTAAGATAAATGAAAATGTGTTCGGACTCTTTCTTTTTCGTCCTAAACTTTACGACGAAAAGAAGCATAATTCGGGATCGACATTCGGAATCGCCCTGCGAAAATGATCGCCCCAAAGCTAATCTTCTCCTTCACCAATGGAATGGACTTTGCCGTTTACAAGGATGAGCTGCCCGACAATGGGATCATCTGTTTCGAACAAGGATTCAGCAACACAGATGTCAAGTTCGCTGACGTCACTCTCTTCACACTAATGGACAAAGCGTCAGAAACTGAGAAGCCCGTGATTGAGTTCAATCTGAAACCGACTCAAGAATTCCTTCCCCTGCAAAGGATTCCAGCTGAAAGAGGTACTACTGCTTGTAGGAGGACTGTTGTCTCTACCCCCACCGGTCTACTCATCTTTGCACCTACCCCGACTTCTGCCAAACTGAAGGAGAAGGAAATCCAAGTCTGTGATGAGCCTGTCACCGTGGAGGGTACAGATTTTGCTACAATACCATTTGTTTTTGAGATTGGGTCCAGTTCAAGAGTTGCATCCCTAACTCGGACTCAAAGGAGAAATAGAAGCAGAAAGATTGCCAGAATCGAGAAAGCCAAAGCTGCTGAAGTTGCTTTTCTAGAAGAAATTCCTGAGGAAAGAGAAGAACTACCTGAGTATATACCTCTCTGTTGGAAGGGAGCAGGTTTCACCCTCTCTCTGCCGCATTAGATGAAGAGAATGTCCGTAGGATCGCCACTGCATTACCTCGACATGCGTACTACAACAATTATAAGAGGAAAATGGATAAGACTACGCCATTTGCTCGACTGCAAGCTGTGATAGAAAGATTGGCAAAGAAAGAAAGATGCCCTGTGTCAGAAATTTTAAGAAGGATAGGACGGGTGCCAGCTAAATCCCGCTTCGGACCGCGAACAGAGCCTGTTGCTGCCATAGAGAAACCAAAGAAGAAAATAAAAGCCAGTTCACCCGTTGTTGTATCGGGTCTACAAATTACGGAAGATACCACCTTCTAGCATATAGCCGACAGATCGTCCGGTCCTAGGCTTTCGGCTGCAAGAAGGATGGTATGACGACCTACTACTGACGAGTTAAGACAAAACAATGTCCTGAGAAGAAAAGTTTCATTAGGAGACTTGAATCAGAAGAGAGTGCTATTGCAATAAAGGGGACTCCCCGGAAGGAAGTTCAACAACCGTCGCGAGATGACGGCGAGGCCGTGCGAAAAAGGCCATTAGAGGATGCCATGGACAAGTTAAGGACCGACATCCGACGGTTTGCAAAAGAAAGAGAAGAACTAGGAGATGAAGTTGACTCATCAGAGTTCATGGATGAGGAGTATGCCGAGATCAACATGGTTGAGACACGAGCATCGTCAGCTTCGCAAGGTGCTCTGGCAGCTGCGGAAAGAGATGTACTAGAAGTGATGAGAGCACAGATTCGGGAGAGAGATGACACAATTTCCTAAATGGCAAAGAGGATGGAAGAGATGGCTGCTGCCTTAGCCACTCTCTAGAGTCAGGTACAACCTCAGAAAGAGACACTCCCAGAGATTATCCATATTGCAGATGGAGGAAAAGAGATCACATCCGTCAACGGAGACGGACAACCAAAGAAAGATCCTGCACAAAGCATGATTCCAGAAAAGGACATTAAGAGCATGGTAGAACAGCAGGTGCGAGAGGCCCTAGCACAATCTAAGAGCGGAGCATTTATTCAGACGGGTAGACCTTACCCCAAAGAGTTCGATGCAGTCCAATACCCGAAACGCTTCGTACCACCTCTGTTTAAGACTTTTGATGGAATAGGAAACCCCCGACAACATATTGCACATTTTTGTGCTAGTTGCTGCAATGCCGGTGGGAGTGACGCTTTACTCTTTTAACAGTTCGTCAGCATTTTATCAGGGATTACCTTCGACTGGTACATAGAATTGCGGAACGGTTCAGTAAAGACCTTTTCAGAACTAGAGAATCTCTTCGTTAAACGATTTGTCGGGGCTCAGCACCACATCACTATCGGTGATCTAGTGGTGGAGCAATAAAAGTCGAACGAGACTTTAGTGGATTACATACTTCGATGGAGAAATTTAAGCATGAAGTGTGAACCACAGCTTCAAGAACAACTTGCAGTCGGCATCCTACTTAAAAGTATCCATGGCCCGATAGCACTTCTCCTTAAAGGATTTACAATCAAGACTTTCGAGAAGTTGCTTAGCAAGGTCGGGAGCTTGCAAGAAGAGGCAAAACAACTAAGTTTCGTGGACAAGAACGATAAGCAGAAGTCTGTGAAAACATTCGAAAAGAAATCCAGAATCGTCGCGACAGTAGATAAGGGCAAGCAGCCGGTTCAGATACGATCGAGCGGCCACGGACCTAGTTATCAACCACCGCAACGGACTTATCGACAACCTCGGCGAGGCTATCGAAACCTCAACAAGGCTATCAGCAACCTCATCCGAGCTATCAGTCGCCTCAGCATTATGAACAACCGTTTCATTCATCGCGTACCTTAAGAGAACTTCTAAACAAAGAATATCCATTCAAAACTGAAGCAGTAGTAAAGATGTTCCGCAGCTTAATGAAGACACAGGATTTTCAGCTGCCAGAGCCCAAAAAGCCGGAGGAAGTCAATAAGAAAGATCATCCGAACTATTGCCCTTACCACCAGATGCTCGGACACAAGATAGAGGATTGCATCACTTTCAAGAGTTGGCTTGATGACAATCTCTGGAAAGGGAACATAACCATCCCAAAGTAATACATGAAGGAACCCCAAAAAGGAGGTTCCGTCAACATTATTTCAATGGATCCCATTGTTCCGATAAACCCGTACACAATCGATGATGGATGGAGTACCATCTAGACAAAGTCACCAAAGAAAATTTTGGATCACATCAAAACTGCTTCGGTACACGCTTCAACTCAAAGTTTGAAACCTGTCGAGCCAGCACTATCACTTGCGATTGAAGAATCGCCCCAGAAGGAGGAGAAGATCGTGGAAGAAAAGAAGACCGAGGCTCCGAAGGGTAGATTAGGGGCTGCTTATCCTAGGATGGTTATTTCCGATTCGGGAGAAAAATCCCTCGAACTCCTGACTCTGTATGATTATCTGCTCGCCCCGGCGGGATCTTATAATGATAAGGGTTATGGTGTTGGCTACGTTTTGACTGTTTCTAACGATTACGTAACTAGCAACAACTGGCTTAATCCGGATCTCGATTTCAATACAGATAATGATTCTCAAATCATACACAACCTCGATGACCACGACGAAGAAAATGTCCACAAAGGAGGCTACGAAAGCTCGACAAGCAACGAGTCCATTTATGAATTCCGAGGGTCTTCGATCACGATAGAATTAGAACCATCAAACACCGAAGCAACTTTAGAAGAGCCAGTTGTTTTGAGTCAAGAGGAGACACCGGTAAATTCAGAAGAAATAACTGAAGTAAATTTAAGAAGTGGAAAAGTTCTACCCTCGAGAATGGGTCCAAAGGATAAAGGAAAGCAGGTGGTTGCTCAGGAAGAGCCAACCCCAGCAGAGGAACTGCCCATTCGGGAAGAAACCAAGGAACATGGTAATAAAGTAGACTACAACGTACTAGCCCATCTTAAGAAATTACCAGCCAAACTAAGCATATACGACGCTCTGATCCTATCAAAGGAGATGAGGGAGGCTCTGATCAAGGCTTTACTTGATCCAGAGATTTGTTTAACTCAAATGGCCAGTAATTCCTTCGATGAGGTTTGCTCGTTAAAAGAACAGCGAGGTGTTACCTTCACGGACAATGATGCTATTAGCGGGAACGGCAGATCACAACCGACCGTTATACATTTCGATCACTATTGGAAAGTTTACGCTCTCCGGAGTGTTGGTTGATCCGGGAGCATCAATCAACGGAATGAATCTTCGGACGCTAAGCATATTTGGAAATTGATGCTCGCGAGCTTGAAGCAGACAAGATGCTATTAAGAGGCTTCAATCAAAAAGGAGAAAGAGCTCTTGGATCGATAACATTACTAATGAAGACCGGTGATTTAGCAAAGACAACCGTAAAATTCCACATAATTGATTTTGAGACATCGTTCAACGCTCTACTGGGTCGGCCGTGGATCCATGAAAACCGGATGGTACCGTCGTCTCTGCACCAGTGCATAAAGTATTACGAAGGAGGGGAACAGTGTATCAAAGGTGACTTGCAACCATTCTCCGTACACAAGATTGGAATTCATGAAGATGCGGCCTACTATGCGCCCCCGAAGAAAATAATCTTTTCCAGAAATACCATACCAAATGAAGCAAAAGAGATTCGAGACGATGAAGAACCTGAAGTTCTAGTCCAACAGTTACTCACCACTCCCTTACGGCGAGATGGTGAAGATTTTTCTAGAACTCGCACCCGAGGTCGAGGTCGGGGACGAGGACGTGGAAGAAACGTTGGAACAGTTGGACAGAAGAAATCGGTCATCGATGTTTTTTGGGAGAATAGCTCTGAATAAGAAGAAGAAATCAAGAAATAAGCAGCAACAATAAATCAGAAGAAACCACAGTTCAAGATCTCTCTCGAAGATGAAAAGAATGAAGAATACAAATCAATGTATGAGAAGATTAACCATTATGTACATACTATGACCCTGATCCCGATCCATTCTAATAAGATCGAGGGTATGGTGGTCAAGGAAGTGCATGGTGGTGGTGCTAAGCCGATCAAGTTTTACAGTGGTGCTTCTTCTTCCAATACTGAAAAAGATGTACAATTTGAAGATGTTACTTCGTCTGAATTAATGGAATTACCTTTTGAGTGGTACTCTCCCTACGTTCAAAATTTAATTCAACGTGGAGTCTTACCTCGACGATGGACAAAAGGTCAATCACAACATTTTGAAAAATTATGGAATAATGTCGGTCGGCCTCCCAATTCAAAACATGGTCTCGGATTCGGAACTATAGAATCAGTTGACGATACGGGATTTTGCTTGGTTGTCACTTGCGAACCTAATGAAGACCGCCTGGAAGCTTCGGAAGATCTTGAAGATCTACAAATCGGAGACGCTCCACCAGAATTCGAAGAAGAAATCAAATCTACTATAGACGAGTTAACGGAAGTTAACTTAGGTACTAGCGAAGAACCTAGGCCTACCTTTGTTAGCACCTTACCCAATAAAGAAGACTCCGAAAACATAATCAAGTTATTAATGGAATTCAAGGACTGTTTTGCTTGGAGTTACGACGAAATGCCAGGATTAGCTCCTGAAGTCGCAGTTCACAAGTTAGGAGTAGATCCTACTTCCGTTCCAGTCAGACAAGCTCCAAGAAGAACGCCTCTAGAAATTGAACAACAAGTAATAGCTGAAGTTAAGAAGCTAATAGACGCTAAATTTGTCCGTGAAGAACAATATCCAACTTGGTTAGCCAATGTGGTACCAGTCATAAAGAAGAATGGACAAATCAGAATTTGCGTAGATTTCAGGGATTTAAATAAAGCATGTCCAAAGGATGAATTTCTACTACCAATCCCAGAACTGATGATCGACATTGCTTCAACACATGAAATCTTTTCTTTCATGGATGGATCATCAGGATACAACCAGATAAAGATGGCACCAGAAAATGAAAAACTTACGGCATTCAGAACGCCAATTGGAGTGTGTTGCTACACAATAATGTCATTCGGATTAAAGAACGCAGGAGCAACATACCAAAGAGTGATGATGAAGATTTTTGATGATCTCATTCACAACCAAGTCGAGTGCTACGTGGATGATGTGGTCATCAAAAGCAACCGAAGGAAGATCACCCGTATGATTCGAGAATTGTTTTCGAGCGACTAAGACAATTTAACCTTAAGATGAATCCCTTAAAATGCGCCTTCGGCGTCACCTCCGAGAAATTCTTAGGATTTGTTGTCCGACATCGCGGGATTGAAATCGATCCGAAGAAGATTAAAGCTATTTTAGAAATGCCTCCTCCCAAAACTTTGAAACAACTACGATCCTTTCAAGGGAAGTTGGCATATCTTCGACGCTTTATCTCGAACTTGTCAGGTAGGTGTCAGCCCTTCTCGGCATTAGTTAAAAAGGACGCCAAATTCGTTTGGGATGAGAAATGCCAGCAAGCTTTCAAGGACGTTAAGCAATATTTAATGACACCTCCTGTCTTAGCAGCCCCAGTCTCAGGTAGGCCGTTGATACTTTATACCGTGGCTCTAGAAAACTCCCTTGGAGCCCTGCTAGCCCAGGTCAATGATGAGGGAAAAGAAAATGCTCTCTACTACTTAAGCCGTTGTCTAATCCCGACGGAAGTAAAGTATCCTCAAATTGAGAACTATTGTTTGGCCCTGATCTTCGTCGCTCAAAAGCTCAGGCATTACATGCTTTCTCATAAGGTCAACCATATTTCGAGAGTTAATCCGTTGCAATACTTGATGACCCGACCCGCGCTTTCGTGCGAACTGCCGTGTGGTCGATGATACTATTGCAATTCGACATAACTTTCGTTCCTCTTCGCGCCGTAAAGGGACAAGTCCTAGCTGACTTCCTTGTAGCACACCCTTTACCGGCAGATTCGCCTCTCGACGACGATCTGCCTGACGAGCAGATAATGAGCCTAGAAGACCCCGATGATCATGTTGGGAACTGTACTTCGACAGAGCGTCCTGAGCACTGAAGAACAAAGAATTGCAAATGATAGTGCCCGGTAAGGCAGGAATCAGACTAATCTTTATAACGTTGGAGCGGGGAATGTTAAGATACTCCTATCACTTAACAGAACCGTGTACCAACAACGAGGTAGAATACGAAGCCCTCATAACAGGACTTGAATTAACCATTCAGATGGGAATAACGGACATCAACATCTACGGAGATTCTCAGTTGATCATTCAACAGGTCGCCGGACAAGATGCAGATTTTAAAGCCAAGACTCGAGCAGTACTTTCAGTATGCCATGAAATTATTGGAACAAATTCCAAACGTAACAATCTACAAGATTCCTAGAAAAGAAAATGCTCTCGCCGATGCGTTAGCCCATCTCGCAAAGGAATTTACCTGCTTGCAGGATGAGTCAGTTGATGTGTTAGTTCAAGGACGACAGGTCCTATCACAGCTCGACATGGATACAATACACAAACCAACAGAAAGAAAAGCAGAAGAAACAATTGCAACGAGTGACTGAAAAATACGGAAGATTGGCGGCGGCCACTAATAGACTACTTGCAAACAGGAAACTTACCAGACGATAAGTCATTAGCCCATCAAATCAAGAAAAGAACTCTGTCTTACGCATTAGTAAACAATACATTATACAGAAGTTCTTTTGATCAGATGTGGCTAAGATGCCTGAGCGGGTCCGAGACTCGTGAAATCGTTAAAGAAGTACATTCAGGACTTTTTGGAACTCATTAGTCGTGTTCGAAAATGAAAATGAAGATTAAAAGACTAGGGTACTACTGGCCCTTAATGATGACTGACTGTATGAAAGTTGCCAAAAGTTGTCACCAGTGCCAAGTGCACGGAGTGGTTCTACACCAACCTCCAAATGTGCTACATCCGATAATCGCGTCGTGGCCATTTGAATGTTGGGGCACAGATGTAGTGGGTTCGATAGAACCGCCTTCTTCAAGAGGACATTGCTTCATTCTTGCAGCTACAGACTACTTTTCTAAATGGGCAGAAGCTATACCACTCAAAGAAATAAAGGCACACCACGTGCTACAGTTTTTCAAGAGCCAAGTTGTCTACCGTTTTGGGGTACCGCGCAGAATCATTTCAGATAATGGGTCTGCATTCAAAAGTATAAAGATCAATAATTTTGTCAGAAGACACGGGATCGATTGGCGATACTCAACGATCTACTACCCAAGAGCAAACGGCTTGGCCGAGGCTTTTAATAAAACTCTCGTTCAAATTTTAAAGAAAACCTTGGACGACAACAAGAGAATTTGGCACTAGAAGTTGTTAGAAGCCTTATGGGCCTACAGGACGACTTTTAGGACTCCTACTCAGTCTACGCCTTACGCTTTAGTGTACGGGTCCGAGGTCGTCTTGCCCTTGGAAGTTCAGCTTCCGTCACTCCGAATTGCAGTTGCAGAAAAGATCACTACAGAAGAAAATGCCAGACTATGACTGGAAGAATTGGAAAGCTTGGAAGGGAAAAGACTTTCCGCACAACAAAATTTGGGACTGTATCAAGCCAAGATGATCCAGGCCCATGATAAACTGGTCCGCCCAAGAACTTTCAAAGTCGGTGACTTAGTTTTAGTTCTCAGAAAACCTATTCTTGCACATTGCAAGATAGGTGGTAAATTTGAACCAACATGGGAAGGGCCGTTCGTGTTCGAGACAGTCTACTCAGGAGGTTCCTACCAGCTTGTGAATTGCCGTGGAGAACGAACCATGCTTCCAATCAATGGACGGTATTTAAAGAAGTATTACACAACCTGATGTTTCGAAGGGTGGCCTCTAAAATAGAATCTTATCCCTAGAAACATGGGTGAAGTAATCACTTTGTGACTGGGTCTGAACCCAAAATAGAATAAAATGGATGATAAGAAAATCTCATCAACAAAAATGGTAAAAAGAAAACATGGGAAATCGTAATAATAAAATGTCAATCTTTCCTTTTAAATCCATTCATTCCTGATATTTTCTCATCTCTTCCTTCTTCCTTTAAATTTAAAAGAAGTGAATAAGAATTTTTAAGTGTTTTTCTTATTGTTCTTGTTCTTAGTACAACCCCTGATCCTTTCCTTATTTTTCGCAGGGAAATGTCGAATGGGCGGTTCGTTCTAAACTTTAGAAATGGTGTGAGTCTAACACTTGATGAAAAGAGGGTGAGGGATGGAGCAGTGACAGAGATTGACTCATATTTCACACCAGCCAGCTTACAATACAAAGAAAATGATTGGATCCCAGTTGATCGAGAAGAACTTTACAGCCATACAGTGATGAAAATGGGTGGCCCGAGCCGCCAGTCCAACAACAAGAAAAGAAAAGCAAACGCCGCGCATGCAACCGGAGAAGATAAGAAAGTTAAGTCCATGGTTGCCACAACAGAGGGTAGGCTTGTCAGCGCCGCGCCCGCAGAAATTCAAGGGGTAAGGAGAGCTACTCTCACTGCTACCCGCGAAGAAATAAGAATCGTCGCATTTGCAAAATGTTGACCAAGTTAGCAGAAGATCAATATGAACAGACAGTAGATACTGTTAGTGCAAATGCTCCAAGGAGACCGGTTCATCAAGAACCAGAAAGAAGAAAGTCAATTCCAAGAAGGTCGGAACAAATAAAAGAAATACCAAGAAAAGCAGAAATAGAGTCAGTACCTCGACACCGAGCATATGTATCGGATCCGAAGAGTCTTGTTGCGAAAGCAACCCCGTAGGATGTCCCTACAGAGACTATCCCCGAGGAGCCGAGACATGCAGAAGAACGTGCTGGGGTTGAGCCATACATCCCACAGTATGTTACTAGACACTGAGGACTTCAAATAATCCCGGAATACGAGCTGGAAAAAATGCAATTAGTTGAGAAGAAAACCTTTGAATACTTTGAAAGAATTGGAAACAAGAGGGTCAACATCTTGGAAGGCCTCGAGCTACATACAGATATTTTCTCGGATTATGAGCAACAACAAATTGTAGATTGCATCCTTGAATTACAGAAAATGGGTCGAGCTGGCCGCCTGAGAGAAAAGACATTCAGAACCCCGAAGATGGATGCCAGGGAAGGGAAGAGTTACAATCCAATGCGGATGTTGCTACAATTTTGCCATAGACAGAAAAGGAAATCCACCAGGGATACTCCGTCGCAGTGAGGTGGATCCAATGCCAAGAATCATCGAAAGAATGGTGAAAAGGATGATAACATTGAGGGTACTGCCTGCAGATTTCATACCCAACAGCTGCATTATCAGCATCTACAAGGAAGGCGACTGCATACCTCCGCATATAGACCATCATGACTTTGTTAGACCCTTCCGCACGAGTGTCATTCGTCAACCAGCACAACATCATGTTCGGATCCGACCTCCGGATTGCGGACACCGGTCGGTTCCGAGGGCCGGTGGAGATACCACTCATCGGTAGGTTCCGTCCCGGTGTTAAAAGGAAACAGAGCGAGACGTTGCGAAGCATTGCATTCCGGGAGTGCCCGTGGAGCGGATCTCAGTTACTTTTAGAAGAATGGACGATAGAAAAATGTCTTACCACTTTCACCCAGATCCAGAATTGGAGAGTCTCCGGCCCTACGAGCTGTGAGTTACATGGGGAATAACATACCTCCAATACACATCCATGAGACATTCCTGCCAAGGGTGGCTTGGAAGGTGATGTTATTACCCATGTTTCTTACTATTCAGACATGGATTTTTGATAGACGCTTTTGGATGGATCAACAAAAATCTTACACAATCCGTTTTGGATTTACATGGATTGTATGAGACATAAAATTTCTGAGGAAAATATCATCATGACTAGATCAAGTTGTATGATGTACTTTCAGCAAGTAGGAATGAAAATGACTATGTCATATTTTGCCTTCACCTCTTTTTGTGCAAATTGACTGGGAAACGCCATTAGAGTTAAATGAACTTTGAAAGAAGAACATAAAAGAAAAGAAAATGAATGAGAATTTTTCCTAAAAATCTGAATATTAAAATGAACTTCAAAATTCACATGAACATTAAATAAACAACAAAAAAAATAAAAAAAATGGGATCGTTAAAGGACAAACAAAATGAATCTAAATCTCAAATTAAATTCCGATCTGAATCCTCTGATTCGAACCTTTCAGTTCTTTCTTCAATCGAAATCTGTTTGAAACTCTTTTGAAATTTGAATATTCTCTTTGGCTTTTGGTACACTTACCAGCTCCTTTCAATTCTCTTTCTTCTGTGTCTTAGAGGATCGACTAATTCTATTGACACGGAGCCACGAATTTTGTTCGATTTGGTTCTGATGGCATGGGATTGGGTCCCTCTTCATACAAATAAATCTTCGAGATTGGAACCAGTTTCCATTTCTCATTAAAATTTCCGAGACTGGTACCTAAATTCCAGTTCTCTTCCTTCGAGGTCGGTACCTAAATTCCGACTCTCATTCGAGATTGATACCTAAATTTCAATTCTCTTTCAAATTGATACCTAAATTTCAATTCTAAATTTCCGAGACTGGTACCTAAATTCTAGTTCTCATTTCGAGGTCGGTACCTAAATTCTGACTCTCTTTTTGAGATCGATACCTAAATTTCGATTCTCTTGTGAATTGATACCTAAATTTCAATCCGAGACTAGTACTTAAATTCCAGTTCTCATTTCGAGGTCGGTACCTAAATTCCAACTCTCATTCGAGATCGATACCTAAATTTCAATTCTCTTTCGAATTGATACATAAATTTCAATTCTAAATTCCGAGACTGGTACCTAAATTCCAGTTCTCTTCCTTCGAGGTCGGTACCTAAATTCCGACTCTCATCCGAGATCGATACCTAAATTTTGATTCTCTTTCGAATTGATACCTAAATTTCAATTCTAAATTCCGAGAATGGTACCTAAATTCTAGTTCTCTTCTTTCGACGTCGGTACCTAAATTCTGACTCTCATTCGAGATCGATGCCTAAATTTTGATTCTCTTTCGAATTGATACCTAAATTTCAATTCTAAATTCTGAGACTGGTACCTAAATTTCAGTTCTCTTCCTTCGATATCGGTACCTAAATTCCGACTCTCATTCGAGATCGATACCTAAATTTCGATTCTCTTTCGAATTGATACCTAAATTTCAATTCTAAATTCCGAGACTGGTACCTAAATTCCAGTTCTCTTCCTTCGAGGTCGGTACCTAAATTCCGACTCTCATCCGAGATCGATACCTAAATTTCGATTCTCTTTCAGGTTTGATACTTAAATTCCAAATCTCACTCTCTCGAGATCAGTACCTAAATTTTGATTCTCATCCTTTCTCCGTCGATACTTAAACTCTAATTCTCAATCCGAGGCTGGTACCTAAAATCCAGTTCTCTTCGCAATCCCAAGGTTGAAACCTAGGTTTCAATCCTCATTTCAAATCCAAATTTCAAATTCAAAATTTCCTTAAATCGATTTCAAATTAAACTTTAATCGAAATCCAAAATCACACATTGAAACTTGAAATTTAAAAGTAAACTGAAATCTAAATTGAATTCCCCAGATCTTGTGATTTGGAGCTCACCTCCTTTTCCATTCCCCAATGAGAGTTCAGGAATCTCCAGTCTTGGAAATATACGTGATACTCCCCAACAGAAATTCTTCCACTTCATCCTAAGTTTGTCACTTTGACATCTGTGTTGGTTTTGTTGATCTCTTCAGTCAACGCCAATACGCGAGGTGTGCTTGGTTAGCACACCACACCTATTGGGGGTCCATTTGTTGACCTCATTTTTGATGAGGTCTTTGCTTCTCTCTTTAGTACTTAGGATCTAGCCTTAGGCTTTTCCTTTGACTAATCTTAGAGGACTAGAAGTGGAACCCACCCTTTAGAAGTTCAAACACCTATTGACTCCCTGCAAACCCCACAAGCTTGATTGTAGACCCCTAATCACCTAGAGGGTTGAAATCAAATGTGGAGGTTTAAAGGATGAGTCCCCTATAGGACTTCTTGGCCTTAGGAATACCCTGGGTGGCCTGGTCTGGTGAGGGTTGACTTGCACATACAATACACTCTCACACACATTTCAAGTCCTAAAATCACACTCTCACCCAACTTGACTTCCTGACTCATGTAGGTAATTCACATGGATGGTCTTAACCCCTAAGCCCCTGGCTAAGAGGGTTAGGAACAACATAGTGAATGCCTCAAATGAGTCCTCTCATGGCTCATATGGGCTTAATATAGCTTCATGGCTCAACCAAAGTTATTCCATTTTACTCAAACTTGATCAATCTTCATTTTTCCAAAATTTTAGTTTTTGACCCCCGGGGCCCTACACCTACTAAACCTACCAAAAGCCCTTGGAACTACCCAAAATTTACAAAATCACCTAAATTACCCAAAATTCCTCAAAATCAATCCTAAACATTTCCACTCACTCAAATTGACCATCCATAGCCAAAGAATACCAAAAATTCCAAAAGTACCCCCAATACCCTCCAAATACCCAAAATGCCCTTCTTAGCCCAAAAATCCAAAAAATTCAAAAATTCCCAAAAAAATTCCAGAAAATCCCAAATATTCCTAATTTCATTTTGTTCAAATACACCATGGATAATTTTGCCAATTTACTTCACTTTTACCAAAACTCCCAATTTTGCCCATTTTAAACCCAAGTGAACCCAATGTCAAACCAAACCACCCCAATTGACCTCAATTTTGGTCCAATTCAATTCTAAACTTCAAATCAACATCCCCAATATCAATTTAGACCAAATCCAAGTCCAATTTGATTGACATTTGAGCCCAATTTCAATTTGAAGCCTAAGGCCCAATTTTGGCCCATGACCTAAACCTAGCTCAAACCAATCCAATTCAACTCCAATTGGCCCTAACTCTTTTCTAAAGCCTTCCTAACATCCCCATAAAAAAAACACTAACTTGATTTGTCCAAAATTTGAACCTAAACTCCACCCAAACTTAACCCAAAACCAAAATCCCTTAAATTGACCTAAGCCCAAGCCTAACCCAAATGGGCCCAAATCCCAAAATTAGAGCCCAACCAAAGTTTGAAACTCTTTGTGACACTCCCATGAACATTTTTCAACATTAATTTTACATCAAATCCAACTTTATCCCAACCTTAACCCAAGTTAGCCCAATTTGGCCCACCTTGGCCCCTTTACCAAAAGACCCCACATTAAATCCAATTCAATTCAAAATCACTTTAAACTTGTTCCAAACCACTCATGACACATGCCTAAACCAATTGCAACATTTATTTGACATGGTCCTTCACAAAATTTTCATCCAAAAGCCCATTTTAAAATCCAAAAGCCCACTTCCTTAAATTACTTTAAAAGCCCATCCAAGACCATTTCAAAAGCCCAAGTTTTCAATCCAAAGCCCACATGACATTTCTCTACATCATCCATTTAATCAAAATCACCCCTAAGTTTCAAAATCATCATTAAACCATTCCAAATCAAGCTTCATGAAAATTCTCCACCAAAATACCAAAATTTCTAAATTCTACTTCCATGAAATTGACCAAGCTTTGCCCCAAGCCACATGGAGCCATGAAGCCATAAGCCTTATGTAAGCCATGGGAGCCACTTTCCACCTCACCAAGCCATTAATGGCAAGAAGAGGGGGGTCTTTCTTAAACCTTCATTAAGCATTTTTAACCTCATCCATGTTACACTCTAAACTAAGCTTAGCCACCTCACCTTGGATTGAGACTTCACCACCCCTTCCAAGCTGACCTAAATGATTTTTTTCAGCCCAAAACTAGGCCTTGGGTGGTGTACCAAGCCTAAAACCATGGGTTGACCAAATTGAACCCAAAATGAGCCTCTCCCCATTCCATTTCAATTCAGACCCTTTACACTTAGCTAACTCCAATTAACTTCACCAAATTCAAGCCCTGACCCTCCTGATCAGGATGGTGGCCTAACCCTGCCAGCCAGCCGCCTGGGTCGCCGGAAAACACCATGGCCGAGAGCTTCATGTGAGCCAAAATTTTCAATTCTTCCTTGCTGAGTTGTCCTAGTCCAATTGAACACCATGGCTGTTCTTCTCTTGCATAGAGCACTGTTCCCAAGCATCAAACCCCCCTGGGAGGCCCTCTAGCCACCTCTATTTAAACCCACTCACATCTCAGCCAAATAAAGGAGATGAACTAGACCTTAAGGAAACTCTGTCAAAATTGCTCCAGGACCTTCTCTACATCATCCATTTAATCAAAATCACCCCTAAGTTTCAAAATCATCATTAAACCATTCCAAATCAAGCTGGATGAAAATTCTCCACCAAAATACCAAAATTCCTAAATTCTACTTCCATGAAATTGACCAAGCTTTGCCCCAAGCCACATGGAGCCATGAAGCCATGCATAAGCCATATGCAAGCCATGGGAGCCACTTTCCACCTCACCAAGCCATTAATGGAAAGAAGAGGGGGGTCTTTCTTAAACCTTCATTAAGCATTTTTAACCTCATCCATGTTACACTCTAAACTAAGCTTAGCAACCTCACCTTAGATGGAGACTTCACCACCCCTTCCAAGCTGATCTAAATGATTCTTTTCAGCCTAAAACTAGGCCTTGGGTGGTGTACCAAGCCTAAAACCATGGGTTGACCAAATTGAACCCAAAATGAGCCTCTCCCCATTCCATTTTAATTCAGCCCCTTTACACTTGGCTAACTCCAATTGACTTCACCAAATTCAAGCCCTGACCCTCCTGATCAGGATGGTGGCCTAACCCTGCAGGCCAGGCACCTGGGTCGCCGAAAAACACCATGGCCGAGAGCTTCATGTGAGCCAAAATTTTCAATTCTTCCTTGCTGAGTTGTCCCAGTCCAATTGAACACCATGACTGTTCTTCTCTTACATAGAGCAGCTGATCCCAAGCATCAAACCCCTCTGGGAAGCCCTCCAGCCACCTCTATTTAAACCCACTCACATCACGGCCAAATAAAGGAGATGAACCAAACCTTAAGGAAACTCTACCAAAATTGCTCCAGGACCTTCTCCTAACCCAGAGCAGTTGATCCCTAGTGTTCCTTTGCCCTAATCTCCATTAACAAAGCTCAATTTCTGAGTTGAAAATCCACCCAAAAAACAGGACACTTCACCACAGTGAGCCAATCTCCAAATTGATTGGTCCTACACCTTCACCGGACCAAGAGGAGAAGTTCCCGAACAAAAGCCCCCTCACCGGGCTAGCCATTGCTTCCGGCCTCCAAGCTTTGTGATCGGCCTTGGTCACTTTCATACTTAGACAATTCCCGCGAGTCGGAGACTTCATCCAGAGCTTGCCTGGACTCAATCGAAGGTGACACAACTCTCAGATCGAAGCTTCGCTTCTCTGAGCAAAGGTATGAACTCACTCTTCCTCCTGAGCTTCCAGCGATTCTCCATTTTGTTTAGGTTAATTTCATAGCCTTTAAACAGTATCGATGTGTTCGTCTCTTTAAGAAGAATCCATAGAGCATAAGAACACGAAAATCCTTTGAGAATCGAGTGAGATCTTAGGGTTTTAGTGTGGACGGTCACGGGTGCACACCAGTCGTAGACGATGACCAGGAGCCGTTGGATCGCGCGTGTATTAAGCGGACGGTCGAGATCAATTCGGACGGCTCAATGGTGCATGAACCGCGGGAAGCGTGGCTGCTGACTCAAGTGGCAGCATAGAATGGGAGAGCGACGCGTGGGCTTTCAATCCGCCGTAGGTTGACGCGGATCCGAGTCGGATAAGTAGGAAATTAGGGTATTTTCTGAATTATTTAAATACCAGAACTTCAAAAATTCATATCTTTGCATAGAAAAATTACAAAAAAAAATAAAAATACCCTCTTGCTCAGTGAATAGAGGAGAATAATGTGGAAAAGAAATCAAGTTAATTGGATGAGTATATTATTTTTAATAATTTATTTACTGTTTTCAGTATTTTTATTCTTCATTTGCATAGACAATTCTCCATGGCATGAGACCATAGGGCTTTTGAAGACTCTGATCTTGGGAACATTCCCTGAATTTTTCAAGGTTAGAGGCCATCTCTGTGAAAAGTTATTGAATTTTCAAGTTCATGTCACTATTTTAGGTATTTTAATTCCAATAATTAGCATGTTATAAAATAAATTCTAGGAAAATTTGGTGATGTTCCTTAGGACCAGAGGACCCTATGAAAAATATATTTTGAGTTAATTCATGCCTAATAACCTTAATTAGCCTAAACCCCTAAAATTAAATTTGATTTAATTAGGCTTAACCACACATCAAATTGACTTGAAAACAATTCTCCATTACTCTTTAGGGTTAGAGGAATCTTACATAAAATTTTGAAATCAATTGGACTTGATTAGCCCCTCCAAATGGGTTGATTAAACCTCATAAGCAAAATGAAACTTTAAAAATTCATAACTCCAAAAATACTTTTCAAAAATTCACAAAAATGATTTTGGAGCTTCTCTAATATTAAGGGAGTTCAGGAAAATTAAAATTAGAATTTTCTAAAAAAGTTGATTTTTCATAATATTTTAATATTTTAATAATTTTAAACAAATATATAAAAATTACAAAAATATTAAAAATCATAAAAATGTCACATTTTGACTCCTAATCACTTAGGAACAAACCAAATAATTTTCCTAAGTCCCTAGGGTAAGATATTGAATTTTAAAAGCTTAATGTAATTTTTAATATTAAAAAATAAGTTTTTACCCTTTTTCACTAACATAATTCTAATAAATCAAAGAAAAATCAGAAAATTATAAAAAATTTTTTTTGAACTTCTTGAGGTAAGAGAGATTTAAGAAAAATATAAAATCCATTTTCCAACTTTAATTTTGTTTTATAATTAATTTATACTCTAAAATTTAAAATAATTATAATAAATAAAATATAATTCAAAAAATCACCAAAATTGGTCCAAGTGGTCCTCTAGTCATTAGGAACATCCCATAATTTTCTTAAGGTCAGAAACCTTTCCTTGGTCATGTTGTTGAATTTTCTTTGAAAACCCCTATTTTCTACTAAACATAATTATATAAATAAATTAAATTCAGAAAAATCACATTTTCTCCTCTAATGTCTTAATTGACATGTGAGTGAGGTGACATAAAAATTTCAAATTCATTTGAGCTCAATTTAGTGAGTTATGAAATAAATAAGCTTAAAAGGGCATAAATGTAATTAAAAATTTTAACCCTTAATTAAAACTTTAGGTTTAATCAAAATGGGGGGTAAAATATTTTATTTTCTCTTGGATGATTGAAACTTAGGGAAATTAAGGGGTAGAAACCCATTAAACACTTTGAAAATATCAAAAAAATGAAACTTTAATTAATTAAATGATTTAGATTTTGGAAAGAATATATTTAAATTTGGATAATTAAAATTGGGGTATTATTAAAAGGATATTTATTCTTTAATTTAAAAATCCCTAAATAATTCACTTTAACAATATTTAATTCTTAATTAAAAATTAAAATAATAATCCAAATTGTCAATTAAAACTACAATTAAAACTAAAATTAAAACTAAAATTAAATTAAAATTAAATAAAAAGTTAAAATAAAATTAAAAATTAAAGTAAAATTAAAATTAAAATTAAAATCAAAATTAAAACTAAAATTAATTTAAATTAAATTTAAATTTAATTAAAATAAAATTAAAATAAAATTAAATAAAATTAAATTTAAAATTAAATTAAAATTAAATTAAATTTAAAATTAAATTAAAATTAAATTAAAATTAAAATTCAATAAAATTAAATTAAAATTAAATTGAATTAAATTAAAAATCATTTAACAACAAACCTAAATGAAATCATTAAGAATTAAATCTAAAATAATTTGAACACTATTCCAAACTTAAAATTATTAATTAAAACCTCATAATTAAATTAAAACACTTTAAACCATTAACACAAACTTTTAATTATGATTAAGATTCTCGATAAACCAATTTGCCCTTAAAGGCTTTAATTATTGTAACTCTTAAATAGAGTATTAAGTGAGATGTCACTTCATTCATCGTGTAATCAAATACCTAAGTTCATCGAGCGAGAAACAAAGTTTAATTAAACTTCTGGATGATTAGTTCACCTGTGCAACTAAATTTACTTGGACTCAAAACAATCCCAGAAATATTGAAAAGATGTTTAGGATTTGTCCTAAGCACTTCCTCAATATGACGAGATGTTTTAGAAGAACAATCGAATTTAATTGTTCTTTGACGAAGAAAATCATCCTTAAATCAAACCAAGAAACTAGATGTCATAGGAGATGACTAGTTATAGGATTAGGAATTTGGTAGACAACCAAAACCCTTCCCTTAGCTTTACCTAGGTATCTGTTGAAACATTTAAATGCCTTAACATATGTTTTAAGTACAGCTTGGGATGACGGGAAGACCCTCCAGGTATGCTTTTATTTTATTACAATTTACTTTATTGTAATTTACTTACATGCATTGTACTTTACTTTTCTTGCATGTTAAATAAGACTATTGCATGAAAACCAAAACCTTTAGGATAGTCCCTGAACTGAAACCAAAACTAAATTAAAAGTCATTGCAAGATAAAATTCATCGCCACAACATCCTAAAATATAAAATAACTCAAAATTTAATCACAAACAGAACAACAAAACTACAATTGCAACTAAATTAAAACGTCTCGTTGAATGATCGGGAATACCTCGGATGATGTAACCCACGTGTTGCTAACGGGATTTCCCACGGTCTAAATGAAAGTGTTGAACTCATTCAGTTGAGTTTAGCAAATTCATCTGGACTAAGTGAATTCGATGAAAATAACGGTGCCGGGATGATGGAACCGTGGGATCTTAATCGGTTATGTTTAAATAACTTTAAGATTTGTTTTAATTAAAATATTAAAACACTTGGATTTTAAGATTTTCTCTAAATCAAAACACTTCTCTCATCTCCTGATTTATGACTTCTAAAACTAAACCTCTGAAATAACGAGGAGCACAGAGAATGGTGGGCAGCTCGGCCATCGTCATCAGCAAAACCTGAGTCTACTTCAGCAAAACTTTCCCTTAGAATTAAATAACCAAGCCATAGGATTTTGAGGTAGTTTGCTTAGTACAACATAAATCCTCAACCTCTTCGTTAGGCATTTGCATGATCATGTCATGTAAATTAAGCCCTAACCGGTCTTAGGAATCTGAGGTAGTCGTTTGATATGACATAAGCCCTCATATCTTCAAGGCTATTTGTATGATTGTGTCATATGAATATAAGTCCTAATTAACTAAAATTGGCAGGATTACAACATTAAACATACTCTTAAATTGAAGCCAAACAATATGATAGCTTGGGAAGTTGCCAAGATTTTTCTTGGATCCTCAGCTTCTTCTACTCCTCTTCCATTGAACTCTTGAAAATAAATTGTTCCAAATTTGATCCATTCCCTTTTGAATTTCCAAAATTCAATCCTTTGAAAACCTTGAACTTTGAAATTCTTGAAAGCAAAACCACTGATCATTATCGAGAGTTTTCTTAAATGATTCCCGTCATTTAAGATGTAATTAATTATAGGGGCTTGCCCTTATAGGGAACTTTAAGAACCCGAGTAATATAAACCCCGCTTAATTCCTTTATATTAAGCGAGGAACTTGTTCGGCTTATAAAATTGGTTCGCGGACCAAACGGATGTCACAAATCTTCTAGTTTATTTAATCAAGCCCCATCGTCAAGAAGTGTGTCTATTCTTTGGGATAGATACACGGTTTGTGATGCGGTGCTCGTTTATATAAACTATTCGGGATGTGAGATCGGTTTGATTTCATATCTTAAAATTTTCAAATTTAAAAATTATTTTCAAAATCAAATACTACTTTTCAAATTATTTACTTAAATTAAATTTAAAATTCACCGACAACTTCTGTAGGCGACCCCCCTTTTCAAAATATAACACAAACCTAAAAATATGCCGACACTCTCTGACATCAATCACATGATTTTACATATCTATATACATCCCTAAAAAGAGTAGACCAATAAAATCTAGATTACAAAATCTTATAAGCAGTTTTATCAGTTCCAAAATGTTCTCCAAATTCTGAATCATGACAACTCTAAATAATTGGTTCAATTTCTTCATATGTCACACATCTTCTAATAATAAGATCCTTACACTGTCTAATAAATTTCTTTTGTTGTTGTCTTGTAAAATCAGGCGGCAAAATATCACTTACTATATAATTCACAATATTAGCATACTAAGGCAAATTCTTTTCCTTATTGTTATAAAGTTGTTCATCAGTGAAATTTTTTATAATTTTCTTCTCAAATTCAGATAATTTATAGTACTTTAGTCTAGATAAATGGTCAGCAGTTCCTTTTCAATCAACTATCATAAAGTCAAATTTTTGCATTAAAAGTATCAATCTGATTAATCTTAGTTCGGCATCCTTCTTTTGCATTAAATATTTGATAGCCGAATGGTCTGTATGCACTACACATTTAGTTCCAATCAAATACGGTCTAAAATTTTCAAATGCATACACAATAGCTAATAATTTTCTTTCCTTAGTGGTATAATTGATATGAGCTTCATTAAGAGTTTTACTAGCGTAACAAATAACCTTAAACATTTTATCATACATTTTCCCTAAAATAACTCCAATCGCATAATCACTAGCATCACACATAAATTCAAATGATTTCTCCCAATCAGGTTAAACAATTATAGGGGCAGTAATAAGTTTTTCTTTTAATAGTTCAAAGGCATTTGAACATTCTTCATTAAAATCAAATTTCTTATCCTTTTCCAAAAGTTAGCACAAAGGTTTAGTAATCTACGAAAAATCATTAATGTAACGCTTGTAAAACCCAGCATGTCCTAAGAAACCCCTTAACCCTCTCATTGTAGTAGGAGGTGGTAAATTCTCAATAATCTAAATTTTAGCAGGGTCAACCTCCATACCAAGTTCAGAAATTTTATGCCCAAGTACAATTTCTCCTGCAACCATAAATTGACATTTTTTCCAATTTTGAACTAAATTTGTTCTTTTGCAAAGCTCCAACACTTTTTCTAAATTATTCAAACATATGTCAAATGCAGTTCCAAATACAGAAAAATCATCCATAAATACTTCTATTCTATTATCGATCAAATTACTAAAAATAGACATCATACATCTTTGAAACGTTGCAGGTGAATTACATAATCCAAAAGACATCCTTCAAAAAGAAAAAGTTCCATATGGGCTACTAAATGTAGTCTTTTCTTGACTCTCAAGAGAAATAGGTATTTGATGATAACCAGTATATCCATCCAAAAAGCAATAGTGCTTATGCCCAGTAAGTCTATCCAACATTTGATCTAGAAAAGGAAGAGGGAAGTGATCTTTCCTAGTGGCAGCATTTAATTTTCTATAATCGTTACAAATTCACCATCCATTAATTTATCTTGTTGGTATAATTTCATTATGTTCATTCACATCAACTGTCGCTCCTCCTTTCTTAGGGACACAATGAATTAGACTTACCCAAACACTGTCTGAAATAGGATAAATAATTCCAGCATCAAGCCATTTTAAAATTTCCTTCTTAACTACTTCTTTCATTATTGGATTTAGTCTCCTTTGTGGATCAGCTTTAGGTTTATGTTGTTCATCTAACAAAATTCTATGCATACAGATCGAAGGACTAATTCCTTTAATATCAATTAATGTTCAACTAATCTTTTTATTTTTTTAAAGTATCCAATAATTTTTGTTCTTGATATTCATTCAAATCCAAAGATACAATGACTGGTAAAGTAGATAATTCTCCTAAAAACATGTATTTCAAATGATTAAGAGGAATTTCATTTCAAGTTCAGGAGGTTTTATGATAAATGAAATTAAACTTTTATCATCACTTTCCATAGTATCCAACATTTCAAATCTTTTCTAAACATAATCTAAATCTTCATTCTTCAAATCATCAAAATTATCTTCTATTTCATTATCATCCTCTCATTTCAAATTTTCATATTCTATTTTCTCTTCAAAAATTTCTTTAAAATGATCATCTCTCAAATAATCACAAATTTCCATTTGAAAGCATTCATCATATTTTTCTGTTGAGGGATATTTCATAGATTTCAAAATATTAAATGTCACCTCTTGATCATTAACTCTCATAGTTAATTCTCCTTTTTGAACATCAATCATAGCTCTTCTAGTAGCAAAGAATGGTCTTTCTAAAATAATAGGAATTTCTTTTTCTTCCTTCATATCTAAGACAATAAAATCCATAAAGAAGATAAATGCATCAACCTTAACTAATACATCTTTTACAACTCCTTTAGGATAAGTGATATAATGATAAGCTAACTAAAGAGTTACAGAAGTAGGTGAAATTTCTCCTATTCTCAATCTTTTGAAAGTTGATAAAGACATAAGGTTAATACTAGCTCCTAAATCAAATAAAGCTCTTCCGAAAAAACTTTCAGCTATAGCACAAGGGATAGTGAAAATACCAGGGTCTTTAAGTTTTTCGAGAATTTTTTTTAAATAATTGCACTACACTCTTCGCTAAGTGCAATAGTCTCGTGATCTATGAACTTTCTTTTCCTTTTAAGAATATCCTTCATAAACTTCACATAATTAGGCTTATGTTCTAATGCTTCAACAAAGGGAATATTAACTATTAATTTCTCAAGGATTTCTAATAATTTCATAAATCAGTTATCTGTATTTTGTTTTTAAGTCTTTGAGGAAATGGAGATGGTGGTTTTTCTACAGTAATTTTCATTGGTTCAAGCGGGTATTCTAAGTCTGGATGTATTTTATTAATACATTTTTCAATTTCTACCTTCTCTTTCTCAGTTTGAATTTCTTTTTGCACTCTCATTTCTAAATCTTTTCCACTCCTTAATTATAACCTTAATTTTCTCTTTATTTTGATCTTTTGGAATCTCAATATTACCGGGAAGAAGTCCTGAAGGTCTGTTATTAAGCGCAGTGAAAATATGTTCTAATTGATTCTCAATGTTCTTAATTGCAACACGCTGAGTTTGTAATTGATTACCCATTTTTAAAATTATTTCTTCAGTAGATAACTTCTTTTCCTTAAATTGTGGGTTACTATTAAAGCTTGGAGGATAAGAAGGTCTATAGTTTGTGTTTCCTAGGTTGTTCAAATTTCCTATTGGGTTCACAAAATTGTTTCCCTAAGAGTTAATAGTAACATTGCTATTACTCCAGTTTAAATTCAGATGATTCTTCAAACCAGGATTATAATAATTTAAATAATGATTGTTGGATCTATTATTTATAGCATTTAAGGTCTCATAAGGTGTTTAAGATTCTATTATCTGTCCTAATGAATTTCCTCTAACATTGGGGGTGTTTGAGAATAATTCATTCCATATTGATCTATTTTCTTTGAAAGGGCAACAATTTGAGAGACTATCATAGTTATAGCATCAGAGCATGAATAATAGCTACTCTCCTAGGATTTACCCGTTAAGAGAGCCATTAAAAATTAGTAGTAGTCATCTCTTCTATTAACGAATATGCTTCATCAAAAGGTTTTGACATTAACGATCTGTCAGCAGCAACATCTATAATTGATCTCAATGATCCTATTTATCCATCATAAAATGTTTTAATTATTAACTAATCTGGTAAAGCATGATGTGGACACTTCCTAAGGAGATTTTTAAATCTTTTCCAAGCTTCATAAATTGATTCCCCTTCAAACTGACCAAAAGATGTAATATCATTTCTTAGCTTAGTAGTTTTTGATGGAGGAAAATATTTTGACAAAAATTTTTGTGAAAGTTCTCCCCAAGTTCTGATAGATCCAGGTGCTAACAAATTTAACCATGCCTTAGCTTTATCCCTTAATGAAAAAGGAAAAAGTCTAAGTCTGACAACATCATTCGACACTCCCATATTTAAAAGTAGCACTTAATTCTAGAAAACTAGCAAGATGTAAATTAGGATATTTATTAGGTGTTTCTTCAAGTTGATTATTTTGTACCATTTGGATAATAGCAGGTGAATTTCTAAATATATTTGATATTCAATCCATATGGTAAAATATTTCTAAACAAATAATTAACTATATATGCATACCAAGGTGTTTGTAATCCTTAAATAACATATAACTGTTCTTCAGGGAATTTCTCATTTATGTTTTCTTCAGTAATCTTCTCACTATTATTTTTAATTCTTAATAAATGATCAGTAATTTGGTTGTCAGCTCCTTTTCTGTCCATTATTTGAAAATCGAATTCTTGTAAAAGTAGAACCCATCTTATCAATCTAGGTTTAACATCCATTTTAGACATTAAATACTTAATAGCAGAATGATCAGTATGTATAATACATTTGGTCCCAAGAAGATAAGGTCTAAATTTATCAAAGACATATACTATTGCTAAGAACTCTTTCTCAGTAGTAGTGTAATTCATTTGAGTTTCATTAAGAGTTTTGCTAGCATAATATATAACTTTGAAAATTTTCTCATATTTTTATCCCAATACAGCTCCAATTACATAATCACTTGCATCACACATTAATTTAAAAGGTTTACTCCAATTAGGTGCAATAATGACAGGTGCAGTGACTAATTTCTCTTTTAGAATATTGAAAGCATTCAAATAATCTTCATTAAATTCAAATTTAGCTTCATTTTCTAATAAATGACAAAGAGGTTTATCAATCTTAGAAAAATTCTTTATATATCTTCTATAAAATTCAGCATGACCCAGAAGACTTCTCACATCAGTAACAGTAGTAGGTGGTTGAAGTTCAGCAATAATTTTCACTTTTGTCTGATCAACCTCCATCCCTTTTTGTGAAATTTTATGTCCAAGTACAATTCCTTCTGTGACCATAAACTGATATTTTTCCCAGTTTAGAACCAAATTTGTTTCTTCACATCTTTTTAGAACTTTTGTTATGTTTTCCAAGCAAGACTCAAAAAAAGTTTCAAATACTAAAAAAATGTCCATAAATACTTCAACTCCTTTTTCAATTAAATCATAGAATATTGACATCATACATCTCTAAAAAGTTGCAGGTGCATTACATAAACCTAAAGGCATTCTTCTAAAGGCAAATGTTCCATAAGAACTTGTAAATGTTGTTTTTTGTTGGTCCTCAGGAGCAACGGGTAATTGATGATATCTAGAATATCCATCCAAAAAATAGAAATATAAGTATCGAGCTAATTTATCCAACATTTGATCCAAGAAAGGTAAAGGAAAATGATCCTTTCTACTGTCATTGTTTAATTTTCGATAATCGATGGAAATTCACCATCCAGTAACTTGTCTTGTAGGGATTAATTCATTTTTATCATTAACAATGACAGTTACTCTTCCTTTCTTTGAAACACAATGAATAGGACTTACTCATTGACTATCTGAAATATGATAAATAATTCCAGCATCTAACCATTTTAAAATCTCTTTTTTAACAACCTCTTTCATAATGGGATTCAATCTTCTTTGAGGTTCAATAATAGGTTTACAATTTTCTTCCATTAAAATCCTATGCATACAGATTGAAGGGCTTATTCCTCTTATATCAGCAATAGTCCAACCAAAATATTTCTTATAGTTCTTCTGAACTCCTATTAATTTTTCTTCTTGATTTTTGCTTAGTTCTGAAGATATAATCACATGTAAAGTTAATGAATTTCCAAGAAATGCATACTTTAAATGTGCATGTAACATTTTTAATTCCAGTTCAGGGGTCTTTTCAACTGAGGGTAATAGTATATCATTTTTAGTCGTGTCTATAGTTTCCCAATTATCATGAATATAATGAGTTTCTTTAAATAAATTTTCTTCATTCACTTCTTCAATTTCTGCAGTTAATGACTCATTATATAACATAGATTCATCATTTTTTTCTTCAGAAATGACTTGACATTTTTCTTGATAATGCTTTTCAATTATATAATCAATAATATCCATCTGATAGCATTTTTCTTTGTCAGGAAACCTCATTGATTTTAGAACATTAAATGTTATCTCTGGATCATTAACTCTCATTGTTAATTCTCCTTTTTGCACATCAATCATAGCACATCCAGTAGCCAAAAAAGGTCTCCCTAAAATAATAGGTATTTCTTTTTCTTCCATATCCAGTACAATGAAATCCACAGGGAAGATAAATTTATCCACTTTAACAAGAACATCCTCTATAACTCCTTTAGGATAAGTAATAGATCGATTAGCTAACTGAAGGGTTACAGTGGTGGGACAAATCTCTCCTAAATCTAACTTTCGAAAGATAGAAAATGACATGAGATTAATACTTGCTCCTAAATCACATAAGGCTTTTCCATAAAATTTTTCTCCAATAGCACATGGTATAGTGAAACTTCCAGGATCTTTAAGCTTCTTAGGCAGTTATTTTTGAATTATTGCACTGCATTCTTCACTTAATGCAACAGTTTCATAAGCTTCAAATTTTCATTTCTTGCTTAAAATATCCTTCATAAATTTTGCATAACTCGGCATTTGTTCCAAAGCTTCAACAAAAGGAATGTTGATGGTAAGTTTCTTAAAAATCTCAAAGAACTTAAAAAATTGATGGTCAAGCTTTTGCTATTTTAATCTTTGAGGAAAAGGTAGTGGTGGACTTTCAACTTCCACTTCAATAGGAATTAAAGTCTGATCTTTACTTGGAGAAAGAGTTTCTTTAGGTTTTTTAATCTCTTCAACCTCTCTCTCATTTTCAATTTCATTCTGAATTTTCTCTTTTCACTCCTTTTCACTTCTAAGTTATACAGCTTTTACTTGTTCATGGTCTTTTCCAATTTCTTTTGGATTAATTTCGACATTGCTAGGAAGTGTTCCTTGAGGTTTGTAATTAATTAAATTAACAATTTGTCCCATCTGATTCTCAATATTTCGAAAGCAGTGTTTTGACTTTGTAACAGATTACTTAGTTGCAAGATCAATTCTTCTAAAGATAACTTTTTCTGTTGATTGTTAAAACCAAGAGGATAAGTAGGTCTAAAGTTTGAACTTCCTTGATTGTTCCAACTCCCAGTTATTTTCTAAACCATTTATTTTCGATTTTCACCATGGATTTTGCTCTCTCTGAGGAAAACCTAAATTTTGAGAAAAAAATTGATTTTTAGAGTTAAATCCATGGATTTTTAAGCTCTTTCAAGTTTGAAAAGCTTAAATTAGTTCATTTACTTTGATCCTATAAATTTATTTTGCCTTTTATTTCACGTTTAGATGGCACCCAAATTTAAGCAAGGAAAGGAACAAGAAAATTTTGATCATAGCAAGTTTGTTATTGCTGCTGCACATTTTCGGTACAACGATTTTGCTACGACGAGGAAATTTATCTCAGAATGAAGTTCTTACAATCCTGGAGGAAAGATTGAGGATACGATCGTTTCACTCAACTAACAACGATTCTATTATTTCACTAATGTTGCTGTTATCCCTGTCGTTAGGGAATTTTATGCCAATTTCGTGGATGCTGAAGAGTACGTGATTTTCGTTAGAGGAGTTGGAGTAGGATTCACTCCAGAGCGTATCAACATTTTCTACGGCCTGCCACTGAACATCGAGTGTTATTACTCCGGATTATCTCCATCTGAGGGAGATTTAGCTATGATTATTGCTTACCTGACTGATGGTACTGGAGCTTGGAAGATCTTGAACGAAAAAAGGGTAAATTTTTCATCTTCTAAGCTTAATGGTATTTCAAGGGATGGCACTACTTTATTTCTGCTTGTCTCCTTCCATCCAATCATTTGAGCGAGGTTACCAAAGACTGAGCTATCCTCAATTTCTGCATACAAGAGAGGAAGCCAATTGATGTAGGCAGTATCATTTATGATTCTATAGAGGCCACTGCTCGTTCTAGCATTTCTGTTGGACTTGGATTTCCATCTTTGATATATTCTCTGTGTGAAAGTGTTGGAGTAGTTGTTGAGCTTTCTAAGGAAAAGCTCAAATCTACAAAGCCAATAGGAAGAGAAAGCGTCAGTATCTATGATCGACTTCGAGGTAAGAGTTCTACTGCACCTTCTAGTTCATTACCTGCTTCTGGTAGAGCTTCTACTTCTAGACCTTCTACTTCTATTGCTGAGACACCATCTAGTTTCTGGGAATCCATGCATGATCAGTTTATGGAGCAGCAGAATGAGTTATTTCTAACTCATTATAGAGTAGATACGATCGATAAGAAGATTGATCATCTTTCTGAGTACACCCAAAGGAAGAGTAATTATGATGCTGAGTATTTTGAGTCCTTAGTTAGATTCCTGAAGGGGGAGCATGATGTTCAGTTCCCTACTTGTCCTAGATTTTCACCGTATGTTGATCCGAAAGATATGGAAATTTCTTTTGGTGATGACGATGATGAGGCTACAGACAGTGATTAGTAGTTTGATATACCTCTTGAGATGTGTGATTCTGTTTCTAGTTTATTTCTTATTTGTTACTATTGATTAGTATGATTGTATTGTTGTTTGTTAGTTTGGACTTTTGATATTGAGACTGTTTTAGAGCATCTGATGTGTTATGTGTTTAAGACTGAAATATGGATGAATTTTTATTTTGTACGATGAATGTTTATTTCCATTTCAGCTTACTGATTAGTTAGTAATTTTGCATGTTCTAAATATAAATATAAAAAAAAATTTAGAAATTAACTCCTGCTCTGCAAACTTTTCTATATATGCTTAATTATTTATGTTGTTTACTTATTAAAGCATGTGTAGGATTAGAAATTAGTTTTTCCTTTCTACATCATTATTGTACCTAAATAAATTCCTGTTTATTTCTTTCTCTCATGCTTTAGAAAATTTTATGATTTATTTATATACTAAAGCTGAAGTTTGGGGGAAGGGAAAAATTTTTTCAAATTTAAATATTATTTGTCCTTAATGAACTAATATTTTCTTTAAAAATATTAACATAACATAAGGAATGAAAAATCTATTTAAAATTACTTAAATTTTTGAATTTATAAATAATTTAGTAAACTTAACTAAAATTTCAATAATTCTGATTGATTTTGAGAATATAATTATTTAACTTAAAGAATAATAAGATTAAGAATTTTTTTATTTATAGTAAAGAGAATTGTATTTTAGAAATATTAAGGAATCAAAATTGCTACTTGAAAAAGAAAAGATTGAAATAATTTTTGAAAAATACTAATTAGAATGTCATATTTATTAAGTGAAAATGTATAAAGTTTTTAAATATAAGTTAAGGATAGTGAAGTTCAAAATCATTAATAGGCTATCCAAAAATAGTAATCCTCACTTAAAAAAGAATAATAAAGAAAAAAAAAAGGATTGAAAAACAATCCCTAAAAAGAAAAATAAAAATATAGGATTGAAAAACAATCTAAAAGAAAAAAATGTGTGAGGAGAAGCTCGAGGAAATGCCTAATTAAAAATTGGTTTCACTTGAATTATCTTGTAGAAAGAAAATTGATTTCATTTTTAACTTAATTTTTATGTACAATTATTTTTATTAGAAAAATTTTTCATGAAAATCTTTTTCTTGTAAATATTCTATGTGAGCTAAATATAATAAATTACAATTATTCTTGAAATAAATAAAAAATTGGAAGTCTTATGATTTGGTAGTTAAGTATTCTTTAAATTCTTAAAAGTAACCTTAATTAGTGAAATTTGGTTAATGATTTGCTAAAGCATTTATAAAACCAAAAATTACAAGGAATCTTAAATATTTAAACTTCATTCCAAATATTATTTATTTTATGTAATTAAAAGGGTTACTTGAGGACAATTAACATTTAAGTTTGGGAGAATTTAATCCACTTTAAAAATACCTATTTTTATGTCTTATTTATGATTCAATTCTTAAAGATATTATGCTTTAATGAAAGGTATTTTTATGTTTTTGGATGTAGGTGATAAAAAAGTGTTCAAGAAGAAAAAAGGAGCAAAAATGGAGCTTAAAGAGCAAAGTTGTCGAAATTATAGGCCTGGCGCTTAGGCGCCAGAATTCAGCGCATAAGCGCCAGTTCGATACAGACACAAATAATATTTTTGATGACTTTGGGTAGTTATTTTGACGGTGTTAAGTGGTTATCAGAGCTTCTAGATGACTGGAAGTTACTCCTAATATATAGAAAATATGATACAATGCTTTTGGACACAGGGAAACGATTTTAATCGCGAAGAGGTGTGATCCAAAGTGAAGAGATGTGAAGACCTGGTCACGGAGTCCGGCGCATAGGCGCCAGATCCCGGCACCTAGGCGCAACAGTTACCTTCTAGAAGATAAATTGTATTTAGACGAATTTTGAAGAGGTGCCTTAAGCAACCCCTGGTCAAATTAAGAGCTCTATAAATAGGAGCCCATTCTACAGAGAAAATCGCACCTTATAGCCCTAGGCACCTAATCCACTCAAAGCTCTCCACGCTTGAAAATAGTTTTAGGGAGCCACCTTCTTTAGTATTTAGTGAGTTTATTTTCAGTTTATTTTGAGTGTTAAGTGTGAGATTATTAGTGTTGTTGTTGTTGAAGTCTTTCATCATTACATTGGAGTCAGTAGGAGTCAGCGGATCACTTGAATGAACATTCCAGATAAGTATTTGTAACTTGGTTCAATGTTTTATAAATATGTTTTTTTGTATGAATTCAATGTGTTCTTAGTAGTTACTTTTCTTTCTCCTTTCAACTATGAAAAGATAATAAGATAATTAAATTTTGTTGGAGAATTTAACTTAAAATATTTATAAAAATTGTGATGATATTAATACCTGATCTTAGTTTACTTTTTAAACTGCCCATTTAAATTGTTAAAACCTGTTGAAGAATTTTGAGACCTATTCGGAGATGAGTTCTTAACTTGTAGATATTACATGAATCCTTAGGTAATCGATAGCTTTATGCGGGTTATTCAAGGTAAAGTGCAAATAAATAGGAAGATATGATTTAGTGGGCGCAAAATTAATTAGTTTTTAGAGTGACAGACTAAATTCTAATAATTTGGTCTATAGAAAGGGAACGGCTCATTGGAGGGCCGACCATAGCCACCCTTGGACATTTAGTAGTGTGAGCCTAGATTAACTCATTCTAGTAATCCTGAACCGATCTATAGATTAGTCAATGTTCTTTATGCCTTGACCAAAGGGTAAAGAATAAGAATGCTTCTATTTGGTACAATACCATAATCTAAATTCTCCGCAAATGATAATTATTCTAAAAATCTTAGATTAGTTGAAAAGGAGAAAGTTGTTTTATTTATACATGCATGAATCTTTATTTTATTTCTGCTTACTTGCTTTTAGTAAAAACTTTTTTTTTAAATCAAAACTTTGAAAAGAAATAATAATTACTTTTAATTTGAAAAATCTAAAATTATTTCTTAATTTCCTCAAAATCTTCCCTATGGGATCGATAACTAGGACTCCACTAGAGCTCTGTATTGCTTGAAACGATACATAAAATTTAAACATAAATTCATAAATTCTTACATAAGTAAAAGTCTAGTTGCATCAAGTTTTTGGCACCATTACAAGAGATTAAATCTTCTAGCAGTGGTATCAGATTCTTGCATTAGAAAGTATATATTTAAAATCGCATCAGCACCTCTTCAAAATTCGTCCAAATTCAATGGATATTCTAGAAAGTAACTGTGGCACCTAGGCGCCGAGATCTGGCACCTAGGCACCGGACTCCGTGACCAGGTCTTCGCACCCCTTCACTTTGGATTGCACCTCTTCATGATTAAAACCGTTTTCCTGTGTCCAGATGCATTGTATCATATGTCCTATGTATTAGGAGTAACTTCCAGTCTTCTAGAAGGTTTGATAACTGCTTAACACCATCAAAATAACTGCCCAAAGTTGTCAAAAATCTTAACTGCTTCAGTATCGAACTGGCGCCTAGGATCCGGATTCTGGCGCTTAGGCGCCAGACCTATAATTTTGGTAACTTTGCTTTTTAGCTCTATTTTTGCTCCTTTTGCTCATTTTTCCTTCTTGAACTCTTTTTTTCATCACCTATATCCAAAAACATAAAAATACCTTTCATTAAAGTATAATATTCTTAAAAATTGAATCATAAATAAGGCATAAAAATATGTACTTTTTAAGTGGATCAGCAGGTTTAAGCTCAAATGAATTAACAGCAACATCAGATAGTTAAGTGAATTTCATCTGTTGTTAGGTTAGCATAATCTCTTAAAGGTCTTGTTAAATTTTCATTTTCATTTCTCTGATTATCTAAGTTGTTCGCCATTTTGTGAGGGTTTTCAGATTGTTTTTGTTATTTTTGAATTTTTCTAATAGTACGCTCGAATTCTGAATCATAAGGCACTAAACCTATGGATCTAATCCTAAGCATACAAAATCATACTAAATACACTTAAAAGTAAACAAACACACACATAATTGCAAATTACAAAGTAAATATTTTCAATCACTACAAATTTGACAGTTACTGTTTTATACCTTCCCTGACAACGGCACAAAAAATTTGACTTCGGGTGCGCTGCCATTAACATAAATATTCAAAAGATAGTTTCAATTCAGTTTCACAATAAAATCAATTTAATAATTAGGCAGTCACTCGTATAAGCAAATATACATATCGTTCAAGTAAAACAGGGCTTTAGTGAAATCCTCGTTATCGTCCCACGAGGAAGGTTGAAACTTTTCAAAGTATAGTATAAAATTTGAAATCAAATACTTAATTCACAATGCAAGTTCAAGTAATATTTAAGTTGCTAGTGTAAAATTAACTAAAGCTAAATTAACTAAAATTACTTTCTAAACTTCTAAATAGTATTAATTAACACAGACTAAATTTTGTATTGAAACGTTCAATTATGGAAAGAATCTTTCCTCTTGTAATGATTTTATGATGAGTGAGTGATATAGATTGATAATAAACTTGTTCTGTGCCAAATAGGAGCATTCATATTCTTTACCCTCTTCAGAGTACTCCCTCGTCAAAGTTATGTAAAGAACATTGGCAAATCCTAGGCTTAGTCCCTAAATCCATGGTTAGGCTGGAAGGATATTGGCTCTCACTTCAGAGCTCCCACTTCCCGTCACCTGAAGGGAAACCCTAGCTTTAGTTACTAAACTTTAAGACCAAATTGGGGATTTCAGCCTCTCACTCTAAAATCTCCAATTTGACGCCCATAAAACCACATTTCTTATTTATTTGCACTCTATTTCCATGAACAACGCAACTCATTCATGGACATTAAATGAATTCTCCACTATTGTTGTAGAATACTTAATCCTTTCGAATTGAATGTTTCACAAAAATTTTTAATAATTCAATTGGCCAGATCAAAAAGTAAATGATGTTCAAAGTGAAAAATCATCACAATTTCTTAGTATTTCAAATGGCTCATCAAATCTACATCACCACTTCATAACATCTCATTGCAAGAAGAAAGATAAAGAAATCTACTCAAAATTCATAAGGAAGATATAATAAAACATGGATTATATATATAAAAGCAAAGTTAAACAAAACATAAGAAGTAAATACAACTTATCTGAATTTCTTCCCAAGAAAATCCCTTGAAGTTCCTTTGAATCCTTTTCTCTCTTCACTACAATACTCAATTCTTTCTTTAGAATGGTAAGGAAGAAGCAATCTCCCACTTTCCTCCTCCTACACTCTTTAGAAAAGAATCCCTTACAAAACACGACTTTTATACACTTTAACACACTTACCAACACACTCTCCACAAACTCCAACACACTTTCCTCACTCCAAAAGACTCTTCTCCCTCTCTTCTCTCTTTTTCTTGGCATCCAAATCTGTTTGAAATAGTTTAAAAATGAATTCCCTAAGCATTTCCTTAAGTAACCCTTCAAAAATCGTCCAAATACATTGAATTTGACTTCCACCAACATAGGGTGCCCGCGGCGCTGCTCCGACGATTTAATTCAAATGCTCTTTGTCATTGGGCATCAGCAGCGCCAGTGTGTTGTTTTAGCCAAATTCTCGAAATTCGTTTCTTTTCGCTACATTTTGCTCCAATCACCTAAAATCATCATACTTGCAGCAAAACATAAATAATATCTTCTTTTAAAGTGTAATATGACCAAAAATGAGTAAAAATTATATTACAAAAATTTAACATATTTTTGGTGCATCATCGTCATGGTCCAGAAAACTAATGAGAAGTGACGGATGTGCGTAAACTTCATGAACCTAAATCTGCCTGCCAGAAGGACTGTTATCACCTACCAAGGATTTACGCCCTAGTGGATGCAATAATTGGTCATTTTGTGATGATTTTGTTGGACGCCTTCTTAGATACCATTAGATAAAGATGGATCAGACCGTTGCTGAGAAGATTGCCTTCATCACTACCGAAGGAGTCTTTTGTTATCTTGTAATACCCTTCGGGCATAAGAAATCTAGAGCAACATACCAATGCATAATTGATGTAATTTTTTCTAGTAAGAAAGGAAAAAATATTGATGTTTGTGTTGATCATGTTCTTGTAAAAAGCCAGCTGGCCGAACAACATATTAAGAAATTAAAAAGAGAACAATTTCAAACTCTAAGAAAATATAATGTGAAATTAAACCCTCTAAAGTGCAATTTTGGAGCCTTAACAGAGAAGTTCCTAGATTATCTCTTGACCATTGAAGGCATAAAAACAAACCCAGAAAAAATCCAAGCACTGATTAATATGTTGGCTCACAGAAACACCTGAGACGTTTAGAAACTAACTGACCAGATCACAGCTCTTAGCAGATTCATCTCGAGGTTGGGTGATAAATGTCCATCATTTTTTAAAACACTCTGAAAAGCGAAGCTTCGAGTAGACGATTGAGTGTTTACAGGCCTTCCAGAATCACCACCACTCTAAAGATTTAAAAGAAAAACTCTCATTGTACTTGGGGGTGGGAGCCAAAGAAATCAACTCGGTGCCTGTGACCCACAAATATATATTATGATATTTTAATTTGATTGCAACGAAGCCAAAAACTTGACCCCGCTATATTATATGTATAGAATTGTAATTTGTTTATGTTGTGGATGCTACGCAAGTATACATATCGTATCGAAGTAATACGAGCTCTAGTGGAGTCCTCGGTTATCGATCCCACGAGGAAAGAGAAAATTAAATAACAGCTAATTTTAAAATAATAATAATAATAATAATATTATACAGAAATTTAGAATTCTGAATTTAAGCGCAATAAAGTAAACTAAGTATTTTAATTAGATAAATTAACTAAGTAGAAAATTAATATTAATTTGCAAGTGCAGGAAATAAAACTAATTGCTAAATAAGTCTTAACTATTCAGACAAAGTATCTTTCCCTTGTTTTAGAAATTTAAATGATTGATGAATTTAAATAGATAATGTTAAGGTATCGTGACAAATAGGAGCATTCCTATTCTTTACCCTTTGGTCCAGTGTAAAGAATATTGACTAATCCTATGTTTGATTACCGAATCCGCGGCTAGGCTGGGAGGATACCGACCGCCACTTCGCAGCTCCCACGTTCCCTCGCCTCGAGGGCTAACATCTACACTTCAGCTCTCAAACAATAGGACCAAATTGAATATTTTAGTCTGTCACACTAAAATGCTCAATTCTACGCCCAGTGATTTTATTTCCCTATTTATTTGCACCCTCCTTTCAAGGCTTTTGAATTTCCCCGAATATCATATGTAATCTTTACTATAGTTGATAATCAACATATTTTAACAAATCAAATGGCCAGTTTGAAAAGTAAATTAAGTTTTAAGTAAAAATTATCACAATTTATTAATATATAAAAGTATCTTTATTTTAATTTCATCAAGTCACTTAATTTCATAAACAGGGAGAAAGACTAAATAAACTACTCAGAATGCATGGAAACAAAACTAAGCATGAATTTCATTTAAAGTTAAAAATAATAAATACAAATACTTATCTTAATTTATCCCCATAGCAGTACTCCTGCAGTTCCTTTCGACTCTTCCTTCCAATGACAAGACGACTCACTAAATACTCACTAAAGACTCAAAATAACTCACTTATAACACTTAGAACACAAAAGTAACACTAATTAACACTAAGGTAACACACAAAAGACTTAATTTCGGCTTATATATATAGAGGAGAGCAAAGGACCAAGAGGTGTGTAAGCATCCTTTCAAAAAGTGTCCAGGTTCAATGTATCTGCACCATTTGAACTAGCTCGCCGTCGGCGACGAACTACCTCGCTGTCGGCGAGGCTTCTAGAAGATCTTCAACGGCTCTAGCTCGCTATCAGAGGGCTCGGGCTCGCTGTCAGCGAGACAATTATAAATTCTTCAGAATTTTCTTCTCGTAACCTCGCCGTCGGCGACCAGCACAAATTGCATGATTTTGCTCCAAATTCGCTCCTTTTTATGATTTTTACTTTTATCACTAAATTCTTCATTCCTGCAATAAAATAAAGAAAATACCCTTCTTTAAAGTGCAATTTCATCAAAAATAGGTATGAATTTCTTAATAAAATTTTCACCGATCAAAATCCCCCAAACTTACTTATTACTTGTCCTCAAGTAATTTTAGTACTACATAAAAATAATGAGTTTTATAATAAGATTTTTCAATTTAAATAACTATGAATTAGATTAATTAATATCATAATAAAGTTAAATAAAAATAATTCATGTAATTTAATTAATCTTATAGAAATAAATTATTTAGTTATCGAGTCTAAGATTTCTAGCTTACCATTCATTTCAGGAATGACTATATTTAAAAGAATAACTATTTAAGATATTCATATGATAAGAAATTCAAGAAAATACTATTAGGTAAAATTTTAATCCATAAACATAAGTTTGGAAATATCTAAGTTTTTCCCTTTAGGTTAAATCAAATGAAGCCAATTTTTGATAAGGCATCTCCTCAAGCTTCTCCTCATTTTTCTTTCTTTTTTTTTTTCTTTTTCTTTTTCTTCTCTCTTTTTTTTTATTGAGGATTACTGTATCTGGAGAGCCTGTTAATAATTTTGAACTTCATTTTCATTTTCTTAAATTTGAAACTTAGGAATATTTCTTAGCTTATATATACTTCATAGTTTTTATTTCATTGATTTTCAATCTTTTCTTTTTCACTTGAATACTTAAGAATTTTAATTTAAGAATATAATTTTCCTTACTAAAAATAGTTTACTATATTCTTATTCCCTTTAACCAAATATTTTATTCTATTTAATTAATTAAAGTGCTAGAAATATTTCATTTAACCTTTTATAATAATTAAATAAAATAATTCATATTAAATCAAATTGAAAAATTTGCTATAAAAATCATTTTATAATAATTTGAAAATAGAAATTGAGAACAAGTTAATAACTAAATTTGTATTTTACTCTCCCCCCAAACTTAAATTTTTATATCTATTCTAAATAATGAAAAAGAAGGAAAGTAAATAAATGATACCTTTGAAGTTTAGGTATTTTTTTTCTTTGAAATTTTTGCGAGCTTTTTCATTTTTCATTGAACCCGTACTCGTTAGTATTCTCCATATATATATAACAATTTAAAGAAAATGCAGGGATAAAATATAAGATAAGTATTAAACACAACAATTAAAATAACTCTACACTACACATATGAATTGCTAACATATTAAAAAAAATTGAACAAACAGATTAACAATTTTAAAAACTTAAAACAATACAAAATAAAATAAAAACATATTAAAGAAAAACTAACATCCTAATTAACATAAAAACAAATGCAATTAACTAACACAAAAACAAAAACTAACTATTATAACAATCCAAGCAAATTAATCTAACTAAATAACCAATGTCTCAAAATAAAGTACTGAATATTAAAAACATATACAGTCCTCAAAATAACTTACATCAAACAAATAAAATATAAAACGTCCTAATCTTCAGCATCGAAGTCCCAAACTATATCATCCCCTCCTTGATCTGTAGGCAGCTGAGAAGACTGAGCAGGGTGATACTGAGTGTACCTGGGGCATTCTGGAAAGACTACATCTAAATCTCCTCTCCTATAACGACGTTCAGCTTCATAATATGCAATCTCGTATTCCGAATGTCGCCGGAGGTATTCACTATCATAATCATGTCTCCTCTCCAGATTATCAATCCTTTGATCGAAATGATCAAACCTTCTCCCCATGGTCTCTCCAAACTGCTCAAAACTCTTCCTATGCAGAGTCAATTCATTCATCAGATCTTGTAAGGTAGGAGTGGTAGGCTCAGGAGGTCCATAGCTAGTAGAGGGTATATCTCTACTTGATTGAGTAAAATAACTTCTTACTCCTGCTCTCTACCCTTCATGGGACTCATACTTCTTAATGTTAGCAGTCGTAAGTGGTTTCATTAGTTCCACCCATTCTTCATCATCTCTCAGCCTCAACTCCGCAGAGTTGGCGAGTGCAAAATCAATCCGAGGTGGCCCAATCCAGCTCCACTCTCATTTCGAGGAGTGGCCAGGATATTCTGATAAATAACTCTCCCGATGTTGATGCTTCTGTTATTCTGAATGCAGAAATTCAGAATTGCTCTATCTCGTGTTACCTCACTATGGTGATATGTGGGTAACAGGGTAGAACAAATGAAGTAATGCCAGGCCTTGGAGACTGCATTTAATTTGGAAAGAGGAAAATTCACTCTTTCCTGCTGCTTCATTTTCCATACTCCGGTCCCATCAGTGAGAAAGTTAATGACTTCCTCCAGTGGTCCTTCCATCGTTCCAAAAGTTTCATACTCGCTAAAGTGCGAGTCATGAACTTCATAGAACGTGTTAATTCTAGCAAGCATTAAAATCTACAAAAAACCATCGTACCTTTACGAGTGCATCTTCGACTAGCGATCAAATTGTCATAAAATTCTTTCACCACTTCTACAACTGCTCTATACTCGAACATAACGTAAATTTTCCCGACTCTCGTTCCTTTATAATCCGCTCTACTTCTCCTCCCGGATTTTTGAATACCTGATCCGCAATGTACTTTCTTCCTTGTATATTTTAAAAATATTTTGTTGTGCTCGTGCGTTGATGAATCGGTTTTCGTCGAACTCTACTCGAAGTTTCTGTCGTCGAGCCATTCGATCAATCTGTGAAAATCACGAAAATTTTCACTAAACTTAAAAATAATCCTAAGAAGGCTTCCTACAACATTTGTAAGCAATTTAAATCAAATTCCATGGATTTCCACCGAATATTTCTTCCACATTTTGATTTTTCTCAAAATTTGCAATGTGATGAAAAAAACATGGTGAAAATAAAAAATTTTTGCATAGGAGTGAAGCTCTTACCAAGAGAAGATGAAATCCGGTGTTTTTGAGTGATGAAATCACTTCAAATCCAAGATCTCTCAAGCCCTAGGTCGGTTTTTGCGAAAATTGGAGGTTGGGGATGATGAATAGTGTTTTTGACCGGTCAAATATATGTTTTTTTCCTACATCGCTGTCAGCGAGATTTATCTCGTCGTCGGCGAGCTAATATTTTTCAGAACCAAAAACTTTCGGGAAAAATCCGCTGTCGGCGAGGAATTCTTCGTCGTCGGCGAGATCGATCTTCGTTGTCGACGGGATTTTCTCGCCGTCGGCGAGATTCCAAAAATTTTAAATTTCGAAATTCGTCACTTATTTTCGTCCTTGATTTGTCTTATATTATATTTCCGATCACATCATTTATTAATTTAATAAGAAGATTAGCTACTTATACACAAACAAATTCACACAACACAACAAATTAACTTTAATATTGAAATCCATGGGACATACAAACTAACATAATTTAAAACTCTATAATCAAACTTCAAACTTCAATCCTTACTACTAATCAGCATCGCAAACCAAACCACGACACACTAAATGCTGATACAAAATTATGACGCATATCTCAATTAAGTTTGAGATATTCAAATCATCACTCTAAACATAATAAAAATCTAAATCAAATCAAATAACATAAATACAAACATACTATAGAAATCTTTACTACTACTCTTCAAGGTCAGAATCTTCATCTTCTCTGATATTTCCGATATGACGATGATGCACAAATAAGTTATAGAAAGGCTCGAAGGGAAATTCGAGCAGATTCTTCGATGATCCAACCCTTCGTCTCGGTAAATGAAGAAAGCTAGCTTCCAAGTGTCCGGAATGATCGAAGTGTTCCTTCATCCTCCGATCAATGTGATCAAATAAATCAGATATATTGTCGATTAAATCTCTCACATTCCGTAGTTCTTTCTCCATTCCATTAATTTTCTTCATAAGTAACTCGTTTTATCCGAAATAGGCCTTGCTATAGGATTATTCCGTGAAGCTCTATCGGAGATGAATGTAATGTCTTCATTATTGTCCAAAGTAGGGAACATATCCGTAGGATCAAGCGGCTTCCAAGGTAACGAACCTTTTCCCAAGCTTCATAAGAAACCCGGTACCGATCGCATAATGCAAAAATAGTAGATGGGTGTCCTAGTCCAGTGAAGCCGACCCATGCACAATTAAACCCAATGCAGACTTAACAATTATTGATCCCACATCAATAGGCAATCCAATTTGAATACAATAATTCAATATAGCACATTCTTTCGAAACCTTGTTTACCCTCATAGTAGGTAACAATTTAGATGAGATGAAAAGTGTCAGTGCTTCGAGACAGGATTCAAAAGTGATGCAGAGAAACTAACATACCCGTCTTCACGCATTTCCCAATCTTCTGTTTCATCAGTCAGATATCGAAATATCTCATTCATATTATATCGAGAAGGCACAAAATTTGAATAGTGACATACCGGGGTGTTTTCTATAGAGAATAACTCATTTACTTTGGATGGAGTAAACGTCACCTATCTTCCTCAGACGTAGATATTCCCATTGTTGATCGCATGTAAATTAGAGTAGAACTCTTTCACAACTGGAATAATAACAGCGGACGTAGTGTAACAGAATACCTCCCAGTGCCTCTGTGCGATCATTTCTTCTATCTTCGTAGTGGAATTCTCTAATCCTCGATTGACAAATCCCCGTTCCTTGATAACTCTTTTCTTTACCAAAACCTTGTTGAAGATCCGTTGCGCTTCCGCACTCACAAATTTCCTCCGGTTAAACACTCCGGATTTAGAAGAATCTAAGAATTTGGAGGCCATTATGGTGAATGGAATGAATTCATTGAAGAAGGCGGACTTAGAATGGTTTAAGAATGGTTTTTCACTAAGGATTTGGTGTTGAAACCGTCCGGATCGCATTTAAAGTATATATAACTCATTTTTATAACTTCCTCGCTGTCGGCGGGAGGTTTCTCGCCGTCGGCGACTTAGTTATAAAAACTGCCTTTCAGGTTCTCGCTGTCGGCGGGCTCATTTCTCACTGTCGCGAGCTTATAAATAAACTGAATTAGGCGCGAACCTCGCTGTCGGCGAGTATAGACCTCGCTGTCGGCGAGATTTCAAAATAATGTCCAATTTCGCTCTAAATCGAATAATTTCTTTTCTCATCATAATGGTTCGAATATGTGATGATTCTTAATAAAAATTGAGTAGTAAAGTTTCAATAATATAAACTAACTATTAAAATACAATAAAAATAGATAACTAATATGGGTTGCCTCCCATAAAGCGCTTGGTTTAACGTCGTCGGCCGACCTAATTTCAATTATTAATCGGGTTGACTAAGCATTAAAACCTCTTTATAGTTAGGTCTTATACCTTCGAAATATGGTTTTAATCTATGTCCATTAACTTTAAATTTATGTCCAGCTTTTGGATCTTCGATCTCTATAGTTCCGTATGAAAATATTTGAGTTATGGTGAAAAGTCCTAACCATCGAGACTTCGATTTTCCAGAAATAATTTCAATCTAGTATTATATAGCAAAACTTCACGTCTCGGTTAAAAATTTCTCCGATTAATCTTCCGATCATGCCATAATTTCATCTTTTCTTTATAAATCTGATCATTATCATATGATTCATTTCTTAATTCTTCCAATTCATTTAATTGCAGCAATCTTTTCTCACCAGCTTCCTTCATATTATAATTAAATTATTTAATAGCCTAATATGCTTTATGTTCTAATTCGACTGGTAAGTGGCATGTTTTTTCATATATAAGCCTGTAAGGAGTCATTCCAATCGGAGTTTTATAAGCGATCCTATAAGCCCATAATGCGATTGTCTAATCTAATAGACCAATCTAACCTATTTGGGTTTACTGATTTTTCTAAAATACGTTTAATCTCACGATTGGATACTTCGACTAATCCGCTAGTACGTGGATGATAAGCGATGGATATCTTATGAGTAATATTGTATTTTTCTACTAGTTTGTGAATGTATTTATTTCTAAAATGTGTTCCTCCGTCGGTGATAATCACTCTCGGCATTCCAAATCTAGTAAAAATATTTTTCATCGAAATTTTGAAACACTCTTAGCATCACACCTAGGTAAAGCTTCGCCTCGATCCATTTGGAAACATAATCAACGATCTACTAATATATATGAGTTTCCAAACGAAGGAATAAAAGGTCCCATAAAATCTAATCCCCAAACATCAAAAATTTCAACTTCTAATATAAAATTTAGAGGCATTTCGTTTCTTCAGATATATTTCCTACTCTTTGGCATTTATCGCAAGTTTTAATATATCTATATACATCTCTAAATAGAGTAGGCCAGTAAAATCCAGATTGTAGAATCTTATAAGCGAGTTTATCGGTCCCAAAATGTCCTCCAAAATCGGAATCATGACATTTTTGAATAATTGGTTCAATTTCTTCATAAGGTACACATCTTCTAATAATTAAATCCTTACATTGCTTATATAAATATGGTTCATCCCAAAAATAGGTTTTCGTATCATGGATGAATATTTTCTGTTGTTGCAAAGTTAGCATAGGTGGTAAAATATTACTAACTATATAGTTTACTATATCAGCATACCATGGTATTTTCCACTCATTGATATTATATAGTTGTTCTATAGGAAAACTGTCTATAATTTCATTTTCAATATCAGATAATTTATGATTTTCTAATCTTGATAAATGATCCGCAATTTGATTATCAGTTCCTTTCTTATTAACGATCTCAAAATCGAATTCTTGCATTAATAGCATCCATCTAATTAATCTTGGTTTGAAATCTTTCTTTTGCATTAAATATTTGATAGCCGAATGATCAGTATGCACGAAACATTTTGTTCCAATCAGATAAGGTCTAAATTTATTAAAAGCATATACTACTTCTAATAATTCTCTTTCTGTAACTGTATAATTTATTTCAGCATCATTTAGAGTTTTACTAGCATAGTATATAACTTTAAAAATCTTTTCATATCTTTGCCCAAGAACTGCTCCTACAGCGTAATCACTAGCATCACACATAAGTTCAAATGGTTTCTCCCAGTTAGGTGAAACTATTATAGGTGCTGTAATTAATTTTTCTTTTAAGAGTTCAAAAGCATTCAGGCATTCGATTGTAAATTCAAATTTCTTGTCCTTTTCGAGAAGTTGGCATAGAGGTTTAGTAATTTTTGAAAAATCTTTTATATAGCGTCCGTAGAATCCAGCATGTCCAAGAAAACTTCTTACCCCTTTTACCGTAGTTGGAGGTGGTAATTTAGCTATAACTTGAATTTTGCGAGGTCCACTTCCATGCCTTTTTCCGAAATTTTATGCCCTAATACAATGCCACCGAGAACCATAAATTGACATTTCTCCCAATTTAGAACTAAATTTGTTTTCTCACATACTGCTAATACTTTTTCAAGATGAGTTAAGCATGTGTCAAATGATGTTCCAAATACAGAGAAATCATCCATAAATACTTCTATTCCATTGTCAATTAACTTACTAAATATAGACATCATACATCTCTGGAATGTTGTTGGTGCATTACATAATCCAAAAGGCATTCTTCGAAAAGCGAAAGTTCCATAAGGACTAGCAAATGTAGTTTTCTCTTGATCCTCAGGAGCAATTTGTATTTGATGATAACCGGTTTATCCATCTAGAAAACAAAAATACTTATGTCCAGCTAATCTATCTAACATCCGAGTCTAGAAATGGTAAAGGGAAGTGATCTTTCCTGGTGGCGATATTTAATTTCCTATAATCAATACATATACGCCAACCAGTAACTTGTCTTATAGGAATAAGATCGTTATTTTCATTGGCAGTGACGGTTACTCCCCCCTTCTTAGGAACACAGTGAATTGGGCTTACCCAAGCACTGTCAGAAATAGGATATATAATACCATTATCTAACCATTTTAAAATTTCTTTCTTAACTACTTCTTTCATTATCGGGTTTAATCTCCTTTAGGGATCTGCTTTAGGTTTATGTTCATCATCTAAAATAATTCTATGCATACAGATTGAAGGACTAATTCCTTTAATATCTGCTAAAAGTCCAACCAAAAGTTTTCTTATATTTTTTTAAAGTTTCTACAAGTTTTTGTTCTTGAGATTCATTTAATGCGGATGAAATAATAAGCTGGTAAAGTTGAAGAATTGCCTAAATAAGCATATTTCAAATGATCGGGTAATATTTTTAGCTCAAGTTCGGGAGGTTTAATAATTGATGGAACTATATTCTTGTCGGTGTTTTCGGTATTATCCGAAATTCAAATCTTTCCTGAATATAATCTAGTTCTTCATTATTATCTTCAATTAATTCAGTATTTTCTTTTTCTAAATTATCTTCGTAATATTCCTTAAAATGTTCGCGTTGTAATTGTTCAAGTATTTCCATCCGAAAACATTCATCATCTTTTTCTAGCGCAGGATATTTCATTGATTTTGCAATATTAAAGGTAACTTTTTGGTCATTTACTCTCATAGTTAATTCTCATTTCTGAACATCAATCATAGCTTTTCCAGTAGCTAAAAATGGTCTTCCTAAAATGATAGGAATTTCTTTATCTTCCTCCATATCTAAAACAATAAAATCTACAGGGTAGATAAATTTATCCACTTTTACTAACACATCTTCAATAACTCCTTAGGATAGGTAACCGAACGATCGAGCTAATTGAAGGGTTGCCGAAGTAGGTGTAATTTTTCCTAATCCTAATCTCTTAAAAATCGATAGAGGCATTAGATTGATGCTTGCTCCTAAGTCACACAAAGCTTTTCCATAAAATTTTTCTCTATAGCGCGGGGTATAGTGAAACTACCAGGATCTTTCAATTTTTCAAGAAGCTTCGTCTGAATAATAGCACTACACTCTTCACTAAGTGCGACTGTTTCATTATCAGTGAATTTTCTTTTTTTATTTAGAATATCTTTCATAAATTTTACATAATTTGGCATCTGATCTAAAGCTTCGACAAAAGGTATATTGATCGTTAATTACTTTAGTATTTCAAGGAATTTAGCAAATTGTTTATCTTTTTTATGTTGAGCTAGTCGTTGAGGAAATGGTGGTGGAGGTGTTTCAACGAAATTTTCATAGGTATTAAAGGATGTTCCAAGTTTGAATCTTGTTGAATTGTTTCCTTTTCGATTTCCACTTCCTCGTTTTGGCTTTTAAGTTCTTTTTGAATTTGAGGTTCTAGTTCTTTTCCACTTCTTAGTTGTATTGCTTTAATTTGTTCTTTTCCTTGATCTTTAGGATTTATTTCAACATTACTAGGAAAAGTTCCAGTGTATTCTATTATTTAGCGTGATAGTAATATGTCCAAGTTGAGTTTCAATATTTTTAATAGATGTTCCTTGAATTTGTAATTGATTTCCTTGAATTTGTAGTTGATTTCCTTGATTTTGTAGTTGATGACCCATATTCAAAATTAATTCATCCATAGATAATTTCTTATCTTTGAATTGTGGGTTATTGTTATTAAATCCAGGTGGGTAATTAGGTTTATAGTTTGGATTTGTTTGATTAGGTTGATTCATCCATTGTTGATTAGATGTGTTATTCCAATTAAAATTTGGATGAGTTTTCCAACCAGGATTATAATAGTTTGAATAAGGGTTATTAGTTCTATTATTAATAGCATTTAAAGTTTCGTAATTAGATTGAGATTCTATGATTTGTCCGAGATGAGTTTTCTTCTAAAGTAGGAGAGTAGTTCATTCCAAAATGATCTAATTTCTTAGATATAGCAGCAATTTGAGAAGCTAACATAGATATTGCATCGTTTTCATGAATGCTAGCTATTTTTTTCGGATTTACTCTATCTGCAGGCCATTGTAAATTATTTGTTGCCATTTCTTCGATTAGTGCATAAGCTTCATCAAATGGTTTAGACATTAATGAACCTCTAGCAGTAGCATCGATGATTGATCTTAAAGATCCCACTAATCCATTATAAAAGGTTTGAATAATCGACCCGATACGGTAGCGCATGATGTGGGCATTTCCTAAGAAGTTCCTTAAATCTCTCCCAAGATTCATAAATTGATTCTCCATCTATCTGACAAAAAGAAGTTATATCATTTCTAAACTTAGCAGTTTTAGATGGTGGAAAATATTTGGATAGAAATTTTTGTGATAATTCTCCCCAAGTTTTAATAGATCCAGAGTGCTAACGAATTCAACCACATTTTAGCCTTATCCCTTAATGAAAAAGGAAAAAGTCTAAGTCTTATAAGCATCGTCGGATACTCCTCGATATTTAAAAGTAGCACAAAGTTCTAGAAAACTAGCAAGATGTAAGTTAGGATCTTCAGTAGGTGAACCACTAAATTGATTGTTTTGTACAATTTGGATAATTGCGGAGTTTAAGTTCAAATGAATTAAGCAGCTACATCGGGGTTTTGAATAGTTAAATGAATTTCATCCGATGTAGGGTTGGCATAATCTCTTAATGGTCTTTGTTGGTTCATATTTTGAATTTCAGGAATATTCGCCATTTGTGTTAAATTTATAGTTTGTTTCTTTTGTTTTCTAATTCTTTTAATTGTACGCTCTAATTCAGAATCGTAAGGTATTAAATTTTCGTTTCCAAATTTACGCATACAATTTTAGAATAGATATTTATTTATTATGATTATTTTAAAATAGTACGTTACTTTAGTAAATTTTTCTTACTTTCCCTGTAACGGCGCCAAAAACTCGACCCACAAATATATATTATGATATTTTAATTTGATTGCAACGAAGCCAAAAACTTGACCCCGCTATATTATATGTATAGAATTGTAATTTGTTTATGTTGTGGATGCTTATGCAAGTATACGTATCGTATCAAGTAATACAGGGCTCTAGTGGAGTCCTGGTTATCGATCCCACAGGGAAAGAGAAAATTAAATAACAACTAATTTTAAAATAATAATAATAATAATATTATACGGAAATTTGGAATTCTGAATTTAAGCGCAATAAAGTAAACTAAGTATTTTAATTAGATAAATTAACTAAGTAGAAAATTAATACTAATTTGCAAGTGCAGGAAATAAAACTAATTGCTAAATAAGTCTTAACTATTCAGACAAAGTATCTTTCCCCTTGTTTTAGAAATTTAAATGATTGATGAATTTAAATAGATAATGTTAAGGTATTGTGACAAATAGGAGCATTCCTATTCTTTACCCTTTGGTCCGGTGTAAAGAATATTGACTAATCCTATGTTTGATTATCGAATACGCGGCTAGGCCGGGAGGATACCGACTGCCACTTCGAGCTCCCACGTTCCCCTCGCCCGAGGGCTAAAATCTACACTTCGACTTCAAACAATAGGACCAAATTGAATATTTTAGTCACGTCACACTAAAATGCTCAATTCTACGCCAGATGATTTTATTTCCTTATTTATTTGCTCCCTCCTTTCAAGGCTTTTGAATTTCCCAGAATATCAGATGTAATCTTTACTATAGTTGATAATCAACATATTTTAACAAATCAAATGGCCGATTTGAAAAGTAAATTAAGTTTTAAGTAAAAAGTATCACAATTTATTAATATATAAAAGTATCTTTATTTTAATTTCATCAAGTCACTTAATTTCATAAACGAGGAGAAAGACTAAATAAACTACTCAGAATGCATGGAAACTAAACTAAGCATGGATTTCATTTAAAGTTAAAAATAATAAATACAAATACTTATCTTAATTTATCCCCAAGCAGACTCCTCGCAGTTCCTTTGACTCTTCCTTCCAGTACAACACGACTCACTAAATACTCACTAAAGACTCAAAATAACTCACTTATAACACTTAGAACACAAAAGTAACACTAATTAACACTAAGGTAACACACAAAAGACTTAATTTCGGCTTCTATATATAGAGGTGAGCAAAGGACCAAGAGGTGTGTAAGCATCCTTTCAAAAAGTGTCCAGGTTCAATGTATCTGCACCATTTGAACTAGCTCGCCGTCGGCGACGAACTACCTCGCTGTCGGCGAGGCTTCTAGAAGATCTTCAACGGCTCTAGCTCACTGTCAGCGGGCTAGGGCTCGCTGTCAGCGAGACAGTTATAAATTCTTCAGAATTTTCTTCTCGTAACCTCGCTGTCGGCGACTCAGCACAAATTGCATGATTTTGCTCCAAATTCGCTCCTTTTTATGATTTTTGCTTTTATCACTAAATTCTCCATTCCTGCAATAAAATAAAGAAAATACCCTTCTTTAAAGTGCAATTTCATCAAAAATAGGTATGAATTTCTTAATAAAATTTTCAGCGATCAGTCTGTCAAAAGAGGAGTCGAGAAGGAAATTCCCAGTTTACTACACTATTCGCATTCTCTAGGGACTGGAGATCCGGTATCTGATTATAGACTAACATTTGCTAATTATGTAGGCTAGCAGGTTGCAACTTATTTCCAAACACATCCCATTGGGTGGTTTCAGATCATCCACTGAAGTCAATTCTTGCTCCCTCATAACATTCCGGTAAGCTCCTCAAGTAGGCAGTAGATTTGAGTGAGTTTGACATTACCGACATCCCCTTGATGACTATTAAGGCACATGTGATTATAGAATTCCTTGTAGATTTCTCAAAATAGGAAAAGTCGAGTGAAGGAGATCCATTCGATCAACAGGATGGCTTCTATATATAGACGATGCTTCAAATCAAACCATAGTGGGATTAGGGCTTGATTTGAGCAGCCCCCTTGATGCACTAAAAATATATGTTGTTTTTGCTATATACTTTTACCCATTTTTGGTGATATTTCACTTTAAAGAAATATATTTTTCATAATTTGTTGCAGGTATGATGATTTTAGGTGATTGGAGCGAAAAGAAGCGAAAAAGAACGAATTTGGAGCAAAAAGGAGCAAAAAGGAGGAAAACAGATTCTGGCACAGCCGGCCCCAGAATGCGCACCACCGGCGCTATTTTCCAGAGAGCTTAGTAAATAATTTGATGATAGATCGCCGCCGACGCCATTTTCCGGTGCCCAATGTTGGTGGAATTTAAATTTGAAGAGTTTTGGAGACTTTTTGAAGGGATGCCTATGTAAACTCTTGGTATTTAGTTCCTAACTTATAAGTAACTGTTTTTGGACAAAAATTAGTGTGTGTCCCGTGTATTTTAGAGTGTCTAGTGTGTGTCCTATGTAACCTAGAGAGTCTGGTTTGTTTTGAGTGTTAGGGCTTAGGAGAGAAGAGTATAGAAGTGATAATTTGAGAGGGATTCTTCACTAATGAGTGAAGGAGAAGGAGTAAAGTGAGAGATTGCTTCTTCCTTTCCATTCTAAAGAGAGAATTGAGTGTTGCAAAGAAGATAAAAAGAATTCAAAGGAACTTCAAGAGAATTGCATTGGGGAGAGAAAGAGATAAGTTGTATTTTCTTTTGTGGTTTGTATGACTTTTCTTTTATATATAAAATCCATAGTTTATTGTGTATTCTCTCTAAATTCTGAGTAGTCTCCTTTGTCTTTCTTCTTGCATAGAGATGTGATGATGTGTTGATGTGGATTTGAAGTGTTTTTAAAGTATTAAAGAAATTGTGATGATTTTTCATTCTGAACTTAATATACTTTTCGATCTGGTCAATTGAATTGTTAAAATATGTTGTTGAATAGTAACTCTGAAAGGATTTAGTATCTTACAACAACAATGAAGAACAAATTCAATTTCCATGGATTAATTGCGTAGTTCATGGAAATTGAGTGCAAATAAATAGAGAAATGTGTTTTGATGGACGTCAAATTGGAGGTTTCAGGATGACATGCTGAGATCCCCAATTTGGTTCTAAGATTAGTAACTAAACTTGAAGGTTAGCCTTTAGGTAATGGGTGAGTGGGAGCTCAGTAGTGACAGCCGGTATCCTCCCAGCCTAGCCTTAGATTTAGTAACTAAACTTAGGATATGTTAATGTTCTTTTCATGCTTGGAAGATGGGTACTCTTTTAAGGGTAAAGAAACAATTATGCTCCTATTTGGCACAATACTATAGATAATCAATCCATATCATCCACACATCATATTCTCATTGCCAGAGGAAAGATACTTTTCTTACATATCAAAACCTTTCAAATATATATCATAGTGTGTGTCTGTTAGCTAATTCTATTTTAAATTTATTAGAAGTAATTGTAGTTTGCTTAATTGTTACTGTTTTCTGCAGCTTGGTAGTAGAAGTAAACATTAAACTTTAATCATAATTTGAGTATTGGAATTCAGTATTACATTATCTATAGTAAGATTCACCCTTCCTTGTGGGATCGATAACCAGGACTCCATTAGAGCCCTGTATTACTTGATACGATACGTATACTTGCGTTGAATGCGTGGACTTTACAAAATCATTACAAATATATATAAATTTGAGTTCATAAGTTCTTGCAATATTAAAGTCCAACCCGCATCACCCCTCGGGAACTCTTGTATGATTCTATGGTGGTAAAGTTAAAGGTAAAAAACACTTAAGCAGAGTATAACGCACTGGCCTGTAAAATGGGTGCCTGTATCCAAGTTGTGAAATCAGACTTGCAACACGACCTCTCACTTCTTATTATTCTTGAGAGCATCAAGTTCCTCCAGCATTACAACCTTCCACTTTTGGATCCTCCTAAGCTACTTGCCAATACTTAGGTATAGAGATAGTACCAAAGATGCAATGAATGCTTCTTATATAGGTGATATGTTAGAGTATGAGATGAGCTGAGAAAGGCCATGTGATAAACCTAAACGATCAAGAAAATGAACCACATTGCTACAAGAGGTCCTCTTTAAAGTTTGGGGAAGGGAAAGAGAAGAGAGAGGAATCATATCATCTATGTAATTTTATTTTAAAGTGGATCGTGTACATGTATCAAGGGTCAGGGTAGACCATGACAAAGAATTTGGTGGCACGAGTGACACAACAGACACTGTTCCCTCATTCTACCCCCTCCACCTTGTATACACTCTCAGCTCCCTTAAGCTTGAATCCCACCACCTTCGAGCTCATTTTTCTCATTATTAGCTCTTTCTCAATTTCATTTTTTCCATTGTCTGGCTATTCCTTAACAAATCCTTCCCACACAATGGGAGAAGACATCGTTTCCAAATGTATTAATCTCTTACCATTGAAGGAATAGTACGGTTCAAATTCTCTAAATGTTACATCCATACTCACAAACAATCTCCTCTCTAATGAGCTCCAACATAGATATCCCTTCCGAGTAGCAGAATAAACCACAAAAACACCCTTCACAGCTCTGAGATTCAGCTTCTCTATTGAAGGTCTATTGTCCTTCACAAAACATACAAAACCAAATGCCTTTAATGGAAGAATCCTGCCATTATCTCCTATCAACAACTTATAAGGAGATTGTCCCTACAACACCCTTGAGGGTATTTTGTTGATCGATTGTGCAACTATTAAAACTACTTGTCCCATAAGTGCTTTCGGACCTTCATCGAGATCATCATGCTTCAGGCTACCTCTAGAAAGTGTTTATTCTTCCTCTCAGGTATACTATTTTGTGCCGGTGTATGGACTTATAGTTTGATGTTGTGATTGTGACCATTTGGCTGACAGATACTCCTCAAACGCCTTATTGGTATACTCTATCCTATTATCAGACCTTATAACCTTCACTATTGGACTGTATTAAGTATAATCACTCTGTGAAGGTTTGTAAAGCAAGCAAGCACATCACTTTTGTTTCTCATTAGGGATAGCCAAGTAATATAAGAAAAAATAATCAATGAACATCACAAAATATCTATACCCATTCATTGAAGTTGTTGAGCAAGGAACCCATACCTTTTAATGAACCAAATCAAGACATAAGAACTTACTTTGCCATCATTCACATAAGAACTCATGTTATGCTTACCAAAGTCATAAGAATCATAAACAGGTTCTTGTTTATTTGCCTTTTTCATAAAGAGATGGATGAAAATGACTCAATTGACTAAATGAATTGTTTCAAGTGAGCTTGTGATGTAGCAACACCACATCCTCCATACTCCTCCCATATTATATTACTCTAGCACTCTCTATCATGGATGTCAGAGTTTTCCATCCCCTCTCTATCTAAGTATCAGATTCTGTTATGCCATGTGTCAGTCCCAAGTCTCCAACCAATCCTCTTCACATGAAAGATCACCTTAAGAATATCAAATGAAACAACACATTTTAGTTGAAGAATAATTGCACTAATAGATAAAAGGTTCAATAGGAAGGAAGGAGCATGCAAAACATTTGACAAAGTCATAGAATCGACACCCCTCGTTGTACCCCTACCAACCACATGTTGTCTTGTACCATCAGTAGTCTGAATGTTCTCTGGAACTGCTAGATGAGTATAGGAAGATAACTCCCTAGAGTTACCTATAACATGTCGAGATGCACCAAAATCCATTATCCATTCTGGTGTTCATGTGGTAGATATAGAAACAAGAGCATATGTATGACAAGTGTCTTTGGCTGATTGAGCATAAGTAGCAGTGTTTCCCTTGAATGAGGATAAGGTGGATGCATCCTCAGTCATATCACCCGCCATTATCTGCTTCCTCTTCAACATCTACAGAAGCTAATGATCCTTATAGGTAAAGACCACCTCTGTCTCTCCCCCGTCCTCCACTAGCATTATATTTGTGTGATAGCCCCTTCTTTCACAACTTTGGCCTCCACATGTCTCTCTCTTCTTGTGTGGCTTTGGATAGACCTTACTCAGGTTCCCACCTATCTACAGTTGTAGCACCTGCAGGTCTCCCTTTGAGCACCTATCATTCCTAACTCAGCATTGACTCTAGTTAGATATCCCTCTAGCCTCTTCTCTACTATAGCGGCCTTGATCTAACACAACCAACTTATATACGTTGTCGGTCCATCAAGCTTCAGACTTATAGGAGGGAGATCCAGCTTCACATGCATCGGAGCACATGCTAAGGTAGCGACTCCTGTTGAGACGACAAATTCTCGCATGAGCCTGACTAAAATATTTAGAACTTCACGATCTATCTTCCCAAAAGTTCCACTCCTTTAGCTATCACACTATTTCCATCTCCTGTCATCCTCAATCACAAGGTTGTGCACCTCTTTTGTTCAAAGAGAACCTTCATAAATTTGAAGTCGTTCACTTCGCTCTCTATTGTTCATACAGAAGCCACTTCTCTGGTTTCACAACAGAAGCTGGACCCCGACACAGAAAAAACCTCTGCCTATGCTCGTGGGCTCTGAAAATTCAAATAGGGGCCCCAAACTCTCATCGAGAGCTTAACACGTTTTACATTCTAGGTTGCATTTTCAGAAAATAAATGAGATGATAGTTAAGACACTACCCAGTGATTTCTCCCTCATATTACGAGGAATTTAAGATGTAGGGTTCATAGTTTCCTAAAGGCGCGATCCCTTATGGTTAATTACCCTTCTCAATAACAGAAGAGCACTTTTGATTAAAGATAATAATTAGGTGCTATGTATTTGCACTTAGCATATAGTAGAAGCAAATTTGAGAATTTAAATTATAAAAATTATCACTATCGTGAGCTTAAAGCGAATGGTGAGGAAATGATGATGAACCCGATCAAGATCTCATGGTTCCGTCATCCCGGGTTGTCATGGACCCTGTTCTAATTTAATCAGCGGAGATAGTCGATCCAACTTGACACAATGATCCTTGTTAGCAACCATGGGTTGCTTCATTCAAGGAGACCTTGTAGACCTGCGGTGAATGTTTGTCTAAGAGACTAATCTAATATACAAAGGGTTTTTTTCCCTATCAAATATACCCTCTGATTCAATACTTAAAAGGGTAGACCACCATTGGGGAACATACATGCTATAACCGTGACTGTAATATAATGATGTCATTTGGTGGCAAATCACCCTATCATAGGGCTCTAGTCACAACCGCTTCTTTCTGGTGTCATTTGGCGGCAAAAAACATGCAGACAAAGGACTTGGACCACATTCTTACTAGCATGAGATTACTTTAAGTTTGAATTTAATAGTATACTTCATATGACGTTCGTTCTTTGTCATCTTGAGTCGGCATTAGATTTGTTCGCCTCGATAAATAGTTGTAGAGGGCAGATGGATTTTGCTTCAAGTTTTTAGTGATAGATTTTTTGGCTATGCCCATCATCAGGGAATGATCTTCTCGAATCTTATCAACTCTATCCCACATACAGAGGATTGGGTTTATAATATATACTATTTGAACATATTGAAATAACTTTAAAACATAATTTTGTAAATAGACCTCTCCGGTCGAAATCTTAAGTCCACTCAGCCATCATCGAGGAACGATCTTCTTTGAACCTTGTCAAATATGTATCGCTCACAGAGGATCGGGTTCGTGGTATATGTTACTATTTAAGTTTTAAAATAGACTTTGAGATTTGATTTTGAAAATATACCCTTCTGGTTGAGATTCTCATCAACACATGCATCATCAGGGAGATGATTATTTTCTAACCTGTCAACTCTATCTCGCTTACAAAGGATCGAGTTCAATAATTGAAAATAATTGAATTTGAAATAGACTCGAGACATAATTTTAAGATAAACCGATATGGTTAAGATTCACTATCAACACGTTCATCATCAGATAATGATTGAAATTTATATTTCACTAACAACTCCAGTCCTGCAACTATAGACTTTGTGAAGAGAATCAGACTGACTCAGGTGACGCTCAATCGTATCTACTCTTGTCCATGTAAGGAGGAGGATAATATTGGCTAAAGTAGGGTCTCAATCTTGTCAACTCCTATCCTTGTAGAGAGAAGGATTGAATTAGCCAAAGTGTGGGCTCAATATTGTCAACTTTGGTCCCTATAAGGCAGAGGATTGGATTGACCAAAGTGTGGAACCTATGACCTTGCCCTATAGGCAAGGCGACATAGTTTCTAGTGAATGCATTTAATATATTTGAATTTAACTGGTAAAAAATTAGATTTCTCTAAAGCTTTGATATGCATGCACACTTCCTAAGGTAAATTGTATATTTATTTAATCATACAGTTAACCTGCGCAACATCCTCAGATGCTTAAATTTAGTGAATCAGGACAAGAGGCTGAGCACATGCGGGTATTTTAATTTTTTTAATTGGAATTGATTTTAGATAGTTTAGCAGTTATTTTGAGGCATATTTGGTTTGAGCTTAAGTATTTGTTTTGACCCGTGCAATATTCTCAAATATTATATTTGAGCAATTAGCACGTTGGTCGGAGCACATGCGTGTATTTCAGTTTATTGATCATGATTGTCTTTTATGGGATTTTTAAGGTTATTTGCACGTGTATATTATCATTGAAATGAGTGCAAATATTTATACTTTAAGATTTTACTATCGCCTTATGTCCGCTTTTAGATGTTTGTTGCGGATCCAGTGATGAATATGTACAAAGCTTCCCTTCGAGTGCCTCGGTATTGCCTTCTGTTCGCTTTTAGATGCTTATTGAGGACCTGGAGGTGATTAAGATGAATAAAGGCTTCAATTTTCTTTTTAGAATCAAGCATCTCTCTTATGCTTAACTCTCATTTGAATGTTCAGGCGGACCACTCATAAATATCATTGGAGTTCGTTGACGAGTCGATTCTCCTGTAGGTCTGATACGGGCCGGACTTTAATATTGAAAAAACTTATGAACTCAAATTTATATATATTTATAATGATTTTGTAAAGTTCACGCATTCAACGCAAGTATACATATAGTATCAAGTAATACAGGGATCTAATGGAGTCCTGGTTATCAATCCCATAGGGAAGGAGTGAATCTTACTATAGATAATGTAATACTGAATTCCAATACTCAAATTGCGATTAAAGTTTAATGTTTACTTCTACTACCAAGATGCATAAAACAGTAACAATTAAGCAAACTACAATTACTTCTAATATCTTTAAAACAGAATTAACCAATAGACACACACTAAGCTATATATTTGAAAGGTTTTGATATATAAGAAAAGTATCTTTCCTCTTACAACGAGAATATGATGTGTGGATGATATGGCACGATTATCTATGGTATTGTGCTAAATAGGATCATAATTGTTTCTTTACCCTTAAAAGAGTACCCCCTCTTCCAAGTATGAAAAGAACATTAACATATCCTAAGTTTAGTTACTAAATCTAAGGCTAGGCTGGGAGGATACCGGTTGTCACTATGGAGCTCCCACTTTCCCTTCACCTGAAGGCTAACCTTCGAGTTTAGTTACTAATCTTAGGACCAAATTGGGGATCTCAGCCTGTCACCCTGAAACCTCCAATTTGACGTCCATCAAAACATATTTTCCTATTTATTTGCACTCAATTCCCATGAACTACGTAATTCATTCATGAAAATTGAATGAGTTCTTCATTGTTGTTGTAAGACACTAAATCCTTTCAGAGTTAATGTTCAACAACATATTTTAACAATTCAATTGGCCAGATCAAAAAATAAATTAAGTTTGAAATGCAAAACTATCACAATTTCTTCAATACTTTAAAAACTCTTCAAATCCACATCAACACATCATCACAACTCTATGCAATAAGAAAGACAAAGGAGACTACTCAGAATTCATAGAGAAGACACAATAAAACATGGATTTTATATATAAAAGAAAATTCATACAAACCACAAAAAAAATACAACTTATCACTTTCTCTTCCCGAATGTAATTCCCTTGAAGGTCCTTTGAATCCTTTTCTCTCTTATTTGCAATACTCAATTCCCTCTTTAGAATGGAAAGAAAGAAGCAATCTCTTGCTTTACTCTTTCTCCTTCACTCCTTAGAGAAGAATCCCTCTCAAATTCTAACTTCTACACTCTTCTCTCCTAAGCCCTAACACTCAAAACACACTAGACTCTCTAGAATACACAGGACACACATCATATTTTTCATCCAAAAACAGTTACTTACAAGTTAGGACTGAAATCCTAAGAGTTTCCATAGGCATCCCTTCAAAAAGTCGCCAAATCTCTTCAAATTTGAATTCCACCGACATTGGGAGCCGGCGGCGCTCTATCGTCAAATTAATTGCAGAGCTCTCGGAAAAATGGCGCCGGCGGTGCCATAATCTGTTTTCCTCCTTTTTACTTCTTTTTGCTCTGAATTCGTTCCTTTTCGCTTCTTCTTGCTCCAATCACCTAAAATCATCATACTTGCAATAGATCATGAAAAATACATTTCTTTAAAGTGCAATATCACCAAAAATTTGTAAAATTATATAGCAAAAACAACATATATTTTTAGTGCATTAGGGTCTTAAACAAGTTTCTCTCTCATGCTTAGCTCTCATTTGAGTGTCCAGGTGGACCACCACAAGTTTCATTCAAGCTCGCTGACGATTCGTCGAGTCCCCTATGAGTCGTGCATGTTTTATTTATATTTAATTTTGTCATTTAAAATTTTTTTATGTTATCATTTTAGTCATTAATATGTAGCTTATGAGTTTTCGTTTCAATAGCACCTTGATCCAAGTGAATTCGATTTATTGCTCTTTTATGTCCGACATTCTAGCTAAAAGCTGACAGCATTTCGACAGCCTCCCGATATTGTTTCTTGTTAGGGGACTACATAGCTGAAGTCTAGGCCTGCCCACCACATCAAGGCGTGTATGGGTGGTTGGCGCCACAACCATAAAGTAGTATATCCCGCCACGCAAAGAAATGTGTGTACAATTCTTCAAAAATCCTACAGGATCCCCCGCCACTCTTAGAAAAGTATGTACGAATGTCACCCGTGCAATCTCAGTCACACGTAACATATATCACCACTGCGTAAAGAAAGACACAAATGAGTACTTAATTTATAATTGTTTATCAGATCTTGATCGTCGCGTGCGAGTTTCACTCCACGTTAAGAAACACGTGTACAAAGCTCCCTTCCACAAGTCAAAAGAGCCGAAATAAATATTTCAGGAGCTTATTGATTCACCCACCCCGTCAGAAGCGCCATATACGAGTTTCGCCTCACCATGCTAAGAAAAGCGTGTGTATAGGATTCCACTCGTGCTCCAAATGCATCGCAATAGACGTCTCAAGAATTGCGGCTATTATACCTTTCATGAGGCGGTGAAGATTTAGGCGGACCTGCACAAATTTCGAGATATAACATAAAAGAATTTTTGCATAAACTCCTCTAAAAAGCCACCAAAATATTTCCAAGGCTTACAAAACCTCACATCTCCTTAAACTTATACTCCATACTTCCCACACAAAACTGCCAATGAAATGCTACTGTCACAATTCTAAGGCTTGTAACACCACCAAGCAAGCTTGAATCCAGAAATAGGATGATTATTTGAGCTAGTTACTTACTGGTTGGAGCAGACGAGTGAAGGAGAAGAGAGGGATGGGTTGCCGGCGAGTCTTCTTGAGTTGGGATGAGAAAGAAAGGAAGCAGGCGGCCTGGGCTTTGCACTGTGGACAGCTCTCCAGTGTGTGGACTGCCGAAGGAAGCTCGCCGGCGAGACAGAGGAGATGGGATGATCTCGGGTTTGAGGAGTTGTAGATGACAGTGGAGGGAGGAGTTGCGTGAGATAGGTTGGAGAGGGTAGCCACTGCGAGAAAACGAGGGTTGAGGAGGCACAGGTGTGTGAGTGTCGGTGGGTTACGGAGAGACGAGGGAAGGTGGCAGGGTTGCCTGGCAAAGGGAACCGAGAAGCTGCCGGTTCCCTGTGAGATGAAAATGCGGCAGCAGGCTGCTTATCGTTGGCTAAGAGAGTAAGAGGGAGAGACCGGGAGGCACAGATGATCATGGCATAGGAATAGAGAGAAATATGGAGAAGCTCGTCGGCGGCAGCTTGTCGACGGCAGTGGAGTTTGGAGAAGAGGGCAGCTTGCGGGGTACGGAAAGAACAGGAGGTAGTGGCTCGTGGAGTGAATGGCCGCCAATGGGAATAGGTCGCTGGTGGAGGGGGTTCGGCGAGTTTGGCCATGGGCTGCATGGAAGAAGCTTTGGGTTGTTTTGGCCTGAGTGGGAGGGAAAAAATTTTCGTCTGGAGAGCATACGTAGAGATGCGTCCGGAAAAAATTACATAAGAGTTACACGGGAGTTACAAGGGGTTACAAGCGTATTATAACCTGTTTGTAACTCACATGTAACTCACTTGTAACCCGTGCTTCTATTTCATCCATTTGTACACGGGAGTTACATGAGAGATACAAGAAGGTTTTAACCTCTTATAACTCACGTGTAACACGCAGCGTAACTCCTGTGTATATTTTTCCAGACGCATCTCTGCGTACACTCTCCGGACGCAAATTTTTCTTAAGCCGCGGAGCGTGGGAGAGGAAAGCGTGAGTTCTGCCCGGAAGAGGAAAATGAGACTTTCGGTGAGAATATTTTCTCTTGCTTGGGATCAATTTTTATTTTTTATTTTTAATTTAATTTATTTTGTTTTATTTGTTATTTTCTATTTTAGAAATGAATTTGGAATTGTTATGATTATCCTTAAAAATAAAAAAATATATATATAAATTATTTGGTTTGAAAAATTTTTATTTTTTTTTAAGAAAATTATATTTTCTATAAAATTATTCGGTCCACATCACATTTCAGTATTAAGCTCCAAGTCTAATTGCATGTACAACGATGACAGCATAAAACTGGCGGGCGAGCAGCGGTGGCGGCAGGAGGCAAGTGGCTGACTGCGGTGATGGCCATCTGTGGTGGCGGTGGCGGATGGCGTGAGACGGGTGGTTGGTTGCCGAGGTTGGCTGGCGGCGAAGATCGGCAAGGGATAGCGACCAGGCAGCAGTGACAGCAGGCGGGGGCTATGACAAGTAACAGGCAAGCAAGCAGTGGCGGCGGGCTGCTGTAGGTAGGATGCGGCAGGTGGTTGCCTGCGACTACTGGCTGGAGGCGGGCAGTGGCTGTAATTTCTGAAAGCTTATTTATAATATGTCCTTATAGATGCCCCTGTTTAATTTGTTTTAAAAATAGTAAAAATATGTTTTTTCTGTTTTGAATATTATAATAACAGATGTATTATTTCTCAAAATAAAAAATAGTACAAACTGTTTTTTGTTTGTTTTTCATTTTTGTTTTTAAAAATAAAAATAGGAAACAAAAATTAATCCCCAACAACCCCTTAAAATTTTATTTTGTTTGATTTTATTATTAAAATGATTATCCATGCATTAGGTGTCTCTTCTAGACAAATTAGACGTGATCATGAAATTTATTTTGTGATTAAAGATTGTTTGAGAAACTTTCGACGATAGTTAAAATATTTCAGGTTCAAATTGAGCACTTCACGCCGTTATGTCGATTTCACCGCTATTGTTCTATTCGATCATAAAAACCCCTCTTTGGATAATTTCAATGTCTTGAATGCAACGGAGGAACCATGCCAAGTTGACCCACCTTATGAAATATATATGAGGGACAACAAAGCCTTGCCGCTCTAGCATTTTTACACTTGATGTCGCCATTACTTCAACTCGCAAATCGAGCTGCAGAGGACTCCCAAGTCCCAATACCAACGCCCCTTCTCTAATTTCACAGCAAGTTCCAGATCGTGCACTCTCAGAGAACTCCAATCATGACTACCTCTTGTTCCTCGCTGTGATCTCGTCGATGTCTTCCCAATTAGCTTCACGGTTTCCCTCGCCGCTCTATAATGAAGGTTAAACCGCGGTTAGCCCGCTCTAGTTGCGGCCGCTTTTTGGTGATTCCTTAGCTCCAGTCATGGGCGAGTCACGATCTCAAGGTTCAAGTTGCAACCCAAAGTGGCTGCTTCATCCAGCTATGCGAGGACGAAGAAGAAGAAAGAGAAGTACATATGAGCTAAGATCTAATACCAAAAAGAAAGAATTTATTTTTGAAAAATTTGTTCTATTCATTAATCACTTAAGCTTATATAAAATCTTACAACATTTTACAATTTAATCCCTAGACTTCTTCTATATTCATATTTAATATTAGAACTAAACTAGATACAAATTTCAACAAAATTGAACCAATCAAAGTACTAATTCGAATTAAACCATGCATACCTTAATTTAGTCAGTTTTATTCAATTTATGATAAATTGAAATAGAAATAGCTTTAAAAATAAAGCTAATTATATTTAGCTTAAATACTATGTATTTAAAAAACTAGTAATTAATATTTTATAACTTTTTAAAATACTGACAAGTGGAAAAAATATTATTCATTTTGATAGGGTTTTCACTTTTTATTTACAGTTTAAGAATTTTATTGCTTTAATATTGAAGTATCCTAAGTTGATCTTTTATTTAATTTTTATACCAATAAATAGAAGTAAAAGAAAGTAAAAATTTAAAAACAATATCTTAATCAATAATATAACAAAAAAATTAAATCAATTTTATTCGATTTATTTTTTCTTTTTATCCGAATAATGCACACCCCAAGCTTCCTGGTTAATCTGACGTCTTTGCTTAGAAATTGGCCATTGGAACGAGAAAATATCAAGCACGTTAAATGTACCTAAGTTGTAAGGTGGTTACTAAGGTTTGACGCGGTGGATTACAGGACAAAATTGTTGCCTATGGAGTACGCATTGCGTGTGTACTCTCTCAAATAAATTTCAAATAACCTCATAATAACTTAGAAAAAAAATCGAAATTGAACAGTGGGAGGTTATTGGGGGGAGGGTGGGTATTTCAGCGTTATTGTTTTTATTCGAGGTTTTGGGAGACTTTTGGGATATTAATTCCATTTATGCTGAAATAACTCCAGTAATCCCCTAATAACCTCACACGGTTCCATGTTATTCAAGGTTATTATGAGATTATTTGAAAATTATTAGGGGAGTACGCACACAGAGCAACTTGTGTACTCCGTATGTACCAATTTTTCAGATTTTACAGCGGTTGTTTCTTTTTTTATTTTATTTTATTTATTTATTTATTTTTTGCTTGGATTTTATCCAAGCCATAGAAGTTTGTCTGAAATCCACAAGTAATATTTTTCCCATTAGATCTGGGTTGATGCCTGCAAGCTCGATTTTGGTGATGTTACCACTTAGATTTATTCATTTAGATCAAGGACTTCAAGATCACCATTAGTAATGATCTGAATCGAATACGTTATTAGCTTAGAGGCTGAACCATATTCGGTAGATTATAGAAGGTTCAGAGCACTGTCCAAACAGTATCACATTTTTTTTTTTGTTTAATGTATCACTAACATAAAACAGTAATATCAACAGACTAAGAAAATACTATTTAGGGACTATGAAAATAGTATCCAAAGAATGCTTTAACCGTGATGAAATCAATTGAAAGTAGCTTTAGCCATATCAATATATATATATATATAATGCAAAAACTATTTTGATTCAACTATCCAAGTGATTTCCACTATCTTTCTGATAAAGAAACGGAGAACAAAAAAGAATTATGCAGATCAAAACTGTAATCCAAACATTCATTAAAATAAAAAAAAAGGAGCTTAAACTATGATAACAGTCCAAATTAGGATTGAAAACAATCTCAACAAGCACTTTAATGGTGTTCAGGATTTGGACCTCCAGGGCTAGTTCTCTTCAACTCCTTATATATAGCCTCCTTCTTAAGCTGCTGAGCACTGCAGCTATTGCTACTTTTTTTTTGCTGTTTGCCTTGCAGTAAACGAGGCTCTGAGCTCTTTATAATTAAGCTGATAAAAACAATGAACATGAGAAGAAATCCTAAAAGCTTGAATCTTCCCATAGCTTTTCTTCTCCTTTTGTATTTGGCCTTTACTTATATAGAGATAATTAAATAGTGGAATCCAACTAATCCTATTTGAAATCCGATTAGAAAAGTAGGTTAAGTACCTAAAGAAGATGGTCAAGCACACGTTAAAGTAATAGAAGATATGAGGATTAGGGTCTGGTCGTTCATCGTTGCTTTCACCTTCCTGGCCACACCTTTATTAATTACTTTGTATGCTTTCTAAAGTTTTCTTTGTCTTCTTACGTAAGCTTTGCATGCAAAATTAATTTTGTTCAATCACAGTTCGTCATAAAAAATCCAAGATGTTGAATAACGACGCAATGCTGGACAAAAAAATGTAAATAATCAATGATACATTTTGTTCCAAACCTGCCTAATTTTCATTGTCTAGATAAATTGTAAGTTTATCCTTCTAATTTGTTAGATTATACTGTCTTAAGACCTCTAGGGTCACAGGTTATGTATCTGTAGATGTATATACATATAAAAATTCATATACATATATACATATACATATAGATATATTATATAGCAGAAAATGCCAACTCACTGAGCTAGGATAAGTTGTGGCTGGAATCGTGCAAGTAGGGATTCCCTCTTTTGGTCGGCTCCCTGGTCCAGCTAGCCGAGCCCTCGAGCAGCCACCAACTCCTCTGATTAGCCATCGACCCCTCGGGTCGGCCCCAAGCCCCTCGGGTCGACAATCAGCTCCTCTCGGTCGACCAACCCTAGTATTCGGTCACCCAACGTCAACATACTCCAACGCTTCAGGATAACAAAAAGATCAAAATATCCCTCATAGCCCCCCTTTAAACATGGAAATAAAAGCAATTCCTCTCTCTCCTCTTTATTCCTCTATAAATAGACAACTCTTTAGCATGTAGAAGAGGTCTAAAGACTCTCTCTTCCTATGCATTTAAGGAGATCTCTCCCCTTCTCTCATCACATTTTAACCTCTCTTGTGTAAAATAAAAGGGGTAGTGGGGCAACCTTCTCCCTTTCTCTCCCTCGCTATCTCCTTCTCCCGGAATTTAACTCTAATACTTGTTCATGGTTCAAAAGGTAGATTTGGGTTCAACACCGTAAAAGGTACGGTGAGCCTGGAGCATGGTACTAACAAGTCTGATAGATATCCGAGTGAAGAAAGCCCAAGACAGAGAAGCAAGAAAGCAGAACAAAAGAGAGGAAGAAGAAACAAAACAAGAAGAAGAAGATGATGAATGAGATTATATGTGACAAGTTGAAAGACAAAAACACAAAAAGACAAAGTAAAAAAGATGACATGCATAAAGGAGAAGACAAGATAAAAGAAGAAAAAATTATGAAGAAAAAGATAAAGGAAAGAAAAAGAAGAAGATTTTCTCTCACATTTTAATGGGAGAAAAAGTCCTTACAGGAAAACAAAAAGACATAAGCACCTCTCCTCTTTATTTTATTTACTTGTTATTAATAAAAGAAGAAATATAAAAAAAAATAATAATGGAGATAGAATAAATACAAATAATAAAAAGAAAGTAAAAGAATTAAGAAAAGACCTCTCTCTCTCTCTCTCTCTCTCTCTCTCTCTTCTCAATTAAGCCTCCCCTGGGAGAGCATTCCAAATGAAAATAAAAGACTCTTTCTCTCCAAGCCTCTCCCTAGGGACGAGCAAACAAAGCCTCTCATGCTAGACGAATGAACTAAGCCTCTCCTCTGTGATGAATAGTTAAAAGATCTTCTAAAAAATTTGCTCATCAAAGGCCAAGAAATGATTGTTAGAAACCTAAGTCCAGCTAGAGGCTTATAAAAAAATATTTTTTTGTGATAGGAATGCACAAAACAATTCCCGACTTTACCGGGGCTTAGAAAAAATTAAAAGTAACCACACCACAGAATAAAAGAATCGTATAAGATTTGAGAAAACTACAGCAGAATTATAAACATAAGCACAATCAAAACAAGCAGAAAAGCACATGAGAAGTTTACGTGGAAAAACTTGAAAGCATGAAAAAACCACGAAGCCACACTACCAGAAATTCCACTATGAAATTCAGAAGAAATTTACAAAAAAAACACACCAGTTTTCTCTATACACACAAGGAAACTTACATGACACTCCAAAATCTTCTTTCTCCACTCTAATACAAGAATCACGTCGAAGTCATGAAATCCACCCTTTCGACCCTTCTCATATGTCGAAGAATATTAAAGTAAAACCCAGTACATGCACTTACTTTGAACGAAATTGGATTAAGAACCAATTAATTTGTGTAAAATTGCTCCAGGCACATAGGCACTCAGACCTGGTCCGTAAGCACCCTGGTCTCTAGAGAAAAGAAGCAGAGTGCCTAATATTAGGCGCATAAGCCCCAATAGGTTGGCACATAAGCACCAGCCTCTCTATACGAAAGCAATGTCCAGGTATAAGTGGGTGCTTATGCCCCCATAGGTTGGTGCATATGCTTCAACCCCTTTGGTAATCAAACAACACTATAGTGTCGCGTAGGCACTCACAACCCGGCGGAAATGTATCGAGTGCTCTAAGAGCTGTTGATGCTTCAGCTCCACAACCCGACGGAAAGGTATCTAGTAGTTTTCTTTATATTTTTCCTTAAAATGATGAAGTAATTAAGATATGGATTGATGTTGTGTGAAGTATAGGAAATCAATGTTGGAAGAAGTTGTGATGATTCAAAACGTTGCACATCATGTACCATAGTGTGGCTCACCCTCAGTCTCAACAATCATGAAACCCAACTAAAGCTAAGCATATCTTCAGTTTCTCAATAGTCATCGCCTTTGTCAACATGTCCGCAAAATTCTAAGATGTGTGTACATTTTCCAGTAACAACTACTCATCTTCAAGGAGAGAGCGAATACAATGATACATTAGCTGAATATGTTTCGTCCTGACAAGAAAATCAGTGTTTTTAGTAAGATGAATCACACTTATACTATCACTGTAGAGTTTTCCAATCCTCTACTTCTTGCCCAATTATGTCATGAAACACTATAATCAAATCATCTCCTTGTTAGCCTCAGTGATAACAATATATTCATCTTTCGTAGTTGAAAGTGCAACGATCTTCTGCATCCTAGAAACACGACACAACTCACTGTTGTGTTTCCCCAATGTATGAATATACTCTGTTGTACTTCTTCAACTATCCACTTCTCCTACCAAATCTAAATTTACAAATCCCTATATACTGATCCCCGCATTCCATAACAAAGTTCCCTGTTAACTATTTCCCTTAAATACGAGAGAACCACTTAACTTCCTTTTAATGATGCCAACATGGACTGCCATGTACATGCTGACCACACCCACTGCATATGCAATAACTGGCATGGTACAAATCATCACAAACATCAAAATTCCAACCGCTGAAGCATACGAAGTTCTCTCCATCTGTGCTTGCTCTGCTGCAGAGTTAGACGATAACTCCTTAGATAGTTTGAAGTGATTACCTAAGGGAGTGATAACTGGTTTCATCTCACTCAGATTGAACCTCTATAAGGTCTTTTCAAAATACTCTACCTGAACAACTACATTGTTCATGCACTCCTATTCCTGGTGATTCTCATCCCGAGGATCTTCCTGATGGACCTAAATCCTTGATCTCAAACTTAATTGATAACTATTTTTTCAAGTCATTAATATTCTCCATATTTGACCCTGCAATTAACATGTCATTTACATACAAAAGAAACAGGATTTAACAATTACAGAAGCATTTGATCAATGAAGAAACTGCAATCTGCCTAAAATTTTAAGTACCCATTATCTGATATGAACCTATCAAACCTCTTGTACCACTATCTCAGGGCCTACTTCAACCCATAGACGCTCTTATTTAATTTACAGACAAAAGATTTTTTTGTCTGTAACCTTTTAACCTTATGGTTGCATCATGTATAGCTCCTCATTGAGATTTCCATGTAAGAAAGTTATTTTTACATCCATCTAATTCAAATGTAGATCTTCCTTTTCTACCAGACTTAGAAATACCCTGACAATCATCATCTTCAACACTGGGGAGAAGATCTCTGCATAATCCACTTCTTCCTTTTTGTTGGAAACCCTTCACAACAAGTCTTGCCTTGTAGCACTTGCTACCATCCGAATCATCTTTTAGCATGTAGACCCACTTGTTATGTAGTGCTCTTTTGTCATTTGGTAGTACATTCAATCTCAAGTCTGTTTTGACTCCAAAGATTCCATTTCTTCATTCATGGAAAGTTCCCACTCCCTTGAATCTTCAACTTGAGTAGCCTCCTCAAAGCACCATGGTTCACCACTATTAATTAATAACAACTAATGTAAAGAAAGGAGAATACTTGTGTACGGATCGTTTCACTCTGCTAGATCTTCTAACTTTTGTAGTAAGTGACTGAGAAACTTCCTGTGTCCTTATGGTTGAGCACTACTTCTTTCTCTACTCTCTCGATCACTAGTGACATGTATCTCAACATATCAAGTTTCTTCAGAAGTAGCTGACAGGATGTTTTGAGTTCTGACCCTATCCTTGTACATCTATATCTCATTGAATATGACATCCCAGTTTGTGATGAATTTCTGATTATGATAATCTCAGAACTTATATCCAAATTCATCTGAATCAAATCCAATGAAGGTGCACTTGACAGATTTCAAGTCAAGCTTCTCCTGAACCTGCATCAACAAACATATATGATAATCTGAAGTAAAATAGACATATCTTTTTTTTCACTCTTAGCTTCTTCATGTAAGCCTCCCTCCAAATATACTGATGGACTATGGTTTATGAGATAAATTATTGTATTTACTGCTTCAACCCAAAACTATTTTGGCACGCCTATATACAGCCTCTTGCTTCTAGCACGATCTATGATTGTTCTGTTCATGAGCTTAGTCACACCATTCTACTGTAGTATCCTTGGGATAGTAAAGTCATGTCTGAACTTCTTTGTAGCAAAGAAATTCTTGAACTTTTAATCACGATACTCGCCCCCTTTATCTGACCTGAGATACTTTAACTTCAACATTGTCTCATTTTCTACAATAATCTTTCACTTCTAAAATACTTCAAATAAATAAGATTTTTAATTTAAAAATAAACCCATACTTTTCTCATGTGCTCATCAATAAACGTGATAAAATAGCGAGAACCTCTATTGGACTGAACTGAAGTGAAACCCCATACTTCAGTATGGACTAACTCCAGTTTCTTTGATTTCACAACTGACCTGCTCTTAGAGAAAGAAAATTTCTTCCTTATGTCATAAATACATTTTTCACATAATCCAGGTCAACTAATTTTAAACCCTGAAGCTTATTCTTTGAAAGTGGGACTTCATACATTTCTTGCTTATATGGTCAATTCTAAGATGCCATAGACCTACTTACACCCTGATTTTATCCACATCAATGAAATTAATCATTTTATTGATCAAATAAAGGGTGTCTTCAATGTTAAGCCGAGCCATTACAAATGCCCCTTGGTCATCTTCCACGAATCACCTGTAAAAAAAGTCATGAGTCCTGACTTTGCCAGCTGGCTCGCAGAGATAAGATTTCTCTTCAAATTTAGAATATGTCTTACTTCAGTAAGCTTCCAAATTTTCCCATTCAGCAACTTGATATCAATATTACCCTTTCTTAATACACAACAAACCTTAATATCTTCCAAATAAAACTTCCCTAGGTCGCTCTGATTGTGGTTTTTAAATACCTCTTTTTTGGGGAAAACAAGAAAAGAGACACCTGAATCCACTATCCAGGATTCAGTGCTGATTAGGGATAACAAGAGAGAGTCATTTTGAATTTCACTAGTGAATATTTTAGTAGAGAAACTACTTTCCTCTCCTCCACCACCATCTTTCATTGGAGCTTTGCAGTCCTTCTTGAAATTATCTTCCTTACTACAGTTCTAACATTCTCCTCTGTTTGAATTGGGCTTTCATTTCTTGGACTTGGATCTGCATCTCCCAATATTTCTAACTAGCTTCCTTCCTCTATTATTATCATTCAATGTAGAAGCTGAAGATTCACCATTCTCTAATTTTCTACGAACTTTTTCATTCAATATCAAACGTAAAATGTCATCGAAGTTCAACTTCAAAGTCACTGAAGAATTACTCATCGCCATTACCAAACCATCTCAACTGTCTGATAATGAAGATAGTATCACCAGTGCTATGATCACATCATCAAATTTGATCCCCATAAAACACAACATGCTAGTTGCAGCATTGAAGTTATTGAGATACTCTGCCACTGAATTGTCTTCCATCATTTTATGTTGAATAACTTTTTCATAAAAAAACCTTACTAGAAGTAGAAGGTTTTTCATACATCTTGGTCTGTGTCGGCATGAGATCCACCGTAGTTTTCTCATTCACAATGTTGAACGTAACAAATTAGGAATGTGACCATTGGATCAAACCTCATGATGTTTGATCCAATACTTTCCATTCCTCTATAGGCATGAACTCAATCTTCCTTGTGATTCATTGCAATGATAAATATAATTTTTTTCTAATATAACAAATCCTCCACCTGCATCTTCCAGAATGAAAAGTTTGTCCCATTGAACCTCTCTACCTTGAACCTTGCTTCTTTGAATATTGCTCCCGCTCAGATCAAACCACGCTCTAATACTAGTTTGATATGAACGCACAGAATAATTTCGAACTTTACGAAGGCTTATGATCAATTAGAAACTAAGCAACCCCACGGAATAAAATGATTGCACAAGATTTTAGAAAATCGAAATAAAATTATAAATAGAAGCACAATCACAACAAAAAGAATACTACACGCGAATTTCATGAGGAAAACACTGAGAACGAAAAAAAACTGTTGAGTCACCTCACCAAAAATTCCACTATGACATTCAAAAAGTTCCTGCAAAGAAATCACACTAGTTTCCTCTTTACACACAAGGAAACTTACAAGTCACACTCCGTAATCATTCTTTTTTAATCTGATGCAAGGATCACCGAATTCCCGAAATCCACCTTCGAGCCTTCTCACATTCAACAGAATGCTTGTCGAAGAAATTCAAAAGGAAAATCCACTCCATGCACTTAACCTGCTCGAAATTGGTTTAAAAACTAACTAATTTGTGTACAATTGCTTCGGGTTCTTGGTGCCTAAGTTTTGTGGTTTATGAAGAAAAGGAGTTGAGCGCCTAATATTGGGCGCAAAAGCACCAACAGGTTGGCGCATAAGCGTTAGCGTCTCTGTATGAAAGCATCGCCCAAGTATAAGTGGGTGCATATGCGCCAACCTCTCTGGTAACCGAACAATACTCCAGTGGGTGCATAGGCGCCCATAACCTAGCGCATATGCACCAGGTGCTTTGTTTACCTGTTGGTGCTTTGTCTCCACATACAACCCAGCATTCTATATTTATGAGTTTTTCATTTTTATTGCAGCTTCACCTCAAATAAGTAAAACACTCAGGGGCTTTATGTATAGTCAAAAAAATGCCACGTTGTTAAGCAAGGATAAACTGTTGTCGGAATTGCGCAGGTTGGGATTCTCTATTTTGGCCAACCAGCCTGCTCCAGCTGGCCGATCGCAAGCTCCTAGAGTTGGCCAATAGCTCCTCGGGTCTGTTGACCAACTCTAGTAGCCGAGCACCCAACGTCAAAATACTCCAACGCTTCAGAATGACAGACGAAAGAAAATATCCCTCACAATCCCCTTTAAACCAAGGCAATATGTAATCCCTCTCTCTCCTTTATTTCTCTCTAAATAGAAGACCCATTGGCATGTAAAATGGGTCCCGAAGACTTTCATTACCCCTCCCTCATGTAGGGAGATCTCCCTCTTCTCTCTTCACGTTGTAACCTCTCATTTTTTGAATAAAAGAGACTTTCATTACCTTGCCCTCTGCATGCTTATATTGATAAAACGAAATCATAATTATTCTTAATAAATTAATTATGTTGGGACAAGGGAAAGAAAAATAGTTTTCGTCTCATGATAATTAAGGAGTAAATGTTGTCAATCTGTCTTCCAAGCTAATTTAAATAGGTGAATTTTTATTCTTTCAAAATCTCATTTTGAAAAAGATAAGTATAATTTATTAATCTCATTGATTTTAAATAAATTAGATGACTGAGATTTTACTATTTTACATCTCCAAAAATTATAATAAGTGGAATGGAGAGGATCTAAATCCCTCAACCAAGATACTCACTCATTTATTCAAGTAGTGCTGATAACTCACATATTATGACAAGTGGATTAACAAAGGGTATACATTTTGCGGTCCATTGCTCGCTTTGTTTCACTGAATTGGCTTTTACTGTCTTGCAAAAAAATGTCGGAATAGTTTGTTAGGCATAATGCAATTGCTAGAATCCCATTAGTTTAAAGGTTATTAAGCTTAATAGGTTGTTTATTAAGTTATTAAGTGTAATTCTAGCTTATAAGGTTACAAAAAATGACCGAAAATAGGTTTGGTTGTTACTTTCTTTCTCCATTAATCACTTCAGGCATTTCAAATTGCCTAAAACCTTCTCCCTTAATTATTTGAAGTTCTTGGGAAGCTTGAAATTTGTTGATTTCTCTATATTTTCTATAAAAGTATTGAGATCTCTCAATAAAATGCAGTGACGGAGAAGAGGAATCAAACAATTGTCAGTATGGCTTGTAACATGCTGCAACAAAAGAGAATGCCCACACAATAATAAGTTAAAACAATCATTTGTACAATCTATACAGCAAATACATGGAGTTATAAAAAGCTAAAAAAATTAACATTTTAAAGCATTTGGAAGCAATGCCAATATATACCAAATGAGAAGAGAAGAAAGCTTGATGAAAGAATGTGGAAAAAAAGTATAATTCCCCTTCAATAACTCAAATCTCCAATGGGTATAAGCTATATGATTAAATTAATGGCAATACTCTCATTAGCCATTATGTGGAGCTTAGTAAAAAGACATTGGCAGCCAAATGAAAAATTAGAAAATGAGTATGCTCTGACGGGGCTGGGTCGCGATGATTTTCTTGGAGCTCTTCTTGCCCTAAAGTTTCTTCGTCCCTTTTCATTTTCCTTTTGCGAGCTTTCTCTGATTTTCTCAATCACGATTCTCGCTATGGTGGTGAATGCGCTTTCTTATAAGGATGTTGCGTCCGGTAAGGTCGCTGGTGAAGGAGATGTTCTGTTTCCTTCGAGCTTCTTTGATCTTCTTTCAGAGAATGGTTCTGATAATTTGCTGAAAAAGGCTCTGCGTAAGAATGGTAAACCTGCGTTTATATTCAATGAGGAAGAATCTAATCTGCTATTAGAACCTCTAAAGTATACGCTCATTGGTAAGTTTTCTTTTGTGCATCCTCGTATGGAAATTATTCGAAAATTTTTTTCGGACCTTCATTTGCATGGCGACTGGAAGGTGGGTTTGATTGATAATCGGAATCTGATGATTAAGCTTCAACTTGAAGAAGATTATACTCTTCTGTTTTCCAAAAAAAATCTTAGTATTGAAAAATGTTATCTCAAGATCCTTAAATGGACGCCGGACTTTAATCAGGCTGAAGAATCTCCGTTTGTGCCGGTGTGGATTAGATTTCCCGGACTTAAACTCCAATACTATAATCCTAAGGTTCTTTATTCTTTGGGATCTGTTTATGGTAAACCGCTGAAACTTGATTTTGCGACTAGTACTTTAGCTAGGCCTTCTTTGGCTCTTATCTTAGTCAAAAGGGATGTCACCACTGTTTTTCAGGATTCGATTTGGTTGGGTAATGAAAATGACGGTTATTGGCAGAAAGCTGAACTTAAATTTGTGCCGCATTATTGTAGCCACTGCAAGATCTTTGGTCATTTATTTTCCAATTGCTTTATAGCTCATCCTGATTTGCGTAAGACTAAATCAAGAACTATGATGACTCAAGGGATGAATTCCCTGCATGTTGATCTTACTCCGGTTCAGGATAAGGCTAAGAAAGGAGTTTCTGTTCCTACTTCTTTAAAGACTAACGAGCCTGTGGCTTCTAATCTTAATGCGATTATTTCTTTATCTAATGTTTGTAATGTGAATGATTCTGTGACTATGGAGCAGGATTCTCTTGCGCCTAAAATATCTGATATACTACCTGAGAATCCTATTGCCAATCAGACTAATATATTGGCCAAGCATCCTGATACTTCTATGGGTAATCCTATCTCTATTAATTCTGATATTAATCAGGCTGCTGTGAACAACTCCTTACTGTGCAGATGGATTCTTGTGCTCCTAATTATACGGATTCTTATACTATGATTGCCCCTAGCAATCCTATTTCTGATGTTTGCTCTGGTGATAAGTCTAATGATGAGTGGATGGTTCAAAGATCGTCCAGGAAAAGGAAAATTAAGAATAATAGAGAATCTGATTTTGTTTATACTATTGCTCTTCCATCCCAAGTTAGACTTACTGATAAAGACCAACTGAGTTCTAAAGATCTTAAAGGAGGGGAGTTAAATCATGAAGTTTAACTCCTTGGTTTGGAATATTAGGGGCATTGCTAAAGCTAATGCCACTAATAGACTTAAGTATTTGATTCGAACTTACAGTTTTCTTTTCTTTAGTATTTTGGAACCTTTAGTTGATATTACTAATAATTCTTTCTATTTGAAATGTTCTAGTAATTTCAATTCTTTTGTTAACTGCAATAATAAGATTTGGTTCTTTTGGAAGGATTGTTTAGATATAGATATTCTTATCAATCATAAACAATTCCCGCATATCAGAATTAATTATGCTAATGTTTCTTTTCTCTTTACTATAGTTTATGCAAGTTGTATTAAGCAGGATAGGTTGGAACTTTGGAATCTTTTTAAAGTGCTTAATGTTGGTAAAGAAGCTTGGGTTATGGGTGGAGATTTTAATATGATCTCTTCCCCTTCTGAGAAACAAGGTGGTATTCCTCCCTCTTTATCTCTTATAGATGGTTTCAATGAATCTTTATCGAATGCTGATTTATATGATATGGGCTTCTCTGGTAACCCTTTTACTTGGTATAGAAGGAACACTTTTGAAAGGTTGGACCGTTTTGTGGCTAACCCTCAATGGTTTAATCTTTTATCTCAGTATAATGTTAAGCATCTTGTTATTACTGCTTCTGATCATGCTCCTATTGTTTTAAGTATTTTAAATAATGCTGGCCATCCTTCTTCCCATTTTAGATTTTTTAAAATGTGGACTCTTCATCAGGATTATTCTACTTTCTTGAAAGATAATTGGCCTATGGTTTTGAATGGTGATGCTGGCTATAGACTTTGGCAATTACAGAAGCATTTTTCTTCTAAGTTAAAACATTGGAATTGGAATTGTTTTGGTAATGTGCATAAGAATATTCAGTTGATTGAAAATACTATTCAATCTCTGGAGAAGGATTATGCTAACAATATTATTGGTTTGGATGTTATTATTCAAGAGAATCAGAAATTTAATGATGCTATTGCTAAGCAGAAATGCTTTTATGCACAAAAAGTTGCTAAAATGCAATTTTTAGATGGTGATCGTAATACTAAATATTTTTTAGCTTGCATTAAAGCTCGTAAGAATGTCAATTACATTCATTCTATTACTGCAGAGTCTGGTGAGAAGCTTACTCGTATTAATGCTATTGCTCAAAATGCTGTTAATTATTTCTCTAATTTGTTCCAATGTAATGAGACTTACAATGGTTTTGTTGATAAGGATCTTTATCAGGACATTAAACTTATTAATAATGATATGCTTACGGCTATTCCTCAAGATATTGAGATTAAAGCCATCCTTGATGACATGGAGGAAGGAAGGGCTGCTGGTCCTGATGGCTATTCTCTAGAATTTTACACTACAGGTTGGTCTGTAATTAATAAGGATGTTATTCGAGTACGTTCAAGAGTTCTTTCTTGGACATGATTTGCCAGTGTATTTCAAATCCTCTCATATTGTGTTACTTCCTAAAGTTAAAAATGCTTCTAAGTGGGGTGATTATCGACCTATTAGTTTAAATACTGTTATTTCTAAAATTATTTCCAAGATCATTGTTAAGAGAATGCAACGTATTCTTAATCATATTATTACTCTTAACCAAACTGCTTTCTTAAAAGATAGGAATATTTGTGACCATGCTCTTCTTGTTCAAGAATTACTCTTGGACATTGATACTAGTAATAGAAATGGTAATATCCTTTTTAAAATGGATATTAAGAAGGCTTTTGACTCTATTCGTTGGGAATTCATCATGGATGTTATGAAGACTATTGGTTTCGATGAGCATTTTCGCTCACTCATCTATAGGATTCTTGACAACAATTTCTACTCTATTCTTATTAATGGGCATAGCTATGGTTTCTTTAAAGCTTCTAAGGGTATTAAACAAGGTGATCCTATTTCTCCTTACCTTTTTATTATAGCTTTTGATTATCTTTCTAGAAGACTTAATTCTTTATATTGCAAGTTCCCTTCTTTAAATTATCAGAATAGAGGGCATATGAGTATATCTCATTTATGCATTGCTGATGATCTGATTCTTTTCACTAATGCTAATAAAAGGTCTATTAAGAAAGTTTGGAAAGAACTTTCTTTGTTCCAAAATTTTTCACGGTTTATCTTTTAATGTTTCCAAATGTTTTTTCTACTGTGCTAAAAATATTAATGTGATTAAGAAGGACTAGATTTCGTCTTATACTGGTTGTGAGAAGGCTCTTTTGCCTTTGAATTATTTAGGTTTTACCTTGGACAAGGGTAAGAGTAGAAAGTCTCATTGTGCTCGACTTTATGATAAAGTTAAGAGCAAATTAGTTTCTTGGGAGAATAGTTTTCTTTCGTTTGGTGGTCGTATTGCTCTCCTTAAGAGCATTCTTACTTCTTTGCCGCTTTATTCTCTTCAGGTCATGAATATGCTTGCTAGTATTATTAAAAGTTTGGAGAATCTTTTTAATAAGTTCCTTTGGGAGGGTAAGGATCATTCTTCTTATCATTGGAGAAGTTGGAATAAGCTATGTAAGCCTCTCAATCATGGTGGGCTGGGCTTTAGAAGTCTTTCTTATTCTATTAAAATCAATTACATGAAACTTTGGTACAGATTTCGTAAAGGGAATTCTATTTGGGCTGACTATCTTAAGGCTAAGTATTGTGCTAATATTCAGCCTTTACATTGTACTGCTACTACTCATGACTCTTTTATATGGAAAGCCATGCTGAAGATGGTTAAGCCCACTGAAGAGCTGATTTGTTGGGATATTGGTAAAGGAGAGTGTTCTTTTTGGTATGAGGACTGGTCTGGGCAGGGTGTTCTTTCTGATTGGTATGGTGGTCCTCAGGCTATTAGTCTTAAAGTTAATGATTTCTGGATGAACAATAATTGGTGCATTTCTAAGCTTCTTGCTTGCATCCATGAGCTTGATGCTAAGTTTATTTCTTCTATTCCTATTTCCAATGATAAGAAGGATGTTCCTCATGTCAAAGGCAAAATTGGTGAGTCATTCTCCAAGACTTTTGCTGGTTCTTTTCAGCACTTTCAAGGTATTGATCTTAAATGGGTTTGGAATAAATGTCTCAAACCTTCCATTACCTATTGATAATATTTTGAACTTAAAAGGGCTTAAATTTCCTTCTAAGTGTTGTCTTTGTAACAATCAGGAAGAAAGTATTGAGCACCTTTTCCTTAGTCTGCTCTTTTACTTGTTGATGTTTGGAAGCAGGTGCTTACTTCCCTGCATCTTAATTATCTTTCTTTTAACTTTGCTTCTATTGATAGTTTGTTTGATAGTTGGAAGAACTTAGGTGCTTTATTTACTGTGATTCCTGCGGCTGTGTTATGGTTTATCTAGATTACTTGGAATAATTTCAAATTTCATAATCGGCTCCTCATCTGTTTCGTCTCTTGTTTGCTTCATTTGTAGTTATCTTATGAAAGGCTTCAATCTGGGCTTTAAGTTCTAATTGTCCTGCTAAGTTAAGGAATATTTTGAAAGATTTGAACCTCTCGGCTCCTTCGTTTCGTTGGTCTCTTGTCGTTAAATGGAAAAAGCCTTTTTTGCCTTTTATAAAGCTTAATTGTGATGGTTGTTGGGTTCAGCATAAGGCTAGCGTTGGGGGTATTTTCAGGGATGTGCTTGGGCTACCTATTTGTTGGTACGCTTCTAAGTCTATTCCGGTATCCCTCTTGTGGTCAAGTCGAAGCCGTTGTCTTTGGGTTGCAGATTGCTCTTAATAGGGGTTGTAAGTTTATTCATGTGGAAACTGATTCTTTAATTTTGTGGAAGTTTTGTACTTTGTAGGAGGCGCATCATTGGAGTCTTAATGTGCTAATGAAGAGGATATTTTGATTGGTTAACCAATTATCTATTATTTGGACTCATACCAAAAGAGATGGTAATAAAACGGCTCATTGGGCTGCAAAGTGTGGTCTACTACTTAATGTTCCTTCTATTTCCTTCCATAATCCTTATGAGTTATATGGTATTGTTTTATCTGATTGTTTTGTTGTGTAGAGTCGCGTGAGTTGTATTTTTTCATTTTTGGAGAGAGGTCCTTAGATTCCTCATTTTTTTGCGTGAGTTGTTTGGGTGGGTTTAGATAAGAACTCTCTCCCGGTTTTGTACTTTATCTTTTATTTAACGCGTAGGGAGCATGAGTCTCCTTTAACTAAAAAAAACATTGGCAGCCAAATGTACAAAAAATGAGTTTATTTTTTTGTGGCATTTGCATACATTCCCCCTATTTCTTATGCATTTACATATCTGACCCCTGAACTTTACTTTTAACAATTATACCACTGAAATGATTCATAACAACATAGAAAATGTCATTATTTTAACTTTTAAAAAGTGAAATATATTTTTTTTTATGAATAAGGAAGGTGGTATGGGTATGTAAAAATTAAAGTTTAGGTGTTGATGTGTGTTAGAAAATTTGCGGCGGTAGAGTAGCGGATTATTGTCTTAGCGTTGTACAAAAATTCAACACACACAGATAAAAAATAAGCAATAACGACTCCAGAAATTTTTACGTGGAAAACCCGTAAAGGGAAAAACCAATGGGTCTGACCCAATTATGAAAATCCACTATTGATTAATCCACTATTGATTGATGATTACAGAAATCCCCTGTCCCAGAGACGGGAGAGAGTAATTATATTTTTCAGACAACAATGTCGACGGATGACGTCTGTTTGGTGGCGATTAACGATAACTGATGGAGGTCGACGGTGACGGAGGTCGACGAAAGTCGGTGGTAGTCAACGACGGTAGGCGGTGGTCGATGGTAACAGAGGTCGACGGTGACGAAGGTTGACGGTAACGGAGGTTGACGGTGACGGAGGTCGACAGTAGTCGACGAAGGTCAGCGGTGGTTGACGGTGGTGCTAAGCTGCAGCTTCTCCTCAAGGCCTCAGGCTCTCTCTAGGCCTCCTCCCCTCATGTGAGGGTTGGGAGTCTATTTATAGTATTTTTAGTGCAATTAATGCAACCATTTTGATCAGACAGTCCAGAGGAATTCCCTTGATCAGACGGCGTTTATGTGGCATTTGATAGCCCTAACGATGTCGGAATTGTGTGATCTTGGGCTCGTTGGATCCATCTTGTCGAGAAGTTCGATCTGAGTATAGGCTTGCTAGTGTTGGCATTTGTTTGACCTTCCAAATATGTCTGAAAATCTTCTAAGAATGGATTAATGACTTGATTTGATCTTGATTTGACTCGGATTGGACTAGTTTTTATATCATTAGATTTGTCTCATCGAGCCGATCTTTGACTATAAGTTTTCTGAAATCGGAGTTCTGGATGTCTTTTAATAAAGATTTGAATGTTTCTTGCTCAAAAGATTGCACCGAGATCTGTGCTAGATGATAAAAATTTATTGGTAGCGTATCAGTTGCCCCTTATTTTTTGGGCGAAATCATTTTATTGTCTGAAAATAATAAGATCCAGAAGTTTTTTTTTAATCATTATATCGTATGAATGTATATAAATATATCTTTCTTTTATTATTATTATTTTTAATTATTATTATTTTCTACATAATGACCTAACGATTTTCTTATTTTTAATTTCTACATAATGACCTAACGATTTTCTAAATGATTCGATAAAGATTCATTTGCCCTGACAATTATTTTATTAATTTGGTAATAAATGCTCCCATAAGCTTTTATTTATTTTGATAATCCGCATTTGTGATACACATGATAAAGCTTTAGCTAAGGCAGTGGGAACACCAAACGATGGGAAGCCGAATTCCACGAGGCGGAGGCGTAGATTTGCGGAAAGCAGGTGTTGGAGTATTTTTTTTAATTTTATTTTATGGGAATATGAAAAATTTTGTTTTAAATATTTTTTTTTATATAATTAATGAGGAAATTTGAAAGATTGTAGGATAAGAAATATGAAAAGATTTTTATTTTTTTTATGATTGAAATTAATTTAATATCATAAATGTAAAATTTTAATGACCAAAATAAAAAGAATATGAAATAAAAGTTGTTAATATTATTATTATTATTAATATTATTATTATTACTATTTTATAATGGGCGTTTAATGATTTAATTCCTTTTTCAACGAGGGAGTTAGAGTCGCCGCGGCGGAGCGTCGTAGTGGCGCGTCGTGGTGATGTAACGCGGCGGCGCGTCGCAGCGTAGCGCTGCGGCAGCACGTTGCGGCGAGGCGTTGCGGGGGCGTGTCACAGCGGCACAATGCAAAAAAGTGTTGCGGTAGTTCGTCGCGGTTGCGCGTCGCGACGGAGAGTCGCGGTGGCGTGTAGCGGCGGAGTGTTGTGGTTGTGCGTCGCGGTAACGCGTTGTAGCGGCGCAATGTATCAACGTGTTGCTGTGGTGAGTCGCGGTGGAGCGTTGGGTGGAGTGTGGCGGCGGCGCGTCGCGGGAGTGCTTTGCGGGGGAGTGTCACAGTGGCGCGTCGCGGTGGAGTGTTACGGCGGCGCGTCGCGGGGGCACGTTGCAATGGAGCGTCGCGGTGGGGAGTCATGGTGATGCTTTGCGTCGGAGTGTCGCAACGGAGTGTTGCGACGACGCATCACGGGGAGCGTTGGGGCGGCGCGTCGCGGTGGGGCGTCATGGAGACGCGTTGCGATAGAGCGTCGCGGCGGAGTGTTGTGACGGCTGGTTGCGGGGGCGCGTTGTGGCGGCGCGTCGCGGTGGGGCATCACGGCGATGCGTTGCGGCGGAGAGTTGCGGCGGAGAGTTGCGGCAGAGTGTTGCGGCAGTGCGTCGTGGGGGAGCGTTGTGGCGGCGCCTCGCGATGGGGCGTCACAACGACTCGTTGCGGTGGAGCGTCATGGCAGAGTGTTGCGGAGGCGCGTCGTGGTGGCATGGCACAACACAACGATGTGTTGCGGTGGCGCGTCACGACGACTCGTTGCGGTGGAGCGTCATGGCAGAGTGTTGCGGAGGCGCGTCGTGGTGGCATGGCATAACACAACGATGTGTTGCGGTGGCGCGTCGCGATGGCGTTCCGTAGTGGCGCAACGCAACATGTTGCGATGGCACGTCTCGGCGGAGCGTCACGGTGGCTCGTCACACTGGAGTTTGTGGTGGCGCGTCGTGGTGACGCATTGTAGTTTTGCAATGTAGCAACGTGTTGTAGTGGCACGTCGTGGTGAAGCGTTGCAGTTGTGTAATGTAGCAACGTGTTGCAGTGACACGTCGCGGTGATGCATCAGGGCGATGAGTCGCAGTAGGGCGTCACGGTGGGGCAATGCATTGTGGTGATGCGTTGGGCCGGGACGTCATGCCGCGACGATGTGTTGCAGCGGTGTGTCGCGGCACGTGTTGCCGTGATGCGTCTCGACAACATGTTGCTACGGTGCTTCGGCCTGACGCGTTGCCACAGTGCACCGTGGCAGGGGGTTGCGGCTTCTTAATTGTGCAAAATTCTTCCGAGACTCGTAGCATTTTGAGGAATTTTATACATTCGTGTTTTTTGAGGCTTGCAACCTTCTGAGGTCTTTGATGTACATGTGTCTTCTGAGGTTTGTAATCTTTTGGGGTCTTTGATGTACATGTTCATTCTGAGGACTTTGATGTATATGTGCCTTATGAGACTTATAGCCTTTTGAGGTCTTTGAGTGTACCTGTGCCTTCTGAGGCTTGTAGCCTTCTGAGTTCTTTAACTGGAGACCCTGTCAACCACTTGCTCTCATGGAGTCTTTCTAGTGAGGACCCTGTCCACTATTAGCTTCCCATCGAGACTTGTCTCTTGGGCTCGTCTTCCAGGGGCATGGTAGAAAAGAGAATACATTAAAGATGTAAGACCAGTTATGATTTGTATAACCTGAGGATGGTTGACATATCCTAGGTCGTTGGTTGAAGCTTTTGTTTGATGATCGTAACCTGTTATGGAAGTGGTCGAAGGAAATCCACAAAGGTTTTTTGACTTATCCGAGACTGCATGTCGAAGCTTTTGCTTGACAACTGTAGTCTGTAATGGAAGAGGTCGAATCAAGTCCCCTTGGGATAGATTATGCCTAGAATGAGGTGTCAGAGATGCTCTGCGTTTCTCGAGACTAGGGTTTAGATCGCAATAGATTGTATGTTTTCTTGGAAATATGGTTGCAGTCATACTCAAGAGTAATGTTTGGCAACTTGTCAGTTGTTTTTTTAATCTTTTGCCCCCCTAGCGGGGGTGTTTTCCGCGCGAGCTTGTAAAAGAACACATGTATTGGGCCTTGAAGAGATTGGCTTCCAAATCTAGTTGAAGAGGAACTCCAGTACGATGAGGGAGCGCTGAGGAAGCGTTATTTGTAGTGAAGGATGCTCCCCAGTCCAGGAGCAATTATTGTAGACTTGTAATATAAATGAAATATTGGATGACATCCTCACCACAGTCGTGCCCAGGACGTTAACGTGAACGACCTTTCGAGACTGCGGTGAAGGTTGCTCCCCACATTGAAGAATGCTCCAGAGATGATCTTCAAAGATGCAAAAATGATTCATTTGTCCGTTGGATGAAAGACATCATTGGGAAAGGAAGTAGGGGCTCGATGTCTTAGAGTTGTAGACAATGTCGAACAGGACTTCGTTTCCCATAGACAGCGCCAAACTGATGTGTGCTAAAAAATTCACAGCGATAGAGCAGCTGAATATTGTCTTAGCGTTGTACGAAAATTCAGCACACACACAGATGAAAAATAAGCGGTGACGACTCCAGAAGTTTTTACGTGGAAATCCCATAAAGGGAAAAACCACGGGGCCTGGCCCAATTGTGAAAATCTACTATTGATTGATGATTACAGAAATCCCCTGTCACACAGACGGGAGAGAGTAATTATATTTTTCAGACAACAATGTCGATGGATGGCATCTGGTTGGTGGTGATTGATGATAACTGATGGAGATCGACGGTGACGGAGGTCGAAGAAGGTAGGCGGTGGTCGACGGTGAGAGAGGTCGACGGTAATGAAGGTTGACGGTAACGAAGGTTGATGGTAACGGAGGTCGACGATGACGGAGGTCGACAGTAGTCGACGGAGGTCAGCGGTGGTCGACGGCAGTCAGCAATGGTCGACGGCGGTGCTAAGCTGCAACTTCTCCTCAAGGCTTCAGGCTCTCTCTCTAGGCCTCCTCCTCTCATGTGAGGACTGGGGGTCTATTTATAGTATTTTGGGTGCAATTAATACAGCCATTTTGATCAGACGGTCCAAAGGGCTCCCCTTGATCAGCCGGCGTTTAGGTAGCATTTGATGGCCTTAACAATGTCGGATTAGAGTGATCTTGGGCTCGTTGGATTCGCCTTGTCGAGACGTTTGATCTGAGTATATGCTTGCTAGTGTCGGCATTTGTTTGACTTTTCAAATGTGTCTGAAAACCTTCTAAGAATGGATTAATAACTTGATTTGATCTTGATTTGACTCGGATGGGACTAGTTTTTATATCATTAAGTTCGTCTCATCGAGCCGGTCAGTTTGACTATAAGTTTATTGAAATCGGAGCTCTGGATGTCTTTTAATAAAGATTTGAATATTTCTTGCTCAAAGATTGCACCGAGATTCGTGCCAGATGATGAAAATTTGTTGGTAGCATATCATGTGTTAAATGTGTGGAGAAAGAAACAAAAAAGATTATAAAAGAAGAATGACAAGCTAGGACCTAATCACTTCACTTATCTCATTAAACACATATTAAGGCTCAAAATCAATACCACCATTAAGTGGAAATTCAATTGAACGAAGATGACACACTTGAAGTGCTTATAAGACATTTATAACATACCAAGAACTAACATAATATAAATCCTATTTATTTCGTTGGTTAATATGAATTCTGAAGCAGCAACACACACACACACACAACACACACACACACACACAACACACACACACACACACACACACACATATATATATATATATATATATAAACTGTGCATGAAAAAATTTAAAGCAAACAGTAATTAGAATGACAAGTGGGACTTTTAGACCGATAAAAAGTGATTGGATTCAAATGAGTGCACAAAGCATATAAGAATGTTAAAAATGGTGTGAAGAAATATAATAAAAAATTCGTGGCCAAACCCAACATTTAACATGATAAGGTATTTATTTTTATTGCTCATCTTGCATTCATTAGACTAATCATTTCCTTAATAACCTAATATAGATGTAGAATCCATTAAATGAATGTGAATTACAATAGAGTTCTTGAGGAAGAAGTTGCCTATATTAAGCAACTATTAGTCTATGAAGTAAAAGGACTAAAAGAAAGAAAAAATACTTCATGTGGACTTAATATGAATTAAAGCAAGCACAGACAACTGTCTATATTAAATGCCTAGATCTGCATGCACTAAATATCTATGCTTGGGACTTAATTCTTATGAGTAATAATCTAAATATATTTAAGAAGTTCAACAAATAATAGATTTATTTCCCTAGATATCGAATGTTTTCTTACTATCAAGTGAAGACTTAGATGATAGACCATATATTATCAAACTTTAGTTTTTGAGATTAGCTAAGATACTACATTATAATCTATTATTTTAAAAGTTAATATGAATGACTAAGTTAATCTATTTTATGACTTAATGCTAAATTTATCTTAAACTTATTGAATTTGAATATGGATATAAAATTTCACATGTCCTCACTTTAATTTGACAAGAAAATATTACAAGTAACGTGACTGTTCTTTATAGATGGATAAAAGATGATGATTTTTCATTCAAAAAGACTATTCTCGTGATGTCAGCCATTGAAAAAAATATATATTATCTAAAGTTAAGATAACATAAGAAATGCTTTGGATTCCATTTTATCAATGACGATGAAGCTCATTGTATTTTGGTCAATATCTATTTACCACAATTGTTCCTTTATATCTACTTTGAAGATAATATGTGGGTATAGGAAACATTCATATCTATTCTTGTCTATCATGTTCACATTAATGGGTTTCCGGTGGAGCCTTTCTATTGCAATCAAATGTCTTGGAATACGAAGAATTGCACTTCTCATGTGTGGCATCCACTGGCTTATATAGTGACTTATCTGACATTTGAATAAACACAATAATTATCACAACTTTTCCAAACTAAAACCAAACAAGAAAACGAACAAAAGTGAAGAGAATTTGGGCTCCAAATTAATGCACCTGCCTGTAAACCTGTTCGCTAGTCATTCAATATAAGTTTGGACTAATTTAATTTGAATCTTGAGATCAGATTTTGGACTTTATATTTCTGATATATTTTTTATTTCTGATATTGGATTTTTATTCAATAATTTAATTTAAACCTGTTAACTAGCAATTTGTGTTTGTTTACATTTTAAAAAAAAAAATATTTTAAGTTAGCTCACAAACAATATGTTCGTATTTGACTTTATTCAAAATTTTAAAGTCGTTTGAGGCTCATGTAGACTCAAATTGGCTCAAATGGTTTGAAAATAATACATTTCAACATTTTAGTCATAACATTAAAATTAAAATAAATGATTATAATAAATATTAAATAAATAATTAATTATTTTAAACAAAAATAGACATACATGATCGAGCAAGGCCATATGTGTTCGTTGGTTTATAAATCAAACTCAAATAATTGTGTGTGTTCAGCTCGTATTCTGAACCAACAAATCAAACACGAGACATTTAACAAACTGAACACGAGTTATTCACAAATATTGATTTTTTTTGTTGTTGCAATCCAAGATACAAAAAACTATATTTTATCACAATTTTTAGTTAATGTTAACTATTATTATCATAAAAAGTAATAGATAATTAGTAAGTATTAGATGGTTAATGAATCTTTGTAAAGCATAAATATTCTTCATTTGAAAGTATTAACAAAAAATGAAAAAAATGAGCTATCATATTTGCCTTACAATTCTCATCCATCCTCTTATTCTCCAATTTCTAAAGTTATTGACACTTCAAGTTTTTGTATATTCCTTTTCTTCCGGCAAATCATGAGGCATGCTAAAGTTATTGACACTTCAAGTTTTTGTATATTCCTTTTCTTCCGGCAAATCATGAGGCATGATGTATCACATGCGCCTTACTTTATTGTGCGTATGCTCATGAAGTGAGAGAGAGAGAGAGAGAGAGAGAGTTATTGTCCCAACTCATAATTACATTACAATGTTGAGAGAGAGATTGAGAGAGAGAGAGAGAGAGAGAGAGAGAGAGAGACACAGAGAATTATTGTCCCAACTCATAATTAAATTGCAATGGATGAGAACACCGAAGTATATCTGAAAGCAAAGCTATGTCAAAGATAAAGTAGAATCTTGACAGTTATGAAAAGAACTCATTTTATGATTTGTGGCTATTAAATTTCATATAATTAAACGTTCATAAATACCGTGCAATTAGCATCGTTTTGCTTTCACTATCCATAATTTCGAGTAGAAAAGCAATATACATCCAAGGACTACTGGCGGAGCTATAGTGGAGCCACAAGAGGGGCTGAAATATTACTTTATCATTCGTTGCCCTAACCCCTCCTTTGTTGGGTCTAGGGGGATAGTTTGCCCCCTCCAAAAAGAAGCTGGTTCTGCCTTGAGACTCGTAGATTATTTTTTTTTTCATTGGTGCTGCTATTGTATATATGCATACATCCATACATGCATGCATACTTATATAGATAGATACATACATAAATGAATGCATGCATGCATACATACACAAATACATCAATGTATGCATACATACAAGTATACTTCCATCCATAAATATATGTATGCGTGCATGCATCATACGTGCATCCATACATGTATGCATACATGCATCTATACATATATGCATTCATACATGTATGCATACATGCATGCAGTCATACATACAAAATCCACACATGCATACATGAATGAGTGCACAAATACCTACATCCATACATTCATCCATACATACATATATACATAATAATAATAATCATATATACATAATAATAATAATAATAATAATAATTATTATTATTATTATTATTATTATTATATTATTATTATTATTATTATTATATTTTTCTTTAAAAAAATAGAAATGCTAATGTCAGCCCTAACCCCTTATAAAAAAAAAATTAATCTCTTTTTCAAATAATTAATTTGCGCCACAATAAAAAAAAAATTTGTGGCTTCTTCCCTCTCAAGAACGCAAATTTCTTACATGATTTCACAATTTGCCTAAGTTCAAGACACCATATAACACCCAAACTTATTTTAAGACGTTTATCAGCTTGATTGTGGAATGTTTTACACGTGTGGATTATATAGATGTTTACGTTGGAAAATGTTCATCTCCTAATGTTAATAATCAAACATAATTGAATATTTTAATAGCCATCATTACAAATTTTTATGATAGGCTGTCTTTAAAATTTTGCATGTATAAAAATATTAATTAATTATGTTAGGAAATTTATTTTGTATTTATTATTAGGGGTTTTTAGAGAAAACATTATAATTCACACGTCTCACACCCCAAAATTTGATTTTACAAAATCCAAATTTTCATGTGCGCTCCCTTTACTGTCGCCGCGACCCCTTTGCCACTGAACCAAATCCTGTACAGAAGGATAACGATGATAGTGTCACGATCCCGTCACCGTTGAACATAAAAAGGCTTTACCTCATCATGTCCTAGCAATATATAGTTGGTTGCCACCGACTCTACCTCTCTCTCTAGCCTCTCATGCAACCTTCAACCTTAAACACCTTCATTCACCATTCTGGTTTGCCATCGCCGCTTCTCTCACTTCTCTCACGGCACATCTCAAACAATTCATTGCTTCCACTTATATTCACTATTTTGCGCTTCGGGTTTTCATACATGAAATTTGATCATACATATATTATTTATTGAATCTCTATTTCACAAAATAGATTGCATGAGCATATTTGGATCATCAAAATATTTCAAATAAGCCCCTCTATACCCAAACAACACTTCATTTGGGGGTCCATCAATACTATAAAATTTTAGATGATAATTGATCTATAGCGACTACTTGGGTTTTCCTTGACATGTCCTGCCAAAGTGTTAATACCTTGACAAACCCTATTTGTAAGTGCAGGGGTCCAACGCAAGTGTATGTATCTTATCCGTAATATCAAATTTTGAGTATGGAATGTCGATCCCATAAGAAGTGAGGAAGTTAGACTTAAGAGAAGTTCTAGCCTACTAAACTTATTCTTAATCTAGAAGTAAAATTAGTTTTAAGTTATGCTAATTAGTTCTACAAAAGTATACGCTACTATTGAAGTTTTACTCCCACAGAAATCCTACTAAATATATTTGAATTGGTGACAATCAAGATATAAAACTACCCTCACTTGCAATGATATAGGTAGTGTGTAAGAAAATGAATACTTCAAATTGTAATTGTGGCTACTGATAAATATGAGCAATTTTCTTATTTACCCTTTCTCAGGTGCATAGAAATGTTTGGTTAAATTTATTTTAATTCCTTAAACCCTAGTTTGAACCCATCAAAGATTATTTTCCTATCTATTTCCATCTCATTGTAGTTTATTTTTGCTTCATACCCTATAGTTCAATGTGAATATTCTAATTGTTCTTCTAAAGATCTCCCGAGTTATTATGGATCACAACATATTTTAACTAATCATTTGGCCAGAATGAAAAGTAAATGAAACTTTGAAGAATAAAAACCAATTCTAAAAGCATTCTACAATCCCTACACAACTAAAATAATCATTACAAGTGAAAGGTGAAAATACTACTCACAAAGCATTGACAAAACACCACAAATCATCATTAACATAAAGCAAATCCACCAAGTAATTGTTTTTTACAAAAGTACAATAAAAGAAATACAATACTTAGCTTCTTCCTTTTTACAATGCTCTGAGAATGCTCTCTTATGATCTCCCATACCATCACTGCTTTGCTGAATAACCTCCAATAAACCTCTCAAATCCCACCAATTTCTCTAAGTAAAAGCCCTAGTTCTCTCCTACAGTAAAACCTACTGTTCTCTCCTTCTTCTTCACGAAAATCATCTCTAAAATTACCTTAAAGAACCGCTTCTAACCTCAAAATAACTCCCCACATCATGGGGGGAAACTGCTGCAAAACTATCCAGTAGTTGCTGGCGTCTAGGTGCCACTGGACTGGCGCCTAAGCGCCAGCGTCTGTCTACTCGGCTGTATACTGGTGCCTAAGCACCCAATTAAGTGACGCCAAGGTGCTTTTTAGGAGCGCCTTAGTGCCCAATGGCTGGCGCCTATGCGCCTGTCCCTTGGATCTCCATTTGCTCCACATTAGCTCCACTTCGCTCTATTTCTTCTACTTTGTTACACTTCTACTATTTGCTATATTTGTAAGAAAAATATAAAAATACCATTCTTTAAAGTGTAATTTCGTTCATAAAAACTTTTAAATAATAAATGAAATTTAGCATGTTTTTCTACACATCAAAATGCCCCATCTTAAATGGTTATTGTCCTTAAGTAACACTAGAATTTTAAAACCAAATCTATTAATTTGAGGAAGTGAGTCTAATTAAAATTATCAACAACTTTACATCAAGAAAACTCATAGTATAAATTTAAATTGACTCTAGCAAATAATTCTAGCACTAAGCTAAAAGTAAACTTTTCATTTAATTAGGAAAACTTGATTTTCTATTCAATTCGCAAAGTAATTAATAATGTTAACTATAGTAACTTAAATGATTGAAAAAATAAAATTTTGAGCACTCCATTTTTTAAAAAATTATAAACACACTTTTGTTGCACATCAGCTTAGAAATGTAATAATGCTACAACTTTAAAAAGAATCTAGTGAAACCAATTTTTTATTAGGCTTCTCCACAAGCTTCTCCCTACTCAATAATTTCCTTTTAATCAGTTTTTTTGGCTTTAGGATGTATATCTCAATCCTTAGCGTTATTTTTATGGTGATTACTATATTTGGATAAACATTTAATGGTTTTGAATTCCAATATCAACTCCAAAAAGTGATGCCTACCACACTCCTTCACTTGAATATATAATAGTTAAAAGTATGACTTGAATAGAGACTTAAATAATATTAAGTATATATATATCTAAGGATACGTAGTTAAAAATTGTATAGCTCTTTGCAAAAGTAAATAATGAAACCACTTTTCTACATGTTTAACTACAAGTTAACCTTACACTAGCATGACCTCATTTACATTGAATTTAATATAAAAATGCTATTTTTTTCTTTTCTTTAAAATTGCAATAATTTCAGTTTACACCACATACCTTAATTCATTTAAAAACATAACAATTTAAGTGTATTTTATTAAGAAAAAAATAAAGATAGGCTTTTAAAAGGATTATTCTTTCCCATGTTGACCTCATTTTTAATGAGGTTTAGTCTCTCCTCGTTAGAAGCCTAGGATCCAGCCATAGGACTTTCTTGTTGACTATCCTAGAGTATTAGTCAAGGAGCCTACTTCTCTTAGAAACACAAACCACTTCCTTGCTCTTTTTGGAGTTTTATATGGCTGGTTTCTTGACTTCTAACACTTAGAAGTTTATGACCAACATGTGAAGACTCATAAGTGAGTTCCTATAGGACCTTCAGGCCTTAGGGCAACACTGGGTGTCTTGGTCTTCATCACACATACACTTAAGTCCATCAAACTTACACACTCTAAAACCCTAAAATCACTTACACTTGACTTGTCTCCTAACTCCTTTTTTGGAAACTCATGTGTGTGGTCCCAAACCCCTAGCCTTCCAAATTTTCTCAAAATTATCAGAAACCCCTCGACACCCAAAAATATCAAAAAATTGTCAAAATACCCAACTTCACTCAAAAACCTCACCAAAACCCATTCTAGCCATCCAATTTCCCAATTTCACCCGAAATTACCTAAATTCACCAAAATTAGCCAAATTACCAAAATACCAACAAATTCAAAAAATACTCAAAATTGACCCAATACCTTTCACCAAAAACCTTTGCATTGCCCTGTCGGCTGCTTTTTTCGATCTCAATTTAATTTAATTGTATATAATTTTAATAAATTTGGAAAGTAGTGATTTATTTTGAAAATTTGAGACCAAACCGATCACATATCCTTAATAGTTTAAATAAACGAAACATACATCGCAAGCCATGCACCTATCCCGAGGTCTAGCACATTACCTGATAGTGAGGCTCGATTAAATAAACTAATAGATTTATGATATTCATTTGGTCTGCGAACTAATTTTATGTTGACTGACAAGTTCCCCTACCTAATACAAGAGAATTAGGTTTGGTTTATATTATCTGGGTTTTAAAGTTCCCTATAAAGGTAAGCCCTTATAATTAGTTATATCTTAAATGACCGAAGTCACTCAAGAAAACTCTCGATAAATATAAGTAGTTTTGATCTCAAGATTTTCAAGATTCAAAGTTTTCAAGGGTTGACTTGGAGAATTTCAAATGAGAATGGATCAAATAAGAACAGTTATTTTAAGAATCCAAAAGAATGAGAGGTAGGGGACGTCATGGATCTAGAGGAGAATCCTAGTGACTTACCAAATTATCATATTTTGTGGCTTTAATTTTAAAGAGAAGAATATTTAATATTTCATCCTGCAAACTTAATTATTTAGGGCTTACATCTGCATGACACTGATCATTCAGATGGCCTGGAAGATAAGATGATTTTTGTCGTACCGAAAGAAGACCTCGGAGTCCTAAGACGAGTTAGGGTTTATATTGCATAGTGTGCAAAAGCCTAAAAAGATAAATTGAGGGTTTATGTTGAACTAGGCAAGCTACCTCAAAGTCCTGTGGCTTTTTTATTCTAAGGAATGGTTTAGTTGTTGTGGATTGTTATGCTACCCATGGTGTTTGCTCCAAGCTCCTCGTCGCAGCAGGTTTAGTTTTAGAAGTGTCAAATTGCAAAGATGAGAGAAGTGTCAAGTTTTAGAGTTCAAGTTTTGCTTTTTTTTCATTAGGTGTCTTAATTAAGGGAAAGTTTAAGTTGATTATAGCGACACCGGTTAGGATCCCACGGTTCCCTCGTTCCGACACTACTTTTTTCTTCGGATTGACTTAGTCTAGATGAATTTACTAAGCTCAAATGAATGAGTTCCATAAGTTCATCCGAACCGTGGGAAATCTCATTTGCAACCATAGGTTACCTCCTTCGAGGGATTCCCGATCATCCGATAGAGACATTTTAATTTAATTAAAATTTTTATTTTGTTGTTTTGTTTGTGATTAAATTTTGAGTTATCGTATATTTTGATTGTTGATAAATTGATTTTTGGTTTTGTTTTACTTTCATGGCTATACTAAAAGTTTCAATTTTGACATGCAGGAAGAAGTAAAGCATTTAATAAATAAAGCAGTGTAAATTACAAAAGATAAACATAAATGCGTACCTAGAAATCTTCTAGTACATCCGATGAAATGTTTAGCATTTAAATTAGGTATAGAAGTCGTGATTAAAGTTCAAAGGTTTAAGTTCAATACGGAATCCTATCTCATAACTTAGTGGGTCTCTATGGTATGTTAAGGATGATTTTCTTGTCAAAGAACAATGAAATCTAATTGTTCTTCTAAGATAACCCATTAGATTGAGGAAGTGACTGGGCATAACCCTGAATATTTTTCTCAAAGCTTTGGGTCCACCTAGAGTTCATTTAGTTTCATCATGTTGTCCAATCAATCACTCATGTTCAATTAAAGTTTGTTAATGATGTTTTAATTCTTGCTTAATGAACTTAGATGTTTTGATTATCTCTTTAATGGGGTAACGTCCTTTTGATATTTCATTCATGAGTTATGTGAGTAAAAGCCTTTAGGGGTAAATTCAATTATTAGTGGACTCAACCATTTATATGAAGGTTGAGTTAGTGGTGTTCTCAAAATGTTTGTAAAAGATTATTATTCTCTTTTCTAAGCCTCATTAATTGAAGTTGAGATCAAACCTGTTTCACTACCTAGCCCTTAAGCTTTTATGGGTTAGATTTGTAATTTAAGGTATTATTAGGTTAAGTGAAATTTGATCTTTACTAAAGATGTCTTTATCATAAAACCATTAATAAGGGGTTTTAGATTAGTGAGTTAAAATCTTCCTAGATCAAAAACCCTTACTTTAGGATCATCAAATTTGATTAACTTTCAAATTTTAATAATTTAAGAAAATACAACTTTACCCTTAATATTGGAAAAAAGGAGAATTAGTTTCTACCTCTTAGGCCCTTATGTTTCAATCATCTAAGAATGTCAATTAAGATTTTTCATTGCTCATTTACCCTTTGGTTAGACCTAAATAATAATTAAAGCTTAAGTCTCATAATTAAATTTTTCCCTTTTAGGCTTATCACTTCATAACTTTTAAAATTTAACTCAAATGGCTTTTAAAATTTTTATTTTACCTACTCATGGGTAAATTAAAATATTAGAGGAGAAAATATATTTTTTTATTTTTATTTTATTTTTAGAATTATTTTAGAGGAAAGATAGGGATTTTCAATGTTAATTCAATAATTTAGTCAAGGTAAAAGATATGTCATTAAGAAAATTATTTGAGGTTCACCTAGGTCAGAGGACCATTTACACAATTTCCATCATTTTTTAGTTTTATTTTAATTATTATAATTATTTGTTGGTTTTGAGTATTAATTAAATATAAAATATTATTTAAGTTGTAAATTATATTATATATATTTTTTTAAATTTTTCTGACTTCAAGCTATTGACACGCCTAAAATATATACGCTTTTTGCTATATCATTTTACTCATTTTTTATGATATCACACTTTAAAGGAAGGTATTTTGTATATTTTTTTGGTTTTAGGTACAATAAATGGTGATTGGATCAAAAAGAAACAAAAATGATGCAATTTAGAGCAAAAACGAGCAAGAAATAAAATTTCGCCCTGACACCTTTCGATAAGTCTTTCGATGCATAATATCTTTTATACTTTTTGAATATTTTTGAATGAGATTACAATTTAAAGAAAGGTTTTTTTATGCTTATTTTGTAGGGCTATCTGTTAAGAATGCAACGCAACTGAAACGGGGCGAATCGGACCTAAAACGAAGCCAAACGGTGGAACTGCGCAGCAGCCTGCTCACTGACGGTGACCTCGATCTCACCGACGGCGAGATTTACCTGAGAGCACCGAAAAATGCCCGAAAAGCTCGCCGACAGCGAGTTCGAACCCGCCGACAGCGCCCGGGAAGGTTCTAGACCTATTTTTGGCAGTTTTGGGCCGAAATTAGATGTATTTGGATGTTTTTTTCGAATGGGTGCTAAAGGAACTCTTAGAAATTCGTCCATACTCTTTAAAATGGCGAATTTATGTTAGAAAAAATAGGAGAAATAGGAGGAGAAAAGAAGAGAAATAGTAGAGAAAAAAAGAGAGGAATGTTTAGGATTCTTAGATTAAGACTATAAATGTAGATTTCTACCCTTTTGGAAAGATTGGAGCGGAGATTTTGAGAGAATTTGTAAGGGATTTCACTAGCGTTGCATGGATCGCCGGGAGACTTTGTGGGAGAGATCTTCGTCTTTCTTTCAAATGGAAAAAGCTAAGTATTGTTCTTCATTATCTTATGATTTTGTAAACACTTGCGTAGTGGATTTGCTTTGGTTAAATAAAGTTTCCGTTGTGTTTTCTTTGTGATTTTTGCTCTCTTACTCTTTCTTCTTCTTTGAAAATAGTGGCATAAGAAGATTATGCCATTGTTTTCCTTTTATTTTTCTTTTGCAATGAGTAGGATTCATGATTAGGATATTAGGATGCTTGCTAAAAGATGTTTTAATTATAAATGTGATGGTTTTTACTTACACTTCATTTACATTACAATAAGGGCTCATTGTATTGTTAAAATTCATTGTAATTGCATTGACCCAAAAGGGTGATGTAATTCTCAACTAAGTGGAACTACATTTAAATTCCATGAATGGTGAAGTTCATGGGGATTGAATGCAAATAAATAAGGAAATATAATTATTGGACGTAGAAGTGGAGATTTTAGGGTGACAGACTAAAATCTCCAATTCAGTCCTATTGTTTGAGTACTGAAGTGGAGATGTTAGCCCTCAGGCGAGGGGAACGTGGGAGCTCCGAAGTGAGAGCTGGTATCCTCCCAGCCTAGCCACAGATTTAGTAAACGAGCATAGGATTAGTCAATGTTCTTTATGCCTGGACCAAAGGGTAAAGAATAGGATTGCTCCTATTTGGAACATACAATATTTAATGCATCTCATTCTTATACATTATCCATTTCATTACATAAGAATAGTAGTTTTTAGTATCTCAAAATTCTCCAAACCAATTCATCCAAAAAGGGTTATCTTTAGAATTATTATTTACATTTAGTTATAGTTAATATCTTTACATTTAACACTTGTATTTAGGAGTAGTTGGTAGATTAAACACAATTTTAATCGACATTCCAAACTAAGGACTATTAATAGTAGACTAGAATTAGACTAAAGATCTCTTAATTCACTTCCTCGTGGGATCGATACTGGGGTTTTTAAATAAAACTCTATATTACTTGAAATGATACGTATACTTGCGTAGTACCCCTAGTGTGTAAAATATTTTTCAATTTTTATATCATTTAAGATTTTGCACACTAGCCGCTATTTATAAATCGGGTCAAGTTTTTTTGCCATCATTTGGAAATTAATTTACTGCGTAATTGCGGGTCGGGTCAAGTTTTTGGCGCCATTGCCGAGGAGATCGCTTTGGTAAGAACTTTAGGAGAATTTTAATTGAAGTAATTAGGCTTAAACTTGGAAAACTATAGTGTTCTAAAAACTATTTTGTGTGAAAAGTGTTTTTATATGAAGAAGTGTTTTAAAAAAGAAAAAAAATTGTTTGTGTGAAAAATAAGTTGTTCGTGAAAATGTCTTGTTGTGTTGAATATATTTCATCTGTTATTTGTTTAATTGTTAATGTATTGTTTGTTATGTTACGTATGCGAAACAAAGGATCTGTAGGACTTGTGTCTTATGATCCCGAGTTTGAAAAAAATAAAAAAATAAAAATACAGAAAGGACTCGAAAAACTAGAAATGGAAATGGAAAACTTTCAAGATAATAACTTAGAAAATCATCATACTTCATTGAGGGATTACGTAAATCCTACGACAGATGAAATTCACTCAAATATACAAAATCCTGTCGTAGAAGTTGACTCGTTTGAAATAAATCCTGAAATTATCCAATTGGTGCATAACAATCAGTTTGGGGGAACTCCTTTGGAGGATCCCTATTTACACATATCAAATTTTCTAGAACTTTGTGCTATATTTTGTTATAACAGTATGTCAGACGATGCTGTTAGACTAAGGCTTTTTCCTTCCTCACTAAGGGATAAGGCTAAAATATGATTATACTCATTAGCACCTGGCTCTATTAAAAATTGGTAGGAGTTAACTCAAAAATTCCTAGCTAAGTATTTTTCACCTTCAAGGACTACTAAACTTAGAAATGATATTATCTTATTTTGTCAATATGAAGGGGAATCAATATACGAAGCATGAGAAAGATTTAAGGAACTCCTAAGAAATTGTCCACACCATACTCTGCCCGATTGGTTAATCATTCAAACTTTTTATAATGGGTTAGTAGGATCCCTTAAGTCTATAATTGATGCTGCTACTGGTGGATCATTAATGTCAAAATCATTTGATGAACCGTATGCATTAATTGAAGAAATGACTACAAATGAATTTCAATGGCCCTCTGCAAGGGTAAATCATAAAAATGTAGCTAGTGTTCATGATACATATGCGATTGCAATTCTTGCATCTCAGGTTGCTGTTATATCAAGGAAGTTGGACCAATTTGGAATGAACCAACCTCAATTTACTCCAGTAAGTGAGGAAAGTTCATTAGGGCATATGATTGATTCTAACTTAATATATGAGACTTTAAATACCATAAACAACCCATATTCTAACTTTTACAACCCAGGTTGGAAGAACCATCCTAATTTTAACTGGAATCATACTACTGATGGTGGAAACCAAAAATGGGAAACTAATCACGCGAATCCTAATAGAAGTTGGAATAATCATGGGAATACAAACTATAGACCTTCATATCCACCGGACTCTAACAATGATCAATAATTTGAGGATAAGAAGATGTCTATGGAAGAAGTAGTATTGCAAATGGGAAACTAGTTACAAAGTCAAAATGCTGCGATTATAAACATAGAGAATCAACTAGGACAAATTGCTAATTCACTTAGCAATGGAACCCAAGGAATACTTCCTAGCAACATTGAGATCAACCCTAAAGAGAACACTAATGAACAAGTAGAAGCTGTCCAATTAAAAAGTGGAAGAGAGATAGATGAAGTGGTTAGAAAAGAGAAATATGTTGTGAGAGAAACAAAGGAAACTAAAAGACCTGAAGAACATGTTTCTAAGGATCTGGAAAAATTAATATCTCCAACTAAAATCAATTTGGAAAGACCACCACCTCCATTTCTTCAAAGACTTAGACAGCATGAGTTGGATAAAAAATTTTCAAGGTTCATGAAATTACTTAAGAAAATAATGATAAATATTCCTTTCACTGAAGCTTTGAAACAGATGTCAAGTTATGCAAAGTTTATAAAGGATATATTAAACAAGAAAAGGAAATTTGGGGATTACGAGACAGTTGCACTAAGTGAGGAGTGCAGCGCTTTACTTCAGAAAAATTTTCCTCAAAAACTTAAAGATCCTTGTAGCTTTATAATTCCTTGTGCAATTAGAAAAAGATTATGTGGAAAAGCTTTATGTGATTTAGGAGTGAGCATTAATGTGATGCCTCTATCTATATTTAGAAGGTTAGGTTTAGTCGATATTTCTCCCACTACTCTAACCCTTCTGTTAGCTGATCGATCTATCATTTATCCAAAAGGAGTTATAGAAGACGTGCTTGTTAAAGTGGATAAATTTATCTTTCCTTTGGACTTTATTGTATTAGATATGGAGGAAGATAAAGAAATTTCAATTATGTTAGAGAGACATTTCCTTGTTACTGGACAAGCTATGATAAATGTGCAAAAATGAGAGTTGACTATGAATATTAATGACCATGAAGTCACTTTTGATGTATTAAAGACTATGAAATATCCAGCTGAGAGAAAAGATGATGAATGTTTTTGGATAGATGAAATTGATTATCTAAGTAAAGACCATTTCCAAAAGAGTTTTGAGAGTAAGTTAACAGATGAAATTGAAATAGACTTTCATGATGATTCGAAAAGGTTATTTAAAGAAGACTGTATGTTCAGGAGAGGTGTGAAATGATGGATGCTACCAAAAATAGTAAACTTTTAATTCCATATGTTGAAAAATCTCATGAACTTAAGATGGACGTACCCCATACAATTTTAAAGCATATATATTTAGAGAATTCATCTACACAACCAGTCTTTATATCTTTAGATGTGACTCAATCACAAGAAAAACCTAAATTGAATGATGAACAAGATAAAATTATTGAACTAGGACTTGGAAGAGAATTTGAGGAGAAATTTCAAAAGAACTTTGAGTTGAGAAAAGAGGATAAGGATATTGGAAGACCATTGGAAGAAATTCCTAAGGAATTAGAAAAACCTATTTCATCAACTAAGATAGATCCTCCATCTTTTAATAATTATAAAAGGGAAGAATTGGAAGATAATTTGAAATAGAAGAGTGACATAGAAAAATTTGATCCTGAATCTGAATTATTTAAAGAGAATCTGATCCAAAATTTGAGAGATATTGAATTATCTTATAAAGATCTATTTCTTATGAATTTCAAGGATGATATTAATATGTTAGAAGAATATTGGATCTAGAAAGAAATATGAGGAATTATGATATAATCTATCTGAAAAAGAAGAGCTGAATGAAAAATTAAAATTTGAGAAATTTATAGGAATCCCTGGATCTGAAAAGGATTGGGAGATTGATCGAGGATTACTTAAATGAAATTTTGATCCAGATAGAATCATTTGTCGGGCTAACGACGTTAAACCAAGCGCTTTACGGGAGGCAACCCATAGTTATCAGTGTGCTTTGATTTAGTATGCTTGAGAGTTATGATTATTAGTGTTGTATGGTGTTTGCTTTAGAGTGGATTAAATTAATGTTTATGTTTCATTATGGATTGATCAGTTTGATTGTTGATTAGTAGTTGTTTGGATTGTTAGTAGTTTGATCTTTGTGTGTCATGAGGGATGTGATTCCTTAACTTCTTATTATGGCTAGACTTGATCTATTGTAGTAGTTGGATTAATGAGTTCAATATGACTCGGGTCTTACCCGGACTTGAGTTTTACAGGAGTATCATGAATTTGAATAGTGTTAGATCCATCTTAATTTTGTTACTTCCTTTCTGCAACTTTATTTTCATTAGGTAGGAGTCGCGAACCTATTTGATGAATATCATTAGGTTGATCTTACACTATCTTTATAACTGTTAGAGGTTCTTAATTAAAGGGATTAGATGATGCCTGAGATTGGTGTCTGAAAGCCAATACATCAGGAATAATCTTATCTTTGGGATTATAATTTATAAAATTATTTTAAAAAGTACTTAATTTACTAGGGTAGTGATTCCATTAGAAATTGGAGGTAAGGTAGTGACATTGGATAAGTTAAAGGATAAACTAACCTCATTTATCATATGTGTTTGTTTGTGTGTTAAAACTCTATATAAGAATTAAAGAACATTTTTGTATTCCCTTGTTGATACCTGCCATGCTAGTTAAAATTTATTTAGTAAATTTCATTCTGACATGCTTAGTTTAGATTTACTTTTTGCTACATGATTACTATCCTGATTAATACTTGTAGATGGTTTTGATAGACATTTGTGGTAGATAGAATTTCTAAAATGTTTTTCTTCCTACTTATATTTTCTGTAATGAATGCTATATATATTAAAAATTAAGTTTGGGGGTAGGAAGAAAAATAAAATTTTAAAGTGAAAATACTTCCTTTTAGTGTAATTTTATTACAAGCATGTTTTAGGTTAGATTTACTTCCTCTTATTGTCATTCTATCCTGATTATGCATGTATATAAATTTGATAGGATGTTGTAGTAGTAAGTAAATTCAACCTTTACTTTTTCTTCCTGCTACCTTTTATAAATTTAATTGCAAAATATTTTAAAATTTAAGTTTGGGGGGAAGAAAAATATTAACTCTTATTTGTTCTCAATTGTTATATTTTCAAAAATTATTAGCATAACTTCTGGTAGTTGAACCTCTCTTGAGATAACTAAAACTTTTTATTTCAGTTGAATATTATGGAAGGATTGGATGAAAGTTTTTAGTAATAAAGGTTAATTTTATAAGGGTAAGATATTTGGTATGAAAGAATTTGATTATAGTTAACTATTTAAAGTAAAGAAAACTATATTTTTGAAATGTTAAGAGACTTAAAGTATTGTGTGTTAAGAAGAGATTGTGACTTTATGATGAATAATAAAGCTCATACCTAATTGTAAAGTAAGGATGTGTTTCAAGTTTGAACTTTAGAAAGAGGAGAGTGAAGTTCAAAATTATTAACAGGCTATCCAAAAATAGTGATCCTCACTTGAAAAAGAGAAAAAAGAGGAAAAAAAAGAAAAGAAGGATTGAAAAATAATCCCCCCCCAAAAAAAAAAGAAAAAGAAAGAAAAATATTTATGAGGAGAAGCTTGAGGAGATGCCTAATAAAAAATTGGCTTCACTTGAGTCACCCTGAAGGGAGAACTTGATCTCATTTCTGAATTTATATTTAAAGTATTAGCCTACATTCTGACGAAGTTTGCATGAACTCCTTTTTCACATAATCTTTCAAGGCACTCTTAATGTGACAAATTATGGTTTATCTTGAAATAAATAGAAGACTAGAACTCTTAGACTTGATTGTTGAATATTCTTATACCTGTAGTGTTAACTTGAGTTACTAAATTTCTTTCTAAAAGTCTAACCAATATATTCTTTTGAATGAAAAATTTTAGTTTTTTATAGGTGAAAAGTACATTGCCTTGAGTTATTTTTTTATGTAGTAAAAGGATTACTTGAGGACAAGTAACAGTTAAGTTTGGGGAATTTCGACACGCCTAAAATATATACGCTTTTGCTATATCCTTTTACTTATTTTTTATGATATTACACTTTAAAGGAAGGTATTTTGTATGTTTTTTTGGTTTTAGGTACAATAAATGGTCATTGGAGCAAAAAGAAGCAAAAACAGTGCAATTTGGAGCAAAAACGAGCAAGAAATGAAATTTTGCCATGACACCTTTCGATAAGTCTTTCGATGCATAATCTCTTTTATAATTTTTGAATATTTTTGAATGAGATTAAACTTTAAAGAAAGGTTTTTTTATACTTATTTTGTAGGGATATCTGTTACGAACGCAACGCAACTGAAACAGGGTAAATCGGAGCTAAAACGGAGCCAAATAGAGCGAAACGGTGGAGTTGCGCAGCAGCCTGCTCGCCGACGGTGACCTCGATCTCGCCGACGACGAGATTTACCTGAAAGCACCGAAAAATCCCTGAAAAGCTCGCTGACAGTGAGCTCGAACCTGCCGACAGCGCCCGGGAAGGTTCTAGACCGATTTTTGGTGGTTTTGGGCCGAAATTCGATGTATTTGGATGCTTTTTCGAAGGGTTGCTTAAAGGAACTCTTAGAAATTCGTCCATACTCTTTAAAATGGTGAATTTATGTTAAAAAAAATAGGAGAAATAGGAGGAGAAAAGAAGAGAAATAGTAGAGAAAAAAAGAGAGGAATGTTTAGGATTCTTAGATTAAGAGTAGAAATGTAGATTTCTACCCTTTTGGAGAGATTGGAGAGGAGATTTTGAGAGAATTTGTAAGGGATTTCACTAGCATTGCATGGATAGCCGGGAGACTTTGTATGAGAGATCTTCGTCTTTCTTTCAAATGGAAAAAGCTAAGTATTGTTCTTCATTATCTTATGATTTTGTAAACACTTGCGCAGTGGATTTGCTTTGGTTAAATGAAGTTTCTGTTGTGTTTTCTTTGTGCTTTTTGCTCTCTTACTCTTTCTTCTTCTTTGGAAATAGTGGCATAAGAAGATTATGCCATTGTTTTCCTTTTACTTTTCTTTTGCAATGAGTAGGATTCATGATTAGGATATTGGGATGCTTACTAAAAGATGTTTTAATTATAAATGTGATGGTTTTTACTTGCACTTCATTTACATTACAATAAGGGCCCATTGTATTGTTAAAATTTGTTGTAATTGCATTGACCCAAAAGGGTGATGTAATTCTCAACTAAGTGGAACCACATTTAAATTTCATGAATGGTGAAGTTCATGGGGATTGAATGCAAATAAATAGGGAAATATAATTATTGGACGTCGAAGTGGAGGTTTTAGGGTGACATACTAAAATACCCAATTCGGTCCTATTGTTTGAGTACTGAAGCGGAGATGTTAGCCCTCAGGCGAGGGGAACGTGGGAGCTCAGAAGTGAGAGCCGGTATCCTCCTAGCCTAGCCACTGATTCAGTAAACGAGCATAGGAATAGTCAATGTTCTTTATGCCTGGACCAAAGGGTAAATAATAGGATTGCTTCTATTTGGCACATACAATATTTAATGCATCTCATTCTTATATATTATCCATTTCATTACATAAGAATAGTAGTTTTTAGTATATCAAAATTCTCCAAACCAATTCATCCAAAAAGGGTTATCTTTAGAATTATTATTTGCATTTAGTTATAGTTAATATCTTTACATTTAACACTTGTATTTAGGAGTAGTTGCTAGATAAAACATAATTTTAATCGACATTCCAAACTAAGGACTATTAGTAGTAGACTAGAATTAGAATAAATACCTCTTACTTCACTTCCTCGTGGGATCGATACTGGGGTTTTTAAAGAAAATTCTATATTACTTGAAACGATACGTATACTTGTGTAGCACCCCTAGTGTGTAGAATATTTTTTAATTTTTATATCATTTAAGATTTTGCACACTAGCCGTTATTTATAAATCAGGTCAATTTTTTGGCCATCTTTTGGAAATTAATTTACTGCGTAATTGTGGGTCGGGTCAGCTATCCAAATAAACAAATTTCATATTTTTATGATTATTTCTTTGATTTATTGGAATTATTTCAATGCAAAATTAAGGAAAATCCATTTTAAGCATTTTAAAATTTATAAGTTTATTTGAAAATTAGGAAAAATATTCTAATTGTTCTTAAGTGATGAGGAAGCAATTTGGAACATTTTCATGTATTTTAATATTTTAGTAATTTTTATAATTTTATAATTATTTTAATTATTTTAAAAATTAAGAAATAGGCTAAAAATTAACTATTTGCTTTAACTTCAATTTTATTTTTCTTAAGTTTCTCTGATCACCAAGAACTCCCAAAACCATTTTTTTATTTTTTAATTTATATTATAATTATTATAATTATTTTAATGCAAAAATCTCCTTTTATTTAGAAAATCAAGTTTAGTGATCAAATCAATTCATATTGAGCTCAAATTTTTATGGGTACTTTCTCTGACCATTTCCTTTAGTTTGAATTAGTATTCATGATTTTTTTGATTATATGTTAATTATTTAATTTTTCTTTCATTTTAATAAGTTAAATACATAAATTGACATTTTTACTAAATGAAACCTATTTTATATTTTCTAATGATCCTCTAACCCTAATGAACCTACCAAAGAAAACTTTACATTTTTTTTATTTATCTTTTAATTATTATGAATATTTAATTAAAAAGAAATGATTAACCTTGAAAATTAGGATTCTCATACCAAAGATGCCCTTTGACTTTGGAAAAATCAGAGGATGCCCCTATTAACATGAGGAATCAACCCCTAAAGTTTCAATCCATGGTGATTATTATTTAATGAGTCATGATTAAAACATTCCAGTGGGTATTTAATTAATTAAAAATCAAAGACATGTCAGATGAATTTAATTTTTATCCACCTTATTATGCTCTATTCACTGAGCAAGTGGGTATTTTTATTTTATTTCTTGTGAATTTTTTATACCATGTTATGAATTTTCTAAGTTAACTGAATTAAATAAATATATTTAATGTTGATTTTTCTACTTATCCGCATTAGTGCTGACTGGATTGTTATATCCGTCGAAAGAACACGTAGAGACACACTACTGGATGCCGCCATCTGACTCAGTGTTGATGGGGCTCCGCGTTCAAGCACCATTCCTTCGTCTGATCGCATCAGTGTCGTCCGTCTGATACACGTGCGATCGAAAGGTTCTGGATCATCATCCTCAAGTGGTTCAAACCTAGAACCTGACATATTCTAACCCTATTATCTTACTGGATTCTCAACCAAATCACATGGGGCTTGATTCTAGTGCTTCATCTAAGTGCGACGAACATATTTATATGGTTAATCAAGTCTTAAATCAAGCCTACATGCATGGAAAATCGAATTAAGCTCGGATTCAGGAGAGAGTTCAATACCTTTGTCTAAGAGGTGAGGCCTCAATCAGAAGTGTTCTGGACCTTCGTTGGAACTTGCAAAGCTGCTCCAAGTTCCAATTTGAGCTCTCTAGAGTTCTGTGTATGAAAGTAGTCAGGGGGTGATTCGGGCTTGATCCAACACTGGTGCAGAGAGCTGGACAGAGGGGGATATTAATGGGGAACTTCCTCTTTTACTCTGGGGAAGCTTATGGGCAGCTTAACTTGGGGTTTGATTGAGTATTGAGGAATTTCCTATTTTTGACCTGATTTTGGGCTCTAAAATTAAGCAGAGGCAATGGAGGTTGAAAGATGGTGGGGCTGAGCTTCTCAGGGCTGTAGGAATGATTTGGGACAAATTTGACAAAGTTTGGTTAAGGTTTAATCATCATTCTCTTTGTCCATGGAGGGCGTGTCTTCTTATAGCCATGGTTGTGGTGGTCACCAGAGCAAGATGAGGTGTTAGAGAGGCCGCTTAGGTGGAGGGAAGAAGTGCTCCAGTGGACAATTGAGCTTAGCTAGCTCAGTGGGTTCAATTTTAGGTTCTGGCCATTTGGGTTTTCTCGGGTTGGGTGTTTTCCGACGGGTGGGGTGGTTGGCTAGCCAGAGTCAGGTCACCTTTGAGTTTAGGTGAGCCAGGGAAGTTGAGTGGTGGAGTCAATTTGAGTTTAGCATGTCTCCATTGTGAAAATCCAAAAGTGGATTAGAGGTTTGGGTAATTTGGTTAGGCTTGGGTTTAACCCATTTGTCCAAGGGCTAGACTTGATTCTATGGTGGTTAAGGTGCTTGGCTTGGTCCTAAAGAGGGTTCAGATTAGCCTAGATGGCTGGTTTGGGCATGAAACCAAGGCTAAAATGTATCATGAAAGGGGGAAGTTCAAATGGAGGGAGAGGGAGTGGTCACCTCCTTTTGCCATTTTTGGCAAATTTGACCTTAGGATGGCCATGGGAGGCTTCATGGGTCATGTCATGATGTGTACGAGTCCATGAAAAATTTTCATGCAAATGGAATTTTGGATTTTATGAATTTTTAATGGAATATGCCAATATGGCCAATTTGAGTAAAGTTTGATATGTATGCATGGTATGCTTGATATAATGCCATGATAAGATGATTCAAATGCCATGAGATGATCAAGGGTTAATTCTGTATCATTTGGGCTCAACTTGGGCTTTTAAAATTGATGTCATGGGCTTTTGAAAATGCATAAGGGGATGGGCCTGTCGACGAATTTTTAATTTAATTTAAATAAATAACTTTGAAAAGTAGTATTTGATTTTAAAAATAATTTTTTAAATTTGAAGGTTTTAAGATATGAGATTAAACCGATCTCACATCCCAAATAGTTTATATAAACGAGCACCGCACCACAAACCGTGTATCTATTCCTAAGGATAGACACACCGCTCGATGGTGGGGCTCGATTAAATAAACTAAAAGATTTGTGACATCCGTTTGGTCCGTGAACCAATTTTATAAGCCGACAAATTCCCCGCTTAATATGAAAGCATTAAACGAGGTTTATATTACTCAGGTTCTTTAAAATTCCTATAAGGGCAAGCCCCTATAGTTAATTACATCTTAAGTGACGGGAATCACCTAAGAAAACTCTCGATAATAATCAATAATTCTGCTCTCAAGAATTTCAAAGTTTAAGTTTTCAAGGGATTGAATTTTGGAATCTCAACAGGGAATGGATCAAATTTGGAACATTTTGTTTTGGGAATTCAAAGGGAGAAAAGTGAGAGAAATTACAGATTCGAAGCGAACCTCGGTAATTTCCCGACTATCCTATTGTTTGACTTGAATTTAGGAAAGTTCTAATGTTTATTTAATGTTTTAATCTTGCCAATTTTAATTAATTAGGGCTTATATTTATATGACGAATCATACAAATAGCCTCGAAGATGTGAGGGTTTATGTCATATCAGACGACTACCTCAGAATCCTAAGACCGGTTAGGGCTTAATTTGCAATGCAAATGCCTAACGAAGAGTTGAGGATTTATGTTGCACTAGGCAAACTACCTCGAAGTCCTATGACTTAGTTATTTAATTCTAGGAAAGTTTTGTTGAAGTAGACTCGGGTCTTGCTGATGACGATGGCCGTGCTGCCCACCATGCTCCGAGCTCCTTGTTGTTGCAGAGGTTTAGTTTTAGAAATCATAAATCGGGGATGAGAAAAGTGTTTTGGTTTAGAGAAAATTTTAATTTCCAAGTGTTTTTATGTTTTAATTAAAACAAATCTTAAAGTTGATTATAACGACACCGGTTAAGATCCCACTGGTTCCATCCTTCCGGCATCATTATTTTTATCGGATTCACTTAGTCCGGATGAATTTGCTAAACTCAACCGAATGAGTTCCACACTTTCATTTAGACCGTGGGAAATCCCGTTAGCAACACGTAGGTTACATCATCCGAGGTATTCCCGCTCATCCAACGTGACGTTTTAATTTAATTGTAATTGTAGTTTTGTGTTCGTTTGTGATTAAATTTTGAGTTGTTTTATATTTTGAAATGTTGTGGCGGTGAATTTTATCCGACAATGACTTTTAATTTAGTTTTGGTTTCAGCTTTTAGGACTATCCTAAAGGTGTGGGTTTTCATGCAATGACTTGTTTATCATGCAAGAAAAGTAAGTGCAATGCGATTAAATAAGTTGCAATAATGTAAATTGCAAGAAAGTAGATCGCAATAAAATAAAAGAGTACCTGGAGGGTCTTCCCGTCATTCCAAGCTGCACTTAAAACACAATTAGAATATTTAAGCAAGTTCCTACGTAAAGCTAAAGTAAGGGTTATGGTTTTCTACCAAATTCCTAATCCTATAGCTAGTCATTTCCTATGACGTCTAGGTTCTTTGTGTTTTGTTTTGAAGACGATTTTCTTCATCAAAGAACAATTAAATTCAATTGTTCTTATAAACATCCTATCATATTGAGAAAGTGTTTAAGAAGGATCTTAAACATCTTTTCAATATTTCTAGGATTGTTTTAAGTCCAAATGAATTTAATTATACAAATGAATTAATCGTCCAAGAATCTCAAGTTTTGTTATCTTGCTCAGTGAACTAGGATATTTGAATGTCCTATAAGTGAAGTAACATTTCATTTAATATTCTGTTTAGGAGTTATGATAACTAAAGCTTTCGAGGGTAAATTGGTATTCAAATGGTTTATGATTTAGTTTAATTTCCATTAATGGGTTTAAATTTGGATTAGTGTTCAAGTTATTTTAGATTTATTTTGAATTCCTTATGTCTTTGGTGATGTTATATTTAATTCAACTTAATTTAATTTAATTTAATTTAATTGGGTTTCAATTTTAATTTAATTTAGTTTGGTTCAACTTAATTTAGTTTGATTTGATTTTAGATTAAATTAATATGATTTGATTTAATTTTAATTTAATTTGATTTAATTTAATTTAATTTAATTTAATTTAATTTAATTTAATCTTTAATTTAATTTAATTTAATTTAATTTGATTTTATTTATTTATTTAGTTTAATTTATTTTAATTTAATTTAATTTGTTTATTTAATTTAATTTAATTTAATCTTTAATTTAATTCAACTTTTAATTTTAATTTGATTTAATTTTAATTTAACTCAATTTAATTTACTTAATTTAATTTAATTTTTAATTTAATTTCATTTTTTATTTTAATTGAAATTTTTAAAAGAGTTTAATAATTTAATTTTAGTTTAATGATTAAGTCTTTTAATATTTTGAATTTGAGTTATCATTTTAATTAAGAATTGAATGAGATGATTAATTTAGGGATTTTTTAAATTAAAGAATAAATCTCTTCCTAATAATATCCCTATTTTAATAATTCCAATTTTATTATTCTTCCAAATTTAATCAATTATTTAATTAAGGTTTAATTATTTTAAATTGCTTAATGGGTTTCTACCCTTTAATTATTTAAATTTCAATCATCCAAATCAGATTAGGATCAAATATTTTACTTGTTAATTTTTTTATTAAACCTAAAGTTTTAATTAAGGATTAAAAATTTTAATTACCACTTTACCCTTTAAGCTTAATAATTTCATAACTCACTAAATTGAACTCAAATGAACTTGAAATTTTTATGTGACTTCACTCATATGTCAATAAAGACATGAGAGGAGAAAATGTGATTTTTCTGTATTTAATTTATTTATATAATTTTTTTTCCTAGAAAATAGAGATTTCCAAGGAAAATTTGATAACATGACCAAGGGAAAGTTTCTGTCCTTAAGAAAATTAGGGGACATTTCCAATGAATAGAGGACCACTTGGCCCAATTTTGGTGATTTATTGAATTTTATTATTTTTATTATAATTATTTTGAGTTTTGGAGTATTAATTAATTTAAAAATAAAATAAATGTTGAAAAATGGATTTTATATTTTTCAAAAATCTCTCTGATATCAAGGAAATCAGAGAATCAAATTTTGCAATTTTTTGATTTTTCTATGATTTATTATAATTATTTTAGTGAAAATGCTAGAAAATACATTTTTTAATTTTAAAATTACCCTAGAGCTTTAAAATTTAATATCTCACTAAATAGACCTAAGAAAAATATGGGGTTTGTTCCTAAGTGATTAAAATTTAAAATGTGACATTTTAGTGAATTTTATTATTTTTGTGATTTTTATTATTTTTTAATTATTAAAAATATTAAAATAATATTAAAAATCAACTTTTTTAGAAAATTGAAATTTTAATTTTCTTAAATTCCACTAATATCAAAAAGGCTCCAAAACCAATTTGGTGAATTTTTGAAAGATATTTTGAAAGTTATGAATTTTTAAAGTTTAAAATAACTAAGTGGCTTAATCAACCCATTTAGTAGGGCTAACCAAGTCCAATTGACTTCAAATTTTTGTGATGGGTTCCTCTGATCCTAAAGGTCAGTGGAGAATTAATTTCAAGTCAATTTGATGTATGGTTAGCTCTAATTAATTAGAGATCCATTTTGGGTGTTTAAGCCAATTAGGGTTGTTTTAAGTGAACTAACTCAAAACCTATTTTTCCTAGTGGTCCTCTGGTCATAAGGAACATCATCAAATTTTCTTAGAATTTATTTCACAACATGCTATTTATTGGAATTAAAATACTCAAAACAAGTAATATGAACTTGAAAAATCAATAACTTTTCATAGGATGACCTCTGACTTTGGAAAATTCAGGGAATGTTCCCAAATTCAGAGGCTTCAAAAGCCCTATGGTCTCATGCCATGGTGAATTGTATACATGCATGGAGAATTAAAAATATGCAGAGAGTAAATAAATTATTAAAAATAAAATACTTGATGAAATTAAGTAATTTCTTTTCCATATTATTCTCCTCTGTTCACTGAGTAAGAGGGTATTTTTATTTTATTTTTATGATTTTCCTACACAAAGTTATGAATTTTTGAAGTTTAGGGAATTAAATAAATAGAAAATACCCTATTTTTCTATTTATCCACGCGGCGCCGCGTCAACCTCGGCAGCTCCGAAACGCCGCGTGGCGCGCTCCCATTCGACGCCGCCATCTGACTCAGCGCTCCGGGGGCCCGCTGTGTCGTTCCGTCTCCTGATCCGGCGCGATCCTGGCCGTCCGTCCGCGCGTGTATTAAATGAACGGCATCCGTTCATCGTCCCCAAGTGTCCTCACCCGAGAGCCGTCCACACTAAATCCCTAAGATCTCACTCGATACTCAATAGATTTTCGTGTTCTTATACTCTATGGATTCGTATTGAAGAGACGAATACATCTATACGGTGATCATGCATTGAAATTAAAGCATTTGAAATGGAGAATCTCCAGAAGCTCGGGATGAAGAATTAGCTCATACCTTTGCTCAGAGAAGTGTGGCTTCGATCTGAGGGTTGTTGCACCTTCGATTGGATCCCAGCAAGCTCCAGATGAAGTCTCCTGGTCTGGTGAATTGTCTAGGTGTGATTTCGACCAAGCCCGATCACAAAGCTTGGAGGCTGGAGCAATTGGGTGGCCTGGAGATGGGGCTTTTGCTGGTGGACACCTTCCCTTGGTCCGGTGAAGGTGTAGAACCAATCAATTTGGGGATTGGCTCACTGTGGAGAAGTGTCCTGGTTTTGGGCCTAGATTTCAACTCGAAATCGAGCTCACAGAGAAGAAATGGCGAGGGGATTTCGGTGGGGATCAAGTGCTCGTGTATGGGGAGGAGTCCGGAACAATTTTGGCAGAGTTTCCTTAAGGTTTGTTTCAGCACCTCTCATGGCCGAGAGGGGTGGTGTTTAAATAGGAGAGGGTGGAGGGCCTCCCGTGGAGAGTTAGGGCTTGGGATCAGCCGCTCTCGGCAAGAGAAGAACAGCTCCAATGGCCACTCGGGGATGGGGTAGCTCAGCAGTGAGAATTTCAAGTTGGGCTCACATGTGAGCTCTCGGCCTGGTGGTTTCCGGCGGCCGTGGTGGCCGGCCGGCCGGTGGTCGGGTCACCCTCAAGGTCGTGGAGGTCGTGGTCTGGAGGTTTGTGCAGTCAATCGCCATGGACATGTGTAAAGGAGTTGAATTGAAATGGAATGGGGGATGAGCTCATTTTGGGTCCAAATGGGTCAACCCACCTTTTGGGCTTGGTTCACCTCCCCATGGCTGATTTGGACCGAGGGAAGATCGGATGGATCAGCTAGGAAAGGGTGGAGAAGTCACCATCCATGAATATTTTGATTAAACATGGATTAAGGTGAAGCATTAAAAGGGTTAAAACCTTTTAAGGGGGCTTAAAAGAGGCTCCTCCTTTTGCCATTAGTGGCTTGATCACATGTCAAGCCTTCCATGGCTTCATGTGGCTTGTCCATGGCTTGCATGGCTCACCTTTGGCTTCGGGAAAAGTGAAGTCAATTTCATGGAAATGGATTTAAGGAAAATTTTGGTATTTAGGGGTGATTTGGCATGAGGCTTGATTTGGATTATTTGATGATGAATTTAGGACTTAGGTAATGGCTTTAATTAAGTGGATGGCAAATGGAGATGTCATGTGGGCTTTAGGGTAGATTTTGGGCCTTTTGAAATGGTTTTAGATGGGCTTTTAAGATGGTTTAGGAAAGTGGGCTTTTGAATTTTAAAATGGATTTTGGGATGACATTTTAGTAAAGGCTTGGGCTAAATAATTGTTGGGTTTAGCTCATGGATGTGTCATGAGTGACTTGAAGCAAATTGGGGGTAGTTTGTGTTTGAATTGGGTTGAATTTGGGTTCTTTTGGTGAATGGGTCAATATAGGTCCAAGTGGGCCAAGTTGGGCCAATGTTGGGCTAGGGTTGAAATTGATGTAAAATTAATGTTGAGAAATGTTTATGGGAGTGTTTCAAAGAGGTTTTGACTTTGGTTGGGCTTTGATTTTGGGGTTTGGGCTCATTTGGGTTAGGCTTGGGTTTAGGTCAAAATTGGGCCTTTTAGCTTTGGGTTGAATTTGAGTGGGATTTGGGTCTAAATTTTGGGCAAATCATGTTAGTGTTTTGTTTTTGGGGATGTTAAGGAAGATTTAGAAAAGATTTGGGGTTAATTGGAGTTGAATTGGGTGAGTTTGGGTTAAGTTTGGGTCATGGGTCCAAATTGGGCTTTAAGGCCAAAAGTGAAATTGGATCCAAATGTCAATCAAATTGGACTTGGATTTGGTCTAGATTGGTGTTGGGAATGTTGAATTGAAGTTTAGAATTGAATTGGACCAGAATTTGGGTCAATTGGATAGGTTTGGTTTGACATTGGGTTCACTTTGGGTTAAAATGGGTCAAATTGGGGGTTTTGACAAAAGTGGGGTAAATTGACAAAATTGGCCCATGGTGTAGTTGAACAAAATGAAATTGGGAATATTTAGGATTTTCTGAAATTTTCTAGGAATTTTCTGAATTTTTGGGATTTTGGGTCAAGAGGGGTATTTTGGGTATTTGGAGGGTATTGGAAGGTTTTCTTAGAATTTTTGGTGTTTTTGGGTATGGATGATCAATTTGAGTGATTTGGAAATGTTTGGGATTGATTTTTGGGAATTTTGGGTAATTTAGGTGATTTTGGAAATTTTGGGTAGTTTCAAGGGTTTTGGGTAGGCTAGGCGGGTGTAGGGTCCCGGGGTCAAAAATCGAAAATTTGGAAAATTGAAGATTAGGTGAATGTAAGTGGAATAAAATCATTTTGGTTGAGCCATGAAGCCATATCAAGCCCACATGAGCCATGAAGGGACTCATTTGAGGCATTCACTATGTTGTTCCTAACCTTCTAGCCAAGGGCTTAGGGGTTAAGGACCATCCATGTGAATCGCCTACATGAGTCAGGAGGTCAAGTTAGGTATGGGTGTGGTTTTAGGAGGTGTGTGAAAGTGTAGTGTATAAGTGTAGTGTGTGTGTAAGTCAGCCCCTTCACCAGACCAGGCCACCCAGGGCAGTCCTAAGGCCAAAGAGTCCTATAGGAACTCATCCTTTAAACTTCCACATTTGATTTCAACCCTCTAGGTGATTAGGGGTCTATAGTCAAGTTTGTGGAGTTTGAAGGGAGTTTAGAAGTGGTTTGAATTTCTAAAAGGTGGGTCCCAATTCTAGTCCTCTAAGATAGTCAAAGGAAAAGCCTAAGGCTAGATCCTAAGCACTAAAAAGAAGAAGAGAAGACCTCATCAAAAATGAGGTCAACAGGGCCTTTTAAACAGGCATGTGATGATTTGGATTTTTGCAATTTTGGGTATTTTGGCAATTTGGCTAATTTTGGTGGGTTTGGCTGATTTTTTGGCCAATTGTTGGTTTAAAATGATTTGAGTGAGGTTTTGGAATGAACTTTGAGGATTTGGTAAATTTTGAGAATTTTGGTCAGAAAATTAGGATTTAAAATGGAATTAGGATTTTAGTGTATTTGACCATGGGTCTTTGCCATACCTAACCTCTTTGAGACCAAGCCTGACTAAATGGTAACCTCTTTATGAACTTTCACATATTGATCCTAGCCATCTTAATCAAAGATTAGAGCCTTGGGACGACCCATGTGAGTTTCCTAAAGGTGTAGAGGGGAATTGGTTTAAGGTTTTGAAACAAGTGGGGAATTCAAAGAATTAGGGGTGTGTGTGCAAGATCAAGCCCTAGTCACCCATGGTTGCCATAAGTTCAATCATTCCTATGGAAAATCATCTCTGAACCTCCTTCATATGATGTTTTTCAACCTTCCAAGGGGTTTAGAGGTTTGTAACAATCTATGTAGGGCTTCAAGAAAAGCTAGGAAGTGGATTAAATTTTTAGGTGGTGCGCTCCATCTCTATCCTCTAAGATATTCAAGGGGAAATCTTATGGCTAGATCCTAAGTACTAAGAGAAAGTTTAGACCTCACCAAAAATGAGGTCAACATGCCCAATTGCCCCAAAATTGATAAAAATGCCCAACTTTACCAAAATTAATAAATTACCCTCCAATTTCATCAAATTAATTTCAAGTCCACCCAATTTCAAATTCAAAAACCCAATTTTATCAATCTAAATCAAATTCCACCAAATCTAAACCCAATTTCATCTAATTCTAAACCAAGTTCCAAATTCAAGCTAACCATCCCAAATTAACCCAAAATCCAACTTTTCACCATAATTGTGCCACGTGATCTATTCAATTTCACAAAATCCATACCTAAAATCCATCATGACAATTTTCAAGACCCATTTGGACCCTCAATTGGTTTAGGTCCACACCAAACCAAGCCCAAATTCAAATTCAAGCCTAAATCCAATTTTAAACCTAAATCCTAAAATTTGACCTAAATCTCTTGAATTAATTAAATCATTATCACCTCAGTCATATCTTGATCTCAAGATGATAATCACATCGCCAAGTCAACTCCATTTAGTGGCATGGACCAATGGTTCCTCAAATTATGCAGACGCCTTCCTTAGTTTGGCTAACTCCCTTAACTATGTAATGAGCTGGCTTGACTTTAAAACTAATCACCAATAAACCTCCCACGTCCTGAGCAAGCTAGCCACTACCTCTGGCCTGGCCGGCCATCATAGTGGCCGGAACAATCAAAACCGAGAAGGATCCTTGACCGCGACGACTGCAAATATATATTAATAATTTTTTGCAAATGGTTTCATTTCAGTCACAGATTATAATCAGTTTAATAAGGTAGGAACCGATCTATACATAAGTATACGTATCATTTAAGTAGTACAAGGCTCTAGCGGAGTCCTAGTTATCGATCCCACAAGGAGGAACCAAGCCTTAAAGCGTAGCACACAAATCTAATATTTAATTTGCAAAGCACTTCATGTATTACCACAAATGCTACAAATTAACAATACTAGATTTTAAAATCACTAATTACTTTCTAAGCTTCAAATTAAAGTAACTACTACTATAATAAGTTTTTGTAAAGCAATGTTCAAATTTAGAGAAAGTGTCCTTCCCCTTATAATGATATTCTGGTGAGTGAATAGTATAGATTAGTTTAATATTTGTATTGTGCCAAATAGTGAGTGAATAATAAGAATATTGACTAATTCTAGGTTTAGTCCCTAAATCTATGGTTAGGCTAGGAGGATACTAGCTCTCACTCCAGAGCTCCCACTTCCCTTCCTCTGAAGGCTAACTCTCGCTTTAGTTTCAAAACACTAGGACCAAATTGGGAATTTAGTCTGTCACCCTAAAATCTCTAATTCTATGCCCAATAAACATGTTTCCCTATTTATTTGCACCCAACCCCATGAACTTCACCATCCATGGAATTTGAATGTAATCTCCACTTTTGTTGTAGAATGCATAGCTCTTTCAGATCATATGTTTCACAACATATTTTAACAAATCAATGGGCCAGATCGAAAAGTAAATTAAGAACGAAGTGGAAAATCATCACAATTTCTACTCTTTCTTATGGCACATCCAATCTAAACTATCACATCACCATTTATCATTGCAAGGAGAAAGAGAAATAAATCTACTCAGAATTATTGGAGAAGATATGACAAAACAAAGATTTTATATATAAAAACAACGTCATACAAATAATAAGAAGTAAATACAATTTATCTGAATTTTTTCCCTAAGAAAATCCCTTGAAATTCCCTTGGATCTCCTTCTCTCTTTTCAACAACACACAATTCCCTCTTGGAATAGTAGGGAAGAAGCAATCTCTCACTTTTATTCTCCTCCTACAACTATTTTGAGAAGAATCCCTCACAAAACAACACTAAACACCAAACCTTAGACTCTAAACTCTATCTAAAGACTTCTTCTCTACTCACATACACTTAAGCATATACACTACACGCTACTCACTGACTCATCACACTGATTTCTACCGCCCAAAACAAGTTAAATTTGTCTAGGAATGATTTCCCAAGAGTTGCCTCAAGGATCCCTTCAAAAAGCATCCAAATACATTGAATAAGGCTTGAACTGACATTGGGCGCCATCAGCGGGCAATAGGGCTCTGTCGGCGCCCTATTCCGACTTGTATTTCTGAACTCTCTGAAAACACACCATTGGCACTGGTTTGGGTGCCGTCAACACCAAACTTTCAAAATTTTGGTTTTTACTTTTTTTCGCTCTAAATTCGTTCTTTTTCACTTCTTTTTGCTCCATTTATCTAAAATCATCATACCTGCAACAAAACATAAAAAATACCTTCCATTAAAGTGCACTTTTAACAAAAATGAATATGAAATTTATATGAAAAATCAAACATATTTTTGGTGATCAATCCCCTTTGCTTGAACTCAAAATTTCACCCATCAAAGGTGGCAATCCCTGGTTGGTCAATTGTGCCATTTTCCTCTCCACTGAAGCTAACTTGCACCAACTAATGAGAGTCCAGAGCCTTCCCCTTGGTCGGGATTATAAATTGGCCACCTCCACAGCCAAAATGGGAAATGACCAAGAACCTAGAGGAAACTCTGTCCAATTGCTTCCAGAGGTTCATGCAGTGATCGTAAGCTCAATCCCACCATATTCAACCACTCATCCCCACCAACAGAGCTCAATTTTACCACTGAAATCCATAGAACAGTGTTAGGGCAAAAATATGATAAGATTTTTAAAGTTATATATTATGCCAGTAAAACCCTTAGTGAAGCTCAAATTAATTATACTACAGCAGAGAAAGAATTATTAGCAATAGTATATGCATTTGATAAATTTAGTTCTTATTTAATTGGAACTAAATGCATTGTGCATACTGATCATTTTGCCATTAAATATTCGATGTTGAAGTAGGACACTAAACCAAGGTTGATCAGATGGGACCTTCTAATGTAGGAGTTTGATTTTGAAGCAGTGGATAGAAAGAAACTGATAAACAAATTGTTGATCATTTATCAAGGCTGGAGCAAGAAAATTACTGTAATTTTGATGATGAAATAAATGAAAATTTTCTTGATGAAAAATTATATGTTATTTCTAAGTGGTGTATTCTGTGTTATGCATATATAGTTAACTATATAGTTAGTGATATTTTACCTATGGATTAACATGCCACCTAAAGAAAAAATTCATACGTGAAGCAAGATTTTACTTTGGGATGACTATTATTATATAAGAACTATAAGGGTCAAGTTATCCAAAGATGTGTACCATCTGAAAAAACCTAAGAAATTATTCAAAAATAACATGAACCTGATTTTGGGGGATATTTTAGAGTTGAAAAAACTGTATTTAAGATCTTACAATCTGGATTTTATTAGCTTATTTTAGTTAAGGTGTTAATATTTTTGTAAAATCATGTGATCGATGTCACAGAGTAGGTAATATTTCTAGAAAGAATGAAATGCCTCTAAATTTGACGTGGAAGTTAAAAATTTTTTATGTTTGAGATTTGGATTTTATGGGACCATATATACCATATTTTGGAAACCTCTATATTTTAATAGATGTGGATTATGTTTCTAATTGGAATAAAGCATTTGCTTTACCCTGTTGTGATGCTCAAAGTGTTGCAAATTTTTTAAAGAAAATATTTTTACTATATTTGGAATGCCAAGAGTGATCATTACGGATGGGGGAAGTAATTTTAAGAACAAAAGGATTGAAACATTAACTAAGAAATATGGAACTAAACATAGAATTGCCACAACATATCATCCTCAGACCAGTGGTCTAGTTGATTAGAAAAAACTATAAATCTTGATCGGAAAGATTGGTGTGCTAGCCTTGATTATACTTTATGGGCCTATATGATTACTTATAAAACTCTTATAGAAATGACTTCTATAGGCACTAACCACTAATTTAATGATTCAGGTAAAAAAATGAGCACAGACACCTAGGCGCTGAAACTTGGTACCTAAGTGCAAGTTTACAAGAAGCCTGGTGCCTAAGTGCCCAAATCTGGCGCCTGGGCACCACAGTTTGAGAAACCTGTTAAAACCACCCCTTGCATTTTTAACCCTCTTTTTCCCTATTAAACCACCATATACTAGTATGGGTGATCAACTTGATGTTTCTAAGTGCTTGGGAGAAGAAGTTAAGAATAAAATCCTCTCTCCCTAAAGATTATGGAATTAAGATCCATGGAAAGCAAGACCAATGAGGCTTTTAATAGGAAGAAGTTCATCAACGAGGATGCCCAGACTTTCTACAATGGACATCTTGTTGTAAGCATTAAAGGAATAGCCAAAAGAATCAAGAAAGTTGAGGATGAAATAGTAAATATTCAAGCCAAAATTAGAAAGATCTTCGATCATTGTGACCACTTGGATTGGCAGATGAAGCTTCAATTTGATAGTTTGGTGTGTTTCCAAGTAGCGTAGGTAAGGATTTATCAAAAGAATAATTGGATAAGAGAGAAGACTTTAGAAGAGTTCCCTCACACCCTGTTCTATAAACTGTTTGTGCACCACATTCCAATGAATGTGATGGTGGAGGATGAAAGTATTAATGATTGGAAGTAGTGGTGCTCTATGTCAAGTTTAATATTGAAGTGTGTTTAATGTTGTGCCGAACTCTGCTTAGCAAGTGTCAGTAGGTCTGATTTTCGGTTTGATTGTGTGTTTAAATTTGTGTATCGCTTTATGTAGGTATGATGTTTGATTGTCTAATAAACTGATGTATTTGTTCGTGGATTAAAACTAAGTTTTTGTTGTTTAATATTTGGTATTAGAGTGCATTGAATGGTTTGGGTTGGAATCTCGAACTTGTGCAAATGAAGGTTAGGAGAAGTTATGATGATGTTGAAGTATCAAATTGATGTGAATCGACTAAATTTGGGACTGGAGGCCTTAGGTTTGTTGTGCTTTTATCTATCAAAAATCAAAATTTTCAAAACTAGGTTCGACGCCTAATTGCCGAAATTTGGCACTTAAGCACCAGTTTACCCAATAGCAGAGCGCCTAAGTGCCAAAACCAGTGCCTAGGTGCTGAACCGATCGAACCATCTATTTAGTGTGAAACAACCTGGTTCACGCCATTTTTGATCCTTGACTCATCTTCTTCCTCCCCAACCCATCACACATCTCCCTAGGGCTTCATATAGACCTCTATTTTCGAAGATTTTAGACTCAAAAACTTCAGATTTCATCTTCTTTAGGTAAGATCTATACTCTAGCATAGAAATTTTTTCATTTCACCATGGATTTCTTCCACATTATCATAAGGCCAAAAATTTGAATGTTTGGAAAAAAAATAGTGAGAAATCCATGGTTGGAAGCTTACTTTGCTTAGAAAATACCTATATGAGCCTTCATAATTTTTATTTGAAATTTATAGGATTTTTTTTTTGAATTTTTAGATTTTTATGGCTCCTAAGTCCAAAAGAGGAAAGGGCAAAGAAGTGTTTGATAGCAAGAAATTTGTGAGCTCAAAAGCCCAAGATCGATACATAGATCTGGTTGTATCAAAGAATTTGATCGCAGTGTGAATTTTTTCTTGACCAGGTGAATCTATGAAAGATTGTTGTGTGTCATTGGGAAAGCTTCTGCTACTTCACAGCTATGGCAGTTATTTCGGTCCTCCGTGCGTACTATGCTAAACTTTCTGAGGCATCGGATGACGAGGTATTTGTTAGAGAGGGGAGTTGAATTTACACCAGAACAAATTAATGCTTTATATAAGCTACCTAGTGGTTTTGACTGCTTTTATTCTGAGTTTGATCCTACTGATGTAGGGCTAGATGAGATTATTGGGTTCTTTACTAGTGGGAGTGGAGCTTGGAAGATGAAGAACAATCCTAAGGTAAATTATCCTTCTTCCATGTTTAATGTCTCTTCTGAGGCCAACCATAACTTTATTTCTACTTGCATTCTCCATAAAAATCATCTGAGCAAATTGACCCGAGAGAGAGTTTCCTTGAACTACTATATTCAGAACATGAAATCCATTGATAGTTTCTCTCTTTTGCAGATCTATTATTCACTCTTCTATGGGTGTCAGCGCTAGACGTTTGGGTTATCCCTCTCTTTATTTTATAATTTGAAAGCGATTTAATGTTAGATTTGGAGATGGGGAGGAGATGTTACAACCACTAAAGCCTATAGGTAAGGCTAATGTGGATATTTATGGAAAGCATGCTACGCATGGTTCTAGAAGCCGATCTTCAGATGTTGCTTCTACTTTTGCTTTAGATCATCCACTTTCAGGGCTGCTGCTCCACCTCCTAGTATTTGGGAAGATCTTCGGGATCGATCTCTGGAGTATAAATCTGATATTCTTTTGATGTAGTGTGAGCTTCAAGATAATGATGATCGTTGGGACCACTTAAAACAATATCTGAGAAGAAAGAGTGATTATGAAGCTTAGCTTCAACACTTCCTTAGTGAGCTTTTTAAGAGTCGATCATAGTGTTGAGTTTTCTGACTATCCTCACTACCCTCCTCTTGAACGCCGCAAGAGGATAGATGTTGATGATGATGAGGAGGAGGAGGAGGAAGATCAGGAAGTCTTTAGATATCTGTTGTGGTTCCAACATTTCAATTTGTTTTATTTTAGTCACTTCTGATGTATATTTATGTTGGATTCGTGTACTACACTTCTTATTTTAATGCACTATTGTTTACTTTGCGCACCAATTTATTGAATTACCTATGTATTAGAGTAGTTTTTACTTTGAAATTTTCATGCTATACATATTGATTTTGGATTTACTACTGCTCAGCGCCTGTCTTTACTTCTTGTACTTGTATTATTTTCATGTTTAGAACTCTGTGTTAGATAATAAATCCGTTAAATTTCTCTCTGTATTTTGCACTAAAATGTTTAAAATATTTAAAAAATTAAGTTTGGGGGAGGGAGAAAAACTTTTAAAAATTAAACTTTATTTTTCCTCAATAAACTTATTTAAAAATTATTTTTGACATAACTTGTGGTATGTGGTGTTATCCTTAAAGAACTATATTTTTTTATTCTAAATGTGTTATAATAGACTTAAGTAAAATTTTTTGTTAATAAGGGATAGTTCTAGAGTTAAGATTTTTGGTAGAAGAGTAAAGTGATATGAGTTTACTATTCATAATAGGAAATATTATGTTCTTGAAATACTAGGAAATCTTATATTTACATTTATAAAAAGAATTTGAGACTCTATTAAAAATCATTTTTATACTAATGCACTTTATTAAGTGAACATATGTAAGAAGTTTTTAACTTTAGGAAGAGGATAGTGAAGTTAAAAATCATTAAAGGCTATCCATCTATTGTAATCCTCAAATAAAAAAAAAGAAATGATTGAAAATGAATCTGAAAGAAAAAGAAAAGTAAAATCAAATAAAAAAGAAAAGTAAAATAGAAAAATATGTGAGGAGAAGCTTGAGGAGATTGCCTAATTAAAAATTAGTTTCACTTAAATTATATTAAAGGAAGAAACTTATATACATTTCTGAACTTCTTCTTAATTTTAAATGTATTAATAAAATACTTACTAGTAGGGTTCTTATATAATTCTTTTCTTTCAATTCTTCTAAGAATACTAAGTCTGACAAATTACAATTATTTCTAAAATAAATATATAATCATAATTCCTAACTTGATTACTAGATATTCTTACACCTTAGTTCTAACCTAACTAATTGAAAATTTTTATAAAGTTTCATTATCACATTTATGGGGCAAAAACTATAGGAACCTTTAATGAAACCCACTACCCTAAGTTATAGTATTTAGCTTATAAATGAAAGGGTCACTTGAGGATAAGTAATGTGGGGGAATTGATACACCTAAAAATATGCTAATTTTCTATATGTATTTTATGCTCATTTTAATGATATTGTACTTTAATGGAATGTATTTTGCATTTTTTTTTTGTTTCAGGTACAAGAAATTGAGTTTTGGAGAAAAATAAGTGATAACAAAGCATAATAGAGAAAAATGGAGCAAGGAGCTCAGATCTTACATGGCGCCAAAAGCTGGTAGCCTAAGCGACAAACTACAAGAGCTTCAGTGCCATGGAGCCAAGATTTGGCTCATAGGCTCGAGTTAGTTATAAACGTCTCATAGAAGAGTGGCTCGTAGGCGCCAGAGATATTTTTAATCTTTATGCAATGAATTTGGATGAATTTTGAAGAGGTGCTTGAAACGAACCTTAGTGGATTTAAGAGCTTTATTTAAATAGGCCATTGGTTGGTCGAAAAGAGGACTTCTTTTGGTGTGTGTGTGTGTGTATGTGTGTAAGTGAGAGTCTTTGCTTTTGTATTTTAGAGTAAACTTGTAAGGAGAGTTGAAGATTCATCAATGTAACTTCAAAGGATTTGTTAGGGGAAGAGTTTGAGATAACTATTTTATATATTGTTTAAGTTTGTTTTGTAACTTGAGTTTTAATATAAATCATGTTTTGTTGTGTTATCTTCATGAAGTCTGAGTAGTTTTGTTATCTTTCTCCTTGTGATGAGAATTAATCATATGTAGGATTTGAATTGTCTACTTTTCTTATTTCATACTTGAGATGATTCGTTACTTCATGCTTCATTTACATATTTGATCTAGCAAATTGGTATGTTAAAACCTATTATGAATCCATAATAACCCCGGAGGGCTATGTGTTCCTTAACTAGTAAGAATCACATTAATATGTTGGGTGAGAAGTTAGTCCATTGGTTAGTGCAAATAGAAAGGGAGATAAGATTTGATGGGCGTAAATTGGTGTTTCTAGAGTGACAGACTAGATTCTTTCTAAATTGTTCTAGAGTTTCGAACCTTTGGACTGGTTAGTCCTATAGAAAGGGCATATTAGTTAATCTGGAAGTGAGAGGCTAGAACCTACCTAACATTACCTGAGAGATTTTGAAACTTAACTTTAGGTTAGCCAATGTTGTTTAAGCACTCGGAAGAGGGTATAGAATAGGTATGCTCCTATTTGTCACAAAACTTCATTTAAACATTTAGACATGTAATTACTACACTAATTATAAACTCATTGCAAGAAGGAAGTCTCTTCACATAATTTAAACTCTTCTACACTTAGTTATTTTATAAAACACTTAGCATTTTTTCTTTTAGTTTTTAAACTAAACTTATCAATAGTAATTACTTCTTTTTACACCAACTTTCGACCGTATTTCCTAGATAATTATCTGTTATTTTAATTAGGAGTTTTATTAAGTCATTATAAAGAGTTACAACTTCTATGTGGAATTGATAATCAGGAGTCTATTAGAGCCCTATATTACTTGAACGATATGTATACTTGCATAGAACCCCTAGTGTGTAAACTATAATTCAAATTCTAAGCTCTATATCATGTCCATTTTGCACACTAACTACTAAATATAAATTGGGTCAAGTTTATGGTCATTTTTTGGGAATTTAAGTAACTGCATAATTGTGGGTTGGGTATCACAAACCTGAAAGTTGTAATCACTTTAGACCCATCAATCTTTGCACTATCTTTAATAAACTTATAACTAAATTCCTTGCCTCTAGACATGTTAAGTTTTTCCCTAGGATTATTTCTCCAAATAAAAATAGGTATATAAAAGGGAGATCTATATCTGATAATGTACTTCTTGTTTAAGAATTAATTTATGATTTATTTTGTTAAAATTTATGGCCATAATGTGGTTATTAAATTGGACAATTCTAAAGCCTATGATAATCTTGATTGGATTTATTTTGTATAATATTATTTAACTTTTGGGTTTTGATGATAAAAACACTTTTTATTCAACAACTACATTAGTTAAATTTGATTTTCTTATTATTAATTATAAGGCTTATTCTTTTTTAAAATCTTTCAATGTTTTAAATAGAGTGACCCACTTTTTCCTACCTTATTTATTGTTGTTATTAATTATACGTCAAGAGGCCTTAAAATTTTCTTAAAATAAGACGCGATTTTACATAACTACATGTCCATTTTATATTATTTGTCCTAGTTTTACTGATGAATTTATCATATTTATAATAGTTTGATTACTTCCATTAAGCTCATTAGCATATTCTTGAAATAATTTAGAAATTTTAGTCATTTGACTATTAATTTTAATAAAAGTTATTTTTTCGTACATCCAAAATGACACCTTCAAGATCTATCAACAACATCAAAGAGTATATTAAAGCTCAATGTAAAAAATGTTCCTATTAAGTACGTGGGTGTGCATATTTATAAAGGTTTGAAAGTTTTTATTTCATGAGGTTATTTCTTCTAACAAAAAGAAGCTTCTAGTAGAGAACTTCAATTTATTTCTATTACTTCAAATTGCTATCAAAATTAACATGGAGCTATACTACACCAAAAAACAAATAACATCAAGATTTAAGGTGGACAACCATTAGAACAGAGAACAAATCATGGAGCTACACTACACCAAGAAATCCACTATGAAAAATGAGGAGGATTGTACAAATTACACTATACTTAAGGCTCTATAAATCTTTTGGAACTCAATAACACTCATTCTCTTTTTCCTTAGAAGAAAACAGTCGAAATCCAACGCAACACACAAAATATCCCATAGTGAAGCCAAAACATGAAGCATAGAACCGTTGAATTTGTTTACTTGCACCAATGCACAGCGGTGCTCCACCAGGAGTAGGGTTGTTGATCTTCCGGCGCTGCATTGTCGAATGCTTGTGTTCTTGGACCTGTATTGAATGTATCGACACTCCTCTAGTGTGTCGTATTGTTGAGTTCTCAATTCCACGACATTTACTAGGAGCACTGACGCTCCTAGGCATTGAGATGTTAGGTACAAAAAAAAAATTCCCTTCAACCCCTGTCTTGAGTGGCCAATTGATCGTCACAACCAAAATCCACATCACAACAATCTCTCATTTGGATATTGATTGTAATCAATTATGTTCCTTAAAATATGTAGCATCTTCCTTATTATGAATGTTAGTTTGGCTCATCCCAGGTCTTAACATTTCTGAACTCCAATTGAAGCCAAATGTAGCTTCAGTTTCTCCATAATTATAATTTGTCGTTATATTTGCAAGATTTTGAGATGTATGTATCTTCTTCAAAGAGAATTGATCATCTTCTAAGGGTGAATGAATGAAATGATACATTAGTTGAATATGCTTCATCCTGTCATGAAATACGGCATTCATTGCTAGATGAATAGCTTTCATATTGTCGCTATGAAATTTTTAATTCGCTTACTCTTTGCAAACTTTTTTCATAAAGATCTGTAACCAAATCATGTGTTTGTTAGCATCAATGATAGCAATATGCTCAGCTTTTGTAGTTGATAGAACGATAACATTATATAACTTGGAAACCCAACTCACTATTGCGCTCCCAAAGTGTAGAGATAATATGTTATAGTTCTTCTACCATCAATATCTCCTATCAGATGTAAATCTACATATACTTGTAGATCAATCCCTGCACTCCCAAAACAAAGCACTCTGTTGATTGTTCTTCTCAAGTTTTTGCGAATCCACTTCACTGTCTCTCAATGATGTTTCTCATGATTACTCTAGCACCTAATGATCATTCTCACTACATGTACAATATATATTCTTATACATACCATCGCATACATCAAATTTCCGATATGTGAAGCATAGAGGGTCCTTGTCATCGGTGTTTGCTCTAATTTAGACATAGGTGATTGATCCATAGATGGCCTAAAATTTCTAGTTAAAAGGGTGCAAACAGTTTCTGTTTCTTATGTTGAACTTATGTAGAACCTTCTCAGCAAATTCTACCAGAAATAACTTCAATATATTTGCACTCATGTCTCTGTTAATTCTCATTCTAAGGATTTTCTTAGTTTGACCTACATCTTTCATTTCAAACTCCCTTGATAATTGCTCTTTCATGTCCCTAATCTTCCTACATGTATGCTCCTCTATTCAAACATTTCATCTATATATACAAGAAGCACAATATAGCAATTATCAAAAAATTTAATAAAAAAACAGTGATCTGTTTGGTACTTCGTGTACCAACTGTCTAACATAAACTTCTCAAACTTCATGTTCCACTATTTTAGGGAATGCTTCAAATCATAAAGACACTTTTTTCAGTTAGCAGATCATGTCTTCTTTTCTTGAAACTTTATATCTCTGCGGTTGCACCATGTACAGTTCTTCTAAGCCACCTTGTAAGAATATTGTCTTCACATCCATATGCTCCAAATGTAGGTTTTCTAATGCTACTAAACTCAACACAACTCTAATAGTTGTCATCTTCACTATGGGAGAAAATATCTATGTATAGTCAACTCCTTCATTTTGTTAAAATCCCTTCACAACAAACCTTGCCTTAAAGCAATTATTACCATCTAAGTCTTCTTTTAGCCTGAAGACTCAATTGGTGCCTTTTTGTCATCTGGTAACTATGTAAATTCTCATGTTTGATTTGATAGTAATGACTGCATCTTATCATCAATGACAAACTATTACTCCTTTTATTTTACCAACTTAAGTCGCCTAATCTAACCCTAGTTCATTACTATCAGTCAGCAATATATAAGACAAAGAAAAGAGAATAACTTTATATCAATCATGTGATTCTGTTAGACCTCTTGACTTTAGGAACAGTAGTTTGAGGAACTTCAAGTGTTTCACAAATTGAGCAAATTTACTTTCTCCATCTTTCTAAACACTTGATTCTTCTCTCAACATATTTTGAGGGCTCTTCGGAAGCAATTTATGTACGACCCTGAGTTCTATTTTTTGTCCATGTACATCTTCATTTCATTAAAAATAGCATCCCTACACCTAATGAATTTATGATTCTGATAATCCCATAATTTGTAACCAAATTCATCCGAGTCATATCCAATGAAAGCAAATTTGACAGATTTTGAATCAAGCATCAACATGAACATATGATGAACCAAATAATTTCATATGAGATAGATTTACCTATTTGTCATTCCATACTCCTTCAAATAACTCTTCATTCAAAAGTACTGATGAAACAAGATTTATCAGACAAATTGTAGTGTTCGCTTCTTCTGCTCAAAACTATTTTGGCAAGCCTACATGTAGCATACCCCTGACACGCTTTATGATAGTTCAATTCATGGGCTCAACAACACCATTTTACTGTGGTGTTATTGGAACAATGAACTCATGTCTATTTCGTTCTAAAGCACAATAACTTATGAACCTCTGCTCATAACACTCATCACCATTATATGATATTAGACAACTCAACCTCAAGCCTGCCTCACTCTGAACCATATCTTTCCACTTCTTAAACACATCAAACACATTATATTCATATTTTAAAAATAAACACATAACCTTATGATGTGATCATCAATGAAAAAGACAAAATATTGAGAGCCTCAAATAAACTGAATAAGAGTAGTATCTCATACATCAGCATGCACTAACTCTAATTTTTTGGAATTTAACTTTGACCCAGCTTTAGAAAAAAAAGTAACCTTCTTATGCTTGCCATAAACACAATCTTCACAAAAATCTAAATCCCATGATTTTAAACCTAAAATTTGTTTTTAGAAAGTAGGGACTTCATATATTTCCCACACATATAGCCAAGCCTACGGTGCCAAAGACCTACATGAACCTTTGCTCTAGCTACTCCAATGAATTCAGAAATCTCATTGATCATATAGAGGGTAATTTCAATATTACCTCAAGCCATCACCATTTTACCTTTAGCCACCTTCCAATCACATCTGAAAGTCGTCATATACCCTGACCTTGCAAACTAACTGACAATCAATTTTTTTCTGACATGGAACATGTCCAACGTCATTCAATTTACAAATCGATCTATTTGGCAATATGATATCGACATCGCCCTTTTTAATAATATTACAAGTCTTGCTATCTCACAAATACATCTTCTCTAGATCACCATGAGTGTAGTTTTTGAACATCTCTTTATTGAAACAAGCATGAAAAGAAGCATATGAATCTATTATTCACGATTCAATATTATCTAGAAATAAAATAAAGGAGTCATCTTGAATTTTATCTGTGAAAGTATTTGTAGAGAGTTATCTACATGTACCTCCACAACCAATCTTCTTTGGAGCTTTACTGTCTTTCCTGAAGTGATCTTACTTCCCGCAATTCCAACATTCACCTCTACCTTTTTCTCTTCCTGCCTAAACTTTCCTCTCTTTGACTTGAATCTATCTGTACTTGTGTTGCTATCCATATTCCTTTATCTAGTTTCAACAATCAAAACATATTTTAAATTTTCACCGCATGTCTTTTTGTGAACTTTTTCATTCAACATTAACACCAGAACATCATCAAAGTTTAACTTTATATTTCCTTATGAGTTACTCAACACAGTAACAAATCCATCACAAATGAAGATAAGACTAATATTGTCTTAACCTCATCATCAAACTTAATACCAATAAAACACAATTGATTTATCACAATTTTGAGGTCATTCAATTGTTCAGCCATCAAGTTGTCATCTACCATGTTCAAACTGATTAACCTCTTTATCAAAATAATTATTTGAAACTGAAGACTTCTCGTACATTCTTATTAATGCATTTATGAGATCAACAATAGTCTTTTCATTTAAAATGTTAGTCAATCTCATTCAAAATGTTGAACACAACATATGAAGAAAATAAAATTCAAATCAAACCTAAAGTTATTCGATCAAGAACTTCTCATTCTTCCAAAGTCATCAATTTCGACTTCTTGGTGATTCAATCCAGTGGCAAATACAATTTTTTTTAAAATAAGAATATTCAAATTGCATTTTCCAAAAAAAATAAAATTTGAAGCATTAAACTTCTCAATTTTGTTCCTCACTTCATAGGTCATTGCTTCCACTCAAACTAAAAAACTTCATAAACCCTGCTCTGATACCATTTGTTATGAGAGATTTTGTGGAAACCAATTCGAGATTCGAAGCAAAACGTTGAACATAAGCATAGAAAGCCAAATAACATAAACAACACCAAGATTTAAAATGAAAAAATTCGAGAACGGAAAAAAAATCACAGAACCACGCCACTAAAAAATCCACCATAAGAAGAATTATATAGATTACACCACTTTTAAACCTCTTTACACCTTTAGGAACTCAAGAATACCCTTCTTCCTTACAAGGAAAAACGGTTGAGATTCAACGCAACGCACACAAAATCCAGTAATGAAGCCGAAACATAAAGCCTCTAATCGTTGGATTTGGTTATTAGCGTCAGGGTGCCATGAAAGGGCAAGGTGGAGCTCCATCAAACGCAGTGGTGTTGACCTCTAAGCGATGCATTTTTGAACGCTTTGCTTCTTGGACTTGTGCTGAGCACAGTTGTGCTCATCCTGGGAGCCGCATTGTCGAGCGCTCTATTCAAGGACATGCACTGAGCACAACGACACTAGGTACAAGAAAAAGAACTTGGGTGCCACGCACAAATACCTCCCAAGCTAACTTAGCAAGTTTGAACGTCAAAACTAAGAGTTAAATAAAAAAGAAAAAAACTTAAGTACTAAGCCAATACATTAAAAGGAAAAGAAACCTGTAAAATTTATCAATCTGATAAATCAATACGAGAAAATAAAACTTATAACGCTTAGATATTGGAGTGTATTTAACCAAAGTTATGTTTTTTTCTTAAATTGGTTATGAAAACTCGAGAACAACAATGCTCATGTTTACGGAAAAAAATATTGCATGCAGAAAGCGTTTAGACAATATTTTCTCCGTGTTCAGACAGCAGGCGAATGCTTTCCTTTGAAAGCTACATAGCACTAGAAAAGAGGAATGAGAATAAAAAAATTTATAAACATAAAAAAATAAAAATTAAAAAAATTAAAAAAAAAATACTAGTCCTGAGATAATAAGATGAGTTTCAAATGTTTTAATTTGGAAAGAACACATCATAAGCATAAAACAAGATAGAAAAAATATATATGTAGATATATAACAAAACAGGAAAATAGGTCTCACCCAACAAAAATGAAAGTTTGTGAAACAAATAGGCCAAAGAAAGATCAACATGGAGATTCGAAAGCATGAAAAATAAGAATCAATAACTCATAATTTAAAAGTTTCCCAGTAAAACAAAGAGCAGTAATAGATTTATTGAGGCATGGATCCTGATATCGAGTCAAGCTCAAGCTCAGCCAAGAGCTTCGCCGCCTTTCTTCTCAAATGCTCATTCGTGTCCTCTTTGCGAAATGCAGACAATTGTATAAGAGGGATCCTTACCTCATGATTGTAGCTATCTGAGACCTCCCTGACCATAAACACCATTTCCAGCATCCCAAGCACTTCCTCCATCAAAGCTGGATTTTCGCCACTCAAAATAAGAAGCATTGGTTCTATGGCCCCAACTTTATGCAGAACAATTGCACCTCTTGCTACGGTTCCCTGAAGTAAAGTTTTCAGTGCTAGAATTGCCTTCAGTTTTACTGCATCATCATGTTCTTGAAGCAACTTTACCAGCGGTGAAAGAGCATCAGCCTTCAACAAACAGAAGCTTGATTCTACAGAACATATTCCGCCATGAACTTCACAAGTAGGAATTCGCTTCCTGAAGAAACAAAAGCATCCCGCTTGATATGGCGCTTGTGTCAAATTGAGGCTCTTTGATGACAGGTCCCCAATAAGTTCTGCTGCTCTTGCTTTGGCTGTCCCACTTCCAGTTGTCAGAATGTTCACCAGCAAAGGATAAACTCCTGATTGAACCATCATTTTCTGCATATCTAAGTCAGCAGGAATCATGAAGCCAGAAAGCAAATCAAGTACATTTTCTTTTGCTTTCGTACTGCCCTTGACTAATATCTTCAAAATTATAGGTATTGCCCCAGAATCTGCTAAGACTTTGATAAGATCAAAGTTGGTATTTCGAAGATTGGTCAACAATTCTATTGCTATAAGCTGATGTTCTGGTTGGCTATCATCTTTAAGGAAGTGCATGAATGTCTCCAATCTCCTGCCAACTAGGAGAAAATTTGTGATAAGAGATGGCTCCTTCTGAGAGAATTGATGGACAAGCTCAAGTGCATATTTCTGAATTTCTTTATCAGAATCCTCAAGTAGAGGAAGAATACTAGAAAGACCATTTTGGATGGTAACTGCATTCTCGGCAGCTACTTCTGCTGACTGGCAGATCCTAAGAAGAGCTCTAAAAGCAGGCTTCCGGATACCAATGGAGGTGCTTGAGCTCTCAAGCACAGAAATTAAGTTGGTTATCATCAGCTCTTGATCAGGAAGTACAACGCCAGTACCAGTGAGAAATTCCAAGCCACTAGAAGTAAGCTTCTCAAAAATTTCAGAGCATTTTTCTCTGATAATAGGGGAGACTTGTGGTGAGGATAACTGTTCAAGAATGAGGGGAACTGCTCCAGCTTCTACAATTAATCTTCTATTCTCATAAGAAGTGCACAGCTTAGCCATGACTGAAAAAGAAAGCTCCCGGGATTCAGCATCTCCTGATGCCAACATTATCAGAGGATTAATCACTCCATCCTCTCCAAGATGCTTTACATCCTCATCAAGTAACTGCATTCCTTCGAGGCCTCTCATCATAGATTTCTTTGATAACTCTGGCCCTGCAAGTTCATTTAATGAATGAATCACACAAAAAAAGATTGTTTGAGCCAATCGTTTTAACTTAATCAGAGGAAAAATAAAGAAAATTTGATTTGGAAACAAAAATTCTGCTATCCTTCTATTAGTAATGCTATTTTCTTGCAAAGCAGCTCAGTACTAAATAGGAATAATTATTTACATAACTGCCCATAACTCATTCATAACCATTAAGAGTATTAAAAAAAAAATCCTAGATTTTTGGGTGCCATAGATTTCTTTCAAAAGTATCCGGTTACTCCACCATACTTCAAACCAAATTCAAGTCTTATATTTTGGATAATGAATACTCCACAAAACTATCAGATGCTCCGCACCATGTATCTGAACCGAGTTTGAAGCAAGGGTATTTGGATGCCGAGGTCTTTTTCAAATGATTTGAAGAACTTCTAGTACTTTATTATGTGATCCTGAACAGTTGCATTGACAGACTTTCCTTCTCCGAAGAGAGCAATGACCATCCTCCATTTTCATTTCTCAAATTCAAAATCACACTAATGATTGTCATTCAACGTATGAAAAGTACATAGGGATTAAGTCTCATCAATTTCATAAAAATTATACAATTCATTAAACATAAATAAAAAAATTGAGCTTTGGAAGGTATATAGACGCATACACAAAAATGGATAGAAGACGGTCATAAAAACCCAAAATTAAAATAATGCACCAAAAATTATGCAATTGTTTATGTAAATGCATGTTGTACAAATATATTTTGTAGGTGAACTAAAATACATGCACAACACATTAAAACAAATTTCGTGCACATGTATTTCGACAAATGAGTTAACTACTTCAATTCAATATCTAAGAATGATGCCAACCTTACTTAAAATGAACTCACATTACACCACTCCACGAAATGTGAGTGTTCGAAAACTTTGCAGTTGTTTTGAAGAATCCAAACACTTTTTAAAAGTTTAAGCTCAAATTAATCAAGTTGAATTTTCTCTCGAGCGGGGCATCTTGCTCAAGGCAAAGTTGTAAACCTCACATTTCAAATTCGACTTTATGTTCCTACAACTGAAGTTAATAAAACTTTGAACCTCATGTCCGGCATCTATAAGATATGCTTAAAAAGATAGATATTCAATTTATATTTGCATAAAACCTTCAATGTCTCTTTTAAGGAAATTAAGTTTAAAACAAAACGCTTGATTTCAAACAAATATATAGGCCCTTTACGTGAATTATGAACTTCATCAAGCACAAGTGAACAAAGTTAACAATGTTCAAGCAACAAATTTATAAATAACTTAAACACCTCAATGATGGTCAAGTAAATAAAAAATTTTAACCAGTGGGATCTTTAATATCAAAATGCCCCCAAAATAAAAATAAAAAAAAAATTGTAGGCTTACAGCCCAATAAATTTTTAAAAATATTAAATATTTTTCAAAATTAAGAAATTTTAAAACTAAATTTTTTTTAAAATTTTCCAAGTGAAATCTATTACCCCAAGTTTAATACAACAATCCATCCACCCTGCATAGAACTTCAAGGTCAAAAATTTAAGATTAATCTTAACTTGTAATTAGCTAATTTCCTATCAAAAATACCTATGTGATTAATTTTAAGAATCACATACCAGTAAGAATGTGATACATGTCCTTAGACCAAATAATTTTACTGTCAAATATCACCATAAAAAGTACAATCATGATCATGATCATCTAACTGCAATGTTTGCTACAAAATAACACCATTAAATTACGATCAAACCTAGACCCCGTAAATTCCCCAATAGCCTAAATCCCCTAAATGGTGAACAATGAAATAAACTTCACAAGGCATAAAAATTCAATTAGCTTAGCTCGACTTAAAATTGTTACATTAGACAAACATCGATCCACCATAGATCTACAAAGTCCTCTTGGATGTTCAACACTTAACTATTAACAAAATTCATTAGGTCATGTTGGGTGAACTATCTTCTATAACTAAGGATGCGTTTGGGGCAGCTAATCAGCTGCGGTGGCGTTTTCAAAACGCAATCTCTGTGTTTGAAAAGAACGTTCTCACTGCTTATTTGCAAACTCCGTTTTGCTCTTTAACTGAACGCTAACCTCTGTAATAGTCCTGCGGTCCGGCGTTATGTTAAAAATTTCACGATACTGCCCCTCTTCGCTCCGCGAGAGAAGTCCCGCGTCTGCCTTCCTCCCGACTACGCTCAAAAACCCTCTTTCTCCCGGCTCCGCCCGAAACCCCAGCGATACGATCACGATTAACCCTCGCTCACTCTCCTTCGTCCCGGCTATGCTCAAAAACCCTCGCTCACTCTCTATCCCGGCTTCCTCCCGACTCCGCCCGACACCCTAGCGATGCGATCGCGATTAGAGGTAGGTGGTATGCACTGTGGCCCTTTTCGTGTCTGCCTTCCTCCCGGCTCCGCCAACTTCTCCTTCCTCCGGCGAGCTTCGTCCGGCGAACACCTCACTCCGGCGATGCTTCGGCCAGGTACTCACCAACTTCTCCTTCGACTCAAAAACCCTGCGTTAACCTCGTCATTTAAATGAAATAATTGGATCCGATAAGAAAATCAATATGGATTTCAAATCTAGCTTTAAAATTAATTTTAAGGATTTGCAAAATGATTATTTTGCTTTCATTCATTCAATGTCCTAGAAAATATCATTACATTTGAAAAGTTCGTGGAGTTTGAACGTACTATGTTGATTTTATTATATCTAATTGAAAATTGAATTTAGAAATTTTTCTATTTGCCTGAAATTCCTTCTTTATTTACAAGCAATCAAATGAGCCCTCAACCCCATTCTTTGATTCTCTCTGAAAAACTTCAAGATACTATAAAAAAACTTAAAGCATAAAAAAATTATACCACAAAAACTAAACAGTTTAACAACTTATTCAGTTTAGGGGCAGAATGGTCATTTATCTACAAACAGCTGCAAATCGACTGTTTTCCAAACGCGCAAACCAAACAGACAGGCAGCTTATCCGTATCAGCTTATCTGGATAAGTTGGATAAGCTACAGCTTCCCAAACAGACCCTAAGTGACACGGAAGCGCCCCAAATGCCGCAGAACCGCGTCAAGAGCAAAATTACGACACGGGATCCTGTCCTCCTACTGTAACGGGAAAATTTATGCCATTTTTGCTGCTCTAGCCCTTGTGGGCCAAAATGTGTATTATTAGGAATAAAATTAGGATTATTTATCAAAGAACTATTTGTATGTTTGTTATGGATTAATTTTAAGGAATTTCGCTTTGGTTTATATATTTGGAGATTGTATTATCTTACTTTTGACTATAATACGTGTCATAATCTTTTCTTTTTTGCAAGTGATATGTCCGTAGATTCTTTAGGAATTCATGGTGGACCCATCAACAATCGTGCCACATTGAAGCAGTCATTTCACAGGATTCTCTCGTTGTCTTCAGGGTGAACAACCACCAAACTTTTATCCACTTCCAAACTCCGTCAATCATGCATATTCTCGTTTTCTTGCTATTTCACAAACACATCCCCATTAATTCCAATCCTTAAATACCTTCTAGGAATCCTAGAATGATGTCATTTTGTATCAAAGTTCAACAAATATTACTATTTAAGGATTTATCTTCTTTGTTCCTAAGCTAACTCTTCCACAAAATAAATGCCCTAATAATATCTATCTCAATTCATAGCACTAACCCTAAACTTTTAAAAGTTAACATCCTACCTCCATAAAAAATCCGTTTCAAGACATACTACTTAAACATTAACCCCCAGTCAACATTTAATCAACAATTTTACATCATTCAAAACCCTAAATTAAAGAGCAAATCATTATACTACCAAGGAAAGATAATCCAAAACTTACCATAGAGGATATAAAATGAGAAATTCTCCAATTACAACAAATGCTCGTTAATTTTGAAAGAAAGCAATAAGGGGAAGTCATCCACAACAACAACAGTGGTCCCCTAAATGGAGCAGATGAAGTCAAATCAAGAAACTTGAAGTGATATTGCATCTATTTGACAGAGTATAAGAGAGAGTGACTTTAGTGTAAAGGTGGATTTATCAAAATTTGACGGTCACAAGGATCTAAACAAATTCATTGAATGGCTCTAAACTACGAAACAAATCTTTGAGTACAGGGTTGTTCCACCTTACAAATGGGTCAAGCTAGTTGCCTTCAAGTTAAAAAAGAATATTTCCCTATGGTAAAAAAATGAAGCACCTAAACCAACATGAAGAAAAAAATAAAATCACGATCTGTTCTATCAGATGAAAAGAAAAATGTAGTGTAAATACTTGCCATCACATTACAAATTGAATGTCTTTTGACATGTCATTATTTGTAGTAGGATCTATTAGTAGAGAATTACAAAGCTGAGTTTGAGCAACTTATGTTGAAATTCAGTTAATGGAGCCAAATGAGAACACTAGCTCGAAATCTTGGAGAATTTGAGGTCATTTATTAGCAATGTTGTGCACTTATACCTATTGGATGTTACAATGTTCAGACCTTAGCCCTGAAGATGGAGAGACAATACAGTAGTATCAATTCCACAACAACTTTCAAACAGGGATCAACAATTTGGATCGGGCACTATGAGCACACCAATCCGAATACCCAGACCTACTATTTGTGGGAAAAAGTCAGCACATGATAAAAGGATGACTAATTGGACCAAAATCCCAAAATATTTCTAGCTATGCAGTGTTTCAAGTGTCATAGATACGAGCACACTGCATCCAACTGCCTAAACATGATAGTGATTTCTTTTATTGAGCATGATACAGCAAAAGAGGCAAAGAGTAGAGAACCAATGGAGGAGGTGCTTATGATTCAACGAGTACCAATTGCATAAAAATGAGTGAGACGTTTGTGATTCAACAAGTTCTCCAGAACGAGCCAAAAAGAGATTAATAACTGCTTAGGCATAACATCTCAAACCCTTTATATTGTGGAGGCAAATATGTGCAATCTCATTAAAAAAAATGAGAAAGTTACGAAAAATATGATATCTATATAAATGGACGATAAATTGAGCCTTATTATCCAAGAACATTCTCGATCATATTCCATGACTTGGTTGAAGAAAGGGAATAAAGTTAAATGTTGACAAGAGGTGTCTAGTAGAATTTTCAATTAGAGACAAGCAGAATTATAGGTGGTGTAAAATCATGCCTATGAATACATGTCATAATTTTTTGGGTTGACCATGACAATATGACGAGTACACTTCATCATGGCCACAAGAAATACTTACTCATTTATCAAGAATAGGAAGTGTGTTGTACTTCTACTAGTAAAGATGTCAACGATGAAGAAAACTTGGACAGAGATAGGAGTTGTAGTGTCTCATGTAGGAGAGAGATGCCAGTGAGACTGGCCTTGGTAATGTTAGAAGGCATGATCCAAAAAGCCGATGCCTGAGGCAGTGTGAGTCTTATTGGAAGAGTTTCAAGATATATTTTGGCTAACAATCTGCCAACTGGTTTACCACCCCCATGAGAGATTCAACATATTATAGACCTTATCCTAGGAGCAGTGCTCCCCAACCGTCCAACCTAACGTTTGAAACCAACAAAATTTGTAGGGCTATAGAAGCAGATTGAGGTTTAAAACCCCAGGAACTAGTAGATTAGAGTACCACTTTGTGTGTCATATCAGCATTGATTGTGCCCAAAAAGGATCCTTCATTGTATATATGCATGGATAGCAAGGTTGTGAACAAGAGCATTGGCAAATAGCAATTTTTCATTTCGAGGATGGATGATTTACTTAATTAGTTACATGGAGTCAGTGTCTCCTCAAAGATCAACTTGAACAATGATTATCACCAAACTAAGATGAGACTAAGAGACAAGTAGAAGACAACTTTCAAGACATAAGATGGATTGAATGAGTGGATAATCATGTTCTCTGACCTGTCTAATACACCGAGCATTTTTATGAGGCTGATGAGCCAAATCTTCCATGCCTTCATTGGAAAGTTCCCCATTAGATTGTCCAACATATCGAGCATTTTCATGTGGATGATGAACCAGAACTTTCGAGCTTTCATTGGAAAGTTTATGTTGGTATACATTGACGATATTCTGGTGTAAAATCATTTAAAGAAGCATTTGCAGCATTCTTGGAATATAACATATATATGGTCTCCCAAAGAAAAGTCGCCTTCTTATATCATAGACGTGCTTTCTCTAGTACATTGTTTCAACCAACAGCATGAGATGGATCCAATAAAGATCAAGGCTACTATAGCCTGGCCTAGACCACCATTCTTTACTCAGGTAGGCCAGTTTCATAGAATGGCTTTCTTTTACGAGAAATTTATCAAAAATTTCAGCTCTTTTGTGACACCCTTTACAGAGCTCCTTAAGGCAAGCAGATTTACTTGGTCATATGAGAAACAAACTAATTTTGATGTTTTGAAGAAAGTGGTTACTCGAGTCCTTATTCTAGCTCTTTATGAATTTAGCCAAGTATTTGAGGTACAGTGTGATGCTTCCGATGTGAGAATTAGAGCTATGTTAAATTAATGACACAATAATATTAATTTCAATGAAAAGTTGAATAATTCCAAAAGAAAATATCCTACATATGACAAAATTTAATGCCAATATGAGGGCACTCAATCACTAGTCACTATCTTCTGGAAAAATTATTGTACTCTATACACTAACTACAATGTCTTGAGATTTTTGAGACACCAAAGTAAGCTTAAGGGGGTGTTTGGTAGGATGCTTTTAACGGGGTTAAAATATGGATTTAATGTAAATCCAACAAACGCCATAAATAGGTGAGATAAATCAAATGTTAAGTTAAATCCAAATTTTGCTTATTCTGTTTATTAAATCCATTTATTAGTTATATTTAACATATTTAACTTGAGAAAAAAAATATTTCAAATAGATTTATGCCAAACACAACAAATGGAATTAACTGGATTTAAACTTAATTAAACAAAATATTATTTCAAATTTAATAATATTTGTATTTGATAAATTTTAATTTACTAGATTGACTAAATTCTAACTTAAATCCTACTTACAAAAAAACAACCCTTAAGAGTAGACACATAATTCCTTTGTTAATTTTATTTTGTACTCAATCATAAGACAAATTGTCAGAAAAAATGGCAGACGCACTAAGTCGTTGCTTTTTATCAGTCATTATAATTAAATCCAAGATGATTTTAAAGTGCTAAGGATTTAAATTTTGCAGATAAGATTTTCAGAAGATTTGGATATGACCGTATGAATGGGTTTACAGACCAGTTGGTTACTTGTTTTATTAAAATAGATTGTGCATTCCTAGGAGTTCACTCAGAGAGAATATTTTAAATTAGTGTGGCAACAGAGGGATGACAAGATATTTTGGCAGGAATGAGACAATTTCCTTAACAAAAGAGAATTTTTGTTGGGATAGATTCATATGAGATGTAGAGTTGATGCAGAATACAAGCCTACACACTCCCTTTCTTGTTCCTCCAAAGGCACCCTGGTTGGATATGACCATAGATTTTATAGTGGGATTGCCTCAGACATAACGAAGTAAAGATTTTGTTATGGCGATGATAAACTGTATCACCAAGTTAACACATTTAGTTCATTGCCACATCAGACAGACCTATACTTCATGGAGATAATCCATCTTCATTATGTATCCAAGTCCATCACTTCAGATAGGGATGTGAAATTTCTCAGCCTCTTTTGAAGAACTCTATAGGATATGTTAGGTACAAAACTCAGTTCAATTCAGCAACACGTCCACAGACAAATTGAAAGACTAAAGTTGTAAATCATAATTTTGGAAAACTCTTTTGTTGCTTTTGCTTTGTAGGCAAGAATATAAGATGGTAAGATTTGATTCTTCTTCAAATTGAGTTTGCTTGCAACCAACCCACTAGCAAGTCAACGGATCTAGCTCATTTGAGGTGGTAAACGAGCGTCATCTTCTCACTCCATTAGTGTTAGTGTTAGTCTTGATACTTCCAACTACTGAGCTTAACACAAATGCAGGGGTTAGAGTCTGAGAGATTCAGATCGTAAAATGCTAAAAGTCAAAAGTGGACAAACAAATCTAGGAAAGTCAAGGTCTTCAAAGAATATGACATGGTGTGGAGTAGACTGAAGAAGAAGCAATCTTGCAGGTTCAATTGGAAAGCTCAAGCCTAGAATAGATAGTCCGTTCAAAATCTTCAAGAAAATTAATGCCAATGCTTATCAGATAATTTTTTCAGGTGATTTCAACATTTTTGTCAACTTCAATCTTGTTGATTTGTTGCAATACTACAAGGATTTCAATGTTTCATAAGATGAAGACGAGGTCTTTCCCACCCAAGGAGAATGATGCGAGAGCACCCAAATGAAAAAGTTATTGTTCTCTAAGCCCATTGTATTTACCGCTCCATTTCTTATGGGTCCAATTTTATATTACTAAATAAAATTAAGATTTGTATTATTTGAGAACTATTTATATGTATGTCATAGATTGATTTGGGGGACTTGCTTTGGTTTAGGTATTTGGAGATCGTGTTCTCTATTTTTTGTTGCCCTAAGGAGTGATGTATCTTCTTCCTTTTGCAAGTGATGGATTTATAACTTTTTCAGGAAAAGGTGATGCATCTCCCTCGGTAAATGTGCCTTGTCAAAGTTATCATTTTGTTGTTCCCTTCAATATTTTTCAACCTGAACAACAGCCAAATTACTTTTATCTCCTTCCAAACTTCATCGACCTCACATATTCTTGCTTCCTTGCTATTCCACACCCACCTCCCAGCTAAATCCAATCCTTAGATAACTTTTAGGAACCCTAGAACAATGACACAAAATTAAGTAGGATCCAATCATGAGATCTTAATAGGGTTTTTCATCATTTAAAATGAAGGCTATTAAGTTTTATAACCTATATTGAAATTATCGTAGTTATACACTAAGTAATTAGCATCTACTAATTAACTTAGATCAAAAGTTCACTCTCATCTTCAAGAAGGATAATTAATTATAGGGGCTTACGCTTATATCAAATCGTAACATCCTCACGAAAAGAGTGAAATCACTAGGTAGCATCTTAGATATAAGCTAATTTGCCTTTTTGACCCAAAACACATAATTCTATTTAAAGAGCCAAGCGCAAAATTTTAGAAGCCCGCAGTTCTAAGGAATAAATAAATTAAACTAACATCATTCACTAAAAAATAATTAGTTTCTTAAATTAAAATTTACATTCACAAACAAAAGGAAAATACTAAAAAAGCTATAGTGTATTTCAATTATGTTTGGTCTACCCAGGTTAAGGTCATTCAATGAGACTCGCAAAATGACTTCATGAAGGGATATGACAGCACTATCTGACTCAAATATGATGCTTTCATATAGTTGGTGTCCCACACAATCTCACCAGAAATTGATGATTCTTATGAGATTTTTTTAAAGGTGAATTACAACTTCATTTTTATCATATGATGCCTATTTGATCCAATAAGCATTTACTTGGGCATTAAACTATTCATAAATGTAGTTTATAGTGATCAGACATCCTAGATAACTAGCCAAAAATGAACATTATTATGTCTTTATACATTCATGAAGGTCGTCGAATAAGGCAATAATGAATACAGTTATGTCTTTGAACATTCATGAAGATCATCAATAGTAAAGGTGGATGCTCATGTTGCTTGATTCACCTATTCAGGAGCTTCGCCTTGAAGTTCATTTGGCATTCTCCTATTTAAGCATCTCTTTTGAAACTTTAACACTTTTATGAGTTGTGCACATCTCCTGTTTAACATTTATGGCTACCTTTGCATCTCATGGTGGCACTTCTAGTGGAACTTTCTCAATGTTGATTCTCTTGCTATTTGTGAGGTAAATAAATGTTAAGCTTGTAAATGAACAATTATTTGGCTCTGAATACATTTTTCTTTTAGACGCGCAAATCATTCTTGTGTCTATCCTTTTAGTTGGGAATGAAACTTCAGCATACAAAGAAAAACCGCTCCTAGCGCATATGCAATGCTTGCCTTTAACTATTGTTATCTCTTATACATTTGTCTTTTTTCTCCTCTTCACTCTTTCAGTTATATAGGTTGATATTTTATTTCCTGTCATTATGCTTGATTTTTATGATTTTCAATTTATTGTTAATTTTTACCCTTTTTTTGTTTTGTTTTCATCAAACGCAGATTTCTTTTAGATTAACAAATTATTTTCCTATCAGTGTGTATGTTCTTGTATCAATCGATTGCATCTAAATATGCTTTATACTTCAGAAATGCATTAAGAATCCTAGTCTATCGGACGTCCAACAATAAATTTGACATAATGTTGAGGTGATATTGCAATTTTTTTTCAAAAGGAAGGCTAAAAAGCAAACTCAAGGAGCATAGCAGCAAGGGGACACAATTTTAATAGACCTACAACAACAATTAACTGAAATAAAAATTAAACAAAGCCATTCTTTTTAACAAGGACAATATAAGTACGAGATCAGACAATTTCAACTCCTAAGGACAAATTAACTAAAAGGAGGAAAGAGAAAAAAGCTAAACTCACCATCGCATAATCGTTGGACAAGTGGCATATACAGATGATAAGAAGCTACAGCTAAAATAGTATCATCATCCTCGCAACACAGCTGCAACAAAATGTCTTCCATCTTCTTAGCAGATTCTGTAAACTGCTTGTCTAGGATGATCAATACAAGAAAAGCAATGGTACCACGCTGTTGTTTTAGTTTACTACATAAATCCACATTCCACCTGCAATCCTCTTGTGGCATAGCCTGGCCCCACCTATCATTTTCTTGCAAGAGCTCGAAGAGAAGATTGGCTGCAGACTTGCACACATTATAATCAAGCCCCGCACATGCGACAATATGGCCGAGCACTCCAGCTGCTACCGCTTTATCCTGTAAAATAAATTCTGCATTATCGTGTAAATTCAAGCTGAGGCTGTTTGTTAATGAGTAGGAAAACAGTCATTGTTGATAGCTTTATTATTTTTTTTTTTAATGAACCTCTCAGTTTGCTATATGCAATAAACAAACCTATCAACAACAACAAGCCTTTAACAGACTAAGTGGGGCAGGCTACATGAATCCCTTTTCTCTATCATATCCTATTGAGTGTCATATTTTAACTTAGTTCTAATAAATTAAGATCATTTTTTTAAGACAATATGCCCACGTCTTTTTAGGTCCGCCGCTACCCTTTTTAACACAAAGTCAAATCTGAAACATTAACTCTTCTAACTGGGTCATCAAATACTAGACGTTTAATATGACCAAGCCATCTATGGCGATTCTCTCTAATCTTGTCTGCCACTAGAGCTACTCCAACCCTTTTACGTATACATTTGTTTCACATTTAATCTTTAAATGTAAAGCCACTCATCCACATGAACATTCATATCTCATTGGCGCTTAATTTTATGTTTCTCTTTTACAGGCTAACAATCTGCGCGATAAAGAATTGCAGGTATCACCACCATCTTATAAAATTTTCCTTCAAGTCCATGTGTTAACTTTTTATCACACGCTAAACTCGATGCATTCCTCCACTTCAACCATACAATTTGATATCTACTAAAAAGATCCCCATCTATATCATCATCACTTTGAACAATAGGCTTGAGAACATGTTCACACTTTTTAGTGACTTGATCACCCAATGTTACAACCTCGCCATTGGACCTACAACTACTAAAATTGTATTCCAAGTACTTAATTTTAAATCTACTCAAACAAAAGCCTTTACTCTAAAATTGACCTTTATAATTCAAGTTTTTTTTTTTTTGGAACTCTCTTTCTAGTCTTATCCATAAGAAGGATATCACTTAGGTACATCCTCTTGTAAATGTCCAATAAGAACATCCATAACAAAAGCAAAAAGATATGGGCTTATAGCTTTTTCCTGATGTAATCCAACTAAAATAGAAAAATACTTGTTCAATCCCTCTCATTTTCCAACACAAACAACAACTCTAATATACATATTTTTAATGAATAGAATATAAATAATATCAAAACATTTCTTTTCTAGAACTCTCTAAAGTACTTCTCTTGGAACCATATCATAATCTTTTTCTAAATTAGAAAAAAATCATATGTAGATCTTCATTCTCCGTGTAATTGATCAAATGCCTAAATAAGCATATAGCTTCCACAGCGAACTTGCTCTGCATAAAACAAAACTCATTTTGAAAAATTTTTACATCACGTTGTAACATATGTTCAATTACTCTCCGCGATAACTTTAATATATAACACATTAGTTTAATTCTTCTATAATTTGCACTCTTGGGTATATTACCTCTTTACTCTTAAAAATAAGAAATAACAAACTTTTTTCTCCACTTATTAGGCATCTTTTCAAATTTTAAGATAATATTAAAAAATTTAGTAAGCCTAAAAATTTCAAATCTCCTAGTGATTTTCACACCTCTATTGTAATAACATCAGATTCTACTGCTTCACACTTCATTTTTTAAAGTTCCCTCAACTTCCATTTACTAATTGATGGTTGAAAATAGAAATTTTATTATTATTTATCATATAAGATTATTAAAGGCGATCGTATTTTATATCTTCATTAATAAATTTATTAAAATATCTCACCCAATTATATTAAATATTCTCATATAAGAAAATATTTTTTGATTTTAATCCTTAATGCGCTTTACTTAAACTAAATATTCACTTTTCTTATCTCTGTGCTTGAGAAATTTATACATATATATATTTCGCTCTCTTTAGTATCTAATGTATTATAAAAATCACCAAAAACATAATTCTTAACATCACAAATTATTCATTTAGATTTTCAATGCTTCGCATTATAATTTTTCTAATTCTCCATGCTTATACATCTGCACTAATTTTTATAATAATATTTCTTTTCTTTTTATCATTTCATGCTATTATTTCATCATCAACTATTTTTATTCATAAGAGATTTTCATTTTGATCTTCCACTTAACAGTACTCGTTACATTATTCCATATATTATTAGTTTTTTTATGACATCCCAAATCTTCGAATCTTGATTTTTACTAATAAAAATAATTTTATTTATGTTTGTAAGTGGTCTCATCTAATTTTATAATAATATTTCATTATATTTTTTAACTTCTAATCATTCAACTTAAAATCTAAAATCAATAATTAATATTGGGTACTTAAATTTTTGCATGAAATGACCTTATAGCCTTTAAAATCTCAACGATCTATTTTTCTCATAAAAAATAATTAATTTGTGTTAGATAGATCTATTCTTATATGTGATAATATGATCATTTCTTTTTTAAAAAAAATCTTAGCAATAACAAAACCATATGCTAAAGTAAATTCAATATGGCTTGAACTTCTTCATTAGTCACTTGACTCACCATAAATACTTCTAAAATTTTCAACCACTCTACTACCATTTAGATTTAAATCTCCTTCAAATTATTTCTTCAATAGTATTATTTGTATTAATTCTTCTAGATCATTTCCTAATTTTATCTAACTCTACTTGAGAAGCATAAGCACTTATAACATTAAGAATCTTATTATCAATAACAATCTTTAGAGTCATAATTCTATCTCTAATTTTATTATTTTTTACAACATTATCTTTTAAATTCTTATTTATAATTATACATACACCATTTCTAGTACATCTCCTATTTAAATATTAAATTATAAAATATAAACTATCAATCTTCTTACATTTTTCTTCAGCAAATTTAATTTATTGAAATGCATAAGATATTTATTTTTCTATGAACCATGATATATGCTAATTCTATTAATTTATATGTGAGTGTACCTATATTCTAAGTTCATATACTAATATTAATTTTACGGATTAACTCAGGCGCATTCATCCATAATATAAGAACCCTTATTTAACATTACACTGGAGTGCTGGTGCATCGCCTCTTGCACACTTTTTACTATATTCAGATCACATCGCGTATCACTTCCAAGAAACACTCTGGCATTGCCACAATAAATCAAAGGACTAATATCATAGTTCTTCCAAAAAAAATTTACACTGGTTCTCAACTATCTAATGCAACCCTCCAATTTCATATTCAAGATGTGGGACCCAGTAATAACAATGTTGAAATAAAGATACCAAACCTAATATGCAAATTGCTTGAATCATTTAAACTATAATTGATTGAAGTCTATTACTTGAATATTTTTTAGGAATAATTTAATTAATTCTACTCCTAAAAAAAGATTGGATCAAATTAACAAGTAGGACTCAGTATGTTTAACTTTACTTTTTATAAGGAGAAAGACTGGACTTGTTATGTGAAATTTATGAATTTATCTCATAAGCAAAACAACCCACTCGAAATCATACATATATGTTAAATTTGACTTCTAAATTTGAAAAGAAGAAAGAGTTTGCATCTTAATTACAAGTCTTTTTAAAATATTTACACAGTTTCAAAGTAAGGATAGTTTGACTCAATTTCAATGTCAATCCACATAGTATTCTTAGATTTCCTTTTTGAACAATTAACTCACTAATCAAAGCACATGCAGACAAGTTTTGAGTTCATTTTATCTTATTTCACATAGCATTATAAACCATAGATTTGAACTATTAGCACGTTAGTTTGAGGGCGTGTGAAAAAACTTATTTTATATTAGTCCATGTAGCAACCTCAATATTAAAATTAAGCACTTAATGTGATCGTCAGAGCACATATAGTCAATTCAAACTTATTTTTTGCTAGTTCATATGCTATTATCTGACCTTCGAATCAACTGTGTAATACACTAGTTAGATCACAAGCAGATATTCAATTTTGATGATGTGAAAGCATTTGGTTTACCTGGGTAATGCCCTTTCATGATTTTTTATTATTTTATATGTGCATTTGCATGTTGTGGTTGTATGTTTTTTAAGGCATTAAAAAAATATCCTATGATGAGTAAAAATAGCTTGAAAATATCAGAAATTTATTGTTTGCGCAAGTATTTTATCATTGGGATGTGTGCACATAATTAAATTTAGTTTCTAAAGAGCGCCATATGTCGATTCATATCAGAATATTGTGGATATAGTCAAACAATAGGATCAGAAGCATATTTTAAATTTTTTTTAAAGGTCATGAGATTTATTTGTAGATACTATATTTTACTCAAATGGATTCCCACACGAAGCCATTTTTGTTTATAGAGAGAGCGTAATTCAGTTTCAAATTCAAAACATTATGTATTCTGATAAATTTGAGTGCAAGTCCCTAACGAGTGAGTTAACAGGCACCATGTAAGTGCTTCCTAAATTTAAATCTATTCTGTTCTGATTCCCTACGAGCATTTTTGTTCTTGCAATGCATTACAATGTGAATGTTCTTCTGTTTCTTATTTGCAATTTTATGATTTTCACTTTTTTGCTTCATAGTGCAAATAGATTCATTTTAATTATTTCTTAGCAGCATTCAATCAAGATTTTGACATCATTTTCTCCATGTAAAAAGCATCTTCAAGAGTATTGGGTCAACAAGTCATACCAAAAAAAAATGTACATGGATATATAAACACCATGTTCTGATTATCGTCTCCCACATGACAAAAAAAAGGCATATATGATTACCTGCATGAACATTACACACATTTCTCCATTGAATTAAGAAAGAGGCGTAGTAGTACATTTAGCAGTCCAAAATCGATTTCACCACCGTGCAAAAAAAAATGTTTATGAGATTTTCACGCAAAAAGGATATTTGTTAAAATATGAGTTTCCTGACATGTACGAGTACTTATTCGACGATTTGACGCATTTGCTTTGCATTTATGTCTTAGCGAGTGTGAAGAGAAAAAGAATGGACATGAATAAAACACAATCACTTTCGTTATTCTTTAAATATTCTCTTTTCTTTATATTCACGTGTCTTAGAGAGAGAAATGGAAAGAGAAAAGGTTAATTTGGGAAAAGCTTGTTTTCTATTTTAAGAGGGAAGAGAAAGAAAGGACATTTCTCTCTCTACTCATAGAGATAAAGAGAGGGAGGAGAGAGCTTGGGGGGGGGGGAGTTTAGTAAGAGTTTCAGAGGGACATTTTAATTTTTCTTCTCTTTTCTTTTTTAGAGAGAGAGGTGAAAATAGAAAATAAATAGAGCAGCATTGAGGCAGTCTAAAAATGAAAGGATGGTTTCTCTCTTCTTGTGGAGGAGAATGTGAGAGAGTAGGTCAGAGAGGGCAAGTTATTGTTCTCTACAAAAGTGTGAGGTTGGGAGAATGAGGGGCTGTTCCAATTAAGAGAGAAACGTCGCTGTTGTTGCTGGTTTGCACATGAGCAACAGGCGGGTCAGCTAGAATGGAGGATACGGTGGTTGCAAATGAGAAGAACAGAGCTCGAAACGTGATTCTGTGAGTGCATGAGTGAGTGCCTGAGTGAGTGCGGAGAGACGGGAAGGTAGCATAAGTTAGAACTTATTAGTAACAGGCCAAGTGAAACACAAAAACAGTGAGATGTTTGTACAAGAGAGAGAAAACAATAGAGGGTTTTGTGTGGCTACTAAAAGAAAGAAGAGAGAGACGTGGGGATAGCATGGAACTGTTGAGGAGGTGGCTTTGCTTGAGGTGTTGGTTGACGAAGGAGCTAGAAGGCATAGGTTAGTTTGTTGTTTTGGGTGGGCAAGGAAGCAATGGCGAGTTAAGAGGAGATCCGTGCAAGTCTGGAGAGAAGAAGAGGGTTTCAAGCAGTGATTGAGGGGAGAAATTATTACGTACAGAGTACACACGCAGAGCTACGTGCATAATAACCTCTAAATAACTTGTATTTTATTGGCAAGTAATTGGGTTATTTAGGATTTTGTGACGTTTTTTAGTATTAAATTCAATAACCCCAAAATAACCCGCAATACTCTAATTTCAATATCATTCATAAATTATTATAGGGTTATTAGAGGGTTAATCGGAGTACGCACACAGCTCTGCGTGCATACTCCGTACATAATAATTTTTGGACTGAGAGAGGGTGTCTTCTTGCATGATATTGTTAGATTTAGTTTATACTTTTTGTTAAAATTCTGCTACTCCAATCATAGCTGAAAATTTACGTAAGTGGATTAAGGTTCAATACCATTAGATCTATTTTCCTACGACCCTCAGATTAGAATCCATTTGCACTCCTGTTGGATCACTGACCACTAAATAGTTCACTTTTTTTTTTTGATTTATTCCTATTTTGTAATACCTCTGAGAGATGTATGTATACACCCACTCTTGTACAAAATCTTGTCATTATTTTATTTATTACATGATATGACAACAAGATTAGCATGTTCCTTCCAACCTTGTACTTATTCTCTAAGGCTAAGATTTTTTACTTTCAACCTTTATAAAGTTCTCTTTCTTTTGACTATGTCAGAGATCTTTGACTTCCTTTTGAAGGTAATGGTGAAAAAAAAATCAAAAGAGAATTCCTAGTATTTCAAGTATCATATGGCTTGAATAAAATAATTATCTTAAATGAAACCAAATCATGAATACATTTCTAAAGGGAAACAGAAAGATCCAACACCTTATGGATCTATTTTCATACCCCGAGGACCTAAAGTTCTTAACTTGAGAAACAATTGATTTCAAATTGATTTCATCGTTATGATTGTGAAATAGCAAGCAACCAAAACTTAGTCGGTTTTTTATTTCTCTCCCAATAAAAATATATTAAACGACCAAAATGATGGAGCGTAATCCATGTGCAACTCTAACTGAACCAAGACAAAAACTGGAATTAGATGGAGCTGATGTAGATAAAAAAATTATCAAGGGTTAATAGAAAAAACTAATCCACATATCTCCCACTTAACATCGTATTCGCAAATAAGTGTAGTCAATCAATTCATGCACAAAATCTAAAGAGACATATTCAATCCACTTATAGATGTCTCATATATCTCAAATCAAGCCCAAATAAAAAAAAAAATTGCAAAAAATATGATACCGTAGAAATTGAAAGATACAGAAAAGCAAACTATAACGGATCACTGGTGGATATAATATCAACTTCAGAATAGTGTAAATTCTTAAGAGAATAACTCATAACTTGGAGAAGTAAAAAGTAATATATTGTTTCAAGATCAAATGCTAAAGACAAGTTAAGAGCTATTGCTCAAGAAATTAATAAGCTTATATGAGTTAAAATTATATTAGAGGTTTTAAAAATCAAGTAAAAAGAGTATGAAAAAATATTGTGATAATAAATCAGCCAGCAGAATTATAAATAATTTTACACTGCATGATCGCACCAAACAAGTTAAGGTTAATAGATACTTTATAAATGAGAAATTGAGAAGTGACCTAATTTGTACTTCATATGTGCCCACAAGAAATCAACTCGCTGACAAATTCATCGAAGGACTATGTAGCCAAACATTTAAAGCTATCATAAGCAAACTTGTAATGGTAGATCTCTATCATCCAATATGAGAGGGAATGTTGAAATTATGCTACTCCAATCATAGCAGAGAACTTAAGTCACACAATATAAAGTTCTATATTACCCTTGTATCGCAATCCGTGTACTTTCTTATAAGATCGTCAGCCCCTAATTATTTATCCTCATTTTTTTTATTTATTCCTATTCGTAATACCTCTAGGAGATATATATATAGCTCCACTCTTGTACAAAGAAAATAATAAGACCCGTGAGAGCACTTTTTATCGTTTTATTTTCTACATTTTTTTAAATTAACTAAGAATGGGATTAGACATGATCGAGATGCGATCAACATTGAGCGTAAGAAAAACTAATTTTCAATGATTTTGGCACAAGAAATAGAGATTGATTTAAAATCTTCGTTTGATTTTATATGAATATGTATGTATGTATGTCTTAAAAAGAAAATTAAAAAATTATGTTGATATGTAATTTCTCATCTTCCATGTGCCTAGATTGGCATGTCATCACCTAGTGCCAAATAATTATTTTTTTGTTTTTCTATTTTGTATGAAAATCGATAATAATATGGGTGTCTATTTTAGGTAATTTTGATGCTCAGAATGTATTAGCATAGTTTGTTTTATGAATAGGCAATGTTTGAGCATCTTTAACAATATTCTTTGCTTGCACAAGGAATGGCATATTCCTTTTATGCCAATAATGGTCCATAAAAAAGATTTTATAAAGGATCTTAGAACCATTTCTCATTAGATTTATATCTTCGAGTTAACTTGATTCAATAGAAATGATGATAATTTATGAAGAGGATACTCATAGGAAGAAGTGCTCGAGGTACTTGGGAAAATTTTTAATTCCAATAGTAGAGTTTTTTTTTTCTGGATGGCACCAAAGGATTTCGTTAGTTGAGTTTTCCATGTGCTCAAATATATCTCTAAGAGCTCTAGGGTTCCTTTCTAAGAGTAGATCAAATTCATCCTTAAAAGTCTCACTATAATCCTTAACCACTGTTTTCTCAACTTGGCCCAACTCCATAGATTAAAAAAATTGGTTATCAAGTAACTGATACACCAAAATAATATTTGATTTTTCATATACATTTTATGTTTATTTTTAGTATCTATTTTAGGTAATTTTGATGCTCAGAATGTATTAGCATAGTTCGTTTTATGAATAGGCAATGTTTGAGCATCTCTAACTAGGATCAAAGCCATTTTAAGCCTCAATTGCATGATAATGTATATTTAGTTTGTTGTTTTCATCACGCAGCCATTTGGTGATGCGAGAGATTGATTTTAGATAATTTTAGTGCTATGGAAGTATCTATGTAGCCCATTTTATGAAAAGGCAAAGTTTGGACAATTTTATCTGCAATTGAGGCAATTCAGGCCAGATTATATTACCTCAGTTTACAAGATTCTTCAGCCATTTGTCCACCATTTCCATCATGTTTGGTTAAAACTCATGGAATAGGTGCAGAACTCAATGTGTGTGTGTGTGTGTGTGTATTCAATAATCGCGATGAGGGCTACTTCTGTTTTCTCCCGCAAAATGATAAAAATTGACAACAGAATCATGAAGCTTCTCAAATGGACAGTTGATTTTGATCCAAAGGCTGAATCTCCTATTTTACTAGTATGGGTCACGTTCCCTGGGCTCAAATATCACCACTTCAACTACGAGATTCTCTTCTCACTTGCCAAAGGATTTGGAAAACCGTTACAGGTGGATAAACCGACCTTAGAAAACACTCGTCCTTCGGATGCTTGCTTCCTGGTTGAACATGATGTTACACAGCCGTATCCTGATGAGGTTTGGATTGGATCTGGGCATACAGGGTATTGGCAACCAGTGGTGATGGGTCCTCACCCTCCATATTTCTCGCATTGTTCTATGTTTGGCCATAGTCTCACTGCTTGTTATAGGCTCCACCCAATTTTAAAGCCGCATGCTCCCTCAAAAGGAAACAATAGTGGTTTGGCCTCCCACCCCCTACCTCCTGACGTTTCTGTTGATGTGCCACCTGCACTGCCACCTAACTCTTCTGCTGATGTCCCACGGATCTCTGATTACCAGCCAGAAAATCTGGAGGCCCCTCCAGTGATAATAGTTGAACCACAGGATGTTCATCTTATTCCTGACACTACTAAGGCAACTCATGTAGATATTAATATTCAATCCAAAGAATTGACTTCTGTCTCGCCTTCTGCTCCTTCTGTTCCTCTGACTACAGATCATACGTCTGTCCATGTGAGGGAGGGGAACGGGGGTTCTCCCCTTATTCTCCACCAACGTTCAGATGACCCAGATCTTCAGGGGGAGGAGATAGCTCCTCCTATTCCACCTCATGCAGTTGAACCAGTTACGGTTCCCACTAATACTTTGGAGTTTGAACGATTTGCGCACACATTTAGCAGGAAGAAGGGACTCCCCAATGTATTGAATAAAAGTCCGAAGCAAGCAGCGGAACCTATAGTGACCTCTCCAGTTTCTCTCAATGATAAGACAGGCCAGTCTTCAAAAGATGAATGGCAAGTTTACACTGCACAGACAAAGAGAACGGTTGGCTAATATTTTCAGATAGGGGACATATCGGATGATACTCAGGTCTCTACTGGCAATGGGACAATTCTTAAGCACTTGCTTTCTGATTACGACTCAAAATCCCACGGAAGGGAAAAGCCCAGGCGACCTCCTCCTTAGTTTTTACTTTTTGCATGTTTTTAACCCTTTAATGTCTTATGTATCCTATCACCTTAAGCTATCCTTTTAGTTTGTAACTTAGGAGTAGGACTTCACCTGTTGGGTCCTCTCCTAAAAAACTTTATGTTGTATTTTCTCTATTTCAATGCAATTGGCCTTAGGCCTTTAAATATATATATATATATATATATATATATATCTTTAAAGTCGTCATCATGTTAGTCAACAAACATCTTTTACCCTCAATGTATATTACCCAAACATCATCATTTGTATTTGTGTAGCCCATAAGCCCGAACCAAAAAAATTGGCTCAATGACATAACTACAATCAGCAACCAAACCTGACTAACATCTGTATGACTGAAAGATATCAAGATAGCTGGAGAATAGTATCATATTTATGTATATGGACCATTTTTTTCATAACATTTTTCCGTAAAAAATAATGAACTTATTCACTTATAGTATCAATAGATCCGTATGGTCAATTAACCTTCATATCTACATATGCCTTGGGACAAGGTACTAATAATAAGCATAATAAGGGAGAGATGGTTCTTTTGGAGTGAAATGATACTAGCTCATTGCTCTCACAAAACCTCTCATTTACTCTCAAAAACCTAGGCTTCCTCCCTTTATCACTTTTTAAACGTTTCTCTCCACCTTACTTATCTCTCCCTTGAATAGGATTTATAAGATTCATGCCTATTTTTGGTCCTCTCTCTCACTCCACATCACCCACCAACTGCCATCCTCCCCTCTCTCCCTCTATCTCCCTCAAACAAATTAGATTCACGGGATGCTCTCTCTCTCTCACTCACTCACTCACTAACTCCCTCACTCTCTCTCACACACACGGAGCACTCAACAAACCATTCCTTCATCCCTCCCTCCCACAAGGCTCCTCAACATCTAAAAATACCCAAAGAATGAAAAAATCATTTATCTTAATAAGTGTTATTCCAAGTATTTCTCTAGTTTATTGACATTTTGCTCTGTCCTCCCAAGTTCAACCACATCCATTTTAATATTCTCAATTTTTCGCAATCAATTTGGATGTCAAAGACATATATTGCCCAACACCATATTCTATTTCGACTATATGGTCTTTATAACATGTACCGTCAAGTCTTCGTAACATTTTATTATCATATGACATTCCTCAAGCATGCAATTGTCCAACTATAACAGCAAACATAAGTTATATCATTGCCTGCATCCTCGGACTTTATAAAAAGATTTAAAAAAAGCTACACTTATCACGCATGTATTATAAACTTTCAAATATATTGACTACTACTATCAAACTGCCATGCAATAAAATTGCATATTATGTATTCAATTTTATTATTCTAAATCAAGACACGTTGTCACAATCCGGCTCAGTGCTTAGAATTAACTAAGGCGGGAACTGCAGTCGGACAGTATTAATGTTTCATTTTACTTTTCACAAAACATTTCAGAAACTTCAAGTATATAAAAGAGTCACTAATCCACAAAATGCAATAAAAGTAAATAACCAAAAACAACACAATATGAAAAACCACATCTCAAGACAGTACTGAACAGTATATCAACATCTGAAAGAAACAGTAAAAAAATTACAAACACAACAAAACTAGTACCTATCAGTAGTCCTCCTGAAAATCAAATCTCTCCAACCAGACATATCAGTCTAAAGTTTTTTATTTTCCTGAAAGAAAAAACTAATTTCAATTATAACTTTGACTTATTGAGTAATTATAATTTGTATATGCATTAAATTATGATGCTTGTGTCATGCATGAATAACCGAAAAAATACAGCTCATTACTTTATAAAACCTTGAACTTTCATTTTATTTTATCATTTCACTTTAAGTATTTACCATTTTAATCTCTCTAATAGTCATAACAGGATTACCATCATACCAGAAGTTATCCTAAAAAATGTACCAGAAAGTAAGCTCAAAATGTAACCGAAGGCATCCTCAAAAATATACCCAAAGATATTCTCAAATCGCACCCAAAAATACATATTTCCTATTTCATTTAAATTGCACGGGTACATCACATCGCCTGCCAGAACCATCTAAGGGTAATCCTAAATATAACTTAAAATTTATATTTCATTTTATATTAATTTAAAATCTTTTAAAATGTACATTCATATACCATTTATTTTCCTCTTATTTATGATACCATTTCAGACTTTCATAATGTAATGTATGAAAGAAATGTTTGTTTTAAACAATTTAATAAAGCAATTTTTCTATTTAATAAATTAGTAATTTAATTCATAAAAGAAAATAATCACTTCTCTTTGCTATTAAAAGACTTTTAAAAAAGTTTAATTAGTCCTGCCATTCCTAGCACCTAAACCAATTAAATGTGCCTATAATTATAAGAACTTCATTCTAAAAGAAAGACTTAAATGTAGTTAGCTTATTTAAATATGTAAGAATGATTAAAAACACTAACCCCTACCGTCCTTAAGATTCTTAGTCTTCTCAAACTCTTAGAAGTTATCAGCCTTATACACCCTTCTTATTACAAAAAAAATTAATAAAATTAAGTTAAATGATTATATTATTTGTTCTAATAACAATATAAAATTAATACTTACTTTAAAAGTTGCTCAAATCGATCTCCCCCTAACTCGCACGCTCCTTCAACTCCTCCAAATCTGAAATCATTAGATGTTAGAGTCCTGATTTCAAATAGAACTTCTCAATAATATTATTATCAAACACGCACACATTTTAACACAAATATATGTATATTCATATAACAATATAAATACTTTAATTTATTTAAAAATCTCAATTACCCTATAAACTTTTAACAGCCTTAACCTTCCGCACATAAGCCTTCCACAAGCTCTCCTATCTTCTTCCCCTCATTCTAGACTCGACACAGAGCAGCATCTGTGTCTTCTTCCTGCACGCGAGCAACGTAGGGACCTCAACTCTCCTACCTCATCTCCTTTGGTCGCAACTCACCCAGACACAAGGCCCTTCTTCCTCCAGTCTCGGTCGCGTGGCCCTATTAAAGGCAGCAGGGAATCAACACCATTTCCACAATCTTCCTTCTCCTTCGCGCCAACGAGGACCTAACACACGTAGAGCTTCCCTTCGCTAGGGTTTGGCGTCCAAGTTGCACCTTCTAACTTCCTCGACTTCATTTGGGGCTCGGCATCGAATTAGGTAAAGGACACTTTCTGCTCCTTTCTTTTCTTTCTTATAATTTCTCCTATTCTCTTCACACAAATTTTTTTCGTATTCTTGCGGCTTCTTCCTTCCTCTCGCTCTCAGGTACGACAGTTTCCCCTCTCCCGCACTCGCTCGCCTACTTCGAATAAGGGGAAGTGAAAGAGCATGTGAGAAGATTCTTGTGAGGGGATGCGACTGTTCTAACCATCAAAACTCTAATATTTATTTTTTTTTTTATTATTATTATTATTATTATTATTATTATATTCTTAAAATTCAGTTATTATACTGTTATCTTTAGCTTGTCCTCAGTCTTTATAAAAAAAAAATTAAAAGTTACACTTATCATAAGGGTAATATAACTTTCATTAATGTTGACTAAAACTATCAAATTCCCATTCAATATAATTGCATATTATGTATCCAATTTAATTATATGCTAAATCAAGGACCTTTATCTAACTTTTCTCCGCAATTATTTTTTTTATTATTATTAAATGACTAAAATTCTATCAAAAAACCATGCCCTCCCCCTTTTACCAAAAATGCTAACAAAACAGGATTAATGGGGAAAACATTAAGCTCCTAACAAACAAGACAACAATTCAAGTATTAGCGCAAAACTAAATTACAGTGGCACATTAAGGCATTATATTTTTTCACTTTAGAGTCAAAATATGAAATAAATAGGAACTGAACTAATATCAAAACAACCTTTAACATTATTTTAAAAAAAGATCAATCAACTCAACGGAAATGACCCGGTTCATTATTGCCTGAATAAAGCAATAGTTTGGTTGAAATACTTTAACCCGAATGGAGATCAGGGCAAGAGGTATTAGCACGAGATAGCGAGTTAAAAAAACAAGAGAGAAAGGGAACTTCGCAAAGGAGGGAGGGAGGCAGAATATACTAATGATATCACTATAAAGTCAATGATACCGAAGTTGACCCAATCAACAATAAGCAAATAAATATTATTATTGGAAAAGCTAACAGGGTGCTACAGCAACACACAGAAATGAAAAATAACTGACACAATATACAAACTCACACTATGGTGAATTTAGATGTGGTTGTGGTGATCTAGAGAGGTAGCAAAGGGATGTTGGTGGCTGTGAAGAGAAGGTGAGTAACCATCTGGACAGCGAGAAGGTTGGCTGTCCTGGGCAGAGACAGCAAGGAAGATGGGGTTGGACAGCAGGGAAATAGTGGGTAAGTGTGATCCTGGGTTGTGGCAGCAAGGGAGGGTGGCTGCAGCAAAGGGGGAGGCAATGGATGGTAGGACAACAAAAGAACGGTTGTCCTACACAGTACCAGCCAGGAAAGTGATGGTTTGGAAGCGATGGCTATAGGAAAACATTAAGAAAGTTGTTTCCAGGCAGCCTGCAGCAAGTTAGAAGGGCGGACAGCACGGCAGCAACAGCAGAGGAGGGTATGGGTAGCAGAAATGGTTGGCGGTTGTAGAGAAACCTCAGCAAAAGTTGTTTTTGGGCGGCTGCAGCGAGGGAGGCGTGGCAACGAAGCGGGAGGGACGCAAAAAAATTGGGAAGGTTAAATCACCACATTCGAAGCGAGATATAGTCAGAGCACCACTTGACCCTTGGACGTAGCCCTAGAAAGGAAAACCTGAGAACAATGGCTATCCCTTCAGAAAACACACCAAAAACTGAGAATCCAAACCCTAATAAAACACATGCAGGAAAGAACTAGAAATGAAGAAATAATAAAAGGAAACATGCTAATAGTTGAAAGAAATCAAAAGAGGACCACTCGGTTCGACTCTGCACTATTCGTGTGATCCGAATGCCACATTTGGTCTTTGATCGTGGGAAATCTTGCGTCCGCCTTTTGATGCCCCACATCAGCCTTCCAGGGTTGGGGGAAGCTTCTACTTCATCCGTCAAAGCTTCTGAATTCTCATGATATATTGTCAAGTTGGCACAGTTGAAGATAGCGTAAATGGCATAATCTTCTTGTAAGTTAGTCAGGTAGGCATTATAATTCCAAAGCACATCCTAATATAATTAATATCCATCCTTTTTTGACATAACCTTAGCTGAAGCTACATATAACAATAGATTCTCACAAGCCAAATCTTGAGCAATTAAATCTATAATTTGCTTCTCTCACTCCTCATATTAGACTAAGCATATCTGATAAACAAGTCCGTTGGAAGGAATCAACTCTTAAAAGAACTCTATGGAAAACTGAACCAAGCTGAAGTATAACCACTCATGAAATGCAGCTTCTTCTCTCGAAGGACACAGATCTCATTGTAACATGTTCTTTCTCACAAAGCTCTTATTATAGTTTCTAACATTATGGTTCATCTGTCATGTCAAATGATTTGTCGGTAGTAACACTACTGAAGTGAATTTAATACCCAAATAACTCCTTATGGTCTTCCAGAAATAGCTTAAAAGTTTCTCATATTTGATACGTTGTACCTCTTTCAGTAGGGTCCACTTAAAAGTAAAATATATATTTGAAAAGTCTAAAATTCTCTAATCTCGAGTTGTTATGTGTCTGGTATCGGCTCCTCTAACTCATGGCCCTTCTAGTCATCCAATATCAGCCCTACTAACGCTCATTTCTATGCCTACAAAAAGGTAATTCATGGCACCACAACTTTATACTCAACATGAATGCCCATTATCTCAAACTATCTTCTAGAACAACCATTACTAATTAATCAAGGGTCTCTCTCATAGGCTCAACTTGATTCACTAGCGTTCCTTTCTCATTAGCTTGAAGTTGAGGCTCCTCTCTAATATATTTATCCTCTACTATATCAGTTGGAAGCTGGAACTCCTCTCTGTCATCATCTTCTGCAGCACCTACCGTGTATTTGCTTTTATCTTCAATAGATCCCTGCTCAGTAATATAAATCATACTCTTATTTAGGCAATTTGATGAACTGTGACCAAAATCATAGCACTTCATGCATTTCCTGGAGGGGATGGATTTAGGAATGCTAGTTGGCTTCACCGATTCTCCACTTTGAACCAGTGTCTCTTTAAGCGGGGCCGGCTTTGATATTACCCTAGGTGTACACTCTGGTAGCTTGATCCTAAGGTTGAACTTTGTTTACAAGATGTGGGCCCGCTCTATCATGTTTATCCTCTTCTATATCAGTTGGAAGCTAGAATCCCTCTGTGTTCTCACCTTCTTCAGTATCTATTGTATATTTACTCATATTTTCAATAGATCCCTATTCAGTAATATAAATCATACTTTTATTTAGGCAATCTAATGCAATATGACCAAAATTGTAGCACTTGATGTACTTTTTGGAGGTGACGGATTTGGGAATCCTAGTTGGTTTCACCGGTTCTCCACTTTGAACCAGTCTCTCTTTAAGCGGGGTTGACTTGGATATTCCCCTAGGTGTACTAGAACTCCTCTGTGTTCTCACCTTCTTCAGTATCTATTGTGTATTTACTCATATTTTCAATAGAACCCTACTCAGTAATATAAATCGTACTTTTATTTAGGCAATCTGATGCAATATGACCAAAATTGTAGCACTTGATGTACTTTTTGGAGGTGACGGATTTGGGAATCCTAGTTGGCTTCACCGGTTCTCCACTTTGAACCAGTCTCTCTTTAAGCGGGGTTGACTTGGATATTCCCCTAGGTGTACTCTGGTCGCTTGATCTTGAGATTGAATTTTATTTAAAAGATGTGGCGGTCATCCATTGATATTGTCTTCACTTTTGAAGCTAGGATCTAAATTCCTTATCTATAAAGAATTGGAAGGTACTCACACCGTATCTCCTGTTTCATCTTAGACCAAGTAGTAATTTTACTTATCTCTTCTCAGTTGAAGAATCTTCAAGTTCTCCCACAACTAAGATGCACGCTTTAGTTATTTGCTGTGACTAGTTTATCATTCCGTTAGGTGAGACAGCTTATCACTCAAAAGCACATTGTACTATCCAGAGTCACTCGATGAACTCGTTCGGATCAACGTATGTATCAAAATATGATAAATTTATCTTTACTTCAAAATTCTAGATTCTCTAATATTTCATGCCAAATTCTCAGGGCAATGATTCTCCATCTTTGGAATCAAATGAAGTTTGGGTGACCCATCTGGATGGTCTTCTCTCGTAAACGACGAGCCATTATTGTAGTTGGAAGATTTCCCACTGCATATCCTCCTTAGAAATCTCCTAGACAACTCTTTGCGGATTTTTCATAAGTGGCATCATGTCATTTCCTCCCGATCAAGTTTCCGTCAATATCTCCTTAGTGACATGACTACGAGTGGGTTTTGGGTACATATATGAAAGTGTATGTGGGTGATGTCAATCGGAAAAAAAAAGTTTTTAGGACTAATTTGAAAATTTGGCAAAGGAAAGGTTTTTGGAGTGGAGATTGGGTTGATAGTGGGGTATTTCGGTAACCCTAAGTTGGAACTAGAGTTAGGCTAGCTCTGATACATAATTATACCGAAATTAACCCAAATAACGATAACCAAACAAATATTATTACTGGGAAAACCAATAGGCTAGCTCTGATACCAAATAATACGGAAGTTAACCTAAATAACAATAAGCAGACAAATATTATTACTGAAAAAAAAATAGGCAATTACAACCAACACACAGAAATGAAAAACAATAAATGAAACAATACACAAGCTCACACTAGGGTGGATCTAGGGGGTGGTGGTGATCGATGAGGGTTTAAGCCTCAGGTGTCACACCCTAACTGACCGCCCATAAGGGTCAACTGCAGTGTGAGAGAAGAAGAAGATTTGGTCAGACAAAATTCTCACTAATACTCGTCTTGACTTGCAGAATCAAGACCAGTGGAGATAAAAGTTTAACTAAATCACCACAAATATACTCAATACATCATTAATAATCATATTCACGTGTACTCAAAAGTAGAAAATCATATCATCAAAACATTATCTATATAAAGCTATTCAATTCAACATAAACAAAGTACATACCCAAAATTCTATACGAGCTCCTATACAAGTCACAAAGAGCTACTCACCTTGGTACTTCTTACCCATTCTTGAAAGTCAACGTAGAGTGATCAACAATGGCTCGGCAAAATAATTAAAATTATATAGATAAAGAAACAACATGCATGCTCATAGGTAACTCATATACATATCCCTAAGACATCGCAACATGCTATAATCGTATAAATATATAAAAGAAAAAGCATGTAATGTGGGAAATCATAAATTTGTATAAAACATATAATCATTCATGCATGTATGAACATAAACATATTCATAAAAGTCTCAATCTAATCATAGGAATATCACTTATAAATATATAAGTCTCAATTATTCTCATGTCATGTCATATCGTCGGGTCGTCACTCAACACAAATGCTAACATTAATTATTGATAAAAGTTGCCCCCAATATAACAGCTACATCCAGTCGTCTGATTCTTGTAGCTCCTAGAGTTTCATCACGTCTAAATACCATAAGTCGAGAATCTCATCTTTTCTTATCATCCATCCTTGCAAGTATTCATGTAATAGCCTACCTATAACATTTCTTCTAGTATTTCTAAAATCATAATTCCTGTAACAAGCATTCACCACAGGTATTTCATATATCATATACAGGAATCATAATAAACGAATAGCCGCAAACAATAATTTTCTATACGCGTTCCTCAGATTCAAAATATAGTAATATGACTGGGATCATAAGTGACAAGTTTGCATCCATATAAGATACACAAGTATTCATCCACAATACACATAATTTCTAAATACAACAAATGTCATACACATAAAAACATGAAAACTTACAGAAATTTATTCTTCTAAAGTTAGCACAAGATAATGTTACCTTAATTGACGGAGTAGCCCTAGAACAAGTTTCCCCAAACTCGCAGCCTAGTGTGAAATACCTAGAATTCATGACTGCATGAAATCTTGGCTCGTTTCGTGATTTATCTCAAACAAAACTTATTTACAAATTTTTGTCTCAAACGATCTTCACAAAATAACCAGCTCTTCTTTGATATTGCTTACTCTTCTTCCTTACCTCGCTGAGTCCTATTAACTATCCAATCCAAAAACAAACAATAAAGTTCATAATCTCCGACAACAACTCGTGTCCCGCTAAGCTATTAGAAACGGACAAAGTACACCAATTCGTGGTAAACGTCAAAACAAAAGCTTAAAGAAATGTACAAAATTGCATAAAAATGAGATTTCGTCTTACCGATTTTTCCCCGGAGTCCAAAATCTCTACGGGTCACGCTACTTGTGCCTGCTACAAGAACCGAGCCATAGCTTTCGCGCGAGGGAAAATTCGGGAGAGCGAATGGAAGGAATACGAAGGTTCTAGAGGAATTCAGCATTTAACCCATAACAATTATTGTCAATCATTCAATCAAATCAAAACAATACATGTACAGCTAAGTGTGGGTGAGTCGGCAAGGCACAATAAGGATGTTGGATTAGGGAAGTAGATTAAGATTAATTAATCGAATTAAACTTATAACTTCATAATTTTATATCTTCCCATGCATTAAAAATTTATATTTAGTATTCTATATCAGATTGATAGGTTCGGCATGTTAAACTTTATAAAAATGATTTGATTGAATTATGGGATGTGAAATTTGAAGTATATTTTAAATTCACCAAAATTTTATCTGATTTGTTAAAATTGGGTGTTTTAGTACTCCACACCTTAAAAAAATTTTATCCTCGAAATTTCTGAATTTAATTAAACAGAAAAGGATATTTATGTCGCATTTCTTTCTTTTCCCATGTAGCTTCTTTTTCAGACTTGTGTTTCCACTTTATCTTAACAAAAGAATATGATTGTTTCTCAACTTCTTCACATTCATTTCTAAAATGTTTTTAGCTCTTCAATATAAGTTAAATTTGTCAACACATTAATGTCAAAATATGAAATCCTCTACTCTGAATTTAAAACTCATTTTCTCAGCATTGAAATGTGAAACACATCATTAATATCTGACATCCACATATAAAGCTGATCAAACAAGTAGACCAATCCTTTCTATAATGTCAAAAGAATTGATGCACCTAGAATTTAACTTGCTTCGCTGACTAAATCTAACTCTAACTTTCATTGGCTTGACTCTCAAAAATATAAAATCACTAATTTCAAATTCTACTGCTTTGTGATTTAGGTCATAATATTTCTGATGTTGATCCTGAGCATCTTTCAATATGTTTCTGATTAACCTGATTTTCTCTTGGCATCATCAAATAACTCAGGAACTAACATTTGAGGTTCACCCACTTCAACCCAACTTAATAGAGTTCCGCATTTCCTGCCATACAATTTTTCATAAAGAGTTATTTTGATATTGAATTGATAACTATTCTCGTAGGCAAGTTCAATTATCAAGATGTGATCTTCCCAATAGTCTATAAGATAAAGGACACAAAGATCCAACAGATCTTCTAATACTTGAATTGTCCTTTTCGATTGTCTGTCAATTTGTGGATAAAATGTTGTGCTAAGATGCAAATATGTATCCAAGCTTTTTTTATCGTTTGTCCACAACCTAGATGCGAATAGTCCATCTCTATCGGAAACAATAACTTTTCAAATTCCGTTCAATCTGATAATTTCGTTGGCATACAATATTACCAACATTTTAACTTAATCTATGGGTATGTTTGACAAGTAAATGAGCCGACTTTGTTAGTATGACAATAATGATCCAAATACTGTCATAACTCTAACTTGACCGAAAAAATCCCATAACATAATTCCAAGCAATTTCTTTCGGAGTCATTCTATAAGGAGACTTGAAAATTGCAAACATCTCTGGCTACACATCAATTCCAAATACAACTTCTCATTCTTGTGGTAGCCATGAAAATTCTTCAGGAAACATATCAAAAAATTATACAAGTTGATGTTTTTCAATTCTTGTATATCTTTATTCAGCATTTTTAATTTGGCCAGAAATACCAGCTCGCCACTTCGCAAATATTTTTCAACTTTCACTGCAGTAATCAAGGGACATTGTGAAATTTGATCACATAAAATATAGAATGACTTTTCATCAGACAAATTGTGTTTCACTTGCTTTTTCAAGCATTCAATTGTAGCAAAATGTTTTACCAACCAGTAAATCCCCAATATGACATTGAAAGTCAGAATTGATATGATAATTCATCCTGCTTGCAACTTCTTATCATGGATATTAAAATACTCTATACTTTTCTTATTTGCATATAAAAAAATATCGAAGGCATGACAACAAATAAGACATTGAGTAAAATATATAATATCAACATATAAACTAGCAGCAAATTTATCAGAAATGAAAGAATGAGATGCACCAGAATCAAATCAAATAATGTCATGTTGATCTTAAATCGAAAGCGTACATGTAACTTCTTCAAATTCTTTAGTTTATTGAGGGGTTATTACAAAAACTTTGAACTTCACTGGTTGATAATTTATACACTCCGAAGTTTCACCCTTTACATGACTTGAAGGCTTTCCCAAAAAACAGAATTTTGACAGACTGATTGCCTTAAAAAGATTTTCTGGGCTGTCACTATCCTTGAAATGTCGGCGTTCTTCCATCTCTTTTCTTTTCCTGCAGAAAATTCATCTAAAGATGCCCTGACTGTCCACATTTATAGCACTTGTAACAATCAAACACAACCAAAAGGTCTTTTTCAGCATTTTTCACATATTAGCTTTTCTAACTATGGCTGCTTCTATTTACCTTCTGATTTAATTTACTTGCATTAGAATTATTCTACTCTATCAAAATCTTTTCTCTTATTTTTCTTAGGTTGTTGCCTCTAACTAGAGAAGTTCAGCTCATTTTCTATTCATTTGACTATTTCAACTAACAACAAGTTACTGATTTCAAATGATGCCAACGCCAACCTCAACTAATCTATGAGGCAGAACTGATTTTCATCCTGGTTATTGGCATAGTGGGATGCATATCTGGAAAGTGAAGCACATTTTATCTCATATTGCAGAACTGATCTGGACCCCTGAATCAGATTGAAGAATTTACTTTTCACTGCTCAAAACATTAGGAAAACAAATTGGAGTAACTCTTTATTCAATGTATAAAAAATTTAATCAAAGAATTTGATTGACAAAGTTCTAGTCAGACAAAATTCAATCAACCTAAAAGGACTACATGGTTAATTTATGTCAACAAGTATCTAAGTCATGAAAGCCACCCCTCATACAAGATCTCTTTAGACTAGAAATTGTATTTTAGTGTTTTGAATAGTTGAGGGATTTAAGTATTCAGGTCTCCTTATCCCCTCCGTAAATTACCTATAGGTTTGATTCTTCAACCACACTTCAATTATTTAAATGGTTTTCCTGAAGAGTAATTGTTGACATTGCATATAATCCACAATTTAATTGGGTTAAACACAAGCAAACATTAACATAATTTTATAAAAGGCTTAGTAAAAGCAGTAAATTATCACTATTTTGCAAAAATGGACTATCCTTCATTTTGAACACCAAAATATTCCGAGAAGAACCCCCATATCGTTTAAGTTGACGTCAGGAAGAAAATATCTATAATGAGAAAGAGAGAGAGAGAGAGAGACATTTTATGGAAGATTTGGAGACGTAATTTTTTTAATTAACAATAAAGATGATAAAAGCACTAAAGATTCTTGTCATATATGATTTTGCATGTCATAAAATGTCCATGATAATAGCCTATCCAATATATATATATACATATATATAGACCTTTAGTTGATTACTGATAACATGCCTCCATGCAATGAATTCTAGTTGGAAACAAGCTTTAAAAAAAAAGTAGCATTGAGGGTTTGGACAATATAACTAGATTTCTTCTATTATTAAAGTTTTCAGTATTTATAAGGTAAAGTTAGCACGCTCAAAACATGAAGAGTAAATAAATTTGTTAACTTCTATAGTTTTGCCTTAGATGAAATTGGGATATTTTACCTTACTTGGTGAATGCCTTTCGACAATGTCCAGCAATGTCTGCACAGATCTTGATTTTAAATAGCCATCTAAGTTTTGCACTAAGAGAACGATCCTATTAATAAGTCCCTCCATGGCAATCCAATGCTTTGTGATCACGTTTTCTTTAATGACCTTCGTTATTTCAGAAAGAGCATCATCATAGGCAGTGCAGTCATCAGACAGCAAGATCTCCTTTGCTCGTCTAATTTTGAGGAAATAGTTTTGTTCTCGCCATTGCTGAATTGACTGTCTTACAGAAATGTTGGGTCGTAACGTTAGATCCTCAATACGTTGACCTGTGCGAGGGTCTTCATTACGCCCTTGCAAAAACCACGCTTCAATGGCCGATTTTTCACATGCAGTCCCAGTGCAAAGATTGACAGGATCAACCATCACAGACATGGTTATAGGGCATATAAAAGCATCATATTCTAAAATTGTACCATTGCTAATTGCAGAATTCTCAACGGTGTCCCTTATTACTTCATACTGCTTCTTAATTTCAGCTTCATCAAGTGCAGCATCAGAGTGAGATAACAATTCAATTACTTGCTTCAGGAAGATTTCTTCTTTCTTCTCTTTACGTGCAGCAGCCTCTTCCTTTTCCTTTCTCAAGGAATCAAGTTCTTTTCTTATTTCGGATGGCTCATTGGAGACACCAGCTGATGATGCTATTTGCTCTAGCATGCTATTTCTAAAGTTCTGATCATGCTTTTGCTCTATAATACCTTTATTAAGCCTCTCGAGGATCAATAAACTTGATTGAGAGGCTACATATTCAGCATTTTGCATTTCATCCTGCAGTCTATTCACCTTGTCAGATATTTCGTAAAGGACTTCAATTTCTGCCAGGGGAAACATGGCTAAAGATTTTCCTATAGCCCTTGTTGCTTCTTGTATCTCATTGGCAATACGACGGCAAAATAGAAAGGAGTAGAATCTTCCACAGTTCTTATACTTCTGCACTAAACATTCAGCTTTATCACAATCTTCTTTGAGAAACTCCAAAGTGCGTTTTAAAGCTGGAGTATCATTCAGTTCATGACTTTGCAGTAACAGAAAGGTTCGTGCAATTTCTAAAAGATATTCAGATAGGGTCTTAAAGCATTCTTTCTCTATAAGGACATCATTTATAGCATATGCCGTTAATTTTACTTGGTTTACCAGCTCTGATATAAATGTTCCAATTGGTACCAGCTCCAAGCTTGACATTCTGATAATCTCCAAATTAATAACTCAATTAAAGATTTACCAGCGATATTGTCGTAATAAAAATTTCATGAAAATGTTATCAGAGCAGCATCAAAGTGCAACACAAGATGCACTTTTCCTCTCCTCTGGCAAAGGAATTTCCGGATGTAATGTGGGCACTAGGGCTATCAAGCGAATACCTGCAAGGCAAAAACTCTAAAATGTAAGAATCACAGTAAAACAAAAATAGGGTGCAAAGAAGATGCGATAGATCCACTTGAAAATGATCAAATGTCTGCTATACCGTCAAAGCGTTCAAAACAAGGGGAATTTGATGAATCTTGCAAGAGGAAATTGAAAAACTGGTGCTATAAAAAAAAAATCAATATAATAAAGGGTGGAGGACAATAATTTCCATTGGATCCTATTTTGCCTATCTGAGGGTTGTGTCAGTGCCAAAGCCTTATTATAATCCAAAGGAAATGAAAAAGAAGGTTTTGAGAAGACCAAAGAGAAAAAACGGAGAAGAACGATAAATCCACTATCAGCTCAATGAACTAAATAAAAAATGTACTTTCATAACGAATCAAGTATGTTTTTTGGGTTACATCGTATCTAATGCAGGCATTCAAATGCACCCAACAAAAATCGAAGCCATTAAAAGCTGGACAACACCACGATCATTCACCGAACAATATGGACAGCACCACGATCATTTATTTTTATACCTATGTAGGTCATCCTATAATGTCTCTCCACTAGCATTAGTGTCGCCATCTGTGTTTTCCTTCATCACCCCAAGCAACCTAGGACATTTGAATCCTTGTCAAGCTTCATCATAAATTTTCTCTGATGGCCTCTATTGATATTGTAAACAATGATCCTCAAACATCTTGCTCACATTTTAAATCTCTAATAGGTTTTATGGTCAATACAATAGTCAAACTTTGATATGTTACATATCTAAAATAGCCCAAACTTCATCAATTAAAAATGAGAGTTATTTAAGGTTGTAGTCTCCCTTCACTTAAAGCTAAGGCCTTCTGCTACTTTTAATTAAGAAAACATAGAAAAGAGGGTGAGATTGACAAATTTGCAGGTTGATGAGATTTCCTAGAGAATAATATCTCATTTCAATCCTTCTTAGTTAGAGGAGTCTAAAAAAGAAGTTCTAATGGAATTATTAACAATCACCAAAAAGCAAAAAAAATGTCAAATAAATAGAGTCGCTCAAAATCAGACTATCTCCCTTCAAAAAAATGGTTTTTTTTTTTTTTTTATCAAATCAAGAACAAAATACTATAAAGAATATCAAAAATCCAATTCAGGAACATGAAAAAACTTGAAAAAGATGATTTTGTTTATAGCTTCAAATAAAAGAAAACGACAGAAACATATTCCATAACCTCATCGACATTTGACAATATGAAATAAGGAATAGAAAATACTATAAATTGTCAGGATAAACTAATCAACAAAGAACTAAAAACAAATCAAGTCTATTTAGAAAAATACCCTCCGTCACATACTATGGCGACAGAAGAGGATATTTGAAAAACAAATCAAGTCGATTTCACCTTTTTCTAATGAATATGAACAAAAAACTCATGGACTAACAATTTGAACAAGGGTAAAACTAAGGTCCATTCACAGACTTTTTTTTTATCGAAGTATGTTTGTTTTCAGGCAAAATAAAATAAAACTAAAATTAGTGCATTTTTTTAAAAGAAAAAATAAATGGAAACTATAGTCCACAACGACAAACCATTATTGCTGAAAAACTCCATCAGTCTGATAGAAAAAAAAAATTAAGCTAATAAACTAAATTACAGTACAATGAACACCATTATTCACGATATCATGGTTAGAAACACGATACCAGGACACTGAAGCCTCTACACACAAAAAGCGAACAATAACTAAGGAGAACTCGAGTGAGTAAGAAGAGAAGACCGGAAATCTCTAGGATAGCAGAGACTGAGAAGATCAAGTCACCTTCATGAACTTCGCGGAATAAAGAATCAAAGCGACTTTTCACACCAGGCCACCAGTGTACAGCTTACATTTCTTTCGAATCATAAAGCAGAAAGACGAAACGCGACCCAGCATCAGTCAAGGTCAAGCCCTTTTCCGTGTTTACAACAGACCACAATAATTGAAGCGTAGAGTCCGTATCCGGATTCGAGGCCTCAAGCTCGCCAAGCCGACTCGCCGAGCCCCAGCCATGGTCGGAAATGCTGACTGCCATGTGCATAGAAACGTAGGAGAGAGAAAAGGAGACTGATAGAGAAACAATCGCACAATGGAGACTTTACCGCAGTCGATAACCTTAAAGAGGTAAGCTGCAACGGAAAGCTACCAAGATACATATATATATACAGCCGAATGGGTAATATGATACACCCTCAACAATAATGTCAAAGACAAGTGTGTTATCTAATCCATTTGAATTTTTTTAATTATTAGTTTTACAATATCACCTAAGTTTGGTTAAATCAATTTTGTTGATCATGTTAATTTTATTCAAAATTATTCGGTTAATTAAAGAGGGTGAATTTGTAAATCAAAGGATATATGGACTTGCCATTTTTATGCTCGAATGTGTAAGTACTTTGGTTGAAAACAAACTAAAAATTTTTCAAATGTTGGGTTTAAATACTCACTCTCCATGCTTAGCTTTACTTTTTGGCACTCAGATAGCTAAAGCAATAATACTAATCACCAAATTCTAAATAAATTATCGCAAACTTCTTAACTAACCGACAAGCCCAGAACAAAATATTTAAAGTCTTCATTAACAATTTATTGTGAAGTCTGAAAAACACGCCTAAATTAAGTACTTTTTTTTTAACTCATCATGAGTTATTATGTAATTAGAAATCTAAATGCTAGTTAAACTTCAAGCAATCTATAGTGAGCCTTTAGTAAGCTTTACTGTAATATTGCTTAAATAGAAGGTTCTATTATAGAACATTTTGAGCACTGTTGTCCCTTAACCCAAGCATTTAATAAATGTTAAAGAATGAGGCTACGACATTAAATCAATACATAATTATTGCATTTAATGATAATTTAATTAACATAATATTTTCTCTCCAAAATCTCATTATCTTTGATTCTTTTTATTTTGCATGATCTTTATTTGACAACCACAAATTAATTTACTTCCAATGTTTTTTGAGGTGTGGTGAGTATGAACAATGTTTATAATAAGAAGTTAAATCCTCTAGCATTTAGATGGAAAGAAAAGACAAATGAAAGAGAAACACTATTTTTTTCATATTTTAGAGATCAATTTTTTTAGATATTATTTGGCATGATCTTTACTTGTTTCTAAAGTGCTTATTTTGTCTACCTTGCAAACAACAAAATCATTGAATATCCAGCTAAATAAAAAGATGCACTATTTTTAGGATACAAAATCCCTAGTATGGTAGTTCTGATACCTAAAAATCATTTTCACTGCTACCAAGTGAGACGCTTTAGTTTTTGCTTGAAAGAGTGTATGCAAATAGACACTAAATATAATTGCAGGTCGACTATCAGTCAAATACAGTGAAGACTGAATCATTTCTTTGTACTTCATAGGTTTTATGGCTTTCCTATTTGGATTCTTATAACTGTGTGGTAGGGAGTAAGGGGGTATTTTGCACTCCTATATCATTCATATCAAACTTCTTAATTAATTCCTTATATATTTGGATTGACTTAAGAATATTTCCTTTTTTCCTTATTTCATTTTAAAGCCTAAGAAATAAGTTAGCTCTCTCAACATACTCATTCCAATTTTTCACTCATAATGGAACTGAATTAATCACACAGTCATTTATTGGTTAAACTAAAGAGAACATCATTCATATATACTTGAACAACCAAAATCTTCTTAACCGTCTTCTTTATGAATAGGGGTGACTATTTAAGTCCATTTAGAGACTTTTTTTTATAAGTTTTATACATGTTTTGGATGTGTTGGCCTTTCGAACCCTGGTGTTTGTTCAACATACACATCCTCCTCAATTACACCATTCTAAAATGCACTCTTAACAACCATTTGAAACAATTTGAAACCTTTAAAGTATGAAAAAACTAGTAGTTTTCTAATATTTTCTAATCAGGCTATAGAAGCAAAGGTCTCCCTTAAATTCGTTCCTTTAATTTGATCATATTCTTTGGCGACTAACCTATTATTATTCCTTACAACTTATCTTGATTCATTTAACTTATTCTCAAATACCCATTTAGTTCTAATCATATTATGATTAGGTGACCTATGCACTAGTTCCCGTAATCATTTCTTTAGAACGGATTTAACTCTTCTTGCATAGCATTAATAAAAAATTTATCATCTAGAGCCTCGTTTATTTGGTAGGCTCAATCATGGATATAAAGGTAGTGTGACAAACTTCTTGACTGAGGCTATTTCTAGTCTTAATATCAACCAATGGATCTCTTACAATAATATCTCTAGGATGACTTGAGAAGTATATTCATTCTCTAGGCAATGTTTGATTGCCATTTTATTGTTCTTCTAATCCCAATTTTCTAACTCTAGTAGTATTTTCTCATCTTTTTAAACAGTTATAGGTGAGATGGAAAGATTTATTTAATTAAAAATCTTGTATGTTCTTTCTAATGAGAAGATCATAAAATGTAGCTTCATCTATTTTGGCATCAAAATGTTCCAAGTTAGATTTTCCTTTATTTAATATAAAGCATTTGCAATCAAGACTGTGAATTTGGATCGAAGATTGTTAATCGCTCAAAAATTGATTTGAATTTTGGGTTTGATCAAGATCAGATTGAAATAAAAGAGTCCAGCTATGAGCCAAAATTTTGGATCAAATTTTTTCGAGGCTGGTTTCAAGTCGACCTCAACTCTGATCAAATTGAATCATTAATAACCCTAATGATGTTAGGGCTATGAATTTAGCAAATATAACTTGAAGATCATTAATCACTCAAAATTTTATTTGATTTTTTGCTGAGATAAAGATGGGATTGAAAAAAATGAGTCGAGCTATAACTAAAATTTTGGATTGAATTTTTTTCAAGTCGATTTTGAGCTAACCCAAGCACGGCTCAAAATCAGATTGTTAACAAACCAATTTGCAACTAAATATATAAAAATGAAAGAGATTTAGACTTCTTTCTTTTAATAAATCATATGGAGCTTTATTTAGCTTAAGTCTCACATTTATTCTATTCATCACAAAACAAGTAGTGTTTTTTGCTTCAGCCTAAAAATTATTTAGGAAGTTTATAGTCTTTTAATATTGATTTGACAACTATCATAATTGTTCTATTTTTTAGATCATCTATCCCATTACATTGTGGTGTCATATGGATTGAAAGTTTACTTCTATACTAGTTTATCTACATAATATCTTAAAATTTTAATTTTCAAATTCTTCACCATGATCCTATGGATAGTTGGTATATTACAACCCACTTTTTTGTACACATACAAGTAATATTTTAAATTCAGTAAAAGATTTATTTTTATGACTTATGAATTTTACCCATTTAAGCCGTGTGAAGTCATATACAATTACAATATCATAAGATTTTTCTTCTAATTAAGTTAGTGGTGTTATACAAAGGAGAAATTCAATTTAGACAAAGTCTAAGTTATGTTAAACTTAGGTTAAGTCTAGGTTGGGCTAGACCTAAGGCTGGTTCATGTTAGGTATGAGTGAGGTTAGATTTAAAGTTTATGTTGGGTCTACTGTGGGTTAGACCTCCGGTATAGGTTAGGTCTAATGCGTTTTAGGCTTAAATGATTTAGGGTTTTAGGTCTAATTTAGGTTAGCCCTAAGAGACTTAGATTTTAGGTTTGATTTGGGTTAGACCTAAGAGATTTAGGGTTTAGGTTTAGTTTAGGTTTATGTCTAAACTGGTGTAGCCTAAAGGTTGGAGTAGGTTAGGTCAAATTTGGATTAGAAATAAGGAAATGGACTAAGTCTAAGCTAGCTTAGACTTAGGTTTAGGTTTGGGTCTAGTGTGAGTTTGACCTAAGGAATTTGCCCAAGTATAAGCTAGGTCGGACTTAGGGTTTAAGTTTAGGTCTAATGTGAGTTAGACCTAAGGAATCAGCCTAAGTCTAAGACAGGTTAGACGTAGGGTTTAAGTTTAGGTCTAGTGGGGGTTAGACCTAAGGAATTGGACTAAGTTTAAGCTAGGTTAGACTTAAGGTTTCTGTTTAGGTCTAATGTAGGTTAGACCTAAAGGATTGAACTAGGTCAGGTCTAATGTAGATTAAACCTAAATGATTGGACTAAGTCCAAGTTAGGTTAGACTTAGGGTTTTGGTTAGGTTTAATGTTGGTTAGACCTAAGGAAATGGACTGAGTCTAAGCTATGTTAGACTTAGGGTTTAGGTTTATGTCTAATGTGGGTTAGACCTAAGGAAATAGACTAAGTCTAAGCTTGGTTAGACTTAGGGTTTGGGTTTAGGTCTAATGTGGGTAAGACCTAAAAGGTTTAGGGTTTAGGTATAATGTGGGTTAGACCTAATGAATTGGACTAAGTCTAAGCTATGCTAGACTTAGGATTGATTTAGTGATTTAAATAAAGTTTGGAAACAATTTGGGCTAAAATGTAAATTTTCATTTTTTTTACATTTTTACCCTTAGATTTCTATTTTTCATTTTAGAAATTTTTAGGGGTTTAAATAATCATTTTAGGGTTTCATTTTATTACCATAAATTTCCTTGTTAATTTCATCTTTTTAAATTTTAATTTTCTGATTTTTATAATTATTTTTCAAAATAATTATAAATTTGGTAAGAAAGTGATCATTTCAATGTTAGAGAGGCCCCCTAACCTTGGAAAAATTAGTGAATATTCCCAAGGGTTGAAGGAAAAATCCTTGAAGTTTTAATTTTTTTGGATTTATATTTAATTTTTAATAATTAAAATACTCTTTAGAGTATTTAATTAATTAAAAATTAAATAGATCTTACTTATATTAAATTTTATTTTCATTATTTCTCTAAATTCCCTGAGTTTGGAGATATTTTTATTTTATCTTTGCGACTTTTTTACACCAAGGTATGAATTTTTGAAGTTTAATTTACTTTCCTAGACTTACTTAATTCAGAAAACCATTCAAAAAACCTAAATTTCCTACTTATCCATGTGGCACCACGGCATTCCTCGTACACTATGAAAACTCACATGTCTTCGTCTGGTTGGATGCGCATTCCACGTGGGTGCTGAGATGGTTCGCGGTTCGGTGTTCTCCTCCCATGCGGTTCAGTGGCTCGACTATATCTACGTCATCTGTATCCAATGCACGAAAATGGACAACATCGATTCATCGTCCCCATGGGACAAAGAACCGAGAACCATACAAGAGCTTTCAATAATGAATCATCCAGTAGAAATGATGATAGATGCATCAAGAGCCATAAAGGAGAGTGTCATAGCCAAATTAGGTACTACTTTAGCTTAAAAAAGATTATATAGTTTCATTTTGTAAGAGGTTGATGATGAATACAATCTTCTGAGAGGTATTTGTTCCACTTTTACATACTGCATATGTTTACTTCATATTTCTTTATTATTTGATTTATAATTTTTTTGGTTTATTGATAATTTTTTTTATTATTCTAGCTTATATTCATGATATTATGATCTTGAATAGGAATTTAGATTTAATGTTAACTACACTATCTTTCGATGAGTTTAATGTTATCATGGTTATGAATTAGTTGAGTAGATATAGTGTGTGTATTAGTTATTATTTGAAAAGGGTAGCACTTTTTATTGGTAGTAAAATATTTTATTTTCATAATTTTGGAGTTGTGTTCTCATCTTTGATGTTAGCCCTATATGTTATAAATTACAGAGGAAGGGGATTGATGTATTTTTTATACATGTGAAAGAAGAGAGTAGAACCATTAATGTTATTAAGGATGTTCTTATGATGAGAGAGTCTTAAGATATACTTTCTAAGGATTTGGTGAGTTCATCTCTGAGTATATTTATATATCAATTGTTAGCATTATATATCATTTATAGTTAAGTCCGTTAAAAGAATAACCCCTAAAAAATTTCAAAAGTTGAAAGTGAAATTATAAAATTTATTAAATAAAGGTTTTATCAACTCTAATGTATCTCCATATGGTGCACTTAATGTTATTTATGATAGAAAGGGATGGTGTAATGCATTTTTATATGATTATAGATAATGAATTAAGGTGGCAATCAATAGTTATAAGTATATGTAGTGTAAGACTGATAATTAATTTGAGTAATTTAGAGGCACGTCTATATTGTTAAAGAAACATCTGATAATTGGGTATCACCATTTAAGGCTAAATGAGGGGTGTGTGTGAAATATAGTTTTTAATATATATATATATATATATATATATATATATATATATATATATATATAATGGTCATTACAAGTTGTTAGAAATGCTTTTGGGTGTGACTAATTCTCTAGCATTATTTATGAAATTGATGAACCAAGTATTAAGAGTATAACTTGACAAGTTTATTATTATTTTTATTAATAATAAAATAGTATATTCAAGGATTGGAAATGATCAAGTATCTCATTTAAAATTAGTGTTGGGGATATTGAGCAACAACACTTATATACTTTGTTCTTAAAGTGTGTTTTATTTAAAATTTGTCATTCTTCTTTAAAAAAATTAAACAATAGTAAGTGTTATTATAAGAGGTTTATTAAAGAGTTTATCTATTATAATTTTTCTAATAATATTCACTCAAGAAATAATGCATTTTAATTGGATATTAAAGTGTGAGTTTAAATTTCAAAAGTTTAAAGGTTTCTTAGTGTCGACAACTTTTCTAAATAGTTTGTCTAGTGTTGAGGGTTTAAAGATATGCAATGATGCATCTTTGAGAGGATTGGGTTGTATGCTATCACATTATAGTAAACACTTTGCATATGCTTCCATACAATTGACATCATACAAGCAAAATACCATATATGACTTTAAGTAGGTGATCAAATGAAGTTGGACCCAGAAGTTGAATAATCTATCCAGTTTAAACAGTACCATCAGGTATCACCACAAATCCAATATTATTATAACTCACTTAATCTATGCAGATGATGTGATGGTGTTTTCCAATGCTACAAAGAGTGCTGTCAAACACATCCACAATTTCCTCCAAAAGTTCCAAGAGCAATCAGGATTATCCTTCAACATTTCCAAGTGTCATGTCCTCTTCCCTTAGCAGCTTGGTCAGGACCTGAAGGATTGGATACTCAACTATACTAGTTATTCTACTACTCATCTGCCACTGAAATATCTGGGAGTGCAAATTACTGCAGGGAGAGTAAAGCAAAATCATTTTGAAGAAATCCAGAACAAGATCAGTAGCTACCTCTCCAACTGGACCCACTTATACCTATCATCTGGAGGAAGGCTCGCCATTCTTAAAAGCCTTCTAACTACTCTCCCCTCTTATGTGATGCAAATGAATACCATGAAGAAGAGTACTCAGGCCCAATTTGAAAGAATTTTCAATCATTTTCTCTGGTCAGGCCAAAGAAAATACACTGGGCCTCTTGGACTAAATTGGCTAAACCAGTGTGGGCAAGTGGGATGGGATTCAAAGGAATCAATCAAATTATCCAAGTGAATATATGCAAACTCTGGATTAAATTCAGAACACAGGAATCTCTGTGGGCTAAATTCCTTGCTGGCAAGTACTGCAAACATTCACATCCCTCCCTGGTAACCAGCAAATTGGGGGATTCAAAGCTGTGGAAAGCTATGATAAAAGACAGACAACAAGCTGAGAAGCTGTACATTTGGAATCTTGGAAATGGGGAACTTAACTTCTGGTTAGACCACTGGTGTCCTCAAGATTGGCTTCAACCATGTACCACCCATATCAACTTGAATCTTCAAGTGGCTGATTGTTGGGATGGAGAAAGCTGGTCATTACCTTTACTCCACACTATTCTGCAGGCCCCTTCAGCTAGGAGAATTGCTTCTGTTCACTTTACTAGAACCAACCCAAACTCAATTGTTTGGAAGGCTCTTAAACATCAGAACCTCAATAAAGCAATCTACTCCCAACTCTATCTTTGGGAATCAGTCTCCTGGTGTGATTCTTTTTGGCATAGTCACCTTTCCCTTTCTATGCATCTTTTCTGCTGGAGATACTTCAAAAAAATTCTACCTACATATGACATACTCAAAATGAAAGGATTGAGAGGCCCTTCCTACTGCAGTCTCTGTCATAAGGAAGAAGAATCTATCCCTCACCTTTTTTTTTTGCTTGCACCTTCTCCCAACAGGTCTGGACCTTTTTGGTAGAGCAGCTGAGCATCAACACCCTTCATCTCCAGTGTAATGACTTGAGCACTTGCTGGTTTGACTGGCACAAGCTGAGAGCTAGAGTCATTCCTATGCTAACTGCATGGTTTATCTGAATGGCCAGAAATAAGGCTATCTTTCAGGATATTTCCACTACAACAAAGGTTGTGGCCAGAAATTGCATGACTCGCATTCAGAAACTTATCCAAGCTAAGTAGCTCCCCAACATCTTTTCCTCCAACTCTCTACAGAAATTTAAGCCCCCCAAAATCCTTCAAGTATTTTGGTATCCCCCAAATCAAAATTTCATCAAAGTGAACACTGATGGGAGCTTCATGGAGGGTTCTGCTAGAATGGGGGGGTCTGTTCAGAAATTTCATAGGGGAATGCCTGTTGTTCTTCCACTCTTCTCTTATTGCTGTGGACCCTTTGGAAACTGAATTAATTGCAGTATATTGGGCAACCAAGTTAGCTGTGAGATTCCAATGGAATAATTTAATTGTGGAAGGAGACTCCCTGGAAATGATACAAATGCTCCAATCCAACTACCCTTCCAACTGGTACCATCAACAGTGGATCAAGAAGATTACTCACATAAGTACCCAACTGGAGGTGAAGTTCCAATTCATATTTAGAGAAGGTAACAAACCTGCTAATTGGCTTGCTAGAAGAGGAGCCCTCTCATCCACTGTGGAACTGTCAACTTCACCTCCCCATCAGCTGCAGATTTTAATGGCTGGTGATCTCCTAGCCTCCCCTCACCTCAGACTTCAAACCACTTGATCAGAGGGCGTTCTTGGTTCTTGTTTATAGTTTTAGTGAATTATGTCAAGTATAATTATATATATACTTCAGTAAATATATGATTATACTTTTGGTAGCTGTAGTTTTTCTTTTACTTTTTTTCTTTTTCTTTTACTTTTGGGTGGAGTAGTTTTGGAGAGTCCACCCTAGTTTGTTGGGGCTCTCTTTTCTCTCCTTTTGTACTCACATGAATTAACATGTAGGGAGTCTGTTGGCTCCTTTGTTTTAATATATATATATATGATGTTTGTGTTTTCTCGCATGCTCATCTACTATTAAAGCGCTCGTCTAATATTAGATCTAACTTGAAACATTGAATAAAATTTGAGCATATTTTGGCTTATGATGTGAGAAAATTGAGAGAATGAATATTCAAATAATTAAATTTAGTGAAGCCTAGGTCAAATAGAGAAACCACACATAGAAAATGTGGTTATGATGAGATAACTCTATCGAGATTTATTTCATTGCTAGGTAATAATAAATGTCAAGGATGACATTTTCTAAGGAAACAATAAAATAGTAACTTACTTAGTATTTGAACCAACCGATAATGACTTGATTTGGACTTGGTAAGACTTATATGTTTATTTAATGCATTATAATTTAGTCTGTGTTTTTAAAGTTAATTTTATGAAAATTTTATTTATCAATTATTCATGATTTTTAATTTGGAGAAAATTTTAATATGTTGAAATAGACCTTACTACATTCAATTAAACTTTCTTATGTATTTAAGTTTAATTTATAAAATATCTTTGCCACATCATAGTGTACATTAAATTCCATTTTAAATGTCTTTTATTTATTTTCATGAGCATTTTAGGTATAAAAATAAAAAGTTTCTATTAAACTAGTCTTCTTTAGGAACTAGAATATATTTTAAAAGGGAGTTTTTTTATTTGATATGATATATTTTTTATTGGGTTTTTTTCATCATTTTTGAAGTCTATGCTTCAAATTATAAGAGGACTTATGTAATATTCAGAGTTAAATATACAACAATTTTTATTTTTACATCTATATTCTTATTTTGTTTTTGAATGATTATATCATTCCAAAACTTCACTTTTCATTTATATAACCCATGAGCTATTATAGAGAGAGAGAAGACGACGGAGAGAGGGAGAGAAAGGGAGAGGGGGAGGGAGAGGGAGAGGGAGAGAGAGGGGGAGGGAGAGAGAGAGAGATGAACTTTGGAGGTCATAGAACTAATTTTCTCTATAAGTCTAGTTGAAACTTGTTTAGCTCAATATAGCCTAACTTTATTCTACTTTAAATTTTAAATTTATTACTTCTTTATAAATTTTTGGTACTTTATTTAGTTGGATTTCTAACAAATTCAAATCTAGAAATATTTTAATTTTTTTAACCATGTGAATTTTGTGATTTTAAAGAATAGATTATATTGGTTCTTTTCATAAGAATAAACAAAATTTCACCAAGTATTTCATATTTTATAATATCTTATATTTTTTAGTGAGCGTATCAAATACTATAAAATTTATATAGACCAAAGAAAAATTTTACAATGATAATGTAGATAATGCATTTGAGAATAATGTACCCTAAAAACTTTAATGCTTGTCATACATATTAACTTTGATAGATTTCTAGAGTATATTTGATTTTATTTTATATAAATTGAAGTACTTTATATTGTTTACGTTGAACACAGATATATATATATATATATATATATATATATATATATATATATATATATTTGCATTTGATATGTATAAATGAATAAGAACAAGTGAATCTTTAAGTGGAAAAAGATATATGAGAGATAAAAAAGAAATATATGAAAATATAATATAAGAGGCAAGAGTATATGCAATTTTCTGAATAAAAAAAACTGAATTTTTATTTCATATTATATTCATTTATTTTTTATATCATATTAAGAAATTAAAAATTGCTTCTTACATATCCTAATTGCCCTTATTCTTAATAAACATAGTGTTGATATATTGAGATATTATATCAGTTTAATTGAAGTGACACTATTTATATGAAATTATTTTGGAAAATATTAATTGTTTTCTCTTTTGAATATTAAAAAATATAATAGATATTGCGTTATGTTGTTGTTTCTCACCATTACTTGTGTGAAAAATGGAGAAATTAATATATATTTTTTAATGATATTATATAATATTCAAGATGATTCATTTTTTTAATGGAGAAATTATAAAATAAATATTATATATATTCTCTGTTACTTACTTGTCCAGTAATATAAATGAAAATACATTGATATTTTAAATTATAGTTAATTTAGTAATATAGATATGACTACATTTGTGAATATTTAAGAAAAAATCTTTTCAAATAAATCTTAAATAATTAATTAACTATTATGACTTTGAAGCAATGCGATGAGCCATTATGTAATGGGTTAGATTTTGTTTGTTCATGACACCATATGTTCAACATTGAGTTCGTAGAAATACAAAATCATTGAAAATAAGATTTGAAGTATCTTAAATTTTATCATCCAGTGTTATAATCAAATATATAACATCACCACTTCCCTATTTCTATGCTTTACAATGTGACATGAGGCTATTGTTCTTGCTGTCAATATTCATTAGTGAAAATGAGTCTAATTAAGTATGAGTTATGACTAACTCAAGCTTAACTCGCCAGTACAATATTGGCTCAGAATTGAGATATAGCAAACTCGAGCTCTACTTGCTGGAATAATAGTGATCAACTTGGCTCGTGAGCTCCAGTCAAAATCCCAAAACCTTCGATGAGAGTTTGTTGGCATCAATGGGAACTGGATATGTCTTTAATGGAAATTGATAGGGAAAATTGAGGAAGTCATGATGAGAACTCATGGGAGATGGCATCAACACTGGTAAGCCAACTCTCCTGCAAGAACTAATTAAGATTACACTGAAGACAATACATGATTAATTAAGGTAGCTTGTCGGGAAGCAATACAAATAGCTTGATAGAAATGTGTCAATTTGAGTAGCAATCTTTGAACAACAAGATGAAGAAGAGTGTAAGATACTATCAGATACAAATTTAGTGATCTAAACTGGATAACAGAGAGGAAACATGAATTATGAATTTAGATTTATTTGTGGTGACTTGAGAGTCAACAAGCTTACTCTTGTCAAGCTCGAGGTTCGATACCATATGATTTATAGTATGAGCTCAAGCTTAAATTTGCAGGTCAATTTGCTTGACTCATGAGTTTAGTTGGTTCATCAATGAGGTGAGCCCACTTACACCCCTAGGTAAAGCTCGTCTAGAGAAAAACTATAATTTGAATTTGGGGCGAGCGAAATTAAAAATCAACTAAAATATATTAAATCTAAAATTTTATCTTTTAAAATAAAATACTACACAAATAAATAAAATGCAATAAAATTTTAACTGATTATAGCTTATCAAATAATAACATACATCTTTTAATCTAGCTCAAACATATTAAATTATGTATGACGCTTATTCATGACATTGAAATCATCAACATTTGATATGGAAACTCATTACAATATTCTTTAAAATATGTTATTAGTGAACTCGCAAGAAAATTTTTTTCATCTTATTTTATAACTTTCTCTTGATAATGTTCATAGTTGAAAATGTATCTTCAATTATTGCTATTGACACTGGTAATATCAAAATTAATCTAATTAAATGGTTAATAGAAGAATATATGACTGTTTTCTAGTCTAAATTAGAAGTCTTTGATAGATTATAAAATTTTTTACTATTATGAGCTTCAATTTTAAAATGTTCTTACAGAATTTTTAACTGTAATTTTATTGTATCTATGAAATCATCATGATTGAATCTATTTGCAAGTTGATAAATATCATTAAATTTGAAATCGATGCGCAACTCGATAATTCAATGCAAAATTGAGAATTAATAATTCTATGTTTTCTTTAAGGCTCTGTTTGGGGCAGCTGCAGATTATCCAGCTTCTGCTGATAAGTAGATTATCTGATAATCTGTTGATGATCAGCTGATCTGGATAAGCTGTCTGACTGTTTGGTTTGGGCCAGCTGAACTGTATTCTTCATAGACAAAGGTCAGTTGGGTCTTCAAGGCCAACTCCAATTCAGAGTCATGCCTACTAGGGTGTACAACCTAGAGTATATGAACTAACAGCTGGAAGTAAAGGATTCACCTAACATCATTATATGTATTTCTTTATTTCAGTAGATCTATCAAATTTTTATTTATATTTTGAAACTCTATATTCTTTATATTGCATGTTTTATATCTATAAAAAAAATTAGTCTAAAGTTTTTGATATTAGGGCATCACATTTTTTTATCTCCACAGAGCCTGTAAAATATGAATAATTAGAATCATTCAGAATGTTTGATGTTTAATCAGTTCTTTTTTATAATGGGTCTCATGTGATTACTGATAGAAGTTGTTTTGTATATATGAACATCCATGATAGAAGTTTGAAGGAAAATTTGATAGTTGTTGGCATCAATTTTTGATGGCATATGTGCAGAGTGTCAACCTGAAAGATTTGAAATGATCTACTATTCATTCACAACATCTAGTAGCTCAAGACATCCATCTAGTCCCCCCGATGCTTGTTCGTGGCACGAAATCAGGGTCTGCGATGAGTTGACCTTACCTAGAGAATCTATCGTTGGCTAGCATCATTCATGATTTGGAACATGTTTTATGTCTGTCTTGATGTATAATGATTATAACATTTGGAGTCTCTCGTGATCAAAGCAACCTATTGAGGCTTCCAGTGGATGATTCATGGAAGATTAAAGTTTAGAACATCGTACCCACGTAGTAGTTTAGGGCGCCCGTCAGTGCCAAAATCCTTAGTGTAATGCCTACTAATAATACTTATCTCTGAAGTTATGGGACTTTATCTAAATTATATTTGATCTCACATAGAATTTGGATAAAAAAAATATCTCACAGGATGTTTTCAGTGATAACAATGCTTTTTTGGGTCTAGATCAACTCCTAGGCCCAGAATTCCCACGAGGCTTAAAATAGAGAACACAAAAAGTATATGCCAGCTTTCCGCGCCTAGGTGCTAGGCCCACCACCTAGGCGACAGCCCTTTGGAATGTAGGCACTCGGAGATGCCCAAAATGCGTAGTTTTTAAACTGAGGATCCAAGAAGTAGGTGACAACCCCCTGTCATCTAGGCGCCTAATCCAGTTCCAAAAGTAGCAAGCTCGAAACTGATACCCAGAAACCCAAAGCCATACCCATTTCCTGTTGCTCGCATGTTCATTTGATGCCAGTCACCGGGCGCCATCGATCGTCATTGTTCGATAGTTATTTGGTCGTTGCCGTCAAGTTACCAGTTTGTGTACCGTTATATAGGCCTTTCGCTTCAAAGAATTCTCTCCTTAATCGTGTAGAAGATCTAAAGAGAGAACATATCAGAGGGCATTAGCATACGATGATAGGGATAAACAAAGAAACACGTGGGGAAAGCTTCATTAGGTGAACTTCCCATAAACAGGTCCAAAGGGTATGTCTGATGTAAACTCGGTTTAGAACGCTTTAGAGACACACCTGTGAAGAAGACCTTTTGAAAAAAAAACTGAAAACCAGAGATCAGGTTATTATACTTGTTATAGGGGTTTGCTTCTTTCTATAAGGGTAAGCTCCTATAGTTAATTACATCTTAAGTAACTTGGAATTCCTTAAGAAAACTTCTGATTATGGTTGTAACTCGTCCTCAAAACATTGAATGTCATTGTTTTAAAGGAAGGTGTTTTAAAGTTCTATCTTAAGGGTAGCAAATACTTGAAGGCTTTGAAGAATCATGTCAGGATCCAAACTATCCTATGGTTTTGTGTTGTTGTCAATGGTTTACTTGAGGTTCATCATTTGCTCCATGTTTTTAAGTGGTTCAAATGATCATCCCTACAAAACAGAGCTAGCACACTTTAATAACATGCAACATAAATCTTGGGTGACAGCTGCCTTTATCTTCAGTAGCCCTACAAAACGGAGTTAGCATAAAATATTTTTAGTTTTTTTTTTAAATTTGTTGTTATTTTTATTTAAGAATAGTCAAGATAACCATGGCTTTTCATCATCGCAGCATGGTTAGGTTCCTTGAGCTACTTAGTCTGAGAGACGGTCAAGCCCACTCCAACTAGAATATTCTTGTCAATAACCATGGGTTGCATCATCCAAGAGATCTTCATACACCCGGATGACAGGGTTAAAAGTTGTGTTTAATGAGCTTTGTTCGTTAGGGATTTATTTAAGTTTTAATGTCTTTTTTAGGTTTTATGGATAAAAGTTTTAGGTTTCTCAAGTCTTATTAGCTGATTAGCTTTTTAATATTTTGTGTTTTTTGTTGTTTGGAATGACCTGGTCAAGATCACATGGTTCTACCATTTAGGGTCATTAGGGGTTTGTGATTTGATTAGTCAGATGTGACTGGAGGGTAGTTTATTAGTAGCCATTAGTTGTCTCTTCTAATGTACCTTCTCAAACAAAGTTATATTTTTATGGTTCAAGTTTAGGTTTTAGTGGCTTTTATGATGAATTTTATGTTGTTTCTTTTAGGTTGGTTTGTACCCTAGCCCAAATTAGCCCTGGCTGAGGTTAAGTGTGTTTTGTTCTCTTATGAGAAGTCAAACACTCCTAAGCCTCATGTCGTCTGAATAAAGTGGAGTTTGGATAGTTGATCCCGATTCTTTTTACTGCCAGACTAATACTGATACATTTATATTTGCGGTAATCATATTATACTTATATTTTTAATATAAAATTTCATTCTTTACAACGGCACCAAAAACTTGTTTCCGATATAAATAAGAGTGCAACAGTGATATTTAAATTTAGGGATCTATGCAAGTATACGTATCGTTACTAAGTAATATAGGACTTAAGCCCCGAAATATTGATCCCACAGGAAAAAATTTTGGAAATTAAAAGATAAAAATATTTTTAGATCACAAATTCTATTTAGAAAAGACACATACTGAAACAGTTTTTGATATCATAAAACTTTAAAATGTGATTCTTTTTGGTATTTTCTTAAATTGTAAATAAAATAAACAATTTACTAACTATAATGAGAATTTTGTAAGATTAAAGAAGTATAGATGAAAATATCTCTGCAGGACTTGTGTTGATAAAAACTTAAGAAAACAAGCGATTAAAATATGGGATATAAATATACAATTATTCTTCAAAATTTCCACTACTATATGCTTAGCCCAAATAATTAACTATTTAAAATAATCCTCTTATGTATTCATATTAAGAGACCCCATCATCCACTAATTGGGTCGCTTCAGTGATCTAACTAACTCTCGCATCAAAAACTTTATAAATAAAGGTTCAGATGGGCCATTTGGGAGAAGTCTGTGTATGGCACTCCGAACTTTTATACTGTAATGAATACATTTCTTCTAAGTTATTCCTCTTACGCCACAACTTTTTTTTCCTCGACTTTTAACCCCTCTTACCCTCATTCTTATCATTGACATATATATATCCAACAATATACATTAAATAATTTATTCTAATTTTCTTGATAATAAATGCAATATTAAAACTAAAGTAGTGATCCATTACATTTTAATATTCTTATATAATCTTAAGAAAATAAAAAAATGACATTGAATTAATTCAAGTGATCATTTTTTTTCCCTCAAAATTTGAAAGGGAAATTTAACAAAATTGAATTGAAAAATACAGTTCAGCTGGGTTATTATCCATTTAATTTTATTATTTATATTTATAAATTTTTTTAAATAACAAATAATTATTATGTTGATCCAGATCAAATCAAGGCAACACTTTAGAGTGTTGTGAAAAAACGACGACAATAAAGCAAAATTTGGAACGAGAAAATTGCACGCAAAAAAACACTAGAGCGACACAAAGATTTACGTGGTTCAGCAAATTTGCCTATGTCCACGGAGCTGCGGAGGAATTTATTACTTCGAGGAATTACACCGTCAAGCGCCTCGACGTATACAAGAAAAATCTCTATTTTTCTTCTCTCCCTTCCTCTCTTTCTCTCTTCCTCTCTTTCTCTCTTGGAGAACTTGGCTTGTTCTTAATCCAATAGCCAAAAGAGGCTATTTATAGAATCAAGGAGAGTGGTAGGTGGGAGGTAGGTGAGTGGTAGGTGGGAGGTAGGTGAGTAGTAGGTGGGATGTGGTAGGTGAGCGGTAGGTGAGAAAGTAGGTGGGCGGTAGGTAAACCGTCTTAATTAGGAAGCTAATTAACATGTGGTGGACCGGGTCTCCACATTACCCAACAATTCTCCCACTTGGAGACTGGGACACTCACTGCACCACCTGTAGGCTGCATCATCTGCTGGATGTACCGAACTTTTCCTCAAACACGATATCCTCCACTTTCCTCGACATTCCTCCACCTCTGCAACTCAAAGTCTCTGTCTTCATGCCAGAAGACTAGCTGAAGTCGAGCACAACTTCAGCTTCTCACAAGTAACACCCTCAGTTGACATATCACCGTCAACGTTGCCTTGTACCACCAAGCTCTTTCCTAGGTTGCTCCTGTATCTGCTTACAACTCCCACTGCATGAGCACTATCCTGCCCCTACTAAAAGCCCTTCTCAACAAGTCCAGCATTATACCTCTTACTGCCATCAAGCGCAGTCTTCACCTTGTACACCCACTTGTTGTGCAATGTCTTCTTCATTGGTGGAAGTTTTGCCAACTCCCAAGTTTGATTCCCTGGCAGGGAATCCATCTCCTCCTTGGTCAGCTCCCACTTGCTCGAGTTCTCATCTTGCAAGATTTCTTCATAGCTTTGTGGTTCTCCACCATTTGTCTGTACAAGGTCTGGCTTTCCTGCCTTTGGCGCTCTGCCACTTTTCAAGAAATTGACCTTCTTCTGTTTCCCCATAATGCACCTCTGACTCATGTGTCCACGCCTGCAATGCCGCAGATCTCTCGTGCTCTCTGCAACTGTAGTAGCAACGGTGTTGAGTAAACCGAGTAGTCGTATATAGTGTGTCGGTTTCTTACCCCGAGCCGTACTTAATGCTCCTTTGGTAACCTTCCAAGTGCTATCTGAGAATACTACCGAATAACCGCCCTTATTGAGCTGACCAACAGAGATGAGGTTTTTCTTCAACTCAGGAACGTGTCTGACATTTTGCAAAGTCCATTTGCTCTTGTTAGGGAGTGCAATATCAACGTCTCCCATCCCTACCACGTCCAGAGCTTTTCCATCAGCCAGATGTACCTTCCCAAAGTTACCTGCAACATAGTTTCGCATTAACTCATGGTGGGAAGATGTATGGAAGGAAGCCCCTGAATTTAGTATCCAGTCATCAACAGAACTGTGAACTGCCAGCAATAGCGCATCCTGTATTTCTTCAGTTACAACATTAGCGTCATCATTCTCCTTTTTCATAGGATTCCTACAGTTCCTTTTTATGTGGCCAGCCTTGCCACAATTCCAGCAGGTTGTCTGCTGACCAGACTTTGATTTTGATCTTCCTCTGTTTGAGTTTCTTTCTTGTGATCTCCCTTTGGAATCAACAATTAGTGCCGAACTCGAACCCGAGGTCTCGCCAGAATCTTTCCTGCACACCTCTTCAGCCAAAATCAAATCACGAATATCATCATATTTCAGTTTAGATTTACCTGCAGAATTGCTTAACTGCCATCCTCATGGCTTCCCAGCTATTTGGCAATGAAGCCAACAATATCAGCGCACATATCTCATCATCAAAATCAATTTCAACAGATGACAATTGATTTGTGATAGTATTGAAATCATTCAAGTGTTGAGCAACAGACGCACCTTCCGCCATCTTCAAGTTGAATAACTTTTTCATCAAGTGCACCTTGTTATTCGCCGATGACTTTTCATACATACCTGATAAAGCTGCCATGAGATCTGCAGTAGTTATTTCCTTGATGACGTTGTGGGCAACCAATCTCGACAGGGTTAATCGTATAACCCCCAGAACCTGTCTATCCAACAGATTCCATTCTGTCTCGTCCATCTTTTCCGGTCGCTTTCCTAGTAACGGAAGATGAAGTTTCTTCCCATAGAGGTAGTCCTCTATCTGCATCCTCCAATAAGAAAAATCTGTGCCATTGAACTTCTCGATCCCCGATGTCATCACTTCGTCTCCGCCCATCGTTTTTCTTAAGATCCAAACCTAAAGCTCTGATACCAGTTGTTGTGAAAAAATGACGACAATAAAGCAAAATTTGGAACGAGAAAATTGCACGCAAAAAACACTAGAGCGACACAAAGATTTACGTGGTTCGGCAAATTTACCTATGTCCACGGAGCTGCAGAGGAATTTATTACTTCGAGGAATTACACCGTCAAGCGCCTCGATGTATACAAGAAAAATCTCTATTTTTCTTCTCTCCCTTCCTCTCTTTCTCTCTTCCTCTCTTTCTCTCTTGGAGAACTTGGCTTGTTCTTAATCTAATAGCCAAAAGAGGCTATTTATAGAATCAAGGAGAGTGGTAGGTGGGAGGTAGGTGAGTGGTAGGTGGGAGGTAGGTGAGCAGTAGGTGGGATGTGGTAGGTGAGCGGTAGGTGAGAAAGTAGGTGGGCGGTAGGTAAACCGTCTTAATTAGGAAGCTAATTAACATGTGGTGGACCGGGTCTCCACATTACCCAACATAGAGATGGTACGCAAATAAATAATTAAAGTTTAGTGTTAGAAAGTAGATACATGCATGTAAATCTTCCTTCTTTTTAAAGGCCTGTTTTTAAGATTATGATTATTTGAGCCGGTAACCAGATTCACAGAGATGCACACAGGCAACACCTGATTCATCTCATACATTTGTGTGAAAATATCAACTTTATTATGAAGTTAATTTATAATGATGTCTTTTTATGATAAAAGTGACTTCGACCTCATATCAAAGAGAATTTATATCTGGAATATATATATATTTACAGAAGATTGATCGACAGTCGGAGACCGTCGATCAACCCCTATAGGTTGAACTGACCGAGGAGCGGACTCTCCTTCCAGTTCGGTGTGCTATTCAAATCCTCTCGTCATGGGTGTGATTCGAACCCCTGACCCGAGGGACTTACACCAAAGGCCGCAACCAATGAGCCAAGACTTTCGCACATCTGGAATATATATATAACAAAATAATTTCGCCTTATGGAACAAAAAAAACTATATTTTTTATCTTAAAATTTGAAGAAGGTAATCGGATGTTGAAACTAACTGTATTGCATTCAAGAAATCTTATGATTTTATTTACAATGTTCGACAAATATCATTTGTAAGTTCTAAACCTGTTATCATAAGACGCAAAACAAAAATTACATCATACGTCGATTGACTTTACTTTATTTGACTTGATGAATTTTCTTGTTTAATAGCTTCTTCTAAATAACATAGGTGACATCATACATACTTACAAATTTATAAACAAAACTCAAATGTGACTCCGGACTTTTATCTCCTTCACATTTTATTGTGCAAACTGGATTTAAACTTTTAACAATATGAGGTTCATCAATTAACATTAATTCTATAATTTTAGTTGTTTAAGCAATTTTTAATTGTTCATATATTTTGTAAGAATAACAAATAAAATCAATTATAAGTGTCAAATAATTGAAGAATTTACGAAGTGGAATAACATCTTTTGATAAAAATACTAAAGTTAAATATAATTTATGTAACTAATAATAAATGAAAGAGAAAATTACATACATATCACCCAATTTTATGTATTTACTTATCTCACAGTAAAACTTCAATTTTCACACACATAGCACTTTACCTATGGATAAAAGTTGAATTAGACTATTAAATGATGATAATGAGTGCTACTTTTCATATTTTGTTTGTAATTATGAAAGTTTAGGCAGGAGATAGATAAATATGAAAATTTTGGATGCTATAATATATATATATATATATATATATGTGTGTGTGTGTGTGTGTGTGTGTGTGTATGTATGTAATCCCTAAAAAAAATTAAACTTTTTTTGAAAAATAAAATTTGTAATATGTTTCACTGATCATTATTTTAGGGGCATTAAAGTTGAGCAAAAATATTTAATATATAACATCATATTATATAGTAATAATAATTTAAAGGGTGAGTAGCGGCCCTCGGCCCCACGCAGTCATTGAACCTATTTATTTTTCACCTTTCTCGTCCATCGTTAGCTGAAATAGTATGCGCGCGACTTTGTTTTTTTCTCATTTTGTCCACCATTTATAGCTCAGATCCGACACAGCTATCAAATTCCAACAAAAAGCCTTCAATCCGGAACTCCAAACAGAACTAAGTTTCCACTACGATCAAAATCCCATAATGAATCCCAAAGGACCCCTCTTTTGCAGCCTCGGCATCGATGAGAGCAATGGCAAGATTGTAGAAGTGAAAGGCGGCCATATTGTTTGCTCCACTAACAACAAAGACCAACACCTTAAGATTTGCCCTTTCAAAGGCTTGTGGGATCGCCGCTTCCGCCTTTCGACAAGCACCGAAATAAAATTGTACGACGTGCAACATCGCCTAGTCGATTTGCTGATAACGAATGCTAAACCCTCCGGAGATGAGCCCACCGAAGCTTCTGAAAAGCAGATGAAGAAGCAAAATTCCGACGACTGAAGAATCTGTTTCTGATCCATGTCACTTTCTTTGCGTAAAGCTCAAGTTTTCTAGCTCCTTCGCTTTACTCCAACGCTATTGCTAATTCTTTCCTTTCCCCTTGCGCCTGTCGCTCCTAATAGAACTTATCTGATGTTCTCACTGTTTTGTGTGACGATCTCCTCCATGTGAATCCCACTAGTTCAAATCATAATTTTTTTTATATGTGACGTGGTCATAAATATGCAATATTTTCTCCGCGCTAGCTGCTCTCAACTTCTCTCCGCTTCTCCAGGGTTTTGGCGCAGCATCTTGGGTCGAAGGAAATGTTGCGCTAGTGTGAAAATATGTCATTCAAGAAAGATGAAAATCAGACATTAGAATCTTCGTAATTTTGAGGAGGCAATCACTTAGTAATTATTACAGAATCTTCATAATTATTAGGAGAAAATTAGTCTGTAATTATTAGGAGTGATTCACCTAATAATTACTTACCAGTATTATGTCAGATTTTATTTATTTCCCTGTTTATAAATTACCTTAATTTGTTCCACGTTTTAGGCTATAAATATAGGTTGTAATTTGTTCCTATTCAAAAGAGAAAAATAAAGAAAAATTCTCTCAATTCTATCTTGAAATCTCACATGGTATCAGAGCCCAATATCGTACCCTAGCCACCGGTTTTCCTTTGAGAATGGTCGGACTCCCTTCCTGCCATCCTCTGTGCGGGAAGGGAGGGGCGGGAAGGGAGGAATCCCACCTTCGTCTTGGTCTGCTCGTCGAGAGCATTCCTTTGTCCTCTTATTTGAGTTCTGCGGCATCTTCATTCGCCTTCGTCTTCTTCGTAAGCGACATCTTCGACTCCGGCGCCTTAAGACTACTTCGTCACGTCGCTCTTCTTCGATCCTCGCCGGCCATTAGATCCTCGCCGGCCCTTCAATCCTCGCCGGCCCTTCGCTCTTCGCCTCCCAATGGATCCTAGCCGACCATTCGGTCTTCACCGGCCATTCGGTCTTCACCGGCCATTCGGTCTTCACCGGCCATTTGGTCCTTATCGGCCATTCGGTCATCGCCGGCCCTTCGGTCCTCTCTGGCCCTTCGATCCTCGCAGACACTTCGATCCTCACCGGCCATTCGGTCCTCGCCAGCGATGCCCTCCTCTGCCGCTAGAGCTCCTACCCAAGGGGCTTCGGCACTCCCGGCTTCGGCATTTCCAACTTCGGCACTCCCGGCTTCGCTACTCTCAGTTTCGGCACTCGGCTTTGACACTCTTAGCTTCGCCACTCTCGACACTCTTAGCTTCGGCACTCTCAGGCTTCGGCACTCACTGCTTGAGGATTTTTTGTCCTGACAATGTTATCAGTTTCTTGGTGGCAAATTGATGCTTCTTGACCAGTCAGCATCAAGAAGCATCAATTTGAGGGGGGATGTGAAAATATGTCAATCAAGAAGGACAAAAATCAAGCAGTAGAATCTTCATAATTATGAGGAGTCAATCACTCAATAATTATTACAGAATCTTCATAATTATTAGGAGGAAATTAGTCTGTAATTATTAAGAGTGATTCACCTAATAATTACTTACCAATATTATGTCAGATTTTATTTTTTTCTCTGTTTAGAAATTACCTTAATTTGTTCTACTTTTTAGGCTATAAATATAGGTTGTAATCTGTTCCTATTTAAAAGCAAAAAATAAAGAAAAATTCTCTCAATTCAATCTATTCTCTCAATTTTATCTTGAAATCTCACAGCTAGGAGTCTAGACACATTTTTGTTCCCAAACTCCAATAATACGGTCTCATTTCTTACATGATGGAAACCGGTTTCATGAATTAAAAGAAGAGTGAAAAGAACTAATTTTTGTGCAACCTGACTCGATGAATGCCTGTTGCGTAGAAAAAAAAAAGAATTGTATTATGACGATAATTTGGTGGTATTCTGGTGATATTTTTGTGATATTCATGTGATATTCTGGTAGTATACTAGTGGTGATCTAGTGGTATTCCTATGATATTATGGTGATATATTTGTTGTATTCTGGTTGTGTTATGATTGTATTCTGGTGGTATCATAGTAGTTTTTTGGTAGTATTTTGGTTGTATTATATGCTATTTTTGTGATATTCTGGTGATATTCTAATGATATTTTTGTAGTATTCTGTTGTATTATGGTGATATACTTGTATATTTTGGTTGTATTTTTTTATGGAATTATTGTAGTATTATAGTAATATTCTTATGGAATTCAGGTAGTATATTAGTGGTTTTTTGGTGGTATTATGATGGTATACTTATGGTATTCTACTGGTATGGTTGTGGTATTCTGATAGTATACTAGTGGTATTATGGTGATATTTTGGTGGTATTATGTTGGTATATGATCCCCGAATATTTATGCTTACCATTTTCACTTTATATTTCTTTTCAATGATAATATCTCTTTCTTTACAACAACGCCAAAAACTTGACTCTAAAGCAAATAAGAAATATATTTGAATTGTTTTATAATATGAGATTCTACGCAAATATACGTATCATTTATCAAGTAATATATGACTTTCTGATTATGTTCCGAGATATCGAATCCACAGGAAAATGTCTAAAAATATAAAGAAATAAGAAAATTAACTTTTTACTTTTTAAATTAATTTTGTAAAGTATGTTTTAAAATAGATAATTTAAAAATTACTTTTGATGTTTTTTTTTAATAAAAGGTAAGCAAACAACTAAAATTAACAAGACTACTAAATTATATGAAAGTAATGAGAATAAAATATATTTTTCCTCTTTTAATGAATCAACAATAATTATGGAATTTTGTTGGGGAAATATTTAAATGTGTTGTGCCAAATAGGAGCAATTATATTATTTACCCTTACTTGGTTCTATAAAAAAAATTAGTTAATTTAAAATTTTGAAATTTTGTAGATGGGTCAGGAAGGGAGATACCAGCTCTCACTCTAGAGTTCCCTCTATTCCCTCCACCTAGGGGCTAATGTCTCATAACAAAATTTTTCACCTCAAACCAAATAAGGGGGTTTTAGCTTGTCACTCTAAAGTCCTCTAATTTTACTCCCCATTAAAATATATATCTTCCTATTTATTTGCATTCAATTATATGAACTACAATTCTCATCTATACAATTGTATGTGATTCTTTCCAATTGTTGATTGAGACAATACAGCATTGGTTCTTACATAATCTCCCAACAATTTTAACATCTTAATTAGCCAAATCAAGAAGTAAATTAAGTGCAAGAAAATAAATCATCACAACTTCTTTCAACATTAAACATATATACTTCACACAACTTTCTTTCATAATTTAATTACTTCATCATTTAAAAGGAAAAATATAAAGTAAACTACTCAGAACTCATGGAGAAAATACAATAACAACTTGATTTGAAAGTAGAAATCATAGTGAAAACACAACAAGTTTTACTTAAAAACCAAATGTAAAAACAAAGATAAACACTTATCTGAAAATCCTCTTCATAAGACTCTGGAAGTTCTTCTGAAATTTTGCTTTCCACTAAAAGACTCCAGAGAGGTTGGCGCGCAACTCTGACTTTAGACTCCAATAAAAACTAGATAAATGGATGAAAGAAAATTGGTGAGAAGAAGGCTTCACATCAACACCTTTGTCCTTTAAAAATCACTTAAACTAAAAAAACTTAACTATCTGACTCTAAATAGTAAAACAAAGACTTTAAAAAGACTAATAAGGCCTCTCTTCTGATTATAAAACTTTATTCTTATAATTCTTCAAAAGGTGCTTTGATGTCTCTTCAAAAAATGTTCAGATTCAATATATCCACCAAAGAATGCATCTATTCATTCAAATCTGCCGTTCAAAGGAAGTTAAAGAAGTTACCACCAAACGTTATTTCAAACACCCCTTGAAAATTGCTCCAAATTTGATTTAATTCATATTTTTAAACTACTGCGCCTATGCGCCAACCATGTGACGCTTAGCCGACACTGGTCAAATTTTCACAAAGTCTATTTTTGCTCCAAATTTGATCCTCTTTTGCTCATTTTTATCATAATCAGTCATTTTAATCATAACTGCAAGAAAAGCACAAAAATACATCCTATTAAAGTGCAATATCATAAAAAATAGATATAAAAATGTGCATAAAAATATTATATATTTTAGGTGTACCAAAATCCCCAAAACTTAAAATGTTACTTGTCCTCAAGTGACTCTTAATTACATAGAAAATTTTAACATTCAAATTATTTAAATGAGTTACTTATGAAGGTTTTAAAATTTTGTTCTAGAAATGAAATAGTTCAATTTAGAAAAAATTTTAGTAAATAAGACCAACATAAAGTTTAGAAAGTTCTTAAGTAAATGTTAATGAAAATATAAGTTTCTATCTAATTGAGAAATATTTGTAGATTCTTCAAAATATAGGATTCAAGCATCTTATTTTTCTTACTTAAAAATTTTTATTTGAAAATAATTTTACTCACTATATTATAATCTCGTGCTTTAGATTTTCTCAAAACTTTTATTTTAAACTTTAGGTATGGAACCAATTTTTGATTAGGCCCTTAAATCATCAAGGTTTTCCTTCCTTTTCACATACTATTTTTCACTTTTTTTTATAAGGCAAGGATTACTGTATCTGGATAGACCTTTAATGATTTTGAATTCCACCATTCCAATTAAAACAAAGATTTGATATGTATCTTTCACTTAAAATAATAATAATAGTGTTGAAAATTATTTTTCAATAAAAGAAATTCAAGTTTTGAAAAATAAAAGTCAAATATTCTATTTTTACAAAAAAATAATATTTCTTACTAATGGTAGATTAACTATATTTATCATTTCTTCTTCTAAGAAAATTTTAACTTCAAAATTTTCATTATTACTATAAATTTTAGCTAAATTCTTTTACTCATTTATATATTCAAAATTTTGCTTCCCTAATATAACTTCATATACATAATTATTTTCAATCAAAAATCAAATTTCATTATAAGTATTCTTGAGAACAAATAAAATTTTAGTTTTTGAAAATTTATTTTTAAAATTTCCCCCAAACTTAAATTTTTAGTTAGGATTAAATATTTAAGCATAAAAAATGATACATGGGTAAGAATTAAAAACTAAAATACCATGCCAGCAGAAATTTTCATATCCTAAATATGCAAGTATAACAGTTTAAAAACAAGGAGTAAAAAGAAATCAAATTCAGTTTTTTAGTTTTTTCATAAAATAAAAATTTCAAAAGACTTCTGCAGTAGTAGAGGTTTTCAAAGCAAATACGCACCAACTTTAACATGACTAAAATCACAACAACATTAGATAATATATGGCAACAGATTTTTAAAAAAATAAACATGCAATGTAAATAGGGGTTTCTAATAGTGTTGTAAATTTTCCTAAAAGTTTTGGAATTAAATTATACACTACTAAAAACTCAAACACTAGATACACATTTAAAATATTTACTACCACAAACATACAACATAAAATATCAATTTATCATAGAAACATCTGAATGTGCATAAAAGAAATAGTTCCAACTATGCTCTATACAATATCGGAGTTCATAACAAAATACATCACATAAAAATTTAATCAACACATCACATATGAGAACATCAAATAAAAACATCACAACACATAAGAAAATCACGTAACAACATCACAAACTCAACACAAGAATCCTCCTCATCATCCTCCTCATCATCATCTTCATTCCAATCTCTGGATGACACATAAGGTATATAAAAAGGATGAGGGGACATCTCAGAACTGTGATCACCTTTAATCACTCTGTCCATGTACTGCTGATAATTCTCCTCATACTCATCATGTTTCACAATATACTTTTCAATATTTTATATCTTACCATCCATATCTTTAACATGTTCTCTGGTAAGACTCACTTTCTTTAAAACCTTTCTTAACAATCTAGTTTGTGAATCCCTTGAAGATGATGCACATGAAGTAGAAGCTCGAGAAGTAGAGGTAGCAGAAGCAGAAGCTCTGGAAGCTCTAACAGATCCTCCTTTCCAGCCAAATACTGAATGCACAGTGTAAGTGTTTACATTTACACTGGTAATGGGTTTAAGTGGCTGAAGAACCTCTTCCCATGTTTCAAACTTCACTCCAGACTGGCCATAAACAGAATGAATTAGAGAAGGAAATCTCATACCTGCAGTAGTAGCAGCTCTGGCACAGTTGAGAATATAATAAAAAATAATAGCCCCTATGTATATAGGCTTTCCTTGCTGAAAACAATGGTTCAAAACAGCTCTTTCTCTCGTAACTTCACTAACATGACTTGAAGGAAACTACTTTGATGAGATAAAGTAATGCCATGCCTTTGAGGTGGCATTCAACTTAGAGGCCTGAAAATTTAATCTTCTTTCATTTGTTATCTTCCAGAAACCTCTTCCATCAGTAAGAAAAGATATTATCTCATCTAGCTCTCCCTCAGAAGGGTGATAGTTGGCATAAAAACAAAACATATCAGGAGATAAATGGTAAAATACATTAATTACCGCAGGTGAAAAATGCACTTGTTGACCTCGAACCATCACCATATTTTCTGCTGCTGGCAAGTTTGCATAAAACTCTATAACAACAGAAACAACAGCAACAACGGAGAAGCAACAGTAATTTTCTCAATTTCTTCTAGTAATCATTTCTTCAATCTCTCTCCCTAGTTTACTAAAAAACTCATTCAGGAATCAATTTACGCGATGAAAGTACGTCGACGTATCTATCCTCCGCTCTAGAACTGACAAATTTGTTGGAATAAAATCTCGCTTTCTCTTTCGAGTGCTTAGACTTTGGAGACATATCTAAAAATTAACAAAAAAATTCACCATAAATTCCAAAATCAAACTAAACTTGCTAATTTAACTTCCAAAGGCAAATTTAACTAAATCCAAGAAATTTCTCATACTTTTCCTCAAATTTGCACCATGATTAGTGATTTTCATATTTTTCAATAATGTACTCAAAATACATGGTGAAAACAAATAATTTTTACTTAGGAGAAGTGCTCAGACCTCAAGGAACTCAAATCCAACAAATTTCGGCGAAATCGACTCTTAAATGATCCTATTAAGTGATACCCTAGGCTTCTATTTCTCGAAATCGAAAGGTTGAAGATGATGGGGTAGTTAAAATGGAAAATTTCAGGTTTTTAACTGTAGAAAACCAATTTTTCGCGAACTGACGCCTATGCGTGGAGCATAAAGTGCATAGCCGTGAAATTTGGTGCTTAAGCGCCGACGGTTTGGCGCTTAGCCGCCAGTGCCCAAATTTTGACAATTAATTTTAATGGCACAAAATCACTTAGTTAATCTCCATCAATCACTTCAATTAATTATTTCTCCCCCATAAACTCTTCTAATGCTAAAAAATTACACTAAAATTTTCATTTGATTCCAAACAAATTTCACACAAACACAAACTTATATTTCATTAATAACAAACCAAAGTTAATACAAACTAAAAATTTCTATCCAAACTTTTTGGATGAAATTACCCAATACATGTGTTCATAACACAGTTCATAAAACAAACTTACATCATTAAGATGTAACAAACATCAAATTAAAGTGCAACAAAACACAAACATAAATTACAAACACAAAACACTTAACACAAAAAACCAAATCACAATACTACACTTAATTTAATTCCAATCTCCTGCAGGTAGATTATATCCAGAACCACCATTAGTTCCATTTAAACCATCTGGAATATAAATCTGGTAAAACGGGCGATGATTAAAAACTCTTCTTCTTACCATTTGTTCTTCAGATACATCGCTCTATTTACTTCTACCACATGACTTGTATGACTGAATTGCATTTTGAGTTGTCATCCAATATGCGCTAAATGAGTGTTAGTTTCATTTACCTTTGGTTCAATTGATTCCACATCAGCTTCAATCTTCGCAATCATTTTTGCAATTCCTTGAATACTAATTGCTAGGAATCCGTTGAATAACTCTTGCGCACTTTTACTAATAAACTTCTTCTTGTTGGCTTCCTCCTTCTTCTTAACTCGCTCTCCCAAGAAGACATTTTTGCACTTAAAATACTGTTCTTTAGACTCAGGAATAAAAAAAAGAATTGGGGCAAGTATTTCTTTAATTTAGGACCCTTTTATAGACTTGGAAAGGCATAAAACCGACCCTAGACGTGTTAAAAATCCAAAATAACTCCCAAATTTACTTCCCCATGACTTCGGCATCCAGAAACCATTTTTTCACGTTTTTTGTAACTCCAGCGCCTAAGCGCCAATCTGCGGCGCATAGCCGACAGTACTCTATTTAGCACAGGTCTGTTAAACATCCAAATCTTCATTTTGACTCCTCTAAGTCATCAAATAAGGTAAAAATAACACCACTATAGCATATAAACTTCAAAACACTACCACATAATCTTAAAAACAAGCAAACAAAGCACACAAAGCAAACATAAAATAAAGCACACCGATAACTATGGGTTGCCTCCCACAAAACGCTTGGTTTAATGTCTTCAGCCTGACATACCCAGAGCTTATTCTGAGTGACCCAACATCAAATAATTATCAAGTTTAAGTTGCTGGACTAAAAAATATGGTTTAAGTCTATGACCATTAACTTTAAATATTTTTCTAGTCTTAGGATCTTGAATATCCACAACTCCATAGGAATAAACTTTCATCACAATAAATGGACCCATCCACCTGGACTTAAGTTTTCCAGCAAATATTTTCAATTTAGCATTATACAATAAAACATTTTGTCCTGGCTCAGGATTTTTAGTAAGAATCTTCCGATAATGTCACAACTTCATCTTTTCTTTATAAATCTTAGCATTTTCATAAGATTCATTCCTTATCTCTTCAAGCTCATTTAATTGCAATAATCTCTTTTCTCCATCATTTTTCAAATTATAATTTAACTCTTTAATAGCCCAATATGCTTTTTGCTCAAGTTCAACTGGTAAATGACAAGTTTTTCCAAAAATTAGCATATATGGGTACATTTCTATATGAGTTATGTAAGCAGTCCTATAGGCCCACAAAGCATAATCCAGTTTAATTGGCCAATCCATTCTGTTTAGATTAACAGTCTTTTCCAATATTCTTTTAATTTCATGATTGGATAATTCAACCAAACCACTTGTCTGCGGATGATAAGCAGTAGCAATGCGATGGTTAATATGATTTTTCTTTGTTAACTTTTTCATAATCGCATTTCTAAAATGACTTCCCCCATCAGTTATGATTACTTTTGGTATTCCAAATCTGCAAAATATATTATTTCTTAAAAACTTTGTAACACTTTGAGCATCACATCGAGGTAAAGCAACAGTTTCTATCCATTTGGATACATAGTCTACTGCTATCAAAATGTATATATTTCCGAAAGATGGTATAAATGGTCCCATGAAATCTAATCCCCAAACATCAAATATTTCAACTTCTAACTTATAATTGAGGGGCATCTCATTTCGTCTAGAAATATTGCCTACACGTTGACATCGATCACAATTTTTAATATAAGCATTAACATCCTTAAAAATTGTAGGCCAATAAAATCCAGATTGTATGATTTTATTTGTAGTTTTATCAACTCCAAAATATCCCCTATTATTAGAATTATGACGTTTTTGAATAATTTCATAAGTTCTTCTAATGACACATATCTTCGAATGATTAGATCATTTTCTTGTTTATATAAAAATGGGTCATCCCAAAAATAAGTCTTAGCTTCAAATACAAATTTCTTCCTCTCCTGGTATGTCAACCATAGGGTAAAATATTACTAACAATAAAGTTTACAATGTCGGCATACCACGAAACACACCACTCATTAACAGTGAACAATTTTTCATCATGAAAAAAATTCATTAATTTTTTCAGCATCACAGAGAGATTTTTCAATTTTAAGCCTGGACAGATAATCAACAATTTGATTATCAGCACCCTTACTATCTTAAAATCAAATTCTTACAATAGAAGAATCCATCTTATCAGTCTTGGTTTTGAATCCTTCTTTTTCATTAAATATTTAATAGGAGAATGTTCAGTATGCACCACACATTTAGTTCCAATGAAATATGATATGAATTTATCAAAAGTAAATACTATAGCTAATAACTCTTTCTCAGTAGTGGTATAATTAATTTGAGTTTCATTAAGAGTTTTACTAGCATGGTAAATTACTTTAAAAATCTTATCATATTTCTGACCTAAAACATCTCCAATAGCATAATCAATAGCATCACACATTAATTCAAAAAGTTTTTTCCAGCTTGGTGAGACTATAACAGGTGCAGTGATTAATTTTTCTTTTAATGTTTCAAAAGCTTTTAGGCATTCATCATCAAAATAAAAAATTATATCTTTTTCCAGTAAACCACATAAAGGTTTTAAAATTTTTTAAAAGTCTTTAATATACTTCTGTAGAATCCAGCATGTCCTAAAAAACTTCTAATTCCCCTTACATTAGTTGGGCAAGGTAAATTTGAGATCACTTAAATTTTTGCAGGACTACCTCCATATCATTTTCTGATATACGTTGTCCTAAAACTATTCCTCCTGCTACCATAAATTGGCATTTTTCCCTGTTAAGGACCAAATTAGTTTCTTCACAGCATTTTAAAACTTTAAACAGATGTTCTAAACATGATTCAAATGAAATTCCGAACACTGTAAAGTCATCCATAAAAACTTCAATTTTTTTTTCAATTAATTCACAGAAAATTGCCATCATACATCTCTGAAATGTAGCAGAGGCATTATATAAACCGAAGGGCATTCTTCTAAAAGTAAACGTACCATAAGGACTGGTAAACGTTGTTTTCTCTTGATCCTCAAGAGCAATCTATATTTGGTGGTAACCAGTATATCCATCCAGAAAACAAAAATATTTATGGCCAACTAGTCTATCCAACAATATAGAAAGGGAAGTGAAAAATGGTCTTTCCTTGTAGCAAGGTTTAATTTTCTATATTCAATACATATTCTCTATCTTGTAACTTGTCCTGTTAGTATAATCTTATTCTTTTCATTAATAGTCACAGTAACTCTTCCTTTCTTAGGAACACAGTGAATAAGACTAAACCATGCACTATCTGAAATAGGGTAGATAAATCCAACATCCAACCACTTTAAATTTCTTTTTTAGCAACTTCTTTCATGACAGGGTTTAATCTCCTTTAAGGATCAGACCGATGTTTACAGTTATCTTCCATAAGGATTCTATGCATACAAATTGAAGGACGAATTCCTTTAATATCAGCTATTTTCCATCTAAAGGCTTTCTTATATTTCTTTAAAATTTCAAACAAACTCTCTTCTTCTTTCTTAGTCAATTGAGAGGAAATTATAACTGACATCTAAAAAGGCATACTTCAAATGGTTAGGAAGCAACTTTAAATCAAGTTCAGGAGGTTTTTCAATTGATGGACCAAAAGATTCATCTTTTTTAATAATGTCCAACAATTCAAAATTTTCATGAACATAATTTAAATCTTCTTCATGAAAATCTTCAGAATGTTGTAATTCATTTTCTTGCTCGTATTCCAATTCGTTACTTTCAAATTTTTCTTCATAAGCTGATTTGAAATGACGTTCACTCAACTATCTGATAGCATCCACCCTATAACATTCATCATCTTGAACACTTGCAGGATATTTCATTGATTTTGAAATATTGAATGTAACAGTTTGATTATTGACTCTCATTGTTAATTCACCTTTTTGCACATCTATCATTGCTCTGCCTGTGGCTATGAAAAGTTAACCTAAAATTATGGGTATCTCTTTATCTTCCTCCATATCTAGTATAATGAGATCAACAGAAAAGATAAATTGATCCACTTTCACCAATACATCCTCTATAACTCCTTTAGGATATGTGATCGAACGATCCGCTAATTGCAGAGTTACAGTAGTATGAGTTATTTCTCATAATCTCAGTCTTTTGAATATTGATAATGGCATAAGGTTAATGCTTGCACCTAAATCACATAAATCTTTTCCATAAAATCTATCTCCGATTGCACATGGAATTGTGAAACTACCAGAATCTTTAAGCTTTTTAGGAAGCTTTTTCTAAATTATTGCACTGCCCTCTTCACTAAGTGAAAAAATTTCATTATCTTCAAACTTCCTTTTTCTATTGAGAATATCCTTCATAAATTTCATATAGCTTGGCATTTGTTCTAAGGCTTCAGCAAATGGAATGTTGATTGTAAGCTTCTTAAATATCTCCAAGAACTTTGAAAATTGCTTATCAAACTTTTGTTGATGAAGTCTCTGAGGAAATGGAGGTGGTGGCTTTTCTAAATCATTCTTAGGTGGAGAAATAGGTCTTTCCAAATCTTTCAGAGTGTTCTCTTTTGGTTTTTCAATATCTTCTCTCTCTACTTCAATCTTTTTTTGAATTCTACCTTCCAACTCTCTTCTACTTCTCAGTTGAATTGCTTTTAACTGCTTTTCAGTCTTATCTCTTGGATTTACTTCAGTATTACTAGGAAGTGTTCCTTGGGATCTATTACTTAATGAATTGGCAATTTTTCCTAATTAATTCTCAATATTTCTGATTGTAGCTCCTTGACTTTGCAATTAATTTCCCATTTGTAGCACCACTTCTTCAATAGAAAACTTCTTCTCCTTAAACTGTGAAGTATTGTTAAATCCTGGAGGATAAGTTGTTCTATAATTATTATTCCCTTGGTTGTTCCAGTTCCCAAATGGGTTTACTTGGTTGTTCCCCCATTGTTGATTACTACCACCCTGATTATTGTTATTCCAGTTAAAGTTTGGATGGTTTTTCCAACATGGGTTATAATAATTGGAATATGGGTTATTATGCTTATTTATAACATTCAAAGTTTCTGGTGAAGTTTAAGAATCAACCATTTGGCTTAATGAATTTTCTTCAATCATGGAAATTGACTGAGAAAAATTCATTCCAAATTAGTCTATCTTTCTTGAAATTGCAGTAAATTGATTTGCTAGCATTGCAAAAGCATCATTATCATGAATATTGGCTACCTTTTTAGGATTTAACCTTTCAGAAGGCCATTGAAAATTGTTAGTAGTCATTTCTTTAATTAAAGCATAAGCATCAGCAAACTGTTTAGACATTAATGAACCACCAGCAGCGGCATCAATAATAGATCTAAGAGATCCAACTAATCCATTATAAAAAGTTTGAATTATTAACAAATTTGGTATAGAATGATGTGGACACTTTCTTAAGGGACCTTTAAATCGTTCCCATGCTTCATATATTGTTCACCTTCAAACTAACAAAAAAGATGTGATATCATTTCTAAGCTTCACAGTCTTTGATGATGGAAAATATTTAGCAAGGAATTTTTGTGCTAAATCACCCCAAGTTTTGATAGATCAAGGTGGTAATGAATTTAACCATATCTTAACATTATCCCTTAGTGAAAGAGGAAAAAGTCTAAGTCTAACAACATCATCAGAAACCCCATCATATTTAAAAGTAACACACAATTCTAGAAAATTGGCAAGATGTAAATTAGGATTTATTAGATACTATTTGGATAATAGTAGGTTTAAGTTCAAATGAATTAGCAACTACGACAGGGTGTTGAATACTACCATAAAGTTCATCCACCGTAGAGTTAGCATAATCCCTTAAAGGTCTGAATTCTTGATGGATGTTAATATTTTAATTTTCTTGATTATTTTTATCTTTTTTAGTATTTTTAATTTTTTTTCTTATAGTTCTCTCTAATTAAGAATTGTAAGGCATAAGTCCTTCAGAACCTGAACTACTCATACATAACAATAAAATAAGATAAAGTAAAACACACTAACAAAAGAAAAGAAAGTAAAAGTTTTAATTTTTCTTAATCTTATTTATATGAAATTTTAATTAATTTTCCCGGCAACGACGCCAAAAACTTGATCCCCGAATATTTATTCTTACTGATCCTCTATTACAATATACAAGGTTTAATCCTTTAATTTTCTTGTTTGAATTTCTTCCTTTACAACTATGCCAAAAACTTAACTCCAAAGCCAAGTAAGATTTCAATTATGTCTTCAAATAGTAGGGATTTTAGCCAAGTATACGTATTGTAATCAAGTAATATAGAGTTTTCTAATTAAGCCCCAAATATCGATCCCACGGAGATCGAGGTTAATCACGGCGGCTTTCAAGAAAAGTTCTAGTATACAATAACAAGCCCTAGCTTGGAAAGTCGATAAAAGTTTGGTTTTAATTATATCTAAAAATTATCACTACATTACTACTTTTACTCCTAAACTAAAATGCTTAGAGAAAAATAGAAAGTGGGTTGGATATATTAAAATTACTCTTCCTCATGCAATGAAATTAGTGCCATGTGTAAAAATAAAACAAGTAGCGAGAGAGATTGTGACAAATATGAGAAATTATATTCTTTACCCTTACTTGGTTCTATGAAGAACATAAGTTAATTTGATGATTTGAAATCTTGTAGATGGGTTAGGTAGGGAAGATACTAACTCTCACTCTAGAGTTCCCTCTTCTCCCTCCACCTGGGGGCTAACATCTTATAACAAAACTTTTCACATCAAACCAAATTAGGGGCTTTAGTCTGTCACCTAAAGTCCTCTAATTCTAAACCTCTTAAACATGCATATCTCCCTATTTATTTGTACTCAACCATATGGACTACATTCTCACCCATATAATCTCATGTGATTTTTACCAATAGTTGACTGAGACAATACCACATTGGTTCTTACATGTTCTCACAATAGATTTTAACATACAAGTTGATCAAGTTTACATGTAAATGAAGATCAAAGTAAAATCATCACAATATATTCTAACTCTACTCAATTCTACATCCTACACATGCATACTAATTCATTGTAAGAGGTAAGAGTAAAGAAAACTACTCGCTACACATGGAGAACAACAAGAACTTTTCGTTGAACAAGTCTTTGAAACCATACAAACAAACTACTAAATTCAAATCAAAATACAAGGAAAATACTTATCTCTGATGAAAATCAAACTCTCCTTGTATAGAAAAATCAATCTTCTTGTAATCCTCTCTAAGAACAAAGTGAAAAGAAAAGAAGAAATTCTCACACTCTCTCTTTCTCTCTCACCTTGTCGCCCTACTTAGGGCTAACGCCCAAGCCTTCTTCTTCTTCTCCTCTTCTAATCTTCTCCTCCTCTAAAATCTTATTCTTCAAGAGTTCAAGTGTGTTATTATAATTTCCCAAGAGATGCTTAAGTGTCTCTTCAAAAAGAGTCCACATTCAATGAATCTTCAAAAGGGTGCCTTAAGTGCCTTTTCACTCCAAGAGACATATCACTTCCATAATAACTCCTTCTAACCGACCCAAACTCTTCTAGAAAGTTTATTTTATCATTCCTAATGAATTTCCAACGAGACACACTTTGCAACGCTTCAAAAATTGTCCAAATCCATCATTTCTTCTAGAAGTTATGCGAAAAACCATAACTGAAGGCTATGCGCCGAAGGTTTGGCGCATAGGCGCCACTGTCTGGTGGCTATGCACCAACTGGTGGAGCCTAGGCGCCAGACACAGGTACAAATGTGTCCTGTTTGACCAGTTTTGCTTTGGTATATTCCGGTTCAACCCGTTTTGCTCCGGTATGCTCCATTTTGGTCCATTTTTGTTCCTTTTGCTTCAATCACTCCAAATTCTTTAATTTGATGTACCTAAAACAAGACACAAGAAAACATACCTTTTAAGTGCAATATCATTATAAAATATAACATAAAAGTTAGTATAGTTTTAGGTTGATCAAATTCCCCTAAACTTAAACTTTACTTGTCCTCACGTAATACTACACTTTTAAAATAATTTTTGTAGATTAGAGTTAATGGGTCACCCTTTAGAATTGCTAAAATTTTATTTTAAAATTGAATAGTCCAACCTAGAAGAACATTTAGTGAATCAGACTAGCCCAGGGTCTAAAATATTTATCATCAAACTTTGGAATTTGTTTTCCTTCCTAATTTAAAAAAATTTGCAGATTTTTCGAACTTCGGATTCTATGAACTTTACTTTCTAGACTTAAGAACTCTCTTAAAAATAATTTTACTAATATAAGTATATAAAGCAAGCTTAGGATTTTTCTAAGTTCTTTACTCTAGAAAGACTCAATTGAAACTAATTTTTGATTAGGAGATCTCCTCAAGCTTCTCCTCACTTTTTTTTTCAGGATCTTTTTGATCCACTTTTTTCTGCTCTTATATATATATATATATATATATATATATGAGGATTACTATATCTGGAGAAGTCCTTAAATGATTTTGAATTCCACTATTCTTCTCTAAAGTTAAAATTATTACTTTCCTTCACTTGAAAAGATGTATTTCTTAAAATACTTTTTAAAAGAGCCTTAAATGTTTGAAAAAAATATTCTAAGAATCCTTACTTTTCCAAAAATACATTTCTTCCTACTAAAGATAGTTATTAATTTTTCCATGTTCTCCACTAAATATCCTTAACTCTAGGTTCACCCTTTTCACTAAAAATATCAACTAAGTTTTTCTACTCCATTTATATACTTAAAATTCTAACATTCTTAAGATGACTCCATATAACAATAATAATTAAAAGTAAAATACAATTTTATTTTTAGTACTTTTGAAAACAAGTAAGGTTTAAATTTGAAATATTTTTCTTTCCCCCCAAACTTAAGCTCAAACATTTGTAACAATTAAGTACAAAAATATGTGGCAGGAAAAGATCACTTTTACATTTTTCAACACATCCTACAAAAATATCAACAAATAGCACTTGGTAGAATATTGCAGTAGAAAGTAAATCTAGCCAAAACATGCTTGACATAACACTATAAAGGAATTTTAAATTGTAGAATAGGTACAAACTGAAGATTAAACAAGAACACATTTTAAACTTTATAAAGGAATTGCTGGATGCTAACAAGTCTAAAATATTAAGATAAGTTTTGTTGTTTCCAATGACTCATTTAACTTGACTCATAAACATAGACACACAAACTCCAATACATAAACTCACAAATTTCATAAGCAAACAACAACTGAGGTTAATTTGATCTCCCTTCTACTCACATTTCCCCTCCTTACTTTCAATTTCTAACAGAAGAAACTACACTAATAACGTGGGTGTATTAAATTTTTTTTTATATGGTTATCACCATTGGACCAGAATTTCCCTAATATAAAAATTCATGTGTTTCCAATTTCAGGTTTACTTTAAGTCTAAGGTATACACAATCTAGAAAATAAAAGTAGTGCAGTTCATCCAGATGTTGTTCACTAAGTAAGTCCATGAGCTTACTCAGTAAAAACAAAGTCAAATAAAGGAAGTAATACAGTTGACATGGAGTGGTCTAAGTCCAAACTCTACTTGATTCAAGGTAATGCTCAGCTCTAGTTGAGAACTAAGTCGTAACAGACTCGTCAGCCTGCTACTACCAGAAGTCATATACAAATTTAGTCAAGACCAAGGCATAACCTCACAACAAGGGTCAAAGTCCAACATCTCACTATCATCCAATCCAACATAACAACAATCACACTAAATAGATAACAAAGATAACCATGAGTTGACTCCCATGAAGTGCTTGGTCTAACATCGACGACCCGATGTATCTAATGTTTACTCTGGTTGCCCCAGCTTCAGAATCTCATTTATTTTGTCTGTATACCACAAAATATGCCATTCAGGGATTTTGAATAACGTTTTTTTAGGAAATCTTTTACTGAATTCATCATTTAATTCAGGTTCTTCTTGTGATTGAGTCAAATCCGAAGATATAAAGACTGGTGGTGTACATGAAATCCCTAAATAGGTAGGCTTTAAAATTGTATGGGGTACATTCATCTTAAGTTCATGAGATTTTTCAACATATGGAATTAAAAGTTTACTATTTTTGGTAACGTGCATCATTTTATACCTCTCCTGAACATACGTACAGTCTTCTTTAAATAACATTTTCAACTCATCATGAAAGTTCATTTCAATCTCATATGTTAACTTACTCTCAAAACTTTCTTAGAAATGGTCTTTACTTAGATAATAAATTTCATCCATCCAAAAACAATCATCATATTTTCTCTCAATTAGATATTTCATAGTCTTTAATACATCAAAAGTGACTTCCTAGTCATTAATATTCATAGTCAACTCATTTTTTTGCACATCTATCATAACTTGTCTAGTAACAAGGAATGATCTCCCCAAAATAATTGGATTATCTTTATCGTCCTCCATATCTAATACAATAAAGTTCAAAGGAAAGATAATTTTATCCACTTTAACAAGCACATGTTCTATAACCCCTTTTGGATAAATGATAGATCGATTAGCTAACTGAAGGGTTACAGCAGTGGGAGAAATATTAGCTAAACCTAAACTTCTAAATATAGATAGAGGCATCACATTAATGCTCACTCCTAAATCACATAAAGCTTTTCCACATAATTTTTCTCTAATTGCATAAGGAATTGCAAAGCTACAAGGATCTTTAAGTTTCTGAGGAAGCTTTTTCTAAAGTATAGCGCTGCACTTCTTACTTAGTGCAACTGTCTCTTAATCCCCAAGTTTCCTTTTCTTGTTTAATATATCCTTCATAAAATTTGCATAACTTAGAATCTGTTCCAAAGCTTTAGTGAAAGGAATATTTATTGTTAACTTCTTAAGTAGTTTCAAGAATTTTGAAAATTGTTTATCCAACTCATGGTATCCATGTCTTTGAGAAAATAGAGGTAGTGGTCTTTCTAAATTGGCATTAGTTGGAGATAAAAATTTTTCCAGATCCTTAGAATCATGTTCTTTAGGTCTTTTAGTTTCTTTGGTTTCTCTCACAACTTCTTTCTCTTTTCTAACCACATCCTCTATCTCTCTTCCACTTCTTAATCGGACACCTTCTACTTGTTCATTAGTGTTCTCTTCAGAATTGATCTCTATGTTGCTAGAAAGTGTTCCTTAGGGTCTATTGCTAAGCGAGTTAGCAATTTGTTGCAGTTGATTCTCTATGTTTCTAATCACAACATTTTGACTTTGCAACTGGTTTCCCATTTGTAATACCACTTCTTCTGTAGACATCTTCTTATCCTCAAATTGTTGATCTTTGTTAGAGTCTGAAGGATATGATGGTCTGTAGTTTGTGTTCCCCTGATTATTCCAACTTCCATTAGGATTTGCATGATTATTTTCCCATTGTTGGTTTCCACCCTCAGTAGTAAGATTCTAGTTAAAATTTGGATGGTTCTTTCAACCTGGGTTATAAAAGTTAGAATACGGGTTGTTTATGGTATTTAAAGTCTCATATGATAAGTTAGAATCAATCATATGCCCTAATGAACTTTCCTCACTTACTGAAGTAAATTGAGGCTGGTTCATTCCAAATTGGTCCAACTTCCTTGATATTGCAGCAACCTGAATGCAAGAATTAAAATTGCATTTGTATCATGAACACTGACTATTTTTTTAGGATTTACCCTTAGAGAGGGCCATTCAATTTCATTTGTAGCCATTCTTTCAATTAATGCATACGCTTCATTAAATGGTTTTGACATTAACAATCCACCAGCAGCAGCGTCAATTATAGACCTAAGGGATCCTACGAACCCATTGTAAAAGTTTGAATGATTAACCAATTAGGCAGAGCATGGTCTGGACACTTTCTTAGGAGTTCCTTAAATCTTTCCCAAGCTTTGTATATTGATTTCCCTTCATACTAACAAAATGAAATAATATCATTTCTAAGTTTAGTAGTCCTTGAAGGTGGAAAATACTTAACAAGGAATTTCTGAGTTAACTTCTCCCAATTTTTAATAGAGCCAGGTGCTAATGAGTTCAACCATATTTTAGCCTTATCCCTTAGTGAGAAAGGAAAAAGCCTTAGTCTAACAGCATCTCTGACATGCCTTATAATGAAATGTAGCACAAAGTTCTAGAAAACATGATAAGTGTAAATAGGGATCCTCCAAAGGAGTTCCCCCAAACAGGTTGTTCTGCACTAGTTGGATAATCTCTGGATTAAGTTCAAACGAGTCAGCTTCTACGACAGGGATTTGAATACTTTAATGTTCGTAGGATTTACATAATCCCTCAATGATTTAAGATGATTTTCCAAGTTATTATTTTGAATGTTTTCCATTCCATTTCTAGTTTTTTAAGTCCTTTCTCTTTTTTTGATTTTTTTCCTTTTTTCTAACTCGGGATCATAAGGCACATGTCCTGTAGATCCTTTAGTTCACATACATAAGACAACATATAATACATTAACAATTAAACAAAAAATATTTTCAACACAAGAAAATATTTTCACAAACACTTTTTTTTTCACACAAACAGTTTCTTCACAACTTTTTTTCATACAAAAAACACATTTCACACAAAATAGTTTTTACGACACTACAATTTTCCAAGTCTAAGACTAAATACTTCAACTAAAATCCTCCTAAAAGTTAAGATCAACCGTTGCAATCCCCGACAACGGTGCCAAAAACTTGATCCCCGATTACAATATACAAGAGTTTAATCCTTTAATTTTCTTGTTTAAATTTCTTCCTTTACAATTGTGCCAAAATTTTGACTCCAAAGCAAAGTAAGATTTCAATTATGTCTTCAAATAGTAGGGATTTTACGCAAGTATAAGTATCATTATCAAGTAATATAGAGCTTTCTGATTAAGCCCTGAATATCGATCCCACTGAGATTAGATTAATCACATCAGCTTTCAAGAGAAGTTCTAGTCTACAATAACACGCCCTAGCTTAGAAAGTTAATAAAAGTTTGGTTTTAATTATATCTAAAAATTATCACTACAATAATACTTCTACTCCTAAACTAAAATACTTAGAGAAAATTAGAAAGTGGGTTGGATATATTAAAAATACTCTTTCTCATGCAAAGAAATTAGTGTCATGTGTAAAAATAAAACAAGTGCCGAGAGAGATTGTGACAAATAGGAGCAATTATATTCTTTACCCTTACTTGGTTCTATAAAGAACATAGTTTAATTTGATGATTTGAAATCTTTTAGATGGGTTCGGCAAGGAAGATACTTGCTCTCCCTCTATAGTTCCCTCTTCTACGTTCACCTGGGGGCTAACATCTCATAACAAAACTTTTCACATCAAACCAAATTAGGGGCTTTAGTCTGTCACCCTAAAGTCCTCTAATTCTACACCTCTTAAACATGCATATCTCCCTATTTATTTTCACTCAACCATATGGACTACATTCTCACCCTTATTATCTCATGTGATTTTTACCAATAATTGACTGAGACAATACCTCATTGGTTCTTACATGTTCTCACAACAGATTTTAACATGCAAGTTGATCAAGTTTACATGTAAATGAAGATCAAAGTAAAATCATCACAATATATTCTAACTCTACTCAATTCTATATCCTACACATGAATAATAATTTATTATAAGAGGGAAGAGTAAAGAAAACTACTCACTATACATGGAGAAACAACAAGAACTTTTCATCGAACAAGTCTTCGAAACCATACAAACAAACTACTAAGTTCAAATCAAAATACAATGAAAATACTAATCTCTAATGAAAATCAAACTCACCTTGTATAGCAAAAGCAATCTCCTTGTAATCCTCTCCGAGAACAAAGTAAAAAGAAAAGAAGAAATTCTCACACTCTCTCTTTCTCTCTCACCTCGTTGCCCCACTTGAGGCTAACGCCCAAGCCTTATTCTCCTCCTCTAATCTTCTTCTCCTCTAAAAACTTATTTTTCAAGATTTCAAGTGTGTTATTATAATTTCCCAAGAGATGCTTATGTGTCTCTTCAAAAAGATTCCACATTCAATGAATCTTCAAAAGAGTGCCTTAAGTGTCTTTTCACTCCAAGAGACACATCTCTTCCATAATAACTCCTTCTAACTGACCCAAAGTCTTCTAGAAAATTTATTTTATCATTCCTAATGAATTCCCCACGAGACACACTTCGCAACACTTCAAAAATCATCCAAAGTCGACGTTTCTTCTAGAAGTTATGCCATAAACCGTAACTGGCAGCTATGCACCCAAGGTTTGGGGCATAGGAGCCACTGCCTGGTGGTTATGCACCAACTAGTAGCGCTTAGGTGCTAGACACAGGTACAAATGTGTCTGGTTTGACCCGTTTTGCTTCTGTATGGTCTGGTTCAACCCGTTTTGCTTCTGTATGCTTCATTTTGGTTCATTTTGGTTCCTTCTGCTCCAATCACTCCAAATTCTTCAATTTGATGTACCTACAACCAAAAACACAAGAAAACATACCTTTAAAGTGCAATATCATTATAAAATATAACATAAAAAGTAGTATATTTTTAGGTTGATCATTTACATTTTTCACTTTATATTTCTTTTCAATGATAATATCTCTTTATTTGCAACAATGCCAAAAACCTAACTCTGAAGCAAATATGAAATATATTTTAATTGTTTTATAATATGAGATTCTACGCAAGTATACGTATTGTTTATCAAGTAATATAGGACTTTCTGATCAAGCCCTGAGATGTCGAATCCACAGGGAAATGTCTAAAAATATAAAGAAATAAGACAATTAACTTTTTACTTTTTAAATTGATTTTGTAAAGTATGTTTTAAAATATATAATTTGAAAACTATTTTTGATGTTTTTTTTAATAAAAGATAAACAAGCAACTAAAATTAGTAAGCCTACTAAATGATATGAAAGAAATGAGAATAAAATATCTTTTTACTCTTTAAATGAATCAATAATAATTATGGAATTTTGTTGTGGAAGTATTTAAATGTGTTGTACCAAATAGGACCAATTATATTCTTTACCCTCACTTGGTTCTATAAAGAAAATTGGTTAATTTGAAGTTTTGGAATTTTGTAGTTAGGTTAGGCAGGGAAGATACCAGCTCTCACTCTAGAGTTCCCTCTATTCCCTCCACTTAGGACCTAACATCTCATAACAAAATTTTTCACCTCAAAACAAATTAGGGGGCTTTAGCCTGTCACTCTAAAGTCCTCTAATTTTACTCCCCATTAAAAACATATCTCCCTATTTATTTGCATTCAATTATATGGACTACAATTCTCATCCATACAATTGCATGTGATTCTTTTTCAATTGTTGATTGAGATAATACCACATTGGTTCTTACATAATCTCACAACAAATTTTAACATCTTAATTGGCCAAATTAAGAAGTAAATTAAGTGCAAGGAAATAAATCATCACAACTTCTTCCAATATTAAACATATATACTTCACACAACTTCCTTCCATAATTTAATTACTTCATCATTTAAAAGTAAAAATATAAAAAAAACTACTCAAAACTCATGGAGAAAACACAATCACAACTTAATTTGAAAGTAGAATTCATAGTGAAAACACAATAAGTTTTTCTTAAAAACCAAATGTAAAAATAAAGATAAACACTTATCTGAAAATCCTCTCCACAAGACTCGAGAAGTTCCTCTGAAATTTTGCTTATCACTAAAAGACTCTAGAGAGGTTGGCGCCCATGTCAGTTGACTCAAACTCTGACTTTAGACTCCAATACAAACTAGATAAATGGATGAAAGAAAATTTGTGAGAAGAAGGCTTCACACCAACCCCTTTCTCCATTAAAACTCACTTAAACTAAAAAGACTTAACTAACTGACTCTAAATAGTAAAAAAAACACTCTAAAAAGACTAATAAGGCATCTCTTCTGATTTATAAGACTTTATTCTTATAATTCTTCAAAAGGTGCTTTGGTGTCTCTTAAAAATATGTCCAGATTCAATGTATCCACCAAAGAATGCATCTCTTCATTCAAATTTACCGCCCAAAGGAAGTTAAAGAAGTTACCACCAAAAGTTGCTTTAAACACCCCTTAAAATTGACGCCAAATTTTATTTTATTCGTATTTTTAAGCTGTCATGCCTATGCGCCAATCATGTGTCACTTAGCCGCCACAGCTCAAATTTTCACATAGCCTATTTTTGCTCTAAATTTGATCCTCTTTTGCTCCTTTTTATCGTAATCATTCATTTTAATCATACCTGCAAGAAAAATAAAAAAAATACATTCCATTAAAGTGAAATATCATCAAAAATAGGTATAAAAATGTGCATAAAAATACTATATATTTTAGGTGTATCAGTATACTTGTGGTATTCTGCTGGTATACTTGTGGTATTCTTGCTATATACTAATGGTATTATTGTTGTATTATGGTGGTATTCTTGTGGTATTTTGGCGATATTCTGGTGGTATTCTTGTGATATTCTGATGATATTCTGATAGTATACTAGTGGTATTTTTCTGGTATTGTGGTGGTATATTTGTGATATTCTAGTTGTATTATGATGAGTTTTTGGTGGTATTCTGGTGTTATTTTGGTGGTATTTTTGTTGTATTTTGTTTGTATTATGGTGGCATTCTGACAGTATTATGGTGGCATTCTGGTTGTAGTATGGTGGTATATTTCTGATATTTTGTTTGTATTATGTTGGTATTTTGGTGATATTATCATGGTATTCTTGGTGATATTTTGGTTGTACTTTGGTGGTATTCTGGTAGTATACTAGTGGAATTCTTGTGATATTATAGTGTGGTATACTTGTGGTATTCTGCTGGTATATTTGTGGTATTCTAGTAGTATACTAGTAGTATTATGATGACATTTAGGTGGTATATACTTATGGTATTATACTGGTATTCTTGTCACATTCTGGCTAAAAGTTAGTGATATTATGGTTGTATTATGGTTGTATTCTTGTGGTATTGTAGTAATATTCTGATGGTATTTTTGTGGTATTGTGGTATTGTGGTGGTATTCTGTTAGTATACTAGTGATATTCTGGCAGTATTATGATGATATATTTATGATATTATGATGGTATACTTGTGGTATTTTGGTGGTATACTAATATACCTGTAGAATACCATATTTATGCCACCATAATACAACTAGAATACAACCAAAATACCACTAATATATCATCAGAATATTATTAGCATATTACCATAATATCACAAGAATGTCATCATAATAAAACCAGAATATCACTAGCATACAATTAAAATATCATAAGTATCACAACATAATACCACTAGTATAATGCCAGAAACCATTTGAATACCACTAGATGATCATCAGAATACCATAAGGATACTATCATAATACAACAAGAATATCACTAGTATACAACCAGATTATCAGAAGTATACCAGCAGAATACCAAAAATACATTACCATAATACCACTAGTATAGTACCAGAATACCACATATACAATCATAATACCACCAACATAACAATAGTATACTACCTGAATATTACCAGAATAACACAAGACGATCATAAGAATATTACAAGAACATCACAAGAATACCACTAGAATACCACCAAAATACTACCATATTATAATTATAATACCACAAGTATACCACCATAATACCATCAGAATACCACTAGTATACTACTATAATACCACCATAATATCACAAGAATACAACCAAAATATTACCGGAATATCACTAGATACCACAAGAATATAACCAAAGTACCACCATAATATAACAAGAATACCGCAAGAATATTACAAACATACCACAAGAATACCATTAAAATTTTACCATAATACAACCAAAATACTACAAATATACAACCATAATCCACCACAATAGCACTAAAATAACACTAGAACACTACTAAAATACCACCATACTATCACCAGAATATCACTAAAATATCACCACAATACAACTCATTTCTTTTTCGATGCAACAAGCACTCTTTGAGCTGGTTCGCACATTTTTTTAATTCATAAAACTGGGTTCCATTACTTTACAAATGACACTGTATTATTGGAGTCTAAACACAAAACGACCTCCTAAATCTGTACACAATATCTACTCTAGTCGAAGACCATAGTTGGGGTTATTATTGTGTATAATGCAAGTATATGTATGTTAATTGTCTTATATAGCCTTCACTATAATTTACAAGTATGTCACTTTGGCTGCTTCTAAATGAACTTACATGTAACTAAGTTTAGCAATAATAGATGAAATTATTTCAAGAATTTCTTTAGTTTTTGTATTTACCTATACTTATTTTTTATGGTATATGAGCTATTAGCCTTATAATAGCTACAGGATCCATGAATTCATCCTCCTCTACCTCTCTACATCTCATCCAACAATATCAAGAATCTCTCAACAAGATGAAAGAAACTCACATTCCTCAACCTCTCAAATTATTGATGCAACACATCAAAAACATGACAAATAATCTTCTAGTTTTTGAAAACTTTGTTGTTTTAAAGGTACAAATTCAAAAACTCTTCGTTGCTAATAGTTTTGGTTCTTTTCTTGAGAACACTATATCACCCCAATAAGATTTGAGCAATATTCCTTAGGAACTAAAATAAAAAATTTGGATTATACAATTTGGAAATTAGTTGATCAAAATTTAGCTATAGCCATCATTTCTACTATTTCCCCATGTGTTACCCTATGTGCTTCACCCAACCAACATAACAGAAATCTGGATCACCCTTGAACAAAGATTTCAATATGCAAATTTTTCACAGGTTATCCAACTCAAAAATGAACTTCATAATATCTATATGGACCTTATATTATGAAAATACCTTATATACATCAAGAACCTTATCGACAATAGCTTTCAATGGTTCTATGGTAGATAATGAGGATATTATTCTATATACCTTAAATGATCTACCTCCAAATACTAAGGTTTTAGAACTACTATTAGAACTCAGTTGACTCCCTTAGACTTGAAAGATTTTTACCCCTTACTTTATAGCAATGAGAGTAATCTTGCAGCCCTTTTTCCTACAAAACAAAAAAGTCCTTTTCAAAACCCTGATTTTCCAGACAATCCAAAAAAATCACAAAATTTCTCATAATAACACCCAAACACACAAACCAACTATTTTATGTCAGATATGCCACAAGAAATGACATTTGATATATCAATGTTGGCACATGACCAACTTACAATATATACCAACTACCAACTACCAACAATACCACTACTTCCCTCAACACAACAATAAGTTTCAAGAATCAAGATTGCCCATGTAACATCATATCTTGAAAACATCTAACAACCCACTCCATATAATAGATCAAATCAAGTTTTGGTAGGCAACAGTTAAAAACCTCCTACATTGGAAATGGTCTCCTCCCTACATCAGAGTGTAAGCTTACTCTTTCATCTATTATTAGAGTTCCCAACATTTCTCATAATTTAATTTTTGTATCTAAGCTTGTTCAAGATAAAAAATGCTCTATTATTTTTATGCTAATAGGTTTATTATACAGGATCACAACACAAAGCAACCACTTCTTAGTGGTCAAATCAATAAAGGATTGTATCCTCCTACAACACTTATGCCTACCATTCATCCCATGATCTTGCACAATCGGCTAGGATATCTACATCCCAGAGTTATTTATCATATTGCTAATTAACATACCCATCTACAAATACATCAACAAACTTTAGCTTGTCACGAATGTTCTCAAAATAAAAGTCAAAAGCAACCATTTCATGTTAGCACTCATAAATTTGTTATAATAGAAATGCTATATTCTAATGCTTAGGGACCATTTTCATAGCCCTCACTTAATGGTTTTAAATACTATGTTACCTTAATATATGCATATTCTCTTTTCTATTGGTGTTTTCCTTTATACTCTAAATATGAAGTGTCATTTTGTTTCATTCATCTGCATAAAAAATTAAAAAATCAACTTAACAGAAATGTTAAGTTTTTAAAATGTGATGGTGGAGCTGAATATAAATCAAATTACCAACAAACTAATTGGCAAAATAATGGTATACAACATCAATTTAGCTGCCCATACACCCTAGAGAAAAATAAGCGGCTGAATGCAAAAATATACATATTAGAGAAACTGTTAGAACTCTTCTCAATACAGCTTCCCTACCACCCAAATTTTGGATAACAGCTGGTCATACAGATCACCATTTCAGCTATTATACAAAACACCTCTTGAATATCACAACCTAAACCATTCAGTTGTACCTATTTCCCATGGTAACAACACTTTATGCACTACAAATTTAATCCCAAGGCATCTCTTTATTTTTTTTAAGGTTACAATCAACAACGTAAAGCCTATCATTGTTATGATATTATTACGAGCGTCATATTATATCTCAACATGTTACTTTCAATGAGTTATATTTTCCATTTAAAGATAAGCATCCTTTTGTATACTCTACAAAAGCTCAAGAACCTTCTCCCCCCTCCCTTTGAATACCCATGTCCACCATCAATACTTTAGCCTTTAATCCTACCTCACCATCTCTTAATAACAACAACCCATAACCCCTTTACTCACCTACTTCTCCTCCTTTATCTATCTCTCGATCGATCATGTCTTAGTCTCTCATAACACCACTAATATTATCACCACCCTAGGTGTTTGAAAATTGACCCGACATGCTAACACAGCTCGAACTCGACTAAAAAAATTTGGGTTAGGGTTGATTGTTAACCTCATTTTTGGTGAGGTCTAAACTTCCTCTTAGTACATAAGATCTAGCCATAGGGTTCCCCCTTGACTATCTTAGAAGATTAGAGATGGATCTCAACACCTATAAATTTGAACCACTTGCTAGCTTTTCTTGAAATCCTACATGGATGGTCACCAACCTCCAAACCACTTGGAAGGTTGAGACCAACCCAACAAGTGGAGGCTCAAAGATGAGTTCCCATAGGAATGATTGAACTCAGGGCAACCCTGAGTGACTAGGGCTTGGTCTTGGTCAGGTTTGCACACTTAAACCACACATTTACACTTTAACCAAATTTCTCACACACCTCAAACCCTAAGATCACTTACACTTGACCTACCTCCTAGTTCCTTTTGGAAACTCATGTGGATGATCCCAAGCCCTAAGCATTTGACTAAGTTGGTTAGGACCAACAAATGGAGGATCCAAAATGAGGACTCCCATGGATCTTGTGGCTTTCAGAAAGGCTTCATGGTTTTTATGATCACCTTACCTAATCAATTCCAAAATATCCAAACTTTGGTCTCCTATCCCCAAAATACCCCTAAACCCTAATTCCACTATAAACCCTAATTTTCAAACCAAAATTCCTAAAATTTACCAAAACCTCCAAATTTATTGCAAAACCTCACCCAAACCAATTTGAGCCAACAAGTGAACCAATTTCACTCAAACCAACAAAAGTTAGTCAAATTGCCAAAATACCCCCAAAATACCCAAAATTGCAAAAATCTAAATTTCACCCAATTAAATCTCAAAAATCATTTGAAATTTCCCCACATCACCCAATTGTCTTTTAACTCAATTTGCCCTTAGATCCTTTCACTCACATAACTATAAATGAAACATCAAATGAATGTTACCCCACCCAAGGGATAAATAAAACATCTAAGTTCATTGAGCAATAATTAAAACATCATCAACAAACCCTAATTGAGTAGGGGTGATTGATTGAACATTATGAAGAAACCAAGTGAACTCTAAGTGGACCCAAAGCTTTGAGAAAGATGTTTAGGGTTATGCCCCGAGCACTTTCTCAATCTAATGGGTTATTTTAGAAGGACAATTGGATTTCATTGTTCTTTAGTCAAAAAAATTATCCTTAACACACCTTAGGGACCCACCAAGTTATGAAATAGGTTCCCTCACTAAATTTAAATCACTAAATTTCAATTTCTACTTTTATACCTACTTTAAAATGCTTTATTAGGTGTACTTGAAGACTACTACGTACACCTTTATTTATCGCAATTTACACTGCTTTATTAAAGTGCTTTACTCCTATTTTCATGTCAAAACTAAAGCTTTTATGATAACCGTAAAAACAAAAACAAAAACCAAAAATCGATTCACAACAATCAAAATATAAGACAACTCAAAATTTAATCACAAACCAAACAAAACAAAATAACCAAAATGAACTAATTAATACACCCTCTAACGGTTAATCGGGAATCCTTCAGATGATGCAATTGTCGGCATTATTTCTAGATTATGTGTTTTGAAAAAAGGGGGGGGGTTCGCGTAACAAAAATTGTCGGTGAATTTTTTAATTTAATTTAAATAAATAATTTGAAAAGTAGTATTTGATTTTGAAAATAATTTTAAATTTGAAAATTTTAAGATATGAAATCAAACTGATCTCACATCCTGAATAGTTTATATAAGCGAGCACCGCATCACAAACTGTGTATCTATCTCAAAGAATAGACGCACTGTTTGGTGATGGGGCTCGATTAAATAAACTAGAAGATTTCTGACATTCGTTTGGTCTGCGAACCAATTTTATAAGCCGACAAATTCCCCTGCTTAATATGAAAGCATTAAACAGGGTTTATATTACTTGGGTTCTTAAAGTTCCCTATAAGGGCAAGCCCCTATAGTTAATTACATCTTAAGTGACGGGAATCACCTAAGAAAACTCTCGATAATAATCAGTAATTCTGCTCTCAAGAATTTCAAAGTTTAAGTTTTCAAAGGATTGAATTTTGGAATTTCAATAGGGAATGGATCAAATTTGGAACATTTTGTTTTGAGAATTCTAAGGAAGAAAGGTAGGCGAAATTACAGATTCGAAGCGAACTTCGGTAATTTCCCGACTATCCTATTGTTTGGCTTGAATTTAGGAAAGTCCTAATGTTTATTTAATGTTTTGATTTTGCCAATTTTAATTAATTTGGATTTATATTCGTATGATATGATCACACAAATAGCTTCGGAAGATGTGAGGGTTTATATCGTATCAAACGACTACCTCGGAGTCCTAAGACCTGGTCGGGGCTTAATTTACATGACATGATCATGCAAATGCCTAACGAAGAGTTGAGGATTTATGTTGCACTAGGCAAACTACCTCGAAATCCTATGGCTTGGTTATTTAATTCTAAGAAAGTTTTCGTTGAAGTAGACTCGAGTTTTCATTGATGACGATGGCCGTGTTGCCCACCATGCTTCGAGCTCCTTGTTGTCGCAGAGGTTTAGTTTTAGAAGTCATAAATCAAATAATGAGAGAAGTGTTTTGGTTTAGAGAAAATCTTAAAATCCAAGTGTTTTTATATTTTATTTAAAACAAATCTTAAAGTTGATTATAACAACACCGGTTAAGATCCCACGGTTCCATCCTTCCGGCATCGTTATTTTTATCGGATTCACTTAGTCCAGATGAATTTGCTAAACTCAACTGAATGAGTTCCACACTTTCATTTAGACCGTGGAAATCCCGTTAGCAACACGTAGGTTACATCATCCGAGGTATTCCCGATCATCCAACAAGACATTTTAATTTAGTTGTAATTGTAGTTTTGTGTTCTGTTTGTGATTAAATTTTGAGTTGTTTTATATTTTGAAATGTTGTGGCGGTGAATTTTATCTTGAAATGACTTTTAATTTAATTTTGGTTTCAGTTTTAGGGACTATCCTAAAAGTGTGGGTTTTCATGCAACAGTTGTTTATCATGCAAGAAAAGTAAGTGCGATGCGATTAAATAAATTGCAACAAAATAAAAGCGTACCTGGAGGGTGTTCCCGTCATCCCAAGCTGCACTTAAACACAATTTAAAATATTTAAGCAAGTTCCTAGGTAAAGCTAAGGGAAGGGTTATGTTTTTCTACCAAATTCCTAATCCTATAGCTAGTCATTTCCTATGACGTCTAGGTTCTTGTGTTTTGGTTTGAGGACGATTTTCTTCATCAAAGAACAATTAAGTTCAGTTGTTCTTATAAATATCCTATCATATTGAGGAAGTGCTTAAGAAGAATCTTAAACATCTTTTCAATATTGCTAGAATTGTTTTAAGTCCAAATGAATTTAATTATACAAATGAATTAATCGTCCGGAATTCAAGTTTTGTTGTTATCTTACTCAGTGAACTAGGACATTTGAATATCCTATGAGGGAAATAACATTTCATTTAACGTTCTGTTTAGGAGTTATGACAACAAAAGCTTCCGAGGGCAAATTGATGTTCAAATGGTTTGTGATCTAATTTAATTTCAGTTAACGGGTTTAAATTTGGAATAGTGTTCAAGTTGCTTCATATTTATTTTTGAATTTCTTTATGTCTTAGGTGATGTTATTTTTAATTCAATTTAATTTAACTTCAATTTAATTTAATTTAGTTTAGTTTTAATTTTAATTTAATTTAATTTGATTTAATTTTAACTTGATTATATTATCTAATTTAATTTAATTCAATTTAGTTTGATTTGATGTGAATTAACTTAATTTAATTTAATTTGATTTGATTTAATTTGATTTAATTAAATTTAATTAAATTTAATTTAATTTAATTAATTTAATTTAATTTAAATTTTAATTTAATTTTATTTTTAATTTTAATTTAATTGAAATTTTAAAAGAGTTTAATAATTTAACTTTAATTTAATTTAATGATTAAGTCTTTTAGCATTTTAAATCTTAAATTTGAATTATCATTTTAATTAGGAATTAAATATTATTGAGATGATTAATTTAGGGATTCTTAAATTAAAGAACAAATCTCTTCCTAATAATATCCCTATTTTAATAATTCCAATTTTATTATTCTTCCAAATTTAATTAATTATTTGATTAAGGTTTATTTCAATTATTTTTAAATTGTTTGGTAGGTTTCTACTCTTTAATTATTTAAATTTCAATCATCCAAATCAGATTAGGATCAAATATTTTACTCTTTAATTTTATTAAACCTAAAGTTTTAATTAAGGGTTAAAATTTTAATTACCATTTTGCCCTTCAAGTTTAATAATTTCATAACTCACTAAATTGAGCTTAAATGAACTTGAAATTTTTATGTGGCTTCACTCATATGTCAATTAAGGCATTAGAGGAGAAAATGTGATTTTTCTATATTTAATTTATTTATGTAATTATTTTTGGTGGAAAATAAGGATTTCCAAAGAAAATTTTATAATATGACCAAGGGAAAGTTTCTGTCCTTAAGAAAATTATGGGACATTCCTAATGACCAGAGGACCACGTGGACCAATTTTTGGTGATTTTTTGAATTATATTATTTTTATTATAATTATTTTGAGTTTTGGAGTATTAATTAATTTAAAAATAAAATAAAGGTTGAAAAATAAATTTTATATTTTTAAAAAATCTCTCTGATATCAAAGAAATCAGAGAATCAATTTTTACAATTTTCTGATTTTTCTTTGATTTATTAGAATTATTTTAGTGGAAATGCTAAAAAATACATTTTTTTTAAATTTTAAAATTACCTTAGGGCTTTAAAATTTAATATCTCATCAAATAGACCTAAGAAGAATATGGGGTTTGTTCCTAAGTGATTAAAATTCAAAATGTGACATTTTGGTGAATTTTATTATTTTTGTGATTTTTATTATTTTTTAATTATTAAAATATTAAAATAATACAAAAAATCAACTTTTTTAGAAAATTAAAATTTTAATTTTCTTAAATTCCCCTGATATTAGAGAGGCTCCAAAACCAATTTGGTGAATTTTTGAAAAGTATTTTGAAAGTTATGAATTTTAAAGTTTAAATTGGCTAAATGGCTTAATCAACCCATTTAGTAGGGCTAACCAAGTCCAATTGACTTCAAATTTTTATGGTGGGTTCCTCTGATCCTAAAGGTTAGTGGAGAATTAATTTCAAGTAAATTTGATGTGTGATTAGCTCTAATTAATTAAGGACCTATTTTGGGTGTTTTGGCCAATTAGGGTTATTCCAAGTGAATTAATTCAAAACCTATCTTTCCTAGGGTCCTCTGGTCATAAGAAACATCACCAAATTTTTTTAGAATTTATTTCACAACATGCTAATTATTGGATTTAAAATATTCAAAACAGCAACATGAATTTGAAAAATCAATAACTTCTCATAGGGATGGCCTCTGACTTTGGAAAATTCAGGGAATGTTCCCAAATTCAGAGGCTTCAAAAGCCCTATGGTCTCATGCCGTGGTGAATTCCCTATATGCATGGAGAATTAAAACAATGTAGAGGGTAAATAAATCATTAAAATTAAATTACTTGATGAAATTAAATGATTTCTTTTCCACATTATTCTTCTCTGTTCACTGAGTAAGAGGGTATTTTTATTTTATTTTTCTGATTTTCCTACACAAAGTTATGCATTTTTGAAGTTTAGGGAATTAAATAAATCAGAAAATACCCTAATTTCCTACTTATCCACGCGGGGCCACGCCATCCTCGGCAGCTCCGAAACGCCGCGTGTCGCGCTGCCATTCGACGCCGCCATCCAACTCAGCGCTCCAGGGGCCCACTGTATCGTTCCATCTCCCCATCTGGTGTGATCCTAGCCGTCCGTCTGCGCGTGTATGGAATGAACGGCATCCGTTCATCGTCCCCAAGCGTCCTCACCCGAGAGCCGTCCACACTAAAACCCTAAGAACTCACTCATTTCTCAACGGATTTTCGTGTTCTTGTGCTCTACGGATTCGTCTTGAAAAGACGAATACATCTATATGGTGATCATGCATTGAAATTAAAGCATTTGAAATGGAGAATCTCCAGAAGCTCGAGATGAAGAATTAGCTCATACCTTTGCTCAGAGAAGTGTGGCTTCAATCTGAGGGTTGTGTCACCTTCGATTGGATCCCAGCAAGCTCCAGATGAAGTCTCCTGGTCTGGTGAATCACCTAGGTATGATTTCGACTAAGCCCGATCACAAAGCTTGGAGTCTGGAACAGATGGGTGGCCTGGGGAGGGGGTTTTTGCTGGTTGACTCCTTCCCTTGGTCTGGTGAAGGTGTAGGACCAATCAATTTGAGGATTGATCCACTGTGGAGAAGTGTCCTGGTTTTGGGTGTAATTTTGGCTGAGAAATTGGGCTCTGTTGGTAGGTATTAGGGCAAATTGTCACTGGGGATCAACTGCTCTAAGTATGGAGAGTGTTCTGGAACAATTTTGGCAGGGTTTCAGTAAGATCTGATTCAACACCTCTCATGGCCGAGAGGAGGTGAGGTTTAAATAGGAGAGGGTGGAGGGCCTCCTGTGGGGAATTAGGGCTTGGGATCGACTGCTCTTGGCAAGAGAAGAACGACTACAATGGCCACTGGGGATGGGGCGGCTCGGCAGGTGAGAATTCCAAGTTCGGGCTCACATGCGAGCTCTCGGCCCGGTGGTTTCCGGCGGGCTGTGGTGGCTGGCCGGCCGGTGGTCGGGTCACCCTCGAGCTCGGGGAGGTCAGGTCTCGGCAATGGTGAAATCAATTGCAGTTGGCCATGTGTAAAGGTGTTGAATCAAAGTAGAAGGGGGGAGGGATCATTTTGGCTTAGTTTGGGTCAACCCATGGTTTTGGGCATGGTGCACCCTCCAAGAGGCTTTGGGTGTTGTGGGGAATCAGATAGGCTAGCTGAGATGGAGTGGTGAAGTCTCTATCAACTTGGTTTAAGTAAATCTTGGGTTTAGGTGTTGCATAAAAAAGGGTTAAAATTGCTTAAGGGAGGGTTAGGAAAGGGGTTCCCCTTTTTGCCATTAATGGCTTGATCACATGTCAAACCTTCCATGGATTCATGTGGCTTGTTCATGGCTTGCATGGGGCTTCATGGCTCCATTTGGCTTGGGGCAAAGCTTAGTCAATTTCATGGAAGTAGATTTTAGGAATCTTGGCATTTTTGGTGGAAATTTGGATGAAGCTTGATTTGGAATGGTTTAATGATGATTTTGAAACTTAGGGGTGATATCAATTAAAGGTATGATGAAAAGAAATTGCCATGTGGGCTTTAGGGCCAATTTTGGGCTTTTGTATTTGTTGGAAATGGGCTTTTAGAATGGTTTAGGAAAGTGGGCCTTTAGGTTTGAAAATAAATTGGTGGATGGAAATTTTGCAAAGGATTGGATCCAATGAGTGTTGAATTTAGTTTAGGAATGTTTCATGAATGATTTGGAATAAACTTGAAGTGTTTGGGCTAGGTTTGGGTTGGATTTGGACCACTTTGGTGAATGGGCCAATGTAGGTCAAATTGGGCTAACCTCGGCCAATGTTGGGCTAGGGTTGAAATTGATGTAAAATAAATGTTGGGAAATGTTTATGGGAGTGTTTCAAAGAAGTTTTGGCTTTGGTTGGGTTTTGATTTTGGGGTTTGGGTTTATTTGGGTTAGGTTTGGGTTTAGGTCAAAATTGGGTCTTTTAGCTTTGGGTTGAACTTGAGTGGGGTTTGGGTCTAAATTTTGGGCAAATCATGTTAGTGTTTTGTTTTTGGGGATGTTAAGGAAGGTTTAGAAAAGATTTTGGGGTTAATTGGAGTTGAATTGGGTTAGTTTGGGTTAGGTTTGGGTCATGGGTCCAAATTGGGCTTTAAGGCCAAAAGTGAAATTGGATTCAAATGTCAATTAAATTGGACTTGGATTTGGTCTAGATTGGTGTTGGGAATGTTGAATTGAAGTTTAGAATTGAATTGGACCAGAATTTGGGTCAATTGGGTAGGTTTGGCTTGACATTGAGTTCACTTTGGGTTAAAATGGGTCAAATTGGGGGTTTTGATAAAAGTGGGGTAAATTAACAAAATTGGCCCATGGTGTAGTTAAAAAAAATGAAATTGGGAATATTTGGGATTTTTTGGAATTTTCTGGGAATTTTCTGAATTTTTGGATTTTTTGGGTAAAGAGGGGTATTTTGGGTATTTGGAGGGTATTGGGAGGTATTTTTGGAATTTTTGGGTATGGATGATCAATTTGAGTAATGTGGGAATGTTTGGGATTGATTTTGAGGAATTTTGGGTAATTTAGGTGATTTTGCAAATTTTGGGTAGTTTCAAGGGTTTTGGGTAGGCTAGGCGGGTGTAGGGTCCCGGGGATCAAAAATTGAAAATTTGGAAAATTGAATATTAGGTGATTGTAAGTGGAATAAAATCATTTTGGTTGAGCCATGAAGCCATATCAAGCCCACATGAGCCATGAGGGGACTCATTTGAGTCATCCACTATGTTGTTCCTAACACTCTTAACAAAGGGCTTAGGGGTTAAGGACCATCCATGTGGATCACCTTCATGAGTCAGGAGATCAAGTTAGGTATGGGTGTGAAAGTGTAGTGTATAGGTGTAGTGTGTGTGTAAGCCAGCCCTTCACCAGACCAGGCCACCCAGGGCAGTCCTAAGGCCAAAGAGTCCTATAGGAACTCATCCTTTAAACTTCCACATTTGGTTTCAACCCTCTAGGTGATTAGGGGTCTACAGTCAAGTTTGTGGAGTTTGTAGGGAGTTAAGAAGTGGTTTGAAATTATAGGTGGTGGGTCCCAACTCTAATCCTCTAAGATAGTCAAAGGAAAAGCCTAAGGCTAGATCCTAAGTACTAAAAAGAAGAAGAGATGACCTCATCAAAAGTGAGGTCAACAGCAACCTACGGCTGCTAACGAGATTTCCCATGGTCTAAATGAAAGTATTGAATTCGTTTACTTGAATTTGGTAAATTCATCTTGACTAAGTGAATCCGAAGAAAATAGTTGTGCAGGAACGAGGAAACTGTGGCATCCTAGCCGGTATCGTTATAATCAACTTAAATTCCCTCTAATAAGATATTTGACATTAAACTTGACACAATAGAAAACTTAACCTCTAAATCTGCTACTTCTCTTAACCTCTTAAACTTGACACTTCTAAAACTAAACTAACTTCAATGAGGAGCTTGGAGTAACCACCCTGGGCAGCAAGACCATCTTTGACTGCAAAACATTTCTACATCAACTAAACCTTCCTTAGAAATAAATAACAAGCCATATGACTTCAAGGTTGTTTGCTATTGCAACATAAGTCATCACCTTATTTTTAGGCCTTTGCATAATCATGTTGTGTAAATTAAGCTCTAACTCTGTATAATATTTTGAGGTTGTCGTTCATTACGACATTTACCCTTCTATCTTCTAGACTATTTGTATGATTATATCATAGAAATATAAGTCCTAAACAAATAAAATTGGCAGGATTGATACAATGAATAATTTCCAAAATCAAAGCTAAACAATAGGATAGTGTGGGAAGTCACTAGAGGTTCTCCCTCGGGCTTGTGACATCCCCTACCTTTCACTCCCTTGGATTCCAAAATAATTGTTCCAATTTGATCTTATCTCATTTGATATTTCCAGGTCCATCCTTGAAAATCTTAAACTTTGAAATACTTGAGAGCAAAACTACTGATCTTTATCGAGAGTTTTCTTAAGTGACTTCGGTCATTTAGGATGTAATTAACTATAGGGGTTTGCCTTTATAGGGAACTTTAGAACCCAGGTAATATAAACCCTATTTTATCTTTGTATTAAATAGGGGAACTTTTTGGCTAATATAAATGGTCCGCAGACCAAACATATGTCATAAAATTCTGTAGTTTATTTAATCAAGCAATATCATCAAGTAATGTGTCTATTCCTCGGGATAGATGCATTGCTTGTGATATTGTGCTCGTTACTATTGCACATATGAGATCGGTTTGATTTCATAGTTTTAAATTAAAATGTTATTTTTTGAATTATATATATATATATATTAAATCTAAAGCCAAATTTAAATCTCTTTAAAACGGCCGACAATTTCAAGAGACTCCGCTGGGGACTAGTTCTTCTCGCCATTTTAGATGAGATGGTTTTGCTTTCACAAATCGGTAGTATGTCCATGTCCCTCGTAGACTAAACTATCATTTTTCCATTGGCATACCTCGCCCATTTCTATCTTGAGCAGGTATAGCTAATTCTTCTTGGATCCTTGAGCCATTGTTTAAACACCCTTAAATAAAGAGGTTTCAGAATCTTCTCACCTCCCAAAGTGGGGTGGACCCCCAAAAGGTGTGTTAGAATAGGAGAAGTTTATTGAAGTTAGTTTGATGTGAAATCAACCGCCTCTAAATCTCAGACTAGGTCTAACACTTCATTCCTCTTTGGGTTTGACTTATTGCAAAAAGGTCAAACATAAATGTCACTCTTATAACCTTCCAATAAACTCTAAACAAAATAAAATTTTCTCAAATTTTCAAACCAAAATAAAAAATTTTAAAAATACATCAAATATGCAATAATAAAACAAAACACAAAATTTTGAAATAAAAAAAAATCACATGATTAAATTTTAAAGGATGCCCAGTTTACAGAATAAGTACGTTAACTTGGAGTATTAACATTGAAATTATAAAGCACGGGACATTACCAGATTTCTAGAAATTCTTTAAATGACAAAAATGATGACATCGTTGAAGCTGGTCTTCACATTCGTTGGGGAACCACCCCGTGATCCACTTTCATACCTATTTTTGATAATATTGCACTTTAAAGGAAGGTATTTTTGATGATTTCATGCAGGTACAATGATTTTAGGCCTATGGAGCAAAAGGAAAAAATGAGTAAATTTAGAGTGAAAAAGGACAAAAGGGAATTTTATTGAACTAGCGCTGAACAACGCTGTGACTAGCGCCGGTTTCTAGAGAGTTACAACGTTTTGGTTGAATAATGCACCGAACGGTGCTCCAACCCGCGCCAGACAGTGCCTTATCCTGATTTTGAACTAGATTCAATGTAGTTAGCCGGATTTTGAAAGGTTGCTTGAGGAAACTCTTGGGAATTCAGTTTTGGCCTAATTTAAACTCTTTTGGAGCCACATTTCAAAGTGGGGAAGAAAAGAAGAGAAGAGTTTAGAGTTTAGAGAGTGAGTTCTTTCCATTTTGTGTAGGAAATTAGGTTTTTGTTTTTCTCTTCTAAGGAGTGTGAGGGGAGAGGAAAAGTGAGAGATTTCTTATTCCTTACTATTCTAAAGAGAGAATTGTGTGTTGTTATGAAGAAAGAAGAGGAGTCAAAGGAATTCCTTGAGATTCGCTTGGGGAAGAGTTTGAGATAAGTAGTCTTTACTTTACTCTGTTTGTATTATGTTGTTTTTATATATGAAATCCATGTTTTGTCATCTTTTCCTCATGAGTCTTGAATAGATTTCTTTGTCTTTCTCCTTTTCATGTGATGTGTTGATGTTGTGAAATGAAAATGATGTGCTGATTTATTATAAAGAATTTGTGATGACCTTTTCACCTAGAACTTCATTTACTTTTTAATCTGACCAATTGAACTGTTAAAACTTGTTGGGAAAAATATGTTCCAAAAGAATTATGAGTTCCACAACAAAAATGAAGGTCACATTCAAGTTCCATGAATGGTGAAGTTCATGGGGGTTGAATGCAAATAAATAGAGAAATATACTTTGATGGGCGTAGAATTGGAGATTTCAGAGTGACAGGCTGAAAATCCTAAATTTGGTCCTAATGTTTAGAAACTTAAGCGAGAGTTAGCCTTTAGGTGAAGGGAAGTGGGAGCTCTGGAGTGAGAGCCAGTATCCTCCCAGCCTAACCATGGATTTGGGGACTAAACTTAGGATTAGCCAATGTTCTTTATACGCTGAAATATAGGTAAAGAATAGGAATGCTCCTATTTGGCACAATACATTTGCATCACTAATCTGTGTCACAATAATCATCACATTATGAATGGAAAGGAGGAAGACTCTTTCTTACAACTGAACTTTGTTATAAATTTAGTCTTGCATTAGTTTAACTTGCTAGACATTAGAACATGCTTTGGTAGATATAGTAACTGAACCTGTTTGTCTTTACTTTTAAAATTAAACCACTTGAAATTGTGCTGTGATTCAATAATAGATTTTTGTGCTATGCCATAAAAGTAAAGCCTCCCTGTGGGATCGATATTCCAGGACTCTACTAGAGCCCTGTATTACTTGAGCGATACATATATTTGTGTTAATTGTTTGACTCATTATCATTTAAATCAATATATATATCTAAATCTGAGTTCATTAATTTTTGCAAATTAAAAAAATCACACCATGTTTTTGTCGCCGTTGCCGGAGAGGGAAGGTAAAAAAAGTAACTGTTAAAATTTATTTTTGTAGTATTGGAAATCATATATTTGAATTACAAGTCATAGTTATGTGTTTCTGTTTATTGTTAGTGTGTGTTTATTGTGTTTGTATGCGTAGTATCAGATCTATAGGTTTAGTGCCTTATGATTCTGAATTAAAGCTTACTATTAGAAAAATATGAAAACAACAAAAACAATCTGCAAATCCTCACAAAATGACAAACAATTTAAACAATCAAAATGAAAATATACTAAGACCTTTAAGAGATTATACTAATCCAACAGCAAATGAAATTCACTTAACTATTCAAAATCCTGATGTTACTGCTAATTCATTTGAGCTTAAACCTACCATTATCCAAATGGTACAGAATAATCAATTTGGAGGAACACCTAATGAAGATCATAACTTACATTTGGCTAGTTTTCTAGAACTGTGTGCTACTTGTAAATAAGATGGAGTGTCGAACGATGCTGTTAGACTTAGAATTTTTCCTTTTTCACTTAGGGATAAGGCTAAGGCATGGTTAAATTTGTTAGCACCTGGATCTATTAGAACTTAGGGAGAGCTTTCACAAAAATTTATGTCGAAATATTTTCCTCCTTCCAAAATTGCTAAGTTGAGAAATGATATCACATCTTTTAGTGAGTTTGATGGAGAATCCATTTATGAAGCTTGGGAAAGATTTAAAGATCTTTAGAGGAAGTGTCCACACCATGCTTTACCAGACTGGTTAATAATTCAAACCTTCTATAATGGATTAGTAGGATCATTGAGATCGATTATCGATGCTGGTGAAACATTAATGTTAAAAACTTTTGATGAAGCATATTCGTTTAATTGAAGAGATGGCTACTAATAATTTTCAATGGCCCTCTGAGCAGGTAAATCCTAAGAGAGTAGCCAGTATTCATGATTCTCATGCGATAACTATGATAGTCTCGCATATTGCTGCACTTTCTCAGAAAATAGATCAATATGGAATGAATTATTTTCCAACACCCTCAATGTTAGAAGAAAATTCATTAGGACAGATGATAGACTCTCAAATGTCTTATGAAACCTTGAATGCTATGCATAATAAAGTCAATAATCCTTATTCGAATTATTATAATCCTAGTTGGAGGAATCAACCGAACTTTAACTGGAATAATACCAATGCTATCATTAACCTACAATGGGGAAACAATCCTATGAATCTAGTTGGAACTCCGAACAACCAAGGAAATACCAATTTTATACCTTCTTATCCTCCTGGTTTTAATAGTAATCAACAATTTAAGGAAAAGAAGTTGTCTACTGAAGAAATGATTCTGAATATGGGTAATCAAATTTAAGCTCAAAACGTTGCGATGAAGAACATTGAAAATTAATTGGGACATATCTTTACTGTGCTTAATAATAGACCTTCTGGGAATCTTCCTAGCAATGTTGAGATCAACCCGAAAGATCAAAACAAAGAGCAAATTAAGGCTATTTAATTAAGGAGTGGAAAAGAATTGGAATCAAGAGTTCAAAAAGAAGTCGAAGTTGAAAGAGAGGAAGTGAACATTGAGAAAAGTTCTAATAAGATATATCCAGACGAATATCTGATAGAACCAATGAAGATAACTGTTGAAAAACCACCTCCACCTTTTCCTCAAAGACTAAAGAAACAGAACAGGGATAACAGATTTGCAAAATTTTTGGAAATTCTTAAGAAATTAACAATAACTATTCCCGTTGTTAAAGCATTAGAGCAGATGCCTAATTATGCAAAGTTTATTAAGGATATTCTTAAAAGGAAGAGAAAGTTTAAAGACCACGAGACTGTTGCCCTTAGCGGTGAGTGTAGCTCAATTACCCAAAAAAAGCTTCATGAAAAACTTAAAGACCCAGGTAATTTCACTATCCCGTGCGCTATAGGTGAAAAAATTTTCGGAAGAGCTTTATGTGATCTTGGAGCTAGTATTAATCTTATGCCTTTATCAACTTTCAAAAGATTGGGAATAGGAGAAATTTCACCTACATATGTGACTCTTCAGCTTGCTGTTGACCTCATTTTTGATGAGTTCTTCTCTTCTTCTTTTTAGTACTTAGGATCTAGCCTTAGGCTTTTCCTTTGACTATCTTAGAGGACTAGAATTGGGATCCACCACCTAGAATTTCAAACCACTTCTTAACTCCTTGCAAACTCTACAAACTTGACTATAAACCCCTAATCACCTAGAGGGTTGAAATCAAATGTGGGAGTTTAAAGGATGAGTTCTTATAGGACTCTTTGGCCTTAGGACTGCCCTGGGTGGCCTGGTCTGGTGAAGGGCTGACTTACACACACACTACACCTATACACACCTCCTAAAACCACACCCATACCCAACTTGACCTCCTGACTCATGTAGGTGATTCACATGGATGGTCCTTAACCCCTAAGCCCTTGGCTAAGAGGGTTAGGAACAACATAGTGGATGCCTCAAATGAGTCCCTTCATGGCTCATGTGGGCTTGATATGGCTTCATGGCTCAACCAAAATAATTTTATTCCACTTAAATTCACCCAATCTTCAATTTTCCAAATCTTCAATTTTCCAAATTTTAAATTTTCCAAATTTTCAATTTTTGACCCCCGGGACCCTACACCCGCTTAGCCTACCCAAAACCCTTGAAAGTACCCAAATTTTTGCAAAATTTCCAAATCACCCAAAATTCCTCAAAACCATTCCTAAATATTTCCACATCACTCAAATTGATCATCCATAGCCAAAAATACCAAAAATTCCAAGAATACCTCCCAATACCCTCCAAATACCCAAAATACCCTCCTTGACCCAAAAAATCCAAAAAATTCAGAAAATTCCCAGAAAATTCCAGAAAATCCAAAATATTCCCAATTTCATTTTGTTCAACTACACCATGGGACAATTTTGTCAATTTACCCTACTTTTGTCAAAACCCCCAATTGGACCCATTTTAACCCTAAGTGAACCCAATGTCAAACCAAACCTACCCAATTGACCCAAATTCTGGTCCAATTCAATTCTAAACTTCAATTCAACATTCCCAAACACCAATCTAGACCAAATCCAAGTCCAATTTGATTGACATTTGGATCCAATTTCACTTTTGGCCTTAAAGCCCAATTTGGACCCATGACCCAAACCTAACCCAAACTCACCCAATTCAACTCCAATTAACCCCAAATATTTTTCAAATCTTCCTTAACATTCCCACAAACAAAACACTAACATGATTTGCCCAAAATTTAGGCCCAAACCCCACTCAAATTCAACCCAAAGCTAAAAGGCCCAATTTTGACCTAAACCCAAACCTAACCCAAATGAGCCCAAACCCCAAAATGAAAGCCCAACCAAAGTCAAAACCTCTTTGAAACACTCCCATAAACATTTCCAAACATTAATTTTACATCAATTTCAACCCTAGCCCAAAATTGGCCCAAATTATCCCAATTTGACCTTTATTGGCCCATTCACCAAAGGAGCCCAAATTCAACCCAATTCAAACCCAAATCACTCCCAATTTGCTCCAAGTAACTCATGACACATCTATGAGCCAAACCCAACAATTATTTGGCCCAAGCCTTTGCCAAAATTTCATCCTAAAATCCATTTTAAAATCCAAAAGCCCACTTCCCTAAACCATTTTAAAAGCCCATTTCCACCAAATACAAAAGCCCAAAATTGGCCCTAAAGCCCACATGGCAATTTCTTTTCATCATACCTTTAATTGATATCACCCCTAAGTTTCAAAATCATCATTAAACCATTCCAAATCAAGCTTCATACAAATTCCCATCAAATTACCAAAAATTTCTAAAAACCATTTTCATGAAACCAAGCCAACTTTTTCCAACGCCAAATGGAGCCATGAAGCCACTCTTAAGCCACATGTAAGCCATGTGAGTTGCTCACATGTGACCTTTCCACATTTGGCAAAAGGAGGGCCCCTTTCCTAATCCTTCTTAAACCCTTCTTTACCTTAAGCATGTCACACACTAAACCATGCTTAGCCACCTCATCATGGATGGAGACCACACCATTTTCTCTTGGCTGACCCAAGTGATCCTTTTCAGCCCAAAACCAGGCCTTGGATGGTGAACCTAGCCCAAAATCATGGGTTGACTCATTTGGACCCAAAATGAGCTTCTCCCCATACCCTTTTGATTCAAACCCTTTACACATGTCCATGGCCAATTGACTGCACAAACCTCCAGCCCTGACCCACCTGGACCTGAGGGTGACCTGACCCTGGCCGGCCAGCCACCACAGCCGCCGGAAACCACCAGGCCGAGAGCTCACATGTGAGCCCAAACTTGGAATTCTCACCTGCTGAGCTGCCCCATCCCAAGTGGCCATTGCAGCGTTCTTCTCTTGCCAAGAGCAGCTGATCCCAAGCCCTAACTCTCCCCGGGAGGCCCTCCACCCTCTCCTATTTAAACACCACCCCCTCTCGGCCATGAGAGGTGCTGAACCGGACCTTCATCGAAACCACCGCCAAAATTGTTCCAAAACACTCTCCATACTTAGAGCAGTTGATCCCCAGGTGACAATTTGCCACTAATCCTCACCAACGAGCCCAATTTCTCGACCTAAAATTCCACCCAAAGCTAGGACACTTCTCCACGGTGGATCAATCCTCAAATTGATTGGTCCTACACCTTCACCGGACCGAGGGAAGGAGTCCACCAGCAAAAGCCCCTCTCCGAGCCACCCGGTTGCTCCGGCCTCCAAGCTTTGTGATCGATCGTGGTCGAAATCATACCTAGGCGATTCATCGGACCGGGAGACTTCATCCGGAGCTTGCCGGGATCCAATCGAAGGTGACACAACCCTCAGATTGAAGCCACACTTCTCTGAGCAAAGGTATGAGCTAATTCTTCATCCCGAGCTTCTGGAGATTCTCTATTTCAAATGCTTTAATTCCAATGCATGATCACCATATAGATGTATTTGTCTCTTCAAGACGAATCCATAGAGCATAAGAACACGAAAATCCATTGAGTATTGAGTGAGATATTAGGGATTTAGTGTGGACGGCTCTCGGGTGAGGACGCTTGGGGACGATGAACGGATGCCGTTCATTTAATACACGCGCGGACGGACGGCCAAGATTGCGCCGGATCAGGAGATGGAACGATACAGCGGGGCCCCGGAGCGCTGAGTCAGATGGCGACGTCGAACCAGAACTAGCCGCGTGGCCTTTCGGAGCTGCCGAGGTTGACGCGGCGCCGCGTGGATAAATAGAAAATTAGGGTATTTTTGATTTATTGAATTCCCCTAAACTTCAAAAATGCATAACTTTGTGTAGGAAAATCAGAAAAATAAAATAAAAATACCCACTTGCTCAGTGAACAGAGGAGAATAATGTGGAAAAGAAATCATTTAATTTCATCAAGTATTTTATTTTTAATAATTTATTTCCCTTCTGCATTGTTTTAATTCTCCATGCATATAGGAAATTCAACATGGCATGAGACCATAGGGCTTTTGAAGCCTCTAAATTTGGGAACATTCCCTGAATTTTCCAAAGTCAGTGGCCATCCCTATGAAAAGTTATTGATTTTTCAAATTCATGTTGCTGTTTTAATTATTTTAATTCCAATAATTAGCATGTTGTGAAATAAATTCTAGGAAAATTTGGTGATGTCTCTTATGACCAGAGGACCCTAGGAAAAATAGGTTTTGGATTAATTTATTTAAAATAATCCTAATTGGCTTAAACACCCAAAATAACTCCTTAATTAATTAGAGTTAACCATATATCAAATTTACTTGAAATCAATTCTCCACTGACCTTTAGGATCAGAGGAACCCACCATAAAAATTTGAAGTCAATTGGACTTGGTTAGCCCTACTAAATGGGTTGATTAAGCGCATTTAGTCATTTTAAACTTTAAAAATTCATAACTTTCAAAATACTTTTTAAAAATTCACCAAATTGGTTTTGGAGCCTCTCTGATATCAGGGGAATTTAAGAAAATTAAAATTTCAATTTTCTAAAAAAGTTGATTTTTTTGGTATTATTTTAATATTTTAATAATTAAAAAATAATAAAAATCACAAAAATAATAAAATTCACCAAAATGTCACATTTTGAATTTTAATCACTTAGGAATAAACCCCATATTTTTCTTAGGTCTATTTAATGAGATATTAAATTTTAAAGCCCTAGGGTAATTTTAAAATTAAAAAAATGTATTTTCTAGCATTTTCACTAAAATAATTCTAATAAATCAAAGAAAAATCAGAAAATTGTAAAAATTGATTATTTGATTTCCTTGATATTAGAGAGATTTTTGAAAAATATAAATTTCATTTTTCAACCTTTATTTTATTTTTAAATTAATTAATACTCCAAAACTTAAAATAATTATAAGAAAAATAATATATTTTAAAAAATCACTAAAATTGGTCCAAGTGATCCTCTGGTCATTAGCAATGTCCCATAATTTTCTTAAGGACATAAACTTTCCCTTGGTCATATTATTAAATTTTCCTTGGAAATCCCTATTTTCCACCTAAAATAATTACATAAATAAATTAAATACAGAAAAATCACATTTTCCCCTCTCATGTCTTTATTGGCATATGAGTGAAGTCACATAAAAATTTCAAGTTCATTTAAGCTCAATTTAGTGAGTTATGAAATTATTAAGCTTGAAGGGCAAAATAGTAATTAAAATTTTAACCCTTAATTAAAATTTTAGGTTTAATAAAAAATTAAGAAGTAAAATATTTGATCCTAATCTGATTTGGATGATTGAAATTTAAATAATTAAAGGGTAGAAACCTACTAAACAATTTAAAATAATTGAAATAAACCTTAATTAAATAATTGATTAAATTTGGAGGAATAATAAAGTTGGGATTATCAAATAGGGATATTATTAAGAAGAGATTTGTTCTTTAATTTAAAAATCCCTAAATTAATCATCTCGATAATATTTAATTCTTAATTAAAATGATAATTCAAATTTAAGTTTTAAAATGTTAAAGGACTTAATCATTAAATTAAATTAAAAAAAAGTTAAATTATTAAACTCTTTTTAAATTTTCAATTAAATTAAAATTAAAAATAAAATTAAATTAAAGATTAAATTAAATTAAATCAAACAAATTAAGTAAATTAAATTAAATTAAACTAAATTAAATAAAAAAATGTTAAATTAAATTAAATTAAATTAAATTAAAACATATTAAATTAAATTAAATTAAATTAAATTAAATTAAATTAAATTAAAATTAAATCAAATTAAATTAAATTAAAGGAAATAAAATAAAATTAAATTAAATCAAGTTAAATTAAATTAAATTAATTCATATCAAATCAAACTAAATTGAATTAAATTAAATTAAATAATAGAATCAAGTTAAAATTAAAATCAAGTTAAATTGAATCAAAATTGAAACTAAATTAAATTAAATTAAATTAAAGTTAAATTAAATTGAATTAAATAACATCACCTAAGACATGAAGAAATTAAATATGAAGTAACTTGAACACTATTCCAAATTTAAATCCGATAACTGAAATTAAATTAAATCACAAACCATTTGAACATCAATTTGCCCTCGAAAGCTTTGGTTACCATAACTCCTAAACGAACATTAAATGAAATGTTACTTCACTTATAGGATATTCGAATGTCCTAGTTCACTGAGCAAGATAACAACAAAACTAAACTAAACCTCGGACGATTACTTCACCTGATTAATTAAATCCATTTGGACTAAAAACAATCCTAGCAGTATTGAAAAGATGTTTAAGATTCTTCTTAAACACTTTCTTAATATGATAGGATACTTATAAGAACAATTGAACTTAATTGTTCTTTGATGAAGAAAATCGTCCTCAAACCGAAACACAAGAACCTAGACGTCATAGGAGATGACTAGCTATAGGATTAGGAATTTGGTAGAAAACCATAACCCTTCCCTTAGTTTTATCTAGGAACTTGCTTAAATATTCTAATTGTGTTTTAAGTGCAGCTTGGGATGACGGGAAGACCCTCCAGGTACGCTTTTATTTTATTGCAATTTACTTTATTGCAATTTATTCAATCGCATCGTACTTACTTTTCTTGCATGATAAACAAATTGTTGCATGAAAACCCACACCTTTAGGATAGTCCCTAAAGCCGAAACCAAAACTAAGTAAAAAGTCATTGCAAGATAAAATTCACCGCCACAACATTTCAAAATATAAAACAACTCAAAATTTAATCACAAACGGAACACAAAACTACAATTACAACTAAATTAAAACGTCTCGTTGGATGATCGGGAATACCTCGGATGATGTAACCTACGTGTTGCTAACGGGATTTCCCACGGTCTAAATGAAAGTGTGGAACTCATTTAGTTGAGTTTAGCAAATTCATCTGGACTAAGTGAATCCGATAAAAATAACGATGCCGGAAGGATGGAACCGTGGGATCTTAACCGGTGTCGTTATAATCAACTTTAAGATTTGTTTTAATTAAAACACAAAAGCACTTGGAAATTAAGATTTTCTCTAAACCAAAACACTTTTCTCATCTCCCGATTTATGACTTCTAAAACTAAACCTCTGCAACAACAAGGAGCTCGGAGCATAGTGGGCAGCACGGCCATCGTCATCAGCAAAACCTGAGTCTACTTCAGCAAAACCTTCTTAGAATTAAATAACTAAGCCATAGGATTTCGAGGTAGTTTGCCTAGTGCAACATAAATCCTCAACCTTTTGTTAGACATTTGCATTGCAAATTAAGCCCTAACCGGTCTTAGGATTCCGAGGTAGTCGTCCGATACGACATAAACCCTCACATCTTCAAGGCTATTTGTATGATTTTATCATACAAACATAAGTCCAAATTAATTAAAATTGGCAAGATCAAAACATTAAATAGATATTAGGATCTTCCTAAATTCAAGCCAAACAATAGGATAGCAGGAAATTACCGAAGTTCGCTTCGAATCCGTAATTTCTCCTACCTTTCTTCCTTTGAAATCCCAAAACAAAATGTTCCAAATTTGATCCATTCCCTATTGAAATTCCAAAATTCAATCCCTTGAAAACTTAAACTTTGAAATTCTTGAGAGCAGAATTATTGATTATTATCGAGAGTTTTCTTAGGTGATTCCCGTCACTTAAGATGTAATTAACTATAGGGGCTTGCCCTTATAGGGAATTTTAAGAACCCAGGTAATATAAACCCTGTTTAATGCTTTCATAATAAGCAGGGGAATTTGTCGGCTTATAAAATTGGTTCGCAGACCAAACGAATGTTACAAACCTTTCTAGTTTATCTAACCGAGCCCCATTATCAAGCAGTGTGTCTATTCTTCGGGATAGATACACGGTTTGTGGTGCGGTGCTCTTTTATATAAACTATTTGGGATGTGAAATCAGTTTGATTTCATATCTTAAAATTTTCAAACTTAAAATTATTTTTAAAAATCAAATACTACTTTTCAAATTATTTATTTAAATTAAATTAAAAATTCGCCGCACAATTTTTGTAGGCGACCCCTTTTCAAAATACAACACAACCTAAAAATATGCCGACAATTTCTGGCGACTCCGCTGGGGACAATTCCTCTCTCCATTTTAATCAGACAATTCTGCTTTCAATCGGTAGTGTATCCATGTCCCTTGTGGATCAAACTACCCTTCTTTCCATTGGAATACTATGTTCATTTCTACCTTGAACAAGTATAGCCAACATTCTCTAGGATTTAGGAGCCACTGTTTAGACACCCCTAAACAGAGAGGTTCCGAGATCTTTTTACCTCATTTCTGAGGTGGGGCGGACCCCCAATAGGTGTTAGTTTAGGAATGATCCTCCGAGTCGAGAAGTCTTGCATAAGACTTTCTTTTCCTTTCCAACTCTGAATCGGATTCCTTACTTTCTCTACACCTTTGAACATTCCGTTCTAAATAAACAAACCCTCTAATGAATGACTCTTTTAACAAATAACTCCTTCTTATAAATACATGAACAAGAATGTGTTCGGACTCTCTTCGATTCCTTTCTTTTCGTCCCGATGAGAAGAAGCATAACTTAGGACCGACAATCGAATCTACCTTGCAGAAATGGAAGCCCCAAAGCTGATTTTCTCCTTCACCAATGGACTCGACTTCGCTGTTTACAAGGACGAGCTGCCCGACAATGGGATCATCCGGTTTGGACAAGGATTCAAGAACACAAATGTCAAGATCACCGACGTTTCCCTTTCGCGCCGACAAACAAAGTATCCGAGCGAGAAGCCGATGATCGAGTTCGACCTTAGGTCAACTCGAGAGTTTCCTCCCCTGCAAAGATTCCAACTGAGGGAATACTGCTCGTCCGCGAGAGGACCATTGTTGCTACCCCCACTGATGCAGTTGTCTACGCACCTACCCGGCTTCGCCAAATTAAAGGAGAAGGAAATCCGGAACTATGGTGAACTCGCTTACCGTGGAGGGTACGGACTTTCTGTGAGACCTTCGTTTTGAAATCGGGTCCGAGCTCAAGAATTCCATCACTAACACGGACCCAAAGAAGGAACGAAGCGAGGAAGATTGCCGGGAAGGCCGGAGCTGCCGAAGTTGCTTTCTGGAGGAGATCCCGAAATCTCCGAGTATACACCCCTACCGAATACATACCATTGCTCGAAGATACACCCTTTTTGGAAGGAAGAAGATTCCACCCCCTTTCCGCCGCAGTGATGAGGAAAATGTCCGCGAGGATTGTTTCTACATTACCTCGACCGGCATACTACAACGACAACGAAAGAAAAGGGCTAGGATCACGCCATTTGCCCGACTACGGTTGTGATCGAGAAGCTAGCAAAGAAAGAGAAATGCCCCGTATCAGAGATTCTATGAAGGATAGGGCGGGTGCCAGTCAAATCCCATCTTGGGCCACGAGTAGAACCTGCCATCGTTACAGAAAAGGCAAATAAAAGGATGAAGGCTAGTCCGCTTATCGTTGTTTCAGGGTTGTAGATTAGGGAGGATACCACCTTCCAGCATTTGGCTGACAGACCATCTGGTCCTAGACCTTCTGCTGCTAGAAGGATGGTATGGCGTCCCACTACTGGACAACTAAGATTGAAACAACGACCGAGAAGGAAAGTCTCGTCGGGAGACTTGAATGCGAAGAAAGCGCCACTGCGATAAAGGGGACTCGTGAGAAGGGAACCCGGCGGCTATCACACGACAACTGCGAGGATGCACAGAAAAGACCACTAGAGGACGCTATGGAAAAGTTGAGGACTGATATTTGACGACTAGCAAAAGAAAGAGAAGAGAAATTCGGAGATGAGATTGATTCATCGGAATTCATGGACGATGAGTATGCAGAAATCAACTTGGTCGAAACACGAGCTTCATAAGCTTCACAAGGTGCTCCTGCAGCCGCAGAAAGAGAGGAGCCGGAAGTGATGAGAAGGCAACTTCAAGAGAAAGACGATACGATCGCCCAAATGGAGAAGAGAATGGAAGAGATGACTGTAGCCCTAGCCACTCTCCAGAGTCAAGTGCAACCCCAAAGAGAGACACCCCCAGAGGTCATTCACATTGTGGACGGAGGAAAGGAGATTACATCCTTCAACGGGGATGAAAGAAAGATACAACACAAAGTATGATTCCAGAAAAAGATATCAAGAGCTTGGTGGAACAGCAGGTGCGAGAAGCCTTAGCACAATCAAAGAGCGGGAGATCCATTCGGACGGGTAGACCTTACCGAAAGAATTCGACAACGTCCCGGTACCCGAAAGGCTTCGTACCACCTCTGTTCAAGACCTTTGATGGAGCCGAGAACCCCAGACGGCATGTTGCACACTTTCGTGCCGGTTGTTGCAATGCGGCGGGAGCGATGCATTACTCTTCCGACGGTTCGTCGGCGGCTCGTCGGGGATCGCCTTTGATTGGTATGCGGAATTACCAAATGGTTCGGTGAAGACGTTCTCGGAACTAGAAAACCTCTTCATCGAGTGATTCGCCGGAGCTCGGCACCACATCACTATAGGTGATTTAGTGGTAGAGAAGCAGAAGCCGAACGAAACTTTGGTGGATTACATACTTCGATGGAGAAATCTAAGTATGAAGTGTGAACCACAATTACAAGAACAGCATGCAGTCGGCATCTTACTTAAAAGCATTCACGGCCCGATAGCACTTCTCCTCAAGGGATTTACCATTAAGACTTTCGAGAAGTTGTTAAGCAAGGCCGGAAGCCTGCAAGAGGAGGCGAAGCAATTAAGTTTCACCGACAAGACAGACAAGCAAAAGCCTGTGAAGACTTTTGAAAAGAAATCCGGGATCATTGCAGCAGTCGACAAAGGCAAGCAACCGATACAAATATCGTCCGAACGGCCGCAGCAACCTCAACAGAATTACCGACGACCCCGACCCGGCTATCGGTCATCTCAACGAGTATGAACAACCGTCTCGTCCGCAACGTACATTAAGGGAGTTTACGAGCGGGGAATATCCATTCAAAAATGAGGCGAGTACCAAAAATGTTCCGTAGTCGATGAAGACTCCGGATTTCTAGGCTGCCATAGCACTAAGAGACCGAAGAAGTTAACAAGAAAGGTGATCCCAACTTTTGCCCTTACCACCGGATGCTTGGGCACAAGATAGAAGATTGCATTACCTTCAAAAGTTGGCTCAATGACAACCTTCGGAAAGGGAATATAACAATCCCGAAGGAGTACATGAAGGAACCCCGAAAGGAGGTTCCGTCAATGTTGTCTCGGCCGATCTCATAGATCCCTATGCGGCCGATGATGGATGGACTACCGCTTGGACAAGGTCTTCGAAAAAGATTTTAGACAAAATCCGAGCCGCTTCGGTGCGAGCTTCGATTCGGAGTTCGAAACCTGTCAAGTCGGCACTTATCACTTGCGATAGAAGAACCACCTCGACAGGAGACGATTGAAGAGAAGAAGAAAATCGACGAAGAAGAGAGGACCGAGGCTCCTAAGGCTAGACTAGGGGCTGCTTATCCTAGGATAGTTGTTTCCGATTCGGGGGAGAAATCCCTCGAACCTCTGTCTCTGTATGATTATTTGCTCACTCCGGTGGGATCTTATAATGATAAGGGTGATGGCGTTGGCTACGTTTTGACTGTTTCTAACGATTATGTAACTAGCGACAATCCGAACATCGATTTCGATACCAATGACAATTCTCAAATCATACACAATCTCGACGATCACGATGACGAAGAAGACATCCATCAAGGAGGTTACGAGAGTTCAACAAGCAACGAATCTATTTACGAGTTTCGAGGAGCTCCAGTCGCAATAGAATTAGAGCCTTCAGACTCTGAAGCTAATTAAGAAGAACCTGTCATTCCGATTCAGGAAGAAACACCAGCAAACTCAACACTAGATTTAGAAGAAATTACAGAAGTTAACTTAAGAAGTGGAAGAGTTCTACCTCTGAGAATGGGTCCGAAAGGACAAAGGAAAACGGAGTGGTTGTTCAAGAAGAACCAACCCGGCGAAGAAATACCCATTCGGGAAGAAATCGAAGACACATGGAAATAAAGTGGACTACAACGTGTTAGCCTATCTTAGGAAACTACCGGCCGAACCGAGCATCTACGACACTCTCATCTTATCAAAGGAGATGTGAGAAGCTCGATCAAGGCCTTACTTGATCCAGAAATTTGCTTAGCTCAAATGGCCGGAGATTCCTTAGATGAGGTTTGTTCGTTAAAGGAATAGCGAGGTGTTACCTTCACGGACAATGATCTACTACTTGGGACAGCAGACCACAACCGACCATTGTACATTTCAGTTACAATTGGGAAGTTTACACTCTCCAGAGTATTGGTGGATCCAAGAGCATCAATCAATATAATGAGTCTTCGAACACTAGCATATTTGGAAATTGATGCTCGTGAGCTCGAAGCCGACAAAATGTTATTAAGAGGATTCAACCAGAAAGGAGAAAGAGCCTTCGGATCAATAACGCTACTAATGAAGACCGGTGACTTAGCAAAGACAACCGCGAAATTTCACATAATTGATTCAGAAACGTCATTCAACACTCTACTGGGCCGACCATGGATACATGAAAACAGGATGGTACCATCATCTCTACATCAGTGCATCAAATACTTCGATGGAGGGGAACAGTGCATCAAAGGTGACTTACAACCATTCTCCGTACATGAAATTGGAATCCATGAAGATGCGGCTTATTATGCACCTCCGAAGAAAACAATCTTCTCCGGAGATACCATAACGAATGAAGCAAAAGAAGTTCGGGACGACGAAGAACTCTGAAGTTTTAGTCCAACGAGTCACTCACCACTCCCTTACGGCGAGATGGTGAAGGTTTCTCCACAACTCGCATCCGAGGTCGAGGCCGGGGACGAGGTCGTGGCGAGACATTAGGACGATTGGACGAAAGGAAACCGACCATCAATGTTGATTGGGAAGATAGTTCTGAAGAAGAAAAAGAAATCAAACAAGAAGCAGCGACAATAAGTCGGAAGAAGCCGCAATTCAAGATCTCTCTCGAAGATGAGAAGAATGAAGAATATAAATCGATGTACGAGAAGATTAACCACTATGTACATACTATGACCCTAACCCCGATCCATTCTAATAAGATCGAGGGTATGGTGGTCAAAGAGGTACGTAGCGGCGGTGCAAAGCCAATCAAATTCTACCGTGGTGCTCCTTCCTCCAAAACCGAAAATAATGTACAATTTGAAGATGTCACTTCATCGAAATTAATGGAATTAACTTTTGAGTGGTACTCTCCCTGTGTTCAAAATTTAATTCAGCGTGGTTTCTTACCTCGACAATGGACAAAAGGTCAATCACAACATTTTGAAAATTTATGGAATAACTCCGGTCGTCCACCAAATTCAAAGCATGGTCTTGGATTCGGCACAGTAGGATCAGTTGACGATACTGAATTTTGCTTGGTTGTCACTTGCGAGTCTAATGAAAACTGCATGGAAACTACAGATGAATTTGAAGATTTACAAATTGGAGACGCTCCACCAGAATTCGAAGAAGAAATTAAATCTAAAATTGATGAGTTAACAGAAGTTAACTTAGGTACTAGCGAAGAGCCTAGACCTACCTTTGTTAGCTCCTTACTCAATAAAGAAGACTCCGAAGAAATAATCAAGTTATTAATGGAATTTAAAGACTGTTTTGCTTGGAACTACGATGAGATGCCGGGATTAGCTCCGGAGGTCGCGGTCCATAAGCTAGGAGTGGATCCTACTTCGTCCCGGTCGGACAAGGTCCAGAAGAATGCGTCTAGAAATTGAACAACAAGTCATAGCTGAAGTTAAAAAGCTAATAGACGCTAAATTTGTCCGTGAAGAACAATACCCGACTTGGTTAGCCAATGTGGTACCAGTCAGAAAGAAGAATGGTCAGATCAGAATTTATGTGGACTTTAGAGATTTAAACAAGGCATGTCCAAAAGATGAATTCCCTTTACCGATCCCAAAATTAATGATCGACATTGCTTCGACACATAAAATATTCTCATTCATGGATGGATCTTTAGGATACAACCAGATAAAAATGGCTCCAGAAGATGAAAAGCTTACAGCATTCAGAATGCCGATCGGAGTATATTGCTACACGAGTGATGCCATTCGGACCGAAGAACGCGAGAGCAACATACCGAGAGCGATGACAAGAATTTTTGATGATCTCATCCACAATCAAGTCGAATGCTACGTGGACGATGTGGTCATCAAAAGCAAAGTAAAGGACAACCACATGTATGATTTGAGAATTGTTTTCGAACGTTTAAGACAATTTAACCTTAAGATGAATCCCTTAAAATGCGCCTTCGGCGTCACCTCCGGGAAATTCTTAGGATTCGTTGTCCGACATCGTGGAATTGAAATCGACCCGGAAAAGATTAAAGCTATCTTAGAAATGCCGCCTCCCAAAACCTTAAAACAACTACGATCTTTTCAAGGGAAGTTGGCATATCTTCGACGCTTTATCTCAAACTTGTCAGGTAGGTGTCGGCCTTTCTCGGCACTAGTTAAAAAGGACGCCAAATTTATTTGGGAAGAGAAATGCCAGAAGGCCTTCGAGGACATTAAACAATATTTAATGACACCTCCTGTCTTAGCGACCCCGGTCTCGGGTAGACCGTCGATACTTTATACCGCGGCTTTAGACGACTCTCTCGGAGCCTGTTAGCCGGAGTCGATGATGAGGGTAAAGAAAATGCTCTTTACTATTTAAGCCGTCGTTTACTTCCGACGGAAATAAGGTATCCCACAATTGAAAAGCATTGTTTGACCACGATCTTCGCCGCTCAAAAGCTCGGGCACTACATGCTTTCTCATAAGGTCAACCCGATCTCGAAGTTTAATCCATTGCAATACTTGATGACTTGTCCAACACTTTCCGGCGGACTTGCTGGATGGTCGATGATATTATTGCAATTCGATATAACTTTCGTGCCTCTTCGTGCCGTAAAGGGACAAGTCTTAGCGGACTTCCTCGCGGCACACCCTTTGCCGACGAATCTCCTCTCGATGACGATCCGTCGGATGAACAAATAATGAGCCTAGAAGACCACGATGATCGACGTTGGGAATTTTATTTCGACGGAGCATCTTCAGCACACAAAGACGAAGAATCACAAGTGATAGTGCCCGGTAAGGCGGGAATCGGACTAATCTTTATAACACGGAGCGGGGGATGTTAAGATACTCCTACCACTTTACGAGCCGTGTACAAACAACGAAGCGAGAATACAAAGCCCTCATAACGGAGCTGGAATTAACTATTCGAATGGGGATAACAGACATCAACATCTACGGGGATTCGCAGTTAATCATTCAACAGATCGCCGGACAGTATAGGATTTTAAAGCCAAGACTCGAGCAATACTTCTAGAATGCCATACAGTTGTTGGAACAGATTCCGAATGTGACAATCTATAAAATTCCCAGAAAAGAAAACGCTTTAGCAGATGCGTTAGCCCGTCTCGCAAAAGAATTTGCTCGTTTGCCGAGATGAGTCGGTAGAAGTGTCGGTTCACGGACGTCGAGTCCTATCACGGCTCGACATAGACACAATACACAAATCGAGAAAAAGAAGAAGAATCGATTGCAACGATGACGAGAAAACATGGAAGATTGGCGACGACCATTAATAGACTACTCGCAAACGAGAAAACTACCGGACGATAGGTCGCTAGCCCATCGGATCAAGAAAAGAACTGCGTCCTACGCATTAATAAACAACACCTTGTACGAAGGTCTTTCGATCAAATGTGGCTAAGATGCCTAAGCGGGTCCGAGGCCGTGAAATCGTTAAAGAGGTGCATTCGAGGACTCTGTGGCGCTCACCGGTCGGGTCCGAAGATGAAAATGAAAATTAAAAGACTAGGGTACTACGGCCCTCGATGATGACCGACTAGCATGAAAATCGCCGAGAGCTGTCACCAATGCCGAGTACACGGAGTGGTACTACACCGACCTCCAAATGTGCTACATCCGAAAATCACGTCGTGGCCATTTGAATGTTTGGGCACGGATATAGTGGGTCCGATAGAACCACCATCTTCAAAAGGACATCGCTTCATTCTTGCGGCTACGGATTACTTTTCCAAGTGAGCGAGGCGGTTCCACTTAGAGAAGTGAAAGCACACCACGTGCTACAGTTTTTTAAGAACCAAGTTGTCTACCGTTTCGGAGTGCCACGCAGGATTATCTCAGATAATGGGTCAGCATTCAAAAGCACACAAATCAACAATTTTGTCAGGAGATAGGAATCGACTGGCGGTATTCAACAATTTACTACCCAAGAGCAAACGGCCTGGCTGAGGCTTTTAATAAAACTCTCGTTCAAATCTTAAAGAAAACCTTGGACGATAATAAGAGAAATTGGCACGAGAAGTTATTAGAAGCCTTATGGGCCTACCGGACAACCTTCGGAACTCCTACTCGAAGCTACACCTTACGCTCGGTGTATGGGTCCGAGCGATGTTACCTTTAGAGGTTCGGCTTCCTTCACTCGAATTGCGGTTGCAAATAAGATCACGACGGAAGAGAATGCCAAATTACGACTAGAAAAATTAGAAAGTCCGGAAGGGAAAAGACTTGCGGCGCGACGAGAATTTAGAATTATACCAAGCTAAGATGGTTCAAGCCCATGACAAATTGGTCCGCCCGAGAACCTTGAAAGTTGGTGACTTAGTTCTCGTTCTTAAAAGACCTATCCTTGCACACCGCAAGATAGGAGGAAAATTTGAACCCACTTGGGAAGGACCGTTCGTGGTTGAGACAGTCTACTCAGGAGGCTCCTACCAGCTGGTGAATTGCCAGGGAGAACGACATATGCTTCCGATAGACGGACGATATTTGAAAAAGTATTACACTACCTGATGTTTCGAAGGAATGAATTCTTCATCCCTAGAAACACGAGCGAAGTGGTTACTTATGACTGAGTCCGAACCCAAAATAATAATAAAATGTGCTAAAATAATAAAATCATGATAATAAAGTTTTCCTTGTTGTCTTTTCCAAATCAAAATCTCTTTCTTGATGTTATCCCACTTCATTCCCGTTAAATTAAAAAAAAAAGAAATAAAAAAAATGTCTTTAATAATCATTTTCTTAATGTTCTTGTTCTTAGTACAGCCCCTGATCCTTTTCCTTGTCTTTTCGCAGGGAAATGTCGAACGGGCGGTTGGTCTCGAACTTTAGAAATGGCGTAAGCCTTGCACTCGACGAAAAGAGGGTGAAAGATGGAGCGATAATCGAGATTGACTCGGACTTCGCACCGACGGAGCCTACGGTACGAGGAAAGTGAGCTGGATCCCGGTTGACCGAGAGGAACTACCCGGGCGGACGGTAATGAAAGTGGGTGGCCCAAGCCACCAATCCGACGACAAGAAAAGAAAAACAAACACCGAAGAAGACAAGAAAATCAAGTACGTAGTCGCTACGGCGGAGAGCGAGCTTGTCGGCGCCGCGCCCACGGAAACTCGGGAAGTTCGAAGAGCTACTCTCACGACGAACTCAACGAAGAAATAAAAATCGCCGTATCCGCAAGATGTTAACCAAACTAGCGCGCGGACTAGTGCGACGAGGCGATTGCCACGCGCCGGTACATATACCTCGAGGATGTCGGTTCACCGAGTACTCGGAAGAAAGGAGGCCGGCTCCTAGGATAACGAGAAAAAACCGGGGAAATCTCACGGAGATCGGAAGAAAGAAGGCTACCATGCCACCGGATAGAACCACCGGTAATGCATGACCTTGTTGCGAAGCAACCCGGAGGATGTCCCGACGGACATCATCCCCGAGGAGCCGAGGTATGCGGGAGAACGTGAAGGGATTGAGCCGTATATCCCACAATATGTCACCGAGGCCCCGCCATTTGCGGATTATTCCGGAATACGAGCTGGAAAGAATGCGAATGTCGAAAAGAAAACTTTTGAATACTTCGAGAGAATCGAGGCGGAAGGATCGATATACTAGAAGGCCTCGAGCTACATACGAACGTATTCTCGAATATGAACAACAACAAATCGTGGATTGCATCCGGGATTTGAAAAGAATGGGCCGAGCGGGTCGCCTAAGGGAAAACACCTACTCAGAACCCCGGAGATGGATGCCAGGGAAGGGAAGAATTACAATACAATGTGGATGCTGTTACAACTTTGCGGAAGACAGGAAGGGAAACCCTCCGGGGATACTCCGTCATGGCCAAGTGGATCCAATGCCATTAGTCATCAAGAGAATGGTAAAGAGGTTGATAACATGGAGGGTACTGCCGGCGGATTGCATACCCAATAATTGCATTATTAACATCTACAAGCGGGGTGACTGCATACCCCCGCACATAGATCACCACGACTTTGTCGGACCTTTCTGCACGATTTCTTTTCGAATGAATGTAACATCATGTTCGGATCCGACCTCCGGATAGCGAGCCCGGGTGAGTTCCGAGGGCTAGTAAAGATACCTTTACCGGTAGGTTTCGTCATGATGCGAAGGGCAACGGAGCGAGATATCGCTAAGCATTGCATACCGGGAGTACCGGTGAAGCGGATATCGGTTACTTTCGAAGGATGGACGACGGGAAGACACCTTACCATTTCCGGCCAGTACCGGAGCTAGAGAGCCTCCGGCCTTACGAGCTGTGAGCTACATGGAAAATATCACACCTCCAACGTACATCCCGCCGGCATCCTTGCCGAGGATGGCTTGGAAGGTGATGTTATTAACCATGTACCTCACCATTCAGACATGGATTTTAGACAGATGTCTTTTTGGATGGATCGACAAAGATCATACATAGTCTGTTTTGAGTCTACATGGATTGTATGAGATGTATTCCAGATCGAGTTTTATGATGTACCTTCGACATGATTGGAGTGAAAGTGACCATGTCACATTTTTGGCCATCACCTCTTTTGTGCAAATTGACTGGGAAACGCCATTAAAGTTAAATGAACTTCGAACAAAGAACAAAAAAGAAATAAAAAAAAAGAATAAAAGAAAAAAAAAACTTTCCTTAAAAATCTAAAAATGACGAACACCAAATTCACATGAACATTAAATAAACGATAAAATAAAAATTTGAATCGTTAAAAACAAACAAAATGAACATAAATTTTAAATCAAATTTAAGTCAAAATTCAAATTCAACCTTCTAGATCTCAAATCAAATCTCAATCAAATTCAAATTCAATCTTTCCAAATTTCAAATCCAATATCAATCAAATTCAAACTCAACCTTCCAAATCTGAAATCCAATCCGTTCTATTCTCTCCCTTGTCTGGGATGGAAGCGGTTGATTCCATTGACGCGGATCGAATCTGATAGCGAGGGATTATATCCAATCCAAACCAGTGATTTCCGATAAACTCTTTTGAACGGGGTATGTAACATCTACATATTCCCTCCTAATCCATTTCCTTCCATGAAAGTCTTTTACAACTTTCATGAAATTCTTGAAACACCAAAATTCCACACTTTTCAAATCAACACTACGAATCTTTGCAAAGTCAATGACTACATCAAATTCAAACTTTTGGAGTTGAGGATTTTACATCCGAAACTGCATTGCTTTAGGATTCTTTCCTTATCGCAATGAAATACATCAAAATTAAACTTTTGGGGTTTAGGATTTTACATCCGAGACTGCATTGCTTTAGGATCCTTTCCCTATCGCAATGAAATACATCAAAATTAAACTCTTGGGGTTGAGGATTTTACATCCGAGACTACATTGCTTTAGGATCCTTTCCCTATCGCAATGAAATACATCAAAATTAAACTTTTGGGGTTGAGGATTTTACATCCGAGACTGCATTGCTTTAGGATCCTTTCCCTATCGCAATGAAATACATCAAAATTAAACCTTTGGGGTTGAGGATTTTACATCCGAGACTGCATTGCTTTAGGATCCTTTCCCTATCGCAATGAAATACATCGAAATTAAACTTTTGGGGTTGAGGATTTTACATCCGAGACTGCATTGCTTTAGGATCCTTTCCTATCGCAATGAAATACATCGAAATTAAACTTTTGGGGTTGAGGATTTTACATCCGAGATTGCATTGCTTTAGGATCCTTTCCCTATCGCAATGAAATACATCAAAATTAAACTTTTGGGGTTGAGGGTTTTACATCCGAGACTGCATTGCTTTAGGATCCTTTCCCTATCGCAATGAAATACATCAAAATTAAACTTTTGGGGTTGAGGATTTTACATCCGAGACTGCATTGCTTTAGGATCCTTTCCCTATCGCAATGAAATACATCAAAATCAAACTTTTGGGGTTGAGGATTTTACATCCGAGACTGCATTGCTTTAGGATCCTTTCCCTATCGCAATGAAATACATCAAAATCAAACTTTTGGGGTTGAGGATTCTACATCCTAGACTGCATTACTTTAGGATCCTTTCCTTACCGCAATGAAATACATCAAAAACAAACTTTTGGGATTGAGGATTTTACATCGAGACTGCATTGCTTTAGGATTCTTTCTTTATTGCAATGAAGTACATCAAAGATCAAACTCTCGAGGTTAAGGATTTTACATCCAATACCGCATTGCTCTGAGATCTCTCCTCATTGTAATGATTCAATCCAATCAATTCAATTTTCTTTTGAGGTTGAAGATGTTACATCTAAAACCACAAAATTCCAATCTTCATTTCAAGTCTAAATCCCTTCAAATTAATCTTGACAAAACTTCAATCTAAATTGAAACTCCAAACTAAAATCTAAGCTCACACATCAAAACTTAAAAAGAAACAAAATAAAATCTAAATTGAAATCCCCCTAGGTCATGTGATTTGGGATTTACCTCTTTCCCTTTCCCCAGCGAGAGTTCAGGAATCTCCAGTCTCAGAGATATACTTGACACTCCCCAGCAGAAACTCTTCTACTTTGTCCTAAGTTTGTCACTTGGACATCTGTGTTGGTTTTGTTGATCTCTTCGGTCAACGCCAATACGCACGGTGTGCTTGGTTAGCTCACCACACCTATTGGGGGTCCATTTGTTGACCTCATTTTTGATGAGTTCTTCTCTTCTTCTTTTTAGTACTTAGGATCTAGCCTTAGGCTTTTCCTTTGACTATCTTAGAGGACTAGAATTGGGATCCACCACCTAGAATTTCAAACCACTTCTTAACTCCCTGCAAACTCTACAAACTTGACTATAGACCCCTAATCACCTAGAGGGTTGAAATCGAATGTGGAAGTTTAAAGGATGAGTTCCTATAGGACTCTTTGGCCTTAGGACCGCTCACAGGTGGCTCAGTCCAGTGAAGGGCTGACTTACACACACACTACACCTATACACACCTCCTAAAACCACACCCATACCCAACTTGACCTCCTGACTCATGTAGGTGATTCACATGGATGGTCCTTAACCCCTAAGCCCTTGGCTAAGATGGTTAGGAACAACATAGTGGATGCCTCAAATGAGTCCCTTCATGGCTCATGTGGGCTTGATATGACTTCATGGCTCAACCAAAATAATTTTATTCCACTTACATTCACCCAATCTTCAATTTTCCAAATTTTCAATTTTTGACCCCCAGGACTCTACACCCGCTTAGCCTACCCAAAACCCTTGAAAGTACCCAAATTTTTGCAAAATTTCCAAACCACCCAAAATTCCTCAAAACCATTCCTAAACATTTCCACATCACTCAAATTGATCATCCATAGCCAAAAATACCAAAAATTCCAAGAATACCTCCCAATACCCTCCAAATACCCAAAATACCCTCCTTGACCCAAAAAATTCAAAAAATTCAGAAAATTCGCAGAAAATTCCAGAAAATCCCAAATATTCCCAATTTCATTTTGTTCAACTACACCATGGGACAATTTTGTCAATTTACCCTACTTTTGTCAAAACCCCCAATTGGACCCATTTTAACCCTAAGTGAACCCAATGTCAAACCAAACCTACCCAATTGACCCAAAATCTGGTCCAATTCAATTCTAAACTTCAATTCAACATTCCCAACACCAATCTAGACTAAATCCAAGTCCAATTTGATTGACATTTGGATCCAATTTCACTTTTGGCCTTAAAGCCCAATTTGGACCCATGACCCAAACCTAACCCAAACTCACCCAATTCAACTCCAATTAACCCCAAATCTTTTCCAAATCTTCCTTAACATTCCCACAAACAAAACACTAACATGATTTGCACAAAATTTAGGCCCAAACCCCACTCAAATTCAACCCAAAGCTAAAAGGCCCAATTTTGACCTAAACTCAAACCTAACCCAAATGAGCCCAAACCCCAAAATCAAAGCCCAACCAAAGTCAAAACCTCTTTGAAACACTCCCATAAACATTTCCCAACATTAATTTTACATCAATTTCAACCCTAGCCCAACATTGGCCCAAATTATCCCAATTTGACCTATATTGGCCCATTCACCAAAGGAGCCCAAATTCAACCCAATTCAAACCCAAATCACTCCCAATTTGCTCCAAGTCACTCATGACACATCTATGAGCTAAACCAAACAATTATTTGGCCCAAGCCTTTGCCAAAATTTCATCCTAAAGTCCATTTTAAAATCCAAAAGCCCACTTCCCTAAACCATTTTAAAAGCCCATTTCACCCAAATACAAAAGCCCAAAATTGGCCCTAAAGCCCACATGGCAATTTCTTTTCATCATACCTTTAATTGATATCACCCCTAAGTTTCAAAATCATCATTAAACCATTCCAAATCAAGCTTCATACAAATTCCCATCAAATTACCAAAAATTTCTAAAAACCATTTTCATGAAACCAAGCCAACTTTTTCCAAAGCCAAATGGAGCCATGAAGCCACTCTTAAGCCACATGTAAACCATGTGAGTTGCTCACATGTGACCTTACCACATTTGGCAAAAGGAGGGCCCCCTTTCCTAATCCTTCTTAAACCCTTTTTTACCTTAAGCATGTCACACACTAAACCATGCTTAGCCACCTTATCATGGATGGAGACCACACCATTTTCTCTTGGCTGACCCAAGTGATCCTTTTCAGCCCAAAACCAGGCCTTGGGTGGTGAACCTAGCCAAAAATCATGGGTTGACTCATTTGGACCCAAAATGAGCTTCTCCCCATACCCTTTTGATTCAAACCCTTTACACATGTCCATGGCCAATTGACTGCACAAACCTCCAGCCCCGACCCACTGGACCCGAGGGTGACCTGACCACGGCCGGCCGACCACCACGGCCGCCGGAAACCACCGGGCCGAGAGCTCACATGTGAGCCCAAACTTGGAATTCTCACTGCTGAGCCGCCCCATCCCAGTGGCCATTGCGAGTGTTCTTCTCTTGCCAAGAGCAGCCGATCCCAAGCCCTAACTCTCCACGGGAGGCCCTCCACCCTCTCCTATTTAAACACCACCCCCTCTCGGCCATGAGAGGTGCTTGAACCAGACCTTATCGAAACACTCGCCAAAATTGTTCCAGAACACTCTCCATACTTAGAGCGAGTTGATCCCAGGTGACAATTTGCCCTAATCCCCACCAACGAGCCCGATTTCTCGACCTAAAATTCCACCCAAAGCCAGGACACTTCTCCACAGTGGATCAATCCTCAAATTGATTGGTCCTACACCTTCACCAGACCAAGGGAAGGAGTCCACCAGCAAAAGCCCCCTCTCCAGGCCACCCAGTTGCTCCAGCCTCCAAGCTTTGTGATCGGCCGTGGTCGAAATCATACCTAGGCGATTCATCGGACCGGGAGACTTCATCCGGAGCTTCGCTGGGATCCAATCGAAGGTGACACAACCGTCAGATTGAAGCCACACTTCTCTGAGCAAAGGTATGAGCTAATTATTCATCCCGAGCTTCTGGAGATTCTCTATTTCAAATGCTTTAATTCCAATGCATGATCACCGTATAGATGTATTCGTCTCTTCAAGACGAATCCATAGAGCATAAGAACACGAAAATCCATTGAGTATTGAGCGAGATATTACAGATTTAGTGTGGACGGCTCTCGGGTGAGGACGCTTGGGGACGATGAACGGATGCCGTTCATTTAATACACGCGAGGACGGACGGCCAGGATCACGCCGGATCAGGAGATGGAACGACACAGCGGGGCCCCGGAGCGCTGAGTCAGATGGCGGCGTCGAACCAGAACGCGCCACGTAGCCTTTCGGAGCTGCCGAGGTTGACGCGGCGCCGCGTGGATAAATAGAAAATTAGGGTATTTTGATTTATTTAATTCCCCTAAACTTCAAAATGCATAACTTTGTGTAGGAAAATCAGAAAAATAAAATAAAAATACCCTCTTGCTCAGTGAACAGAGGAGAATAATGTGGAAAAGAAATTATTTAATTTCATCAAGTATTTTATTTTTAATAATTTATTTCCCTTCTGCATTGTTTTAATTCTCCATGCATATAGGAAATTCACCATGGCATGAGACCATATGGCTTTTGAAGCCTCCGAATTTGGGAACATTCCCTGAATTTTCCAAAGTCGAGGCCATCCCTATAAAAAGTTATTGATTTTTCAAATTCATGTTGCTCGTTTTAAGTATTTTAATTCCAATAATTAGCATGTTGTGAAATAAATTCTAGGAAAATTTGGTGATGTCTCTTATGACCAGAGGACCTCTAGGAAAAATAGGTTTTGGATTAATTTATTTAAAATAACCCTAATTGGCTTAAACACCCAAAATAGCTCCTTAATTAATTAGAGTTAACCATATATCAAATTGACTTGAAATCAATTCTCCACTGACCTTTAGGATCAGAGGAACCCACCATAAAAATTTAAAGTCAATTGGACTTGGTTAGCCCTACTAAATGGGTTGATTAAGCCATTTAGCCATTTTAAACTTAAAAAATTCATAACTTTCAAAATACTTTTTAAAAATTCACCAAATTGGTTTTGGAGCCTCTCTGATATCAGGGGAATTTAAGAAAATTAAAATTTCAATTTTCTAAAAAAGTTGATTTTTTTGGTATTATTTTAATATTTTAATAATTAAAAAATAATAAAAATCACAAAAATAATAAAATTCACCAAAATGTCACATTTTGAATTTTAATCACTTAGGAACAAACCCCATATTTTTCTTAGGTCTATTTAATGAGATATTAAATTTTAAAGCCCTAGAGGTAATTTTAAAATTAAAAAATGTATTTTCTAGCATTTTCACTAAAATAATTCTAATAAATCAAAGAAAAATCCGAAAATACTAAAAATTGATTCTCTGATTTCCTTGATATTAGAGAGATTTTTGAAAAATATAAATTTCATTTTTAAACCTTTATTGTATTTTTAAATGAATTAATACTCCAAAACTTAAAATAATTATAATAAAAATAATATAATTCAAAAAATCACCAAAATTGGTCCAAGTGATCCTCTAGTCATTAGGAATGTCCCATAATTTTCTTAAGGACAGAAACATTCCCTTGGTCATATTATTAAATTTTCCTTGGAAATCCCTATTTTCCACCAAAAATAATTACATAAATAAATTGAATATAGAAAAATCACATTTTCTCCTCTCATGTCTTTATTGGCATATGAGTGAAGTCACATAAAAATTTCAAGTTCATTTAAGCTCAATTTAGTGAGTTATGAAATTATTAAGCTTGGAGGGCAAAATGGTAATTAAAATTTTAACCCTTAATTAAAATTTTAGGTTTAATAAAAAATTAACAAGTAAAATATTTGATCCTAATCTGATTTGGATGATTGAAATTTAAATAATTAAAAGGTAGAAACCTACTAAACAATTTAAAATAATTGAAATAAACCTTAATTAAATAATTGATTAAATTTGGAGGAATAATAAAGTTGGGATTATCAAATAGGGATATTATTAAGAAGAGATTTGTTCTTTAATTTAAAAATCCCTAAATTAATCATCTCAATAATATTTAATTCTTAATTAAAATGATAATTCAAATTTAAGTTTTAAAATGTTAAAGGACTTAATCATTAAATTAAATTAAAAAAAAAGTTAAATTATTAAACTCTTTTTAAATTTTCAATTAAATTAAAATTAAAAATAAAATTAAATTAAAGATTAAATTAAATTAAATCAAACAAATTTAGTAAATTAAATTAAATTAAACTAAATTAAATAAAAAAATGTTAAATTAAATTAAATTAAATTAAATTAAAACATATTAAATTAAATTAAATTAAATTAAATTAAATTAAATTAAATTAAATTAAAATTAAATCAAATTAAATTAAATTAAAGGAAATAAAATAAAATTAAATTAAATCAAGTTAAATTAAATTAAATTAATTCATATCAAATCAAACTAAATTGAATTAAATTAAATTAAATAATAGAATCAAGTTAAAATTAAAATCAAGTTAAATTGAATCAAAATTGAAACTAAACTAAATTAAATTAAATTAAAGTTAAATTAAATTGAATTAAATAACATCACCTAAGACATGAAGAAATTAAATATGAAGTAACTTGAACACTTTTCCAAATTTAAATCCGATAACTGAAATTAAATTAAATCACAAACCATTTGAACATCAATTTGCCCTCGAAAGCTTTGTTTACCATAACTCCTAAACAGAACATTAAATGAAATGTTACTTCACTTATAGGATATTCAAATGTCCTAGTTCACCGAGCAAGATAACAACAAAACTAAACTAAACCTCGGACGATTACTTCACTCGATTAATTAAATCCATTTGGACTTAAAACAATCCTAGCGATGATTGAAAAGATGTTTAAGATTCTTCTTAAACACTTTCTCAATATGATAGGATACTTATAAGAACAATTGAACTTAATTGTTCTTTGATGAAGAAAATCGTCCTCAAACCGAAACACAAGAACCTAGACGTCATAGGAGATGACTAGCTATAGGATTAGGAATTTGGTAGAAAACCATAACCCTTCCCTTAGTTTTACCTAGGAACTTGCTTAAATATTCTAATTGTGTTTTAAGTGCAGCTTGGGATGACAGGAAGACCCTCCAGGTACGCTTTTATTTTATTGCAATTTACTTTATTGCAATTTATTCAATTGCATCGTACTTACTTTTCTTGCATAATAAACAAATTGTTGCATGAAAACCCACACCTTTAGGATAGTCCCTAAAACTGAAACCAAAACTAAGTAAAAAGTCATTGCAAGATAAAATTCACCGCCACAACATTTCAAAATATAAAACAACTCAAAATTTAATCACAAACAGAACACAAAACTACAATTACAACTAAATTAAAACGTCATGTTGGATGATCGGGAATACCTCGGATGATGTAACCTACGTGTTGCTAACGGGATTTCCCACGGTCTAAATAAAAGTGTGGAAGTCATTTAGTTGAGTTTAGCAAATTCATCTGGACTAAGTGAATCCGATAAAAATAACGATGCCGGAAGGATGGAACCGTGGGATCTTAACCGGTGTCGTTATAATCAACTTTAAGATTTGTTTTAATTAAAACACAAAAGCACTTGGAAATTAAGATTTTCTCTAAACCAAAACACTTTTCTCATCTCCTGATTTATGACTTCTAAAACTAAACCTCTGCAACAACAAGGAGCTCGGAGCATAGTGGGCATCACGGCCATCGTCATCGGCAAAACCCGAGTCTACTTCACAGAAACCTTCTTAGAATTAAATAACTAAGCCATAGGATTTCGAGGTAGTTTGCTCTAGTGCAACATAAATCCTCAACCTTTTGTTAGGCATTTGCATTGCAAATTAAGCCCTAACCGGTCTTAGGATTCCGAGGTAGTCGTCCGATACGACATAAACCCTCACATCTTCAAGGCTATTTGTATGATTTTATCATACAAACATAAGTCCAAATTAATTAAAATTGGAAAGATTAAAACATTAAATAGATATTAGGATCTTCCTAAATTCAAGCCAAACAATAGGATAGCCGGGAAATTACCGAAGTTCGCTTCGAATCCGTAATTTCTCCTACCTTTCTTCCTTTGAAATCCCAAAACAAAATGTTCCAAATTTGATCCATTCCTATTGAAATTCCAAAATTCAATCCCTTGAAAACTTAAACTTTGAAATTCTTGAGAGCGAGAATAATTGATTATTATCGAGAGTTTTCTTAGGTGATTCCCGTCACTTAAGATGTAATTAATTATAGGGGCTTGCCCTTATAGGGAATTTTAAGAACCCAGGTAATATAAACCCTGTTTAATGCTTTCATATTAAGCAGGGGAATTTGTCGGCTTATAAAATTGGTTCGCAGACCAAACAGATGTCACAAACCTTTCTAGTTTATCTAACCGAGCCCCATTATCAAGCAGTGTGTCTATTCTTCGGGATAGATACACGGTTTGTGGTGCGGTGCTCGTTTATATAAACTATTTGGGATGTGAAATCAGTTTGATTTCATATCTTAAAATTTTCAAACTTAAAATTATTTTCAAAAATCAAATACTACTTTTCAAATTATTTATTTAAATTAAATTAAAAATTCGCCGCACAATTTTTGTAGGCGACCCCTTTTCAAAATACAACACAACCTAAAAATATGCCGACACTTGCTGATCTTTCTATCACTTATCCTAAGGGAGTTGTGGAAGATGTATTAGTGAATGTGGATAAATTTGTATTTCATGTGGACTTTATTGTATTAGATACGGAGGAAGTTCAAGAAATTCCAATTATTTTGGGAAGACCATTTCTTGCTTCTGGGAGAGTTATGATTGATGTCTAGAAAAGAGAATTAACTATGAGAGTGATGACCAAGACGTAACATTCAATATTCTGAAATCTATGAAGTACCCTTCAACTGAAAAAGATGATGAGTGCTATCGAATGGAAGTCTGCGATTATTTGAGAGAAAATTATTTTAAAGAAGTATTTGAAGAAAATCTGTAATGTGAGGATGAAAATGAAAGTGAAAAGACGATGATCTGGACGATATGAAGAATGAAAAGTTAGACTTTGTTCAAGAAAATTTTGAAAGATTAGATACTGTGGAAAATGGAGATAAAAGTTTGATTCCATTTATCATTAAACCCCCTGAACTTGAGCTGAAAATTCTTCCTAATCATTTAAAGTACATGTTTTTAAGAGAATCATCTACTTTACCAGTCATTGTATCTTCAGATTTAAATGAATATCAAGAACAAAAATTATTGAAAATTTTAAAAGATACAAAAAAGCATTTGCTTGGTCCATAGCTGATATTAAAGGAATCAGTCATTCAATCTGTATGCACATAATTTTATTGGATGAATAACACAAACCAAGAGTTGATTCACAAAGGAGACTGAACCCAATAATGAATGAAGTGGTTAAAAAAGATATTTTAAAGTGGTTAGATGCTGGAATAATATATCCTATTTCTGATAGTGTTTGGATGAGGCCAATTCATTGTATTCCTAAGAAAGAATGAGTGACTGTTGATTTAAATGATCGGGATGAAATTATACCTACAAGATAAGTCACTGGTTGGCGAATATGTATTTATTATAGAAAATTAAATGCCGCCACAAAAAAAGATCACTTTCGTTTACCCTTTTTAGAACAAATGCTAGACAGACTTGCTGGACACAAGTACTATTATTTTCTAGATAGATATACCGATTATCACCAAATACCTATTGTTCCTGAGGATCAAGAGAAAACTACATTTACTAGCCCTTATGGAACTTTTGCTTTTAGAAGAATGCCCTTTGGATTATGTAATGCACCTGCAACATTTCAAAGATGTATGACATCCATATTTAGCAATTTAATTGATGATGGAATAGAAGTGTTTATGGATGATTTCTCAGTATTTGGAGATTCATTTGATGCATGTCTATGCAATTTAGAAAATTTTTAGAAGTATGTGAGAGAACAAATGTAGTCCTAAACTGGGAAAAGTGTCAATTAATGGTTGCAGGAGGAATTGTGCTTGGGCATAAAATATCTGAATATGGCATGGAAGTAGATCCTGTGAAAATTCATGTTATAGAAAAATTACTACCTCCAACAACTGTGAGAGGGGTAAGAAGCTTTTTGGGACATGTAGGATTCTACAGGCGATATATCAAAGACTTTTCAAAAATTTCTAAGCCTCTATGCCAACTTTTGGAAAAAGAGAGAAAGTTTGATTTTAACGATGAATGTTTAAAAGCTCTCAATCTATTAAAGGAAAAAAATTAATTGTTGCACCTATAATAGTTTCACCTGATTGGGAGAAACCATTTGAACTAATGTGTGATGCTAGCGATTACGCTATTGGAGTTGTTTTAGGGCAAAGACATGATAAAATGTTTAAAGTTATATACTATGCTAGTAAAACTCTTACTGCTACTCAAATTAATTACACTACTACTGAGAGAGAGTTATTAGCAATTGTATATGATTTTAAAAAATTTAGATTTTACTTAATCGGAGCTAAATGCATAGTGCATACTGATCATTCTGCTATTAAATACTTAATGCAAAAGAAGGATGCAAAACCAAGAATGATTAGATGGATGCTTTTAATACAAGAATTTAATTTTAAGATCATTAATAGAAAATGGGTCGATAATCAAATAGTTGATCATTTATCTAGACTTGAACAACCTAATTTGGATGATTTTGAAAAGGAAATTACTGAAACTTTTCCTGATGAGAAATTATACAATGTTATTGAAGGAAATTTACCGTGGTATGCTGATATTGTGAACTACATCGTAGTAATATTTTACCACCTCATTTAACAATGTAACATCAGAAAAAATTTAAGCATGATGCTAAATTTTATTTCTGGGACGATCCTTATCTGTACAGGCAATGTAAAGATCTTATTATTAGGAGATGTATGCCTTATGAAGAAACTGAAAAAATTATTCTTATGATTCTGAATTTGAAGGACATTTCAGAATTGATAGAACTACACATAAGATTTTGCAATCTGGATTTTATTAGCCTACACTTTTTAGAGATTTTTATAAATATATCAAAACTTATGATCGATCTCAGAGAATAGGCAATATATCTAAAAGAAATGAAATGCCTCTTAATTTTACTCTGGAAGATGAAATTTTTGATGCATGGGGATTAGATTTTATGGGACCATTTATGCCTTCATTTGGAAATATATATATACTGATTGCTGTTGATTATGTATTAAAATGGATTGAGGTAATAGCTTTACCTAGGTGTGATGCTAAAAGTGTTTCAAGGTTTTTAATGAAGAATATTTTCAGAAGATATGGAATGCCTAGAGTAATCATCATTGATGGAGGATCCCGTTTTAAGAATAATCTGATTCAGAGATTGGTGGAAAAATATAATATTGTGCATAGAATCTCTACAGCTTATTATCCCCAAAATAATGGTTTAGCAGAGGTATCTAATCATGAAATTAAATGAATTTTGGAGAAGGTCATTAATCCTAAGAAATTAGATTGGTCTACTAGATTAGATACTGCTTTATGGGCATACAGAACTGCTTATAAAACTCTTATAGGAATGTCCCTATACAGATTAGTCCTTGGAAAAACTTGTCACTTGCCAGTTGAATTAGAATATAAAGCATATTGGGCGATAAAGAAATTGAATTTTAATTTGAAGGATGCTGGTGAGAAGAGATTGTTGTAATTGAATGAATTGGAAGAAATCAGAAATGAATCATATGATAATGATAGAATATATAAGAAAAGAAGAAAAATATGGCATGATCGGAAGATTGTCAAAAAGGAATTTGAACCAGGATAAAAAGTTTTATTATACAATACAAGATTGAAATTATTTCCTGGGAAACTAAAATCTAGATGGACATGACCTTTCATTGTCGTAAAAGTGTATCAGTTTGGAGCTGTGATTATCGAAGACACTAAATCTGGACAAATACTCAAAGTTAATGGTCAAACATTAAAATCATATTTTGAAGGCAATAGACCTAATTTTAAAGAGGTTTTAATGTTGGATCAACCTGAATAACTGAAAGTTATGTCGGGCTGACGACGTTAAACCAATCGCTTTGTGGGAGGCTGCCCACAGTGATTGAGTTTTTTCTTTGTTTGATGTGTTATTTGTGTTTCTTTGTTGCTTAATTAAATCTTATTCTTCCTTAATTATCATTAATAATATTTAAGAAATGAATCGAATCGAAATTCGGAAAAAATATGAATAAAGTGAAGTTTGGCGAATTTGAACTAGTGCCGAACGGCGCTGATATCAGCGCCGGATAGCGCTGCTATTGAGAAAATTGTTTCTCATCTTAAAAATCTGAGTTTTGGCTGTTCTAGGAGGTAACTCCTCCATTAGAACTTCCGACAACCGCCCTAGACGTTGGAACTTCCAAAGGAACGAAGAGGAAGACCCAAATTCTTAACTAAATAGATTCCGACTCAATGGAAATTCAGAGATTTCAAGTGTTCAACTGTAGAAAGTTCGTAAGTTTCAAGGCGCAGTGATGCGATTGGGTTGAATTCACGAATTCGGCACCATTACTAAGAGATATAATTGCTTTGTAACTATGCCAAAAACTTGATGCAACCAGACTTTACTACTATATTTTTAAATGCAAGATTTTGTTAACTTAAAATTTATATATTTATAATAATTTTGTAAAGTCCAAGCATTCAACGCAAGTATACGTATCGTATCAAGTAATACAGGGCTTTAGTGAAGTCCTGGTTATCGATCCCACAGGGAGGCTTTAAGTTGAAGCAAAGTAAAAGTTTTAACAAGTTAGAATAAATCACTCGTACTTTCTTCTAACACTACTACTACTATGCAGAAAATAGTAACAACCAACTAAACTACAATTACTTCTACAGATTTTGAAAATAGAATTAACTAACAGACACACTAAACTAAATATTTGGAAGGTTTTTGATATATGAGAAAAGTATCTTTCTTCTTGCAATGAGAATATGATGTGTGGATTGATATGGATTGATTATCTAATTTATTATGCCAAATAGGAGCATAGATGATTCTTTACCTTTAGAAGAGTACCCCCTCATCTAAATAAGAAAAGAACATTGACACATTCTAAGTTTTGTTACTAATTCTAGGGCTAGGCTGGCAGGATACCGGCTCTCACTTCGGAGCTCCCACTCACCCTTCACCCGAAGGCTAACCTTTGATATTAGTTACTAATCTTAGAACCCCGAAATCTCCACATTGAAGTCCTTCAGAACACATTTCCCTATTTATTTGCACGCAATTCCCATGAACTACGCAATTCATCCATGAAAATTGAATCGATCTTTTATTATTGTTGTAGGACATTAAATCCTTTCAAACTTAATGTTCAACAATATATTTTAACATTTTAATTAGCCAGATCGAAAGTAAATTAAGTTCTAAATGAAAAACCATCATAATTTCTTCATCACATTAAAAGCACATCAAATCCACTTCAAACCATCATCACATCTCTAAGCAAGAAGAAAGACAAAGAAGACTACTCAGAATTCATGGAGAAGATACAATAAAATATGGATTTTATATATAAAAGAAAAGTCATACAAACCACAAAAGGAAATACAACTTATCTCTTTCTCTTCCCCAATGCAAACACCTTAAAGTTCCTTTGAATCCTCTTCTCTTCTTTACAACACTTGATTTTCTCTTTAGAATGGAAAGGAAGAAGCAATCTCTCACTTTACTCCTTCTCCTTCACTCCTTAGAGAAGAATCCCTCTCTTCTACACACAACCCTAACACTAAAAACTAAGAGAAAGTAATGGAAAGCAAGAAAACACACTCTAAAACTCTCTAAAACTCTTCTTCCTCTCTTTTCCCTCCTCCAAATTCAGTTATTTAAGAGTTAGGGACGAAATCCCAAGAGTTTCCATAGGCATCCCTTCAAAATTTCGCCAAAACTCTCAAAATTTGAATTCCACCGACCTTGGGCGCTGGAGGTGCCAGATAGGGCGTCGGCGGTGCTCTATCGCCCATAATATTTCTGAGCTCTCTGGAATTAGGTGCCGGCGGCACCTATTCTGGCGCCGGCGGCGCCAGAATACATTTTCCACCATTTTGCTCCTTTCACTCTGAATTCATTCCTTTTTTATTATTTTCACTCCAATCACCTAAAATCATCATACCTGCAATAAATCATGAGAAATACCTTTATTTAAAGTGCAATATCACCAAAACTAAGTAAAATTTGATAGCATAAACCATATGTATTTTTGGTGCATCAAAATCCCCCAAACTTAAACTATTACTTGTCCTCAAGTAATCCTTTTACTACATAAAATGTAACTCTAGGCAATGTACTTTTCAATTGTAAGACACTAAAATTTTCATTCAGAAGAGTATAATGGTTAGATTACCAGAAAAAAATTTAGTAACTTAGTTCAAAATTATAGGCATAAGAATATTCAGTAATTAAGTCTAAGAGTTCTAGTCTTCTATTTATTTCAAGATGAACCATAATTTGTCACATTAAGAGTGCCTTAAAGGATTATGTGAGAAAGGAGTTCATGCAAACTTCACTAGAATGTAGGCTAGTACTTTAAATATAAATTCAGAAGTGAAATCAAGTTTTCTCTTTAGGGTGATTCAAGTGAAGCCAATTTTTGATTAGACATCTCCTCAAGCTTCTCCTCATAAATATGCTTCTTTTCTTTTTTTTTCTTTTTATTTTTGGGATTGTTTTTCAATCCTTTTTTTTCTTGAGGATTACTATATTTGGATAGCCTTTAATGATTTTGAACTTCACTCTCCTCTTTCTAAAGTTCAAACTTAAGTCACGTCCTTACTTTATAGTTAGGTACAGGCTTTATTATTTTTCATAAAGTTACAATCTCTTCTTAACACACAACACTTTAAGTCTCTTAGCATTTCAAAAATACAGTTTTCTTTACTTTAAATAGTTAACTATAATCAAATCCTTTCATACTAAATGTCTTACTTCTATAAAATCAACCTTTATCACTAAAAATTTCCATCCTATCCTTCCATAATATTCAACTGAAATTAAAAGTTTTAGTTATCTTACAATGAGGTTCAACTACCTGAAGTTATGCTAATAACTTTTTGAAAATATAATAATTGAGAACAAATAAAAGTTAGTATTTTTCTACCCTCCCCTAAACTTAAATTTTTTCAATGAATTTGAAATAGTAGAGAGTGAAAGAAACTAACCTTTCTGTGCTGGGATCTTGAAATCTTCAATAGCTATCTGGTATTAATCAACATTTATAACTAGCAGGCATGAAACAATTAGTAGCAGTGATATAACAAATTTTAAATATTTGCATGGGTAAAGAGAAATTGATAGTAAACATCTAAACATCCAACAGAACACTGCAACATGAAACCAACTATAACACTACTAACAGTACAACCAACAGTTTTAACATGTCTCAGATCAACACAACAGTACAACATAAAAAGTAAATAACACTACATCACAACAATACAGTACAGGGTTACACACCACATGAAAGTAAATATCCACTACATCACATCAATACAATACAACGAACTAAAAATAACGAAATAAAAAAATAAACTATCTACCGATCTCCATCACCGGGACCGACGACGGGGTCATCGGCGGGGTAATCGGCGAGGTCGAGTCTATATGGTGTATAACTGGGGCAAGTAGGAAATACTACATTGGACTCCCCCCTCATAAATCTAACATGAGCATTATAAAAAGCAATATCAAACTCCACTCTACTCTGCAGATAATCTTCATTCACATCACTCCTCGCCTCATATACATCCATCCGACTATAGAGTCTATCTACACTAGAACTCTGTAATCTCAACTGCTCCATGATATCAGATAAGGTAGGCGGCTCAGAAGTAGATGGAACATCATAACTCGTAGTAGGAATATCAGTACTCCTATGCTCAGCTCTGGCTCCTACATGAGACTCATAAGTACGAATAATATTCTTTGTGATAGGTCTCAATGGTATAGCCACTTCCTCAGAACTACTGAACTCAACTCCAGACTGAACACAGAGGGCATGAACTAAAGCAGGATGTCCTAATCCTCCAGTCATTTCACCTCTAGCAATCGTCTGAATAATCTTGAAAATAATGGATCCAATGTCAATCCTTTTTATTTTCTGTATGCAGTAGTTCAAAATCGCTCTATCTCTAGTAACTTCGCTGTGGTGATAAGATGGTAATAACCTTGCAGAAATGAAATAATGTCATACTTTTGAAGCAACATTCAATGTGGAGGCGGGGAAATTTATCAACTGTTTTTGACTTACTTTCCACTCTCCTCGCCCGTCAGTCAGAAAAGCAATAACTTCTCTCATATTCTCCCTTCCAGTGTCAAAGTTTTCGTATTCACATACGAACGGTTCCCGAGTTTGATAAAAAGCATTGATGCGTTGAGCAAACTCAACCATCTTTCCTCTAACAAGCACATACTCAGTCTCAGTACAGGGTAAATTCGAGTAGAATTCTCGAACAACTCCCATAACAGCATTCGCGGTGAAATAACAATTTCTTTCCTAATTTTGCTCTGCAATCAACTGTTCTACAGTTCCGCCAGGACTATCAAAAGCTTGATCCTGGATACACTTCTTGTTGTGAAGGATAGAGTTATAGCGAAATTGGGCTTTGACGTTGACGAACCTTTCTTCGTCAAAATCCAATTTCCTCTTTCCTCTTGGAGCCATGTGAATTTCTAAAATTTGCAAAAATATTCCAATAAATCCAAAATTCACAATGTATCTACTCCAAACACTATTATAAATAAGTAAGATCAAATTTCATCATGGAAATCTCAACATTTCTTTAAATCTCCAAAAATTCACCATGAGCAATGTGAGAAATTTCCATGGTGAAAATCTAAAAATTTTAACTTAAAGTGAAGCTCTTACCAAGAGAAGTGCAAATCTGGTGTCGAATAGCCTTGAAATCTCCTTAAATCCAAGATCTAGCAAGCCCTAGACCTTCAAAGTCGCGAAAATGGAGGTAGAAGATGAAGGAAATGGAAAAATTTGTAGGTCCTAGGGCAAAAATCTCGAAATCAAGGGTTTAAACAATTTCTGGGTTTGGGCGACGACGACGCTCGATAGGGCGTCGGTGGCGCTCTATTTAAATAAATTAGCCAAACTCTCTGGATTTGGGCGCCGGCAGCGCCAGTCTAAAATATTTTCTGGATCCAAAATTTTTTTCATAATTTCGATCGTTTCGACGTCTACAATGATGTTTATTACTTCAATAGGCTTTTACATCATCCCATAAGCAATAATTAACACATTTTAATACACAAACAACACACAACAATCTTATATATATAAAATCCAAGTTACATCAAACACACTAAATAAGTTCATTCAAACCAACTATTCTTAGATTTTTAGTGCAGCAAGTACTCTATGATAGGCAAGCACTAATATCTAAGCACACACTAAAAGTAAACACATCCCAATCCAAGTTCAAATTGCAAAGCAAGTACTACTCAAACCAAACATAACTAAGCATAGCAAATCAAACACACAACATAATAGTAGAATCCATTCAAATTACTCTAGATCAGTATTAGAACTCTCCTCTCCTCTAATATCTCCAATCGATTGCTGATGCACAAACAGGTTATAAAATGGACAAATTGGAAATTCTTCAAATGATTATTCAGCAACGACCGCATTCTTCTTCATCAAATTGACCAAGCCCATTTCCATTCGACCAATATGATCGAATTGCTCTTTCATCCTCCAATCTAGATGATTGAACAAATCATAAATGTTGTTGATCGCATTCATAATATTTCGTACCTCTTTCTCCAATCGCTTGATCCTCTGCAATATAATTCTAGAACTTTCAGGAAAGTAAGGTTGAATCGGCTGAGAAGTCTCTGTTGGTTGATCAGTAAGTAGATTCATATCATCCTCATCTCCAACTGTCTAGTAGTTATAGAGATTGGTTGGATCAATAGGTCTCCATGGAAGAATAACCTTTTCCCAACATTCTTATGGTACCTGTGACTGACTACATAACAGGAATATGGTGGACGGGTGTCCAAGCCCATATTTCGATCCATGCACAATTAATCCAAGTACTGATTTCACAATAAGATTGCCAATGACAACCGACCTTCCAGTTTGAATGCAAAAATTCAAAATGGCGCTTTCCTTGATCACCTTACTTATCTTCAATGTAGGAAGCAATTTTGCCGAAATGAAGTAGTGCCACTGCTTTGATACTGGGTTCAAGGATGAAGATGGGAAACTAATGTATCCATTCTCCCTGATTTCCCATTCCTCACTCTCATCCGTCAGATACCGATATACGTCATTCATATTATCTCGAGTGGCATTGAAATTTAAATAGTGGCAAATAGGAACATTTTCAATCATGAAGAGATCGTTGATTTGTGCACGAGTGAATTGGACAAATCTACCATGCACGAATAAGAACCCTTGATTGATCCCGTGAAGATTCGCATAGAATTCTTTCACGACGGGAACAACAATGGCAGCGGTAGTGAAACAAAGGACTTCCTAACGTCTCTCCTTAATAATTTCTTCAGTTCTAGTTGAAATATTTTCCATGCCTCGATTAATGAAGCCCCGTTCCTGGATAATTCAACTTTTCACCATCACTTTGTTGAACAAACGCTGGGCTTCAAAACTGATGAACTTCCTTCTATTGCAAATGCGAGATCAAGAGGTTTCAATGACATAGGAATCCATAGGAACCGAATGGGCATTGGTGGTTTTCGTTTTTCTAAAGTTTAGAAGTCAAAAATGGAGTTTGGGAAGTTTTAAGGACTAAAATCCCACCAAAAAACTGCCAAATCTCGCATTTTGAAACTTAAAAACCGTCAGGCAGGTTTTGGGCGGGCGCCGGCGGCGCTCAATTAGATAAGTTCAGTTGGGTAAAAACGATAGGGCGCTGGCGGTGCCCATGCTGGCGCCGGCGGTGCCAGTGGTCAAAAACTACACCGAACTTCGTTTGATCCAAAATGTTTCAATATCTCGATTTGATCCATCATTTATTAATTTTTTAAGTATTTAGGAGTAATTAGGATTAGGAAACAACTATCTAAAAAGCACAACTACAACAAACAAGCAAACACACCACAAAGATACATATGGGTTGCCTCCCATAAAGCGCTTGGTTTAACATCGTCAGCCCGACAAACCATTTCGTTAATCGAGATGACTCAGCATTAAAACCTCTTTGAAATCAGGTTGAAACCCGTCAAAGTAAGGCTTTAATCGATGCTCATTAACCTTAAAAATCTTTCCAGTATTAGGATCTTTAATTTCAACAGCTCCAAAAGGATGAACTTCTACAACTGTAAAAGGTACTGACCATTTAAATTTGAGCTTTCCAGGAAATAACTTCAATCTCGTGTTGTATAATAAAACTTTTTGTCCAATTTCCAAGTTCTTTTTCAATATCTTCCGATCATGCCATAACTTCCTTTTCTCTTTATAAATCCTATCATTGTGATAAGATGCATTTCTAATCTCTTCCAATTCATTTAATTGCATAAATCTTTTCTCTCCAGCATTTTCAAATTAAAATTTAACTCTTTTATCGTCCAATATGCTTTATGGTCCAATTCAACTAGTAAATGACAAGTCTTACCAAACACTAGTCTGTAAGGAGACATTCCTATAGAGGTTTTAAAAGCAGTTCTATAAGCTCATAAAGTAGTATCTAATCGAGCAGACCAATCTAATTTAAGACTATCCACAGTTTTCTCCAAGATTTTTATAATTTCACGATTAGATACTTCTGCTAAACCATTAGTCTGGGGATGATAAGCAGTAGAGATTCTACAAATAATATTATATTTCTTAATTAATCTCTTACTTTGATTATTTCTGAAATGGGATCCACCATCAGTTATGATCACTCTCGGCATTTCATATCTTGTAAATATACTTTTCTTTAAAAATTTTGAAACACTCCGAGCATCACATCTTGGTAAAGCAATAACTTCAATCCATTTCGAGACATAATCAACATAGACCAATATATATAGATTTCCAAATGAAGGAGTAAATGGTCCCATAAAATCTAATCCCCATACATATAAAATTTCAAGTTCCAAATTATAATTTAGAGGCATTTCATTTCTTCTAGATATATTACCTACTCTCTGGAATCGATCACATGATTTAATATATCTATAAACATCTTTAAATAGAGTAGGCCAATAAAATCCAGATTGTAAAATCTTAAAAGAAGTTTTATCAACACCAAAATGACCTCCAAATTCAGAATCATGACATTGTTGAATAATCGAATTTGTTTCTTCTTGTGGCACACATTTCCTAATAATCAGATCCTTACACTATTTATATAGATAGGGCTCATCCCAAAAATAGAATTTTCTAAAAGTTGGCATAAAGGTTTAGTAATTTTAGAGAAATCTTTAGTATATCGCCAGCATGTCCTAAGTAACTCCTCACCTCCCTCACAGTAGTGGGTGGCGGCAATCTCTTAATCACTCTAATTTTAGCAGGATCGACCTCCATACCATGTTCAGATATTTTATGCCCAAACACAATTCCTCCTACAACCATAAAATGACATTTCTCCCAATTCAGAACTAGATTTGTTTTCTCACAAAACTCCAAAACTTTTGCTAAGTTTTCCAGGCAAATTTCAAATGAAGTCCCAAATACAGAGAAATCATCCATAAAAACTTCTATTCCATTATCTATCATACTACTGAAGATAGACATCATACATCTTTGAAATGTTGCAGGCACATTACATAGTCCAAAAGGCATTCTTCTAAAAGCAAAGGTTCCATAGGGGCTAGTAAATGTTGTCTTTTCTTGATCCTCAGGAGAAATAGGTATTTGATGGTAACCAGTATATCCATCCAGAAAACAGTAGTACTTGTGTCCCGCAAGTCTATCTAGCATTTGATCAAGAAAAGGAAGAGGAAAGTGATCTTTTCTGGTGGCGGCATTTAATTTCCTATAGTCAATACAAATTTGCCATCCATTAATTTGTCTTATGGTTATAATTTCATTATTTTCATTCACTTCAACAGTCACTCCTCCCTTTTTCTGTACACAATGTATTGGACTTACTAAAGCACTATCCGAAATAGGATAAAGAATTCCAGCATCCAACCATTTTAAAATCTCTTTTTTAACTACTTCTTTCATTATAGGGTTCAATCTCCTTTGCGGATCAACTCTCGGTTTATGTTCTTCTTCTATAAAATTCTATGCATACAAATCAAAGTATTAATTCCCTTAATATCTGCCAAAGTCCATCCAAAAGCCTTCTTGTATCTTTTTAAAGTTTCCAATAATTTTTGTTCTTGATATTCATTTAGTTCTAAAGATACTAAACTGACAAGGTAGAAGATTCTCCTAAAAACATATACTTTAAATGATTAGGGAGAATTTTCATCTCAAGTTCAGGAGGTTTTATGATAGATGGAATTAAGCTTTTATCTCCACCTTCCATAGTGTCTAATATTTCGAATCTCTCCTGAACATACTCCAATTCTTCATTCTTTTCATTATATGAATTTTCTTCATCTTCACTTTATTCTTCAAACATATTTTTATATTCTTTTTTTTTTTCAAATATATTCTTGAAATGATCGTTTCTCAGATAATCACAGACCTCCATCATAAAACATTCATTATCTTTTTCCATTAAGGGATACTTCATAGATTTTAAAATATTAAAGGTCACCTCTTGATCATTAACTCTCATAGTTAATTCTCCTTTTTGAACATCAATTACTACTCTTCCAGTAGCAAGGAATGGTCTTCCCAAAATGATTGGAATTTCTTTATCTTCCTCCATATCAAGTACAATAAAGTATACATGAAAGATAAATTTATCCACTTTTACTAACACATCTTCCACCACTCCTTTAGGATAATTAATGGAACGATCGGCCAACTGAAGAGTCACAAATGTAGGAGAGATTTCTCCTATTCCCAACCTTTTGAAAGTTGATAAAGGCATGAGATTAATACTCGCTCCCAGATCACATAAAGCCTTTCCGAAAAATTTTTCACCTATAGCACACGGAATAGTGAAACTACCAGGATCTTTAAGTTTTTCAGGAAGCTTCTTCTGAATTATTGCACTACACTCTCTACTAAGTGCAACAGTTTCATGATCTGTAAAATTTATTTTCTTTCTCAGAATATCCTTCATAAACTTAGCATAGTCAGACATCTGTTCTAATGCTTCAACAAAAAGAATATTTATCGTTAATTTCTTAAGGATTTCCAAAAATTTTCCAAATCTATTATCCATGTTCTGTTTCTTTAATCTTTGAGGAAATGGAGGTGGTAATTTTTCAACAGTTATCTTCATTGGTGCAAGAGGATAATCCAAGTCTGGATAAATCTTGTTTGAACCTTTTTCAATTTCCACCTTCTCCTTTCTATTTCAACTTCTTTTTGCACTCTAGTTTCCAATTCTTTTCCACTCCTTAATTGAATAGCCTTAAGTTGTTCCTTGTTTTGATCTTTTGGATTGATCTCCACATTTCTTGGAAGTGTTCCGGATAGGTCTATTATTAAGTGCGAATGAAAATATGTCATAATTGATTTTCAATATTTTTCATAGCAACACCTTGAGCTTGTAATTGATTTCCCATATTCAGAATCATTTCTTCAGTAGACAACTTCTTATCCTTAAATTGTGGGTTACTATTGAATCAAGGGGGATATGATGGCCTTAAATTAGGATTTCCTTGATTGTTATATTTCCAATTGGATTCATAGAATTGTTAGCCCAATGTGGGTTAACATTAGCATTGTTATTATTCCAATTGAAGTTTGGGTGATTCTTCCAACCAGAATTATAATAATTCGAATAAGGATTGTTAGGTCTATTAATAACATGTAAAGTCTCATAAGGTGTTTGAGATTCTGTTATCTGTCCAAATGAATTTTCCTCACTGGGGGTGGTTGAGAATAATTCATTCCATATTGATCTATTTTTTTAGAAAGGGCTGAAATTTGAGAAACTACCATAGTCATCATATCTGAATCATGAACACTAGCTACTCTCTTAGGATTTACCCGTTCAGAGGGCCATTGAAAATTATTAGTAGTCATTTCTTCAATTAATGCGTATGCTTCATCAAAAGGTTTTGACATTAATGATCTACCAGCAGCAGCATCTATAATAGATCTTAATGATCCCACTAATTCATTATAAAATATTTGAATTATTATCTAATCTGGTAAAGCATGATGTGCGCACTTCCTAAAAAGATTTTTAAATCTCTCCAAAGCTTCATATATTGACTCTCCTTCAAACTGACAAAAAGATGTAATATCATTTCTTAACTTAGCAGTCTTTGATGTAGGGAAATATCTTGATAGAAACTTTTGAGATAATTCTCCCCAAGTTCTAATAGATCCAGGTGCTAACGAATTTAACCACACCTTAGCTTTATCCTTAACGAGAAAGGAAAAAGTCTAAGTCTGACAGCGTCACTAGATACTCCATTGTATTTAAAAGTAGCACACAGTTCTAAAAAACTAGCGAGATTTAAATTTGGATCCTCATTAGGTGTTCCAGCAAATTGATTGTTTTGTACCATTTGGATAATAGCAGGTTTAAGTTCAAATGAATTAGCAGCAACATCAAGATTTTGAATAGTTATATGAATTTCGTCTGCTGTTGGGTTAGCATAATCTCTTAAAGGTCTTAACAAATTTCTAATATCATTTCTGTGATTATCTTGAATATTCACCATTTCGCAATAATTTTTTATTTGTTTTTGTTGTTTTCTAATTTTTCTGACAGTACGCTCTAACTTCGAATCATAAGGCACTAGACCTATAGATCCACTACTACGCATATACAATCACACAAACACTTTTTTTTACTTTGACTTCGTTACCTCCCTGACAATGACACCAAAAACTTAATGTGATTGGTTTGAATACACGAATTTGGCACCACTACTAAGAGATATAATTCCCCCGCAACTATGCCAAAAACTTGATGCAACCAGACTTTACTTCTATATTTTTAAATGAAAGATTTTGTTAACATAAAATTTATATATTTATAATGATTTTGTAAATTCCAAGCATTCAACGCAAGTATACGTATTGTATCAAGTAATACTAGGCTCTAGTGGAATCCTGGTTATCGATCCTACAAGGAGGTTTTAAGTTGAAGCGAAGTAAAAGTTTTAGCAAGTTAGAATAAGTCACTAGAACTTTCTTCTAACACTAATACTACTATAGAAAACAGTAACAACCAACTAAACTACAATTACTTCTAATGATTTTGAAAAAAGAATTAACTAACAGACACACTAAACTAAATATTTGAAAGGTTTTTAATATATGAGAAAAATATCTTTCTTCTTGCAATGAGAATATGATGTGTGGATTGATATGGATTGATTATCTAATTTATTGTGCCAAATAAGAGCATAGATGATTCTTTACCTTTAGAAGAGTACCCCCTCCTCTAAATAAGAAAAGAATATTGACACATTCTAAGTTTAGTTACTAATTCTAGGGCTAGGCTAGGAGGATACCGGTTCTCACTTCGGAGCTCCCACTCACCCTTCACCCGAAGGCTAACCTTTAATATTAGTTACTAATCTTAGAACCAATATGGGGATTTCAGTATGTCACCATGAAATCTCCACATTGAAGTCCTTCATAACACATTTCCCTATTTATTTGCAAGCAATTCCCATGAACTACGCAATTCATCCATGGAAATTGAATCGATCTTTCATTATTGTTGTAGGGCATTAAATCCTTTCAAACTTAATGTTCAACAACATATTTTAACATTTCAATTGGTCAGATCAAAAGTAAATTAAGTTCTAAATGAAAAACCATCACAATTTCTTCATCACATTAAAAGCACATCAAATCCACTTCAAACCATCATCACATCTCTGAGCAAGAAGAACAATAAAGAAGACTACTCAGAATTCATGGAGAAGATATAATAAAACATGGATTTTATATATAAAAGAAAAGTCACACAAACCATAAAAGGAAATACAACTTATCTCTTTCTCTTCTTCAATGCAAAATCCTTGAAGTTCCTTTGAATCCTCTTCTCTTCTTTACAACACTTGATTCTCTCTTTAGAATGGAAAGGAAGAAGCAATCTCTCACTTTACTCCTTCTCCTTCACTCCTTAGAGAAGAATCCCTCTCTTCTACACTAAACCCTAACACTAAAAACTAAGAGAAAGTAAAGGAAAGCAAGAACGCACACTCTAAAACTCACTAAAACTCTTCTTCCACTCTTTTCCCATGTCTAAATTCAGTTATTTAAGAGTTAGGGACGAAATCCCAAGAGTTTCCATAGACATCCCACCAAAATTTCGCCAAAACTTTCAAAATTTGAATTCCACCTACCTTGGGTCCCGGCGGTGCCAGATAGGGCGCCGGTGGCGCTCTATCGTCCATAATATTTCTGAGCTCTTTGGATTTGGGCGCCGGTGGTGCCCATTCTGGAGCCGGTGGCACCAAAATACCTTTTCCACCATTTTGTTCCTTTTGCTCTGAATTCGTTCCTTTTTTATTCTTTTCGCTCCAATCACATAAAATCATCATACCTGCAACAAATCATGAAAAATACTTTTCTTTAAAGTGAAATATCACCAAAAATAAGTAAAATTAGATAGCATAAACCATATATATTTTTGGTGCATCACGCAGCGACTTTTTAAAAAAAATATCTCAAAAATGAGATTGATTAAGGAGCGAGTCTTTGTAAATCAAGGTACGAATTCTCTTATAAATAGAATTGATGAAATTATTGTTCAGAGACATTGAGAAGTATTGTGTGATATTACTACCGATGTAGTTGTTCCGGTTATGAAGGAGTTTTATGCAAATCTTCATGGAATCAACTAAGGATCAGTTTATGTACGAGGTAGGTTTATCACATTTACTCCTGCAAAGATTAATGATTTATACATGTTAGAAAATGTGTCAATCTACCACTATTCAAATTTTGCCCCGATAAAGGACAATATGAATGACATATACCGATATCTGACCGATGAAAGCGAAAAATAGGAGATAAGAGATAACAGGTATGTAAGTTTCTTGACCACACTGTTAAATCCTACGTCAAAACACTTACATTACTTCATTTGTGTAAAATTGCTCCTGACAATGAAAATAAGTAAGGTACCTAAGTAGTATGCTATTCTGAGTTATTGTATTCAAATGGAAATGCCTATTGATGTTGGTTCAATAATTGCTAAGTCTATTTTGGGATTGATCGTTCATGGATCAAAGTATGGGCTTGGAAATCCTTCCACTATATTTCTCCTCTACAATCAGTCACAAGTGCCATATGAGAACTAGGAAAGAGTACTTCTACCTTGGAAGCCTATAGACTCAACAGATGCATATAGTAACCAGGCAATTGGTGATATGAATGATATGAGCATTACTGAAGATCAACCATCTCAAAGGTCAGCACCTATTCCTCTTTATTTTTCTGAAACTTCACAGATCATCCTGTAGAAAATCAAGAAATTGGAGAAGGAAGTACAACATCTGATGAATGCAATCGACAATCTTTTTAATTTCTGTGATCATCTGGATTGGAGAATTAACGAGCACTTTGATCATTTTGGATATCTTAAAGGAAGTTTGACGCGATTGATGAGAAGAACAGGTTGGATTGAAGAGGATTATATTGAAGAATTCCCGTTTCGTCCTTTCTACAATTTATTTGTCCATTCTCAATCGATGGGAGATTTTAGAATTGATGATAGTTCGAAGGAAGAATGAAACTTGATTAATGTATTTATGTATTTGTGTATCGGATTGCTTTGCTTTGCTTTACTTTATTTGGTTTGAATGTTATATTTGGACATGCTTATTTGTTTAGTTCTCAGTGTTATTGTGTTGTGGTTGTGTGAGACACTGAATTTAAGATTATATGGCTTGAAAATATGTAATGTTTAGTGTTGTGTGTAAGTGTATGACTCATGGATTTTATATATGAAAGTAATGTTATGTGTTGTTTGTGTTAAAAAAATATCATTTGCCAAGGCTTTAGGATGTTATTCAATGCTTAATTAGACTAACTAGACATCGGAGCGGGTTTGAAATGATCGAAATTTTAAAAGAAAGTCGAGAACCCATTTTTTGAACTGGTGCCGAACGATGCTGCCACCAGCATCGGACAGCGCCAAAAGTCAGAGAGTTTGACCATTTCAGTAGAATAATGTGCTGAATGACACTGCTTCCAGTGTCGGACATCGCTCAAATGTGAAAAATGCCTGAAACTCTAAATTTTTGCGATTTAACCCTGGGACCCACCATTTTTGCCCAAATCTTTGTCTTCAATCTCCAGCCAAGGATGATTTTTTGCACCTAGGGCTCACTAGCATTTGGATTTGAATAGATTTCGTGGCCGGAAAAGTTTGGATTTCATCTTCTCTTAGTAAGAGCTACACTTTAACCTAAAAATTTTCAATTTTGACCATGAAATATTAGAGAAATGTTGGAGATTTTTCATATCTATTTAAATTTGCCTTGGAGTCGATTGCATTGTAATTTTAAAATTGATTTGGAAAATTTGATATTTTTAGATAAATGACTCCAAGATTGGCTAAGGGGAAGAGGAAATTTGATTACGATGAAAGTAAATTTGTGAATTTCAAAGTCTATTCACGTTTTAGCACGTTTCTTAGCAATAAGAAATGTATTTATGAAAGAGCATTTGAAAATCCTGGAGGAATGCTTGAAGAACTGATTGCTTGTCGTCAATGGAGATTTTCTGTTATTTCACCGTTGATACGATGCTGGGTATTGTTTGAGAATTTTATGCTAATCTGTATTATTCTGAGAGTGAATTTATTCTGGTTAGAGGCCAAATAGTTGAATTTACCCCTGATAACATAAATGCATTTTATCAGTTGAGAGCACCCAAACATTGTGAATATGAAAATTTTTCTGTCACGAATCAAGCATTGGATGAGATTATAAACTTTTTAACTGATGGAAAAGGGGAATGGAAAATTAAGCAGAGAATGAAAGTTAATTTTCCCCTTTCTACTTTGAATTATATATCAAAAGCCTGACATTATTTCATTTCTACAAGACTGTTACCTACCAAACATCACAGTGATGTTACTGTTGATAGAGCTGTTCTAAATTACTGTATTCAGAACATGAAGAATATAAATATTAGGGCTATTGAAAAGCTCAAAAGGAGAGACTACAAGAGGACTAAGACACCCTAGTCTAATTCATGCTTTATGTATTCAGGCAGGTGTAGTGATTGAAGATAATGATGAGGTAGTCCACCCCGTGAAGCCTATTACTAAACTAAATCTGAAGACTTATGAAGCCCATGTTGGATGGAAATGGAGTAATAGAGCTAATGAACCTTCTTCTAGTCGAGATAGAACATCTACATCTAGGGAGCCTACTCTGCATGATGTTATGGATCAATTGGAAAGGTTAAACACCAAAATAGAGGGACTATAAGTGAGGAACAAAATTAATGATGATTATCAAGTGCGGTGGAGAGAATATGAGATAGCTTATCATGACGCACATATGAAATTTTTCAAGGGAGACATTGATGCTGTATTTCTTGCCTACCCTGAGAATACTCCATATTAGCTTGAAGAACCTGATGATGGTGGAGCTCCTGCAGAAGATGAAGATTGGTAGTTTGTGTATTGCTTATTTTTCATTAAACTTTGTGATGTATTTGTGTTTTGTATTTGTGATGTACCTGAGACTCCTTATGATTTGTATCTGAGATGTTATATGTGTTGGATGTACTTGTAGTAGACTTTGTTGTTGATTTATGATGTGATAGTGAAGTTTTTATGTGTTTGGATTGTTAGTTTAATTTGTACCAATAACAGTTGGATTTTAATGTTATGTGCATTGTTTAATGTCTTTTAAACTTCTTCTTCATAAACTTCTAACCCATATTTTTGTATAGAAATGCTTCTTAATTATTTCAGGTCTACTGTTCTACTTTATGTAGAAAAATCTGCTGAAACTCAAAGGTATGAAAAGCCAGTATATTGAGGTATGAGCCATATTTAGATTTTTTTTCTTTCTTCTAAGTAAAATATATTTAAAAATCTAAGTTTGGGAGAAGGGAAAAGAAAAAAAAGAATTAACTGTTAATTGTTCTCATTTAAAATTATTTTCAAAAATTAGTAACATGATTTCTTGTAATAGAGCTCAATTTCATATAATTGTATTTTGATTTTGTTTAATTATCTTATGAAATTGAATGAAAGTGTTTGGTAATGAAAAGTAATTTTATAATGTAAGATATTTGGTATAAAAGTATAAAACTATAGTCAACTATTCAAAGTAACAAAAACTGTATGTTTGAACTATTAAGAATCTTAAAATTTTATGTGATATGAAAGGATTGAGACTCTATGATGAATCATTAATAAGCTAAAAAAGTGCTTATAAGATAAGAAATGTGGTAAGTTTCAAATTTAGGGTGACAAGGGTGAAGTTCAAAATCATTAAAGGCTATCCAGATACAGTAATCATCGCTGAAAAAAAGAAAAGAAAAGCAAAAAGAAAAGAAAGGAAAAACAAAAATAAAAGAAAAAGAAAAGAAAAGAGAAATGAGGAGATGCCTAATTAAAAATTGGCTTCACTTGGACCTACCTAAAGGGAAAAAACTTAATTACTATCTTGAACTTATATGTATGGATTAGCATCTTTACTAGTAGTGTTCTCATAAACTTCTTTTAATGTAATCCTTTTAAGTGCCTTAATAGAACAATCTAAAATCATTTTTGAAATGAATAGAAAGCTAGAACTCTTAGACTTGATTACTAAATATTCTTACACCTGCAGAATTTACTTGAATTATTCAAATATCTTTCTGAAAATTTTACTATTGTACTTATCTAAATTAAAATTATGGTATTCTAGAAAGAAAGTTCATTGTAGTGGATCAAAAGTTTACGTATTAACTAGAATTACTTGAGGACAAGTTATAGTTAAGTTTGGGGGATCTTGATCCACTGAAAATTTGATAGTTTTTAACTATTCATTTCATACCTATTTTTGATGATATTGAACTTTAAAGGAAGGTATTTTTTATGATTTCATGCAGGTATAATGATTTTAGGCCTTTGGAGAAAAGGAAACGAAAAGGAGAAAATTTGGAGCAAAATAGGACAAAAGTACATTTTATTGAACTAGCGATGAACGACACTATCACCAGCGCCGGACAGTGCCAATTTCTAGAGAGTTACGATGTTTTGGCAGAATAATGTGTCGAACGGTGCTCCTACCAGCGCCAGACAGTGCGCTATCCCGATTTTGAACTAGATTCAATGTATTTGGCTGGATTTTGAAAGGTTACTTGAGAAAAATCTTGGGAATTCAGTTTTGGCCTAATTTAAACACATTTGGAGCCACATTGCAAAGGGGAGAAGACAAGAAGAGAAAAGTTTAGAGTTTAGAGAGTAAGTTCTTTCCATTTTGTGTAGGAAGTTAGGTTTTTGTTTTTCTCTTCTAAGGAGTGTGAGCGGAGAGGAAAAGTGAGAGATTTCTTCTTCCTTACTATTCTAAAGAGAGAATTGTGTGTTGTTGTGAAGAAAGAAGATGAGTTGAAGGAATTCCTTGAGATTCGCTTGGGGAAGAGTTTGAAATAAGTAGGTTTTACTTTACTCTGTTTGTATGACGTTGTTTTTATATATGAAATCCATGTTTTGTCATCTTTCTCCTTTTCATGTGATGTGTTGATGTTGTGAAATGGAAATGAAGTGTCAATTTATTATGAAGAATTTGTGATGACCTTTTCACTTAGAACTTCATTTACTTTTTGATCTGGCCAATTGAATTGTTAAAACTTGTTGGGAAACATATGTTCCGAAAGGATTATGAGTTCCACAACAAAAGTGAAGGTCACATTTAAATTCCATGAATGGTGAAGTTCATGGGGGTTGAATGCAAATAAATAGGGAAATATACTTTGATGGGCATAGAATTGGAGATTTCAGAGTGACAGGCCGAAAATCCTCAATTTGGTCCTAATGTTTAGAAACTGAAGCGAGAGTTAGCCTTCAGATGAAGGGAAGTGGGAGCTCTGGAGTGAGAGCCAGTATGCTCCCAGCCTAACCCCAGATTTGGGGATTAAACTTAGGATTATCCAATGTTTTTTATACGTTGAAAGATGGGTAAAGAATAGGAGTGCTCCTATTTGGCACAATACATTTGCATCACTGATCTGTGTCACAATAATCATCACATTATGAATGGAATGAAGGAAGACTCTTTCTTACAACTGATCTTTGTTATAAATTTAGTCTTGCATTAGTTTAACTTGCTAGAGTTTAGAACGTGCTTTGGTAGATATAGTAACTAAACCTATTTGTCTTTACTTTTAAAATTAAACCACTTGTAATTGTGCTGTGATTCGATAATAGATTTCTGTGCTACACCATAAAAGAAAAGCCACCTTGTGGGATCGATATTCCAGTACTCCACTAGAGCCTTGTATTACTTGAGTGATACATATACTTGCGTTAATTGTGTGACTCATTATCATTTAAATCAATATATATATGTCTAAATTTGAGTTCATTAATTTTTGCAAATTTAAAAAGTTGCACCACCCCGCAACAAGGCTGTATATAAGTTAAACTGTCGGGATCATCAATAAACAAATGACATCAATAAGATGATGGATAGTTGGCCAACCCTCCCAATGCAATAATAAAAAAGGGGAAAAGAAAAAACTGACTGGTTGTCCAGAATTATTCAATATTTGGAAAGGTCAATCAAATAATGTTCATAGATCAGCAGAAAGACAATCGTGAAGAGAGTAGTCCAAGACAAAACATTTGGTGCTTTAACAAGATCATGACTCTAGGGAGAGTCAAATTGATGCCCTAATAATTGGGTCCTCCCTTTAAGGAATTCAGACTTGGTCTTAAGTAGATTTCAAAATGAAACAGTGTGGTTGAAATACGAGTAATCGATTCGGGATACCAAGAGCCTTTTAATTCTCTGCCAAATGACTGGGTCCAGACTTTCGAATAAGTTTTAGTATCCCAGAATTCATGTTAAAAATCATTTCAAAATTATTAATTAGGGGAGTTTTGACATTCAAAATATTTAAAAGAAATATGCATTACCAGATACAGTAATTCTCAGAAAACAAAAGTAGCAAAAAAAAGAGGAAAACTTTTTCTGTGAAGGTCCAATTGAGGAAAAGCATTAGGTGAGCACAAAACTAAAAATTGGTGTCCCAATTCAGACATTCAAAATCTTTAACACGTGCTCCACCAGATATAGTAATTCTTAATGGAAAAGAACAGAAAAGAGAACAAAAAAAAGTGCGAAAAGCTCAATAAAAAAAGAGAAAAAACAAGAAAGCTCTTTGAGAAAAAGCTCGAGGCAAGGATATAATCAAAATTGGTGCCTTAATCCTCCCCTGATTAATAAAACTTGAAAAGCTACCTTAAGAAGATTCTTATGATATTATTCTTTGAAAAGAGTTGAGAGATTTTATGCCTTTTGGTCGGTCATTAATTGGCTCAGAAATATCTTTGGACAGTGAAAAACATTTTAATGACATGAGCAGAAATTCTAAAATTTGCTTAGGCCAAGAAAGAAAGAAGTAAATAAAAGGCTATGATATTAGCAATTAATGGAAATTCGAACCAAAGTTATTTCCTTCAGTGTTCAGCAAATACAACTCCAACGTCAATTCAAAGAGTGTCGGAGCAATTTCTCAAAGACAACTTGAACAACCTTTACATAATCAGTGACAAAGCAAACGATAGCTGCTACAAAGAGAGCTACAAAGTTACAACATCTTCCGCTGTGGTGTTCGTAGAAATAGCACACCTTTATAGGTATTTGGAAAAGTATAATTTCGATAGCACCTTAAAGAGTGGGTTATTTTCTACACGTGCCTTCAGTCAGTGGACGGTACCTCAAGAAGTACTATGCATCGTGATGTTTCAAAGACAGTCTCTTTATACGAAGCACAAATGTCGCACTTGCTTGTAGCTGGGTCCAAATCCTAACTAAAAAAATACAACAAAATAAAATTCATGAAACAAAAAAATATAAATACAATAAAATTTCACAACGAGTAAACAACAATAAATTCCCCAATCAAACAACGAACAAATAAATAACAAAAAAATGAATGAATCCATCAAAATTAAACAACATAAAAATGTGCATACAAATCAAAATGAAATTCAAAATCAAGATGAAACTCTAATTAAACTGAAATTACAAATCAAAATAAAACTCAAGTCAAAATAAAATCCTAACCAGAACAAAATTTAAATCAAAACGAAATTTGAAATCAAATCATTAAAGAAAAGAAAACAAAGAAAACAAATTCCAAATCTGAATTTCCCAGCTTCAGGCTGTGATCGATATTCCTTCAATTCTCTCCCTCATTTAAAAAAGGATCAGCTAATTCTATTGACATGGAGCCGCGAGTTTCGATTGGTTCGGTTGGCATGGAGTCACATCCTTTTCCACACAAACACCTTTTCGGTCAACTCTTTGAGTGGAATATGAAACACCCTCATATTCCTTCTGTTGACCTCATTTTTGGTGAGGTCTAATCTTTCTCTTAGTGCTTAGAATCTTGTTATAGGACTTCTCCTTTGATTATCCAAGAAGAGTAGAGATGGAACCCATCATTTAGAAACCTAAACCACTACTTAGCTCCTTTTGGAACCCTACATGGATAGTCATAAACCTCCAAATCACTTGGAAGGTTGAAACCAACATGTGGAGAGCCAAAGGTGAGTTTCCATAGAAGTGATTGAACTTAGGGTGACCATGGGTGAATAGTGCTTTCTCTCGTACACACACCCCTAATCTCTTGAATCCCCCATTTGTTCAAAAACCCTAAACCAATTCCTCTATACCCTTTAAGAAACTCATCTGGATAGTCCCAAGCCTCTGGTCTTTAATTAAGATGGCTAGGATCAATATGTGAAAGTTCATCAAGTGGTTACCATTCAGCTAGACTTGGTCCCCAAGTGGTTAGGCATGGCTAGGACCCATGAGCACATGCCCCTAAATCCTAATTCCATTCTAAATCCTAATTTCCAAACCAAATTTCTCAAAATTTCATAGAGTTACAGATAAGTCCTAAGAATGACACCAAAACATCCTTATGTCACACTGAGAATTTTAACTATAAATCTACCATACCTCCAGACATCTTTTTGGCACCTCGTTACTGAAATAACAGATACTTAAAAAACGCTCTGAGGTTCATAAAATATTTCACATTGATCAAAAATGACCCCGGACACTATCGTTTAACTCCAAATTTCTTCTAGAACCACCTCGAGACTTTAAATTAGTCTATTGACCACTTTGACCAAAATTGGCCAAATTACCAAAATAACCCCAAAATACCCAAAATTGCAAAAAACTAAATTTCACCCCATTCAATCCTAAAAATCATTTGAAACTTCCCCACATCACCCAATTGTCCCAAATTTGCTAAATTTGACCAAATTGACCAAATTGGACCAAAATTCAAAATTTACCCCTAAATTGTCAAATTCTGAAATCAACTCCAATTTCTATCAAATTGATCCCAAATCTTCCCAATTTCTATTCTAAACTCTTCATAACACTTACCTAGACCAATTTGAACCATCAATTGGACTAGATCCAAACTCAAACCCAACCCAAACTAAAATCTCTAATTTTGACCTAAAATCCCAAATTTCCCAAATTAAGCTTCATGACCAATCCAAATGCCCCAAAACAATTCTAAATCAAATTTCAACATGTCCCAACCCAATCTAAATTAACTTCCATCAAATTTGATTATTCCATGATTAATTTCAAAAATAAAAAATCATCATGTGCATGTTAAAAGGCCCATCCCTTTATGCATTTCGAAAAGCCCACCTCATTAATTTTAAAAAGCCTAATTTGAGCCCACATGATAAAAATCCTTCATTGTTCACCTCATGACAATTTATATCAACTCATCATAGTATCATATGAAACATTCCATGCATTTACATCAAGCTAGGTTAAATTTTAAAACCTATAATAATTAAATTAAAACTAAAAAAATCATAAAATTTGGTCCACGTGATCCTCCGATCTAGGTTAACCTCCCATAATTTTCTTAATGACAGATAGTTAACATTTATTAAATTATTGAATTTACTTTGAAAATCACTATTTTGCATTAAAAATAATTCAAAAAATAAAATAAAAAACAGAAGATATTTTAATTGATCATTGAGTGGGGTAACATAAAAATTCTAAAGTCATTTGAGTTTAATATAAAGACTTATGAAATAAACAAGTCTAATAGGGAATAATGATAATTATGGAATTTAAGCCTTAATTAAAATTTAGGCCAGCTAAAGGGTAAATGGGAAATGAACAATCTTAATTGACCTTCTTAGATGATTGAAACATAAGGGACTAAGAGGAAGAAACCAACTCACCACATTTCCATATTAAGGGCAAAGTTGTAATTTCTTAAATTAATTGAAATTTGGAGGTTAATCAAATTTGATGATCCTAAAGTAAGGGGGTTTGATCTTGGAAGATTGTAACTCACCAATCTAAAACCTCTAATCAATTGTTGAATAATAATACATTCTTTAATAAAGATCAAATGTTACTTAATTCAATATTCCTTTAATTTATAAATCTACTCATAAAAGCTTAAGGGCTAGGTAGTGAATGGTGCGACTTTTTTAATTTGCCAAAATTTATGAACTCAAATTTAGATATATATATATTGATTTAGTTTTATAATGAGTCACACAATTAAACGCAAGTATACGTATCACTCAAGTAATATAGGGCTCTAGTGGAGTCCTGGATATCGATCCCACAGGGAGGTGTTAATTTTATGGCGTAACACATAAATCACTTATCAAATCATAACACAATTGAAAGTAAGTTCAATTCTTAAATTAAAGACAAATAATTGTAGTTACTATTTCTATTAAAGTACGTTCTAAACTCTAGCAAGTTAAACTAACACAAGACTAAATTTATAACAAAGTTCAATTGTAAGAAAGAGTCTTCCTCCTTTCCAATCATAATGTGATGATTATTGTAACATAGATCAGTGATGCAAATGTCTTGTTCCAAATAGGAGCATTCCTATTCTTTAACCATATTTCAGCGTATAAAGAACATTGGCTAATCCTAAGTTTAGTCCCCAAATTCATGGTTAGGTTGGGAGGATACTGGCTCTCACTCTAGCTCCCACTTCTCTTCGCCTAAAGGCTAACTCTCACTTCAGTTTCCAAACATTAGGACCAAATTGAGGATTTCAGTATGTCACTCTGCAATCTCCAATTCTACGCCCATCAAAGTATATTTCCTTATTTATTTACACTTAATCACCATGAACTACATCTCTCATTCAAGGACATTGAATGTGACCTTCACTTTTGTTGTGGAACTCATAATCCTTTTGGAACATATGTTTCCCAACAAGTTTTAACAATTGAATTGGCCAGATCAAAAAGTAAATGAAGGTCGAAGTGAAAAGGTCATCACAAATTCTCCATAATAAATCGGCACATCATTTCCATATCACAACATCAACACATCACATGAAAAAGAAAAGACAAAGAAATCTACTCAAGAATCACGAGGAAAAGATGACAAAACATGAATTTTATATATAAAAAAACGTCATGCAGACAAAGTAAAGTAAAGACAACTCATCTCAAAATCTTCCCCAAGCGGATCTCAAGGAACTCCTTTGACTCCTCTTCTTTCTTCACAACAACACATAATTCTCTCTTTAGATAAGTAAGGAAGAAGAAATCTCTCACTTTCCCTCTCCTTTTACACTCCTTAGAAGAGAAAACATAAAACCTAGATTTTCTAAATTAAATGAAAAGACACTCTCTCTAAACTCTCTCTACACTCTAAACTCTTCTCTCTTCTCTAAACTTGGCTCCAAAAGAGTTTTTATTTGGCCAAAACTGAATTCCCAAGAGTTTCCTCAAGCAACCCTCCAAAATCCAGCCAAATACATTGAATCTAGTTTGAATCGGGATAGGGTGCGGTCTGGCGCTGGATAGGGCGCCATTCAGCACTTTATTCAGCCAATACAGTCACAACTCTCTGTAAAATAGCAATGTCTGACGCTGGTGACAGCGCCGTTTGGCGCTAGTTCAATAAAATGCACTTTTGTCCCTTTGTGCTCCAAATTTGCTCCTTTTTGCTTCCTTTTGCTCTAAAGGGCTAAAATCATTGTACCTGCATGAAATCATGAAAAATACATTTGTTTAAAGTGCAATATAATCAAAAATAGGTATGAAATGAATAGTAAAAAGCTATCAAATTTTCAGTGGATCAGTGAATCAGGTTTAATTCTAACTATGATTAATGAGATTTAGAAAAGAGAACACAATCATTTACAAACAATTTGAAAACACTACAAGCCCAACTTTAATAAAAATGACTAAGTTCCTTAATAATTCAATTTGCCCCTAAAGGCTTTCACTCACATAAATATTAAATGAAACATCAAGTGAATGTTACCTCACTAAAGGGATAATTAGAACATCTAATTTCACTGAGCAAAGATTTAGGACATCATAACTAAACCTTAATTAGACATGGGTGATTAATTGAACTACATAATGAATCCAAATGATCTCAAAATGATCCCAATAGTTGAAAAGATGTTTAAGCTTATGCTCTGAACACTTCCTCAATCTAATGAGATATTTTAGAAGAATAATTGGATTTTATTATTTTATGATAAAAAAACCATCCTTAACACACCTTAGTGACCCATCAAGTTATAAATTAGGATTCCCCATTAAACTTAAATCATTGAACTTTAATTTACACTTTCATACCTGCTTGGAATGCTAATATTTCAGGGGATGCACTTGAAGATCGTTAGGTACACATTTATATTAATTGCAACTTATACTACTTTATTTAGCAAATGCTTTACTTTTTTCTGCATTCTATAATAGTGATAAACTGCTAAACAACAAAATCCACAACCACAACAGTAAGATAAAATAACTCAAAATTTAATCACAAACAAAAACAAAACCTTTTTCAAAATTTAACTAAATTAATACACCACTTTGGATGATCAGGAATCTCTCGAAGGAGGTAACCTATAGTTGCTAATGAAATTTCCTACGATCTAAATGAACGTGCTGAATTCATTCACTTGAATTTGGTAAATTCATTTGGACTAAGTGAATCCGAAGAAAATAGTGGTGCTATAATGAAGGAACCGTGGTATCCTAATCGGCGTCACTATAATCAACTTAAATTCCCTCCAAATAAAGCTTAAGACGTTGAATTTGACATATTAGAAAACTTAACCTCTAAACCAGCTACTTCTCTCAACCTCTTCAACTTAACACTTCTAAAACTAAACTAACTTCAATGAGGAGCTCAGAGCAAACATCGTGGGCAGCACAACCATCTTCAACAGCGAAACGAATCCACATCAACTAAACATCCTTAGAAATGAATAACAAGTCATAGAACTTCGAGGTTTTTTGTCTAGTGCAGCATCATTTCTCACCTTATCTTTAGGCATTTGCACAATCATGTTGTGCAATTTAAGCCCTAACTCTTTTTAGGATCTCAAGGTTGTCGTCCGTCATGACATAAACACTCCTATCTTCCAGGCTATCTGTATGATTATATCATACAAACATAAGCCCTAAAAAAATAAAATTGGTAGGAATGAAATAATGAATAATTTCTAAAATCAAAGCCAAGCAATAGGATAGTCTGGGATGTCGCCAGAGGTTCTCCCTTAGGTCTGTGACATCTCCTACTTTTCACTTCTTTGGATTCAAAAATAACTGTTCCAATTCGTCCTATCCCATTTGATATTTCCAGGTCCATCCTTAAAAATCTTAAACTTTGAAATTCTTGAGAGAAGCCACTGATCTTTATCAAAAGTTTTCTTAAGTGACTTCAGTGATTTATGATGTAATTAACTATAGGGGCTTGCCTCTATAGGGTACTTTTGAACCTATGTAATATAAATCCTATTTAATCTTTTGTATTAAATAGGAGAACTTGTTGGCCAATATAAATGGTTCGCACACCAAACATATGCCATAAATTCTGTAGTTTATTTAATCATGCCATATCATCAAGTAGTGTGTCTATTCCTCGGGATAGATGCATTGCTTGTGATATTGCGCTCGTTTATCTGAACTATTGCATATATGAGATCAGTTTGATTTTATATTTTTAAATTAAAATGATATTTTCTAAAATTAAATATATATAAATATATATAATAAATCTAAAACAAAATCTAAATCTCTTTAAAAGGACCGATAATTTCTAGCGACTTCGCTGGGGACTGGTTTCTCTCTCCTTCAATAATGAGATGGTTTTGCTTTCATAAATAGATAGTGAGTCCATGTCCCTCATGAACTAAGCTACCATTTATCCATTAGCATACCTCATTCATTTCTACCTTGAGCGGGTATAGTCAACTCTCCTTTTAATTATGGAGCCACTACTTAAGCACCATTAAATAGAGAGGTTCTAGAACCCTTTCCACCTCCCAAAGTGAGGTGGAACCCCCCATAGGTGTGTTAGAATAGGAGCGGTCTATTGAAGTGAGTTTGATGCGAAATCAACCTCCTAAATCTCAGACTGGGTCTGACACTTCATTCCTCTTTGGGTTTGACTTTTTGCAAACAAGCCAAACTAAAATTTCATTCTAACAACCCTGCAATAAACTCTAAACAAAATAAAGTTTTGTCAAAAATTTCAAATCAAAATAAAATTTCTCAAAACCCATCAAATATACAATAATAAAAAAAAACAAAATGGAAAATTTTGAAATAAAAAAATTCACAAGATTAAATTTCAAAGGATACCCAGTTTACGGGAGAATTATGTTAACTTGAGTATTACCGCTGAAGTTATAAGGCTAAGGACGTCGTTGAATGTTGAAAATTATTCAAATGACAGGGATAATGTCTTCACTGAAGTTGATCTTTTCTTTCGCCAGCGGAGTGAAATTTGCTATTAACAGAGATGAGCTGCCTGATCTGGCAGTCATTAAGTTTGGACAAGTGTTCGACGAAATTGGAGCAATGTTCGGGGATGTGGTCGTCGCAGTGATGAAGCCTGAAATGAGAAAGTTATTTAAGCCTGTAGTGGAGTTCAACTTGAAGTCTGCTACGGAATTCGCCCTTCTAGAAAGGATGTCGTTTGGAAAGAACTCTTCTATTGCTGTAAGTTCTACTGCTAGGAATGTTGGAATTTCTCTTGAAGCTATTTTTTCTCTTACCGTCGGATTCACCACCATTGGACCAATCGCTCCGCTAACTAAAGGAAAAGAGATTCTACATGAGGAAGAGTCAGCCGACGTTTATGCTCTACCGTTTTCTAGATTCGAGATTGGGTCTAATTTAAGGCCCATGCAATTGACAAAGGCACAGAAAAGAAGACCATCTCTTACGGATAGAGCAACAATGACTCAACGATTAAGCAAGGCATATCCATTCAAAAGAGAGTCGATGTCGAAGATATTCCATGACTTACTTCTAAGTTCAGAATTCAGACTACCAAAGCTGAAGAAGCCAGAGGAGGCTGGTAAGGAGGATCACCCCTAATACTGCCCATACCACTGGTTGCTTGGCCACACCATAGAAGACTTCTTTATCTTCAAGGATTGGCTCAAAAAGAATTTTAAAAGTGTAAAAGTGGTGATCCTAGAGGCATATTTAAAAGAACCTGAAAAAGGTTCTGTAAATATGATCTCAGATGATTTAATTGGCTTCTACACGATGGCTTCGGTGCTCAAGGAAATAAGTGATGTTTCTCGAAAATCTTCAGCTGACCTTAATGTTCTCAAAAGAATGTCAACTGAGTCTGCCTGGGAAAAACTTAGAGCTGACATTGCACAACTATCTAAAGATCAGAATGAAGATATTGAAGATGAAGATTACGACCTAACAGATTACATGGAAGGTAAATTCACAGAAATCAATGTCGTCGAGACCCGAGCCATGTTATCTGCGAGCGATGCTCTGCCTTTTGGTGAAGAGAACGGCACAAAGTAGTGGCAAAGGGCCATTCATCAACGTGATGAACAGATCAACCAGATGAAGAAGCAACTAGAAGAAGTGATGACCGTTATGGCCACGATTCAAAGAAAGTCACAATCACCCCGAATGACACCTTTAAAAACAAATCAACTAGAGACCATTCATTATACAAATGAAATATGAGAGTTCACCTCCAATGAACAACAAAAGAAGGATTTAGTTTAGAGTCCAATATCAGAAAATGACATTAAACAAATGGTGGAACAGCAGGTGAGAGAAGCCCTAACTCAATCTAAAGAAGGAGCATCGATTCTAAAGGGTAGATCATATCCTGAAGTGTTTGACGCTGTCCAATATCCCAAGGGTTTCGTACCACCTCAGTTCAAGACATTTGATGGAACGGGAAACCCCCGACAGCATGTTGCACACTTCTGAGCAAGTTGCTGCACCGCGGGTGGTAGTGATGCATTGTTTGAAGTTAATTTGTGAACAGTTTTTCCAGAATTTCTTTTCACTGGTACACCAAATTACCCAATGGCTCAGTGAGAACATTCACAGAATTGAAAGACCTCTTTGTTAAGTAGTTTGCTGGAGCTCATCACCATATCAACGTCGGTGATCTTGTGGTGGAGCGACATAAGCCAACCGAAATATTGGTAGAATACATTTTGTGATGGAGAAATTTGAGCCTGAAGTGTGAGTCACAGTTCCAGGAGTAACATACAATCAAAATCCTTCTAAAGAGCATCCACGGTCCAGTAGGTTTTTTACTCAAGGGATTCAGCATCAAGATATTCGAGAAGCAGCTTAGCAAAGTTGGGAATCTTCAAGGAGATGCTGAGCAACTTGGTTTCTTTGGAATAGACGATAAGCTAGAACCAATGAAAAGATTTGAAAAGAAATTTGGAATAGTCACAGTGGTTAACGGAGATAAGCGACCATTTCAAATGCAAGCCGAACAGTCTCGATAGAGATACCAACGCCCCCGACTGAATACTCAGCAGTTATTTCAGCAACGATCTTACCAGACAGATGAAAGATAAGTTCCAACCATGACTGAACAGTTAAACAGAACACACTCCTTTAAAAATGAAGCAGTGAAATAGATGTTTTGCGATCTAATCATGAATCCCAAATTCAGGTTGCCCGAACCAAGGAAACCAGATGAAGTCAACAAGAAAGGGCACCCGAGGTATTGCCCATACCATAGATTCATTGTACATACCATAGAGAGGTGCTTCAGTTTCAAAAACTGGCTTGAGGAAAACTTCAAGAATGAGAGCATAGCGATCCTGGAAGAATATATGAAAAGAACTTGAAAAATGTTCTATCAATGTGATTTCGGTCGATATATTTGTTCCAACTGACTCCTACTCAACTGGCTACGATTGAAATGTATTTTGACTAATATGATACTACTACTGTTATTGAAAGGGACACTAGTAGGATTATTGTTAGTATGTCCCATCCCTCCTACCGCATTGAATAAAGGAAAAGAAAGAGTTTGTTGTTGTCCAGAATTGTTTAATTTTTGGAAAGCTCATCACCCCGAAAAAAATGGATATTTTTGATAAAACTATGACTTCAGGAAAGAATAAAATTAATACCCTAATAATTGGGTCCTTCACTTTAAATAATTCAGACTGGGTCCTAAATCAACTTCAGAATAAAGTAGTATGGTTGAAATACGAGTAATTAACTCGAGATATCACACCCCTTTTAATTTCCTGCAATGTGACTGGGTCCTGACATTTGAACTAATTATAATATCTAAGAATCAACATTAAGAGACACTTGAGAATTATTAATTAGGGGATATTAGACATTCAAAATCTTTAAACTGTGCTCCACCAGATATAGTAATTCTCAGCAAAAAAAGAAAAAAAATTGAGAAAAAATAAGAAGAAGAAAAAATCTCCCTGAGAAGAAGCTTGAGGTGAGCACACAATAAAAAATTAGTGTCTGAATTCTTCCCTGATTAATAAAACTTGAACGTTCTCTTAAGAAAATTCTTCCGATATATAGAAAAATCTTAGTGATCTTGGGTCTTTTGATCAGCTATTAATTGGCTCAGAAATATCTTTGGGCAATAAAAAATATTTTAATCACATGAATATAAATTTTGAATCTACTTAGGCCCAGAGAGAAAGAATTAAAGAGATGTCGATGTTATTAATAATTAATGAAAATTCAAACCTGAAGTCAAATCCTTTAGTACCCAAAAATTTTGAATCCAACATTAATTTGATGAGCGTCAGAGCGACTTCTCGAAGACAACTTAGACAGTCCTTACAAATCAGTGTCAAAGAAACGACGATTGTCCCGAGGGAGCTACAAATTTACAACATCTTCAACTGGGATGTCCATAGAAATAAAACATCTTTATAGGTATTGAAAAAAATATAATTTTGATAGTACCTTTAAGAGTGGGTTATTTTCAACACGTGCCTTCAATCAGTGGAAGATACCTCAAGAAATACTACGCACCGTGATGTTTCAAAGATTGCCTCGTTCTACGAAGCACAAATGTCGCACTTGCTTGTAGATGGGATCAAATCCTAAAAAAATATACAATAAAAGAAAAATCATAAAACATAAAAAGGATATAATAAAATTTCACAACAAATTTCACAACAATAAATTCCCCACTGAATGAAATAACCAATAAATAAATAACAAAAAAATAATGAATCCACCAAATTAAACAAAATAAAAATGTTTATACAAATCAAAATAAAATTCAAATCAAAACAAAACTCAAAGAAAAACAAAATTTAAATCAAAACAAAATTAAACCATCAAAACAAAGAAAAACATAAAACAAATGCAAAAAAACCCGAGAACCAATTTGAGTTTTTTCAGCCCAATGTTGTTGTCAATTTCCTTTCAATAATTTTCTTCCTCGTGTGAGAGAGGATCAGCTGGTTTTATTAACATGGAGCTACGAGGTCTCGTAGGTTCTGTTGGCATAGAACCACACCCTTTCTTACACAAGTTTCCTTTGATCAGCTCTTTTGACTTGGATGCGAGGCACCCTCGTTCCTCCTTCCAATTTTTTTCCTCCCACGAAATGTCTTTCAAACTTTCACAAATTCTGTGCTCCAAATTTGCGTAGCTTCTTCTTGAATTTACACAAATGAAATTCCAGAGGTTGAGGATTTTATATTCGATTCCGCGTTGCTTTAGGATCTCCTCCTATCACAAACTTTCAAATGAACTTCCAGAGGTTTAGGATTTTATATCGATTCCGAGTTGATTTAGGAGCCCCTTCTATCGCAATCTTTCAAATGAAATTCCAAGGATTGAGGATTTTATATCTGATTTCGCGTTGCTTTAGGATCTCCTCCTATCACGATCTTTCAAATGAACTACTAGAGGTTGAGGATTTTATATCTGATTCAGCGTTGCTTTAGACGCCCCTCATATCGAAATCTTTCAAATCAAATTCAAGAGGTTGAGGATGTTACATCCGATTCCGTGTTGCTTTAGGAGACCCTCCTATCGCAATCTTTCAAATGAAATTCCAGAGATTGAGGATTTTATATCTGATTTCGTGTTGCTTTAGGATCTCTTCCTATTGCAATCTCTCAAATCAAATTCTAGAGGTTGAGGATGTTACATCCGATTCCGCGTTGCTTTAGGAGTTCCTTCTATCGCAATCTTTCAAATCAAATTCTAGAGGTTGAGGATGTTACATCCGATTCCACGTTGTTTTAGGAGCTTCTCCTATCATAATCTTTCAAATGAAATTCCAAAGGTTGAGGATTTTACATCCGATTCCGCGTTGCTTTAAGAGCTCTTCCTATTGTAACCTGTCGCAATCTTTCAAATAAACTTCCAGAGGTTGAGGATTTTACATCTGGTTCCATGTTGCTTTAGAAGCCCCTCCTATCGCAATCTTTCAAATGAACTTCCAGGGGTTGAGGATTTTATATCTGATTCCGCGTTTCTTTAGGAGTTCTTCCTATGGCAATCATTCAAAATCTTTCAAGTCAAATTCTAGAGGTTGAGGATTTTACATCCGATTCTGCGTTATTTTAGGATCTACTCCTATCGCAATCATTCAAAAATCTTTCAAATCAAATCTTAGAGGTTGAGGATCACAACATCCGATACCTCATTGCTTTAGGGTCCTTCCGTATCACAATGATTCAATCTCAGAAAATCAAATTTTAGAGATTGAGGATCACAGCATCTGATATTGCATTGTTTTAAGATCATTTCCTATCATAATGATTCGAATCAAAATTCTCGAGATCAGTGTGAAGCCTCCTTAAATGGAGTAAGGTTTTCGATTCTCAATTCAGAATTCTGAGATAAGTATGAGACCACCATAAATGAAGTAAGGCATCCTTTTTCTCTTCTTTCCACCACAAATGTCTACGTCCTTTCCACCAAATTCTCTGCATTCATCAAATTAAAAATTCTCTGCAAAATCAGAATCCTAAATCGAAACTCAAAATTTAAACTCAAATCGAATTCAGAATCAAAATCCAAAATTCCCTCAGAATCAATCCCAAATCAAACTTCAAGAAAAATCAGAACTCTGATCAAATCAAAATTTAAAATTCAAGATCAAAATCAGAGTTTGAAACCAAAAGAAAGTGAAATAAATGTAAAACCCAATCCTAGAATCTGATAACTTGAAGCTCACCTCTTCATCCCTAGCGAGAGTTTTGAAATCTTTGGTGTAAAAAGTTTATCCTCAGCGGGTGCTTTCTCACTAAATTTCTGTGTTCTATCCTGGTTTTTGTTGATCTCGTCGGTCAACACCAATATGCACGGTGTGCTCGGTAAGCACACCACACCTATTGGGGTTCAATTTGTTGACCTCATTTTTGGTGAGGTATAATCTTCCTCTTAGTGCTTAGAATCTAGCAATAGAACTTCTCCTTTGACTATCCTATAAGAGTAGAGATGGAAACCACCATTTAGAAATATAAACCACTTCTTAGCTCCTTTTGGAACCCTACATGGATTGTCATAAACCTCTAAATCACTTGGAAGGTTGAAACCAACATGTGGAGAGCCAAAGGTGAGTTCTCATATGAGTGATTGAACTTAGGGTGACCATGGGTGAATAAGGCTTTCTCTTGCACACACACCCCTAATCTCTTAAATCCCCCATTTGTTCCAAAACCCTAAACCAATTCTCCTCTACCCTTTTAATAAAATCACATGGATAGTCCCAAGCCTCTAGTCTTTGGTTAAGATGGCTAGGATTAATATGTGAAGGTTGATAAAGTGGTTACCATTCGGCTAGACTTGGTCCAAAAGTAGTTAGGCATGGCTAAGACCCATGAGCACATTCCCCTAAACCCTAATTCCATTCTAAATTCTAATTTTCAAACTACATTTCTCAAAATTTCCTAGAGTCACCAATAAGTCCTAAGAATGACACCAAAATATTCCCTATGTCACACCGAGAATTTTGACTGTAAACTGACATACCTCTGGACAAGTTTTTTGCACCTCGGTACTAAAAAATGCTCTGAGGTTCATAAAATCTTCCACATTGATAAAAAACGACCCCGAACAATATCGTCTGACTCCAAATTTCTTTCTGAACCACGTCGAGTCTTTAAATCAGCCTTTTGATCACTTTGACCAAATTTGGCAAAATTACCAAATTACCCCTAAAATACCCAAAATTGCAAAAATCCAAATTTCACCCCATTCAATCATAAAAATCATTTGAAAATTCCCCACATCACCCAATTGTCCCAAATTTGTTAAATTTGACCAAATTGATCAATTTTGACCAAAATTCTAATTTTACCCCTAAATTCCAAATCCCCAAATCAACTTCAATTTCCACCAAATTGATCCCAAATCTCCCCAATTTCAATTCTAAACTCTTCATAACACTCACCTAGACCAATTTGAACCATCAATTGGAATAGACCCAAACTCAAACCCAATCTAAACTAAAATCCCAAATTCTGACCTAAAATCCCAAATTCCCCAAATTAAGCTTCATGACCAATCCAAATGCCCCAAAACAATTCTAAATCAAATTTCAACATGTCCCAACCCAATCTCAATTAACACCCATCCAATTTGATTATTCCATGATCAATTTCAAAAATAAAAATTCATCATGTGCAAGTTAAAAGGCCCATCCCTTTAAGCATTTTGAAAAACCAACTTCAATAATTTTAAAAAGCCCAATTTGAGCCCACATGACAAAAATCCTTCATTATTCACCCCATGACAATTTAAATCAACTCATCATAGCATCATATGAAACATTCCATGCATGCACATCAAGCTTTACCCAAATTAGGCTTGTTGACCTCTCTCATTTAAAAATCATAGAATCTTAAATTGTTTTGCATGAAACACTTCCAAGGCATCATGCATCCCATAACCTATCCCATGGAACATCGCATGACCATTCAAGGTCAAATTTTGCCAAATTTGGCAAAGGGGAAGTGACTACTCCTCTTCCTCCTTCACCTAGAATTATCCCCATTCATGAAACATTAAACCACTTGTTTAAACACCAAGCCAACTATTTGACCTCACCTAAACTCACTTGAGGATCTTAGGAGCTGCTCTAACCATATTGGGACCAAGCTTAGCATTGCACCAAGGAGCTAGTCAACTTACCCAAAGTTCTAAATCCACATTGAATTTTCACCTTCCTCCCTCTCCCATTATCTCATTCTTCCTCCCCTTTTCAAAAAATAAATTTCCTTTTGGAGCCACCAAACCCACCTGCACCCTTGAGCAAAGTAGTCCTCCTTGACCTGAGGAATACAACCACCATCACCTCCCTCGCCAGAAACTGCCACCGTCACTGAAAAACTTGCCAGAAACTCACGGCCACCCCTCTTTCTAGCCAAAAACTCCCCCAAACTTCACCCAAACCATCCCATTAGCCTCCTTAGGTCCTTACGAGACCAAAACAATCATTTGTCATAATTTTCATGACAGTTAAAGCCTCTTCCAAGTGAAGCCAAGCTAACTCTGACGAACTTCCAACCCAAAGTAAAAATCGCGTCAAACCGACGCCATAAGGACTGGGATACGATCAAGGAAGCCTCCTTATTCAAACCTAATTGAGGACAAACCTCTTAGGCTCAGGTATATCTCTAAATTGAAATGAAAATCCTGAACTATCCTCCCTTACAAATCGCAAAGTAGATCACAAAACACCCAAGTATCCGTATGTATGTGATCTACTCTTCGAGCTGAACAAAACGAACCCAAGAACGTAAAATTTGGTTGAGAATCAGAGGAGAATGGACTCCAAGAAGTTTCAAACATTGAAACTATCGTCGTCGCGTGCAGGGGTCGTCGGGGAAGAAGTTGCGCCCTTTTCTTTATATTTCACATTTTTTAAAAATTTCAAAAAAATTGATTTAACTTTAAAATTACATAACATTTTGTAGAAAACTCAAAAAATAAACTGAAAGATGATATAAACTCAGGGAAAGGAGGAGAACTTTTTAAAAATAAAATCACAATTTTTAGTCATTTAAATATTTTTAAATTAATTTTTGAAGTTATGGAGTATTTAAATCATAATAATTAAAATGTAAATCAGAAAAATACAAAATAAACTTTGGTGAGTTCCCTGAGGTCAGAGGATCCTAGAAAAATATGAAATGAATTTAATTAATTAAAAATGGCACTTCATGTAATTAACTCATTAAACAATAAGCAAAATCAAAATATTAAAATATAATTAGAAAAATCACAAAAATGAATCCACTAAAGAAGATGATCAGGAGAACTTCTCATAAAAATTGCACTCAATTTGAATTGATTTGATCACTAAACTTGATTTTATAAGTAGAATGGGATTTTTGCATTGAAATAATTATAATAATTATAATATAAGTAAAAAAATCATAAAATTGATATTAAAATAAATACTTTATTTTTAACTCATTTTCTAATTTTTAAATATTTAAAAAATCATTTAAAATCATAAAAATCACTAAAATATTAAATGCACAAAAATGTTCCAAATTACTTCCTGATCACTAAGGAACAATTAGAATATTTATCTTAATTTTAAAAATAAAGTTACAAATTTTAAAAATCTTGAAAATGAATTTTAAAGGCTTAAAAAAAAATTTTCCTTAATTATGCATTAAAATAATTCTAATAAATCAAAGAAAAATCACAAAAAAATGAAATTTATTTCTCTAGATTCCTTGAACGGAGAGAGATTTAATAAAAATATAAAATTTAAGGTTAAACTTAAATAATATTTTATATATAATTAATACTCTAAAATTTAAAATAATTATAGTAATTAAATTAAAACTTAGAAAATCATAAAATTTGGTCCACGCGATCCTCTAACCTAGGTTAACCTCCCATAAATTTCTCAAGGATAGATAGTTAGAATTGATTAAGTTATTGAATTTACTTTGAAAATATCTATTTTGCATTAAAAATAATTCTAAAAAAAATAAAAGTGCAAAAATCACTTTTTCTCCTCTGATATTTTAATTGACCTATGAGTGGGGCAACATATAAATTCTAAAGTCATTTGAGATTAATTTAAAGACTTACGAAGTAAACAAGCCTAAAAGGGCAAAATGGTAATTATGGAATTTAAGCCTTAATTAACATTTAGGCAAACCAAAGGGTAAATGGGCAATGGAAAATCTTAATTGACCTTCTTAGATGATTAAAACTTAAGGGACTAAGAGGTAGAAATCAACTCACCATATTTCCATATTAAGGGCAAAGTTGTAATTTCTTAAATTAATTAAAATTTGGAGGTTAATCAAATTTGACGATCCTAAAGTAAGGGGGTTTGATCTAGGAAGATTGTAACTCACCAATCTAAAACCCCTAATCAATTGTTGAATAATAATACAATCATTAATAAAGATCAAATCTTACTTAATTCAATATTCCTTTAAATTATAGATCTACTCATAAAAGCTTAAGGGCTATGTAGTGAATCAGGTTTAATTTTAACTATGATTAATGAGGTTTATAAAAGAGAACAAAATCATTTACAAACATTTTAAAAACACTACTAACCCAACTTTAATTTAAATGGCTATGTTCCTTAATAATTCAATTTGCCCTTAAGGCTTTCACTCACATAACTCTTAAATGAAACATTAAGTGAATGTTACCCCACTCAAGGGATAATTAGAACATCTAATTTCACTGAGCAAACATTTAGGACATCATAACTAAACTTTAAATGGACATGGGTGATTAATTGAACTACATAATGAAGCCAAATGATCTCAAAATGATCCCAATAGTTGAAAAGATGTTTAAGGTTATGCCCCAAATACTTCCTCAATCTAATGGAATTTTTAGAAGAACAATTGGATTTCATTATTCTATGATCAAGAAAATCATCATTAACACACCTTAGTGACCCATCAAGTTATAAATTAGGATCCCCTGCTGAACTTAAATCACTGAACTTTAATTTCCACTTTCATACTTGCTTGGAATACTAAAATTTCAGGGGATGCACTCGAAGACTGTTAGGATTGCATTTATATTTATTGCAACTTAAACTGCTTTATTTAACAAATGCTTTACTTTTTCCTGTACGCTATAATTGTGATAAACTGCTAAACAAAAAAATCCACAACCACAACAATAAGATAAAACAACTCAAAATTTAATCACAAACAAAAACAAAACCTTTTTAAATTTAACTAAATTAATACACTAATTTGGATGATCGGGAATCCTTCGGAGGAGGTAACCTACGGTTGCTAACGAGATTTCTCACAGTCTAAAAGAACGTGCGAATTCATTCACTTGAATTTGGTAAATTCATCTGGATTAAGTGAATTTGAAGAAAATAGTGGTGCTGGAATGAGGGAACTGTAGGATCCTAACCAGTGTCTCTATAATTGACCCAAGGAAAAAAATGTTAAGATTTTCATGCCTATTTTATATTGATTTTGATGATAATGCACTTTAAAGAAGGTTATTTTTGGTATTTTTATGCAGGTATGTTGATTTAGGGACAATGAATTGAAAATATGCAAAAAGAAGCGAATTTGGAGCAAAAAGGACCAAAATTGTGAAAATTTTAATCTAGGGCGCCGACGGCGTGTTTTTCGTAAGAGTTCAGACTATATTACATGGGAGCCCATCGACGGCGAGGTCGAGGCCGCCGACAGTGGGGCTTATTCAGAAGGGATCCAAGGCTAAGTATTCTAGAAGGCCGCCGACGGCGAGCTCGAGGCCGCCAACGGCGGAATCAATAGTTCTTTCACGAGGTGCATTGAATGTGGAAGATTTTTGAAGGGATGCTTGGGAAACTCTTGGAGACTCTTCATTTACTTTAAAATGAACAATTTGAGGCTGAAAAAAGGGTCCACTAGCATCCAATTGGTTCCATTAGCGTTCATTTGTGTCCACCACGTGTCATTCTAATCCATTAGAGAGTCAAGGGTGTGAGTCTAGTGAGTCCATATAGAGATTAGATTGTTAGTCAGTGAATTCAGATAGTGAAATTTGTGAGAAATCCTTCGAGAGATTGTAAGAGTGGAAGGGAAGTGAGAGATCTCTTCTATATTTTTGTTTCGAAGGAGAATTCTGTGTACTGTAAAGAAAGGAAGAGATTCAGAGGAACTTCAAGGAGTTTGCTTGGGGAGGAATTTAAGATAAGTTGTATTTATTTACTTTAGTTTGTAGAACTTTGTTTTTATATATGAAATCCAAGTTTTATCGTGTCATCTCCATGAATTCTGAGTAGTTTTTCTGTCTTTCTCCTTGTTTTGATATTTTTGTGAAATGGTAAATTAAATTAGTGTGCTAAGAAACGTTTTTAAGAAGTTGTGATAATCTTTTACTTAGATCTTAATTTATTTTCAATCTGGCCAATTGATTAGTTAAAATATGTTGAATTTAACAACTATAGTAAAGATTACATCTGAGATTTAGGGATATCAAAATCCTTGTAAGTAGAGTGCAAATAAATAGGGAAATAATATTCATCGGGCGTAGAATTGGAGATTTTAGAGTGACAGGCTAAAATCCTCAATTCGGTCCTATCGTTTGGGTGTTGAAGTGTAGATGTTAGCCCTCATGCGAGGGGAACGTAGGAGCTCCAAAGTGAGAGCCGGTATCCTCGCAGCCTAGCCGCAGATTCAATAACCAAGCATAGGATTAGTCAATGTTCTTTATGCTTGGACCAAAGGGTAAAGAATAGGTATGCTCCTATTTGGCACAACACCATTTTAAACTAATTCAAATTATCCATTCACTTAAATTTCTTAACAAAGGAGAAAGATTCTTGCTTAAATATTTGAACTTCACTTTATTAGTAGAATTAGTTATCTGTTAGTAGAACTAGTTTATTTAAAACTTCATATTATTGTCGATTGCATATTAGTGACAGATAGACAATTTCGATTTACAAGTTGTGATTCTGATTGGGTTCTATAATCCTAGTTCGTAGCCTCTAAAATATTCCCTGTGGGATCGATATCCAGGACTCCACTAAAGCCCTGTATTATTTGAGCGATACGTATACTTGCGTTGATTAGTAACTCTGTGATTAAAAGAATTTATTATATACTTGTTACAAAAATTAAAATTACGCTAAGCGTGACATCGGCAGAGGCGGTTCAATAATCAATTTAAATTCCCCCTTAATAAAACTTAAAACGTTGAATTTGACACATTAAAAAACTTAACCTCTAAACCTATTACTTCTCTCAACCTCTTCAACTTGACACTTCTAAAACTAAACTAACTTCAACGAGGAGCTCGGAGCAAACATAGTAGGTCGCATGACCATCTTCAACAGCAATATGAATCTGCATCAACTAAAAATTTCTTAGAAATAAATAACAAGTCATAGGACTTCGAGATTTTTGTGTAGTGCAGCATAAGTCCTCACCTTATCTTTAGGCCTTTGCACAATCATGTTGTGCAATTTAAGCCCTAACTCTTTTTAGGATCTCGAGGTTGTCGTCTGTCACTACATAAACCCTCCTATCTTCCAGGCTATTTGTATGATTATATCATACAAACATAAGTCCTAAACAAATAAAATTGGCAGGATTGAAACAATTAATAATTTCTAAAATTAAAGCCAAACAATATGATAGTCTGGGAAGTCGTCAGAGGTTCTCCCTCGGGTCTGTGACATCCCATACTTCTTACTTCTTTGGATTCCAAAATAACTGTTCCTTTGATATTTCCAGGACCATCCTTAAAAATCTTAAACTTTGAAATTTTTGAGAGCAAAACTACTGATCTTTATCAAGAGTTTTCCTAAGTGACTTCGGCCATTTAGGATGTAATTAATTATAGGGGCTTGCCTTTATAAGAAATTTTAGAACCCAGGTAATATAAACCCTATTTAATTTTTTGTATTAAATAGGGGAACTTATTGGCCAATATAAATGGTTCGCAAACCAAACAGATTTCATAAATTCCGTAGTTTATTTAATCAAGTCATATCATCAAGTAGGGTGTCTATTCCTCAGTATAGATGCATTGCTTGTGATATTGTGTTCATTTACTTGAACTATTTTGTATATGAGATCAGTTTGATTTCATATTTTCAAATTAAAATGATATTTTCCAAAATTACACACACACACACACGATATATATATATATATATATATATATATAATAATAATAATAAGTCTAAAACCAAATCTAAATCTCTTTAAAATAGCCGACACCTCCCATCCTGCTTCCTTCAACGAAATCTTTTCAAAACTTTCACTAAAATCTCGAACACAAAATTCTCATAAAATCTCCACAAATCCTTCATACATTCACCAAAATTTTAAGGTCGGTTGTCAACTGCCGATTCTCATCCCAAGACTGGTACCGAAATTCTAATTCTCAACTCAGAATTCCGAGATAGGTATGAGACCCCCTTAAATCGAGTAAGGCATCCTATTCTCTTCTTTGCACCATAAATTTCCACATCATGCCCACAAAATTCTCCGCATTCCCCGAAAAATCAAATTCTAGAGGCTGGGGATTTTACATCTGATTCCGCATTGTTTTAGGAGACCCTCCTATCACAATCATTCAAATAAAATTTTAGAGGTTCAGGATGTTACATCCAATTCTGCATTGCTTTAAAAGACCCTTCTATCACAATCTTTCAAATTAAATTTTAGAAGTTGAGGATGTTACATCTGATTCTGCATTGCTTAGGAGCTCCTCCTATCACAATCTTTTAAACTAAATTTTAGAGGTTTAAGATTTTACATATGATTCCGCGTTGCTTTAGGAGTTCCTCCTATCACAATCTTCCAAATATCAAATTCTAGAGGTTGATGATTTTACATCTGATTCCGCGTTGCTTTAGGAGACCCTCCTATCACTATATTTCAAATCAAATTTTATAGGTTGAGGATGTTCCATCCGATTCTGTGTTGCTTTAGGAGCTCCTCCAATCACAATCTTTCAAATCAAATTTTAGAGGTTGAGGTTGTTACATCCGATTCCACTTTGTTTTAGGAGCTCCTCCTATCGCAATCTTTTAAATCAAATTTTAGAGGTTAAGGATTTTATATCTGATTCCGCATTTCTTTAGGAGTTCCTCCTATCGCAATCTTTCAAATATCAAATTCTAGAGGTTGGGGATTTTACATCTGATTCCGCGTTGCTTTAAGAGACCCTCCTATCGCAATCATTCAAATCAAATTTTAGAGGTTGAAGATGTTTCACCTGATTTCGTGTTGCTTTGGGAGCTCCTCCTATCGCAATCTTTCAAATCAAATTTTAGAGGTTAAAGATGTTACATTTGATTTCGCATTGCTTTAGGAGACCCTCCAATCACAACCTTCCAAATCAAATTTTAGAGGTTGAGGATTTAACATCCGATTCCGCATTTCCTTAGGAGCCCCTCCTATCACAATCTTTCAAATATCAAATTCTAGAGGATGAGGATTTTACTTTCGATTCCGTGTTACTTTAGGAGCTCCTCCTATCGCAATCTTTCAAATATCAAATTCTAGAGGTTGAGGATTTTACATCCGATTCCGCGTTGCTTTAAGAGCTCCTCCTATCGTAATCTTTCAAATATCAAATTCTAGAGGTTGAGGATTTTACATCCGATTCCGCATTGCTTTAGGAGCTCCTCCTATCGCAATCTTTCAAATATCAAATTCTAGAGCTTGAAGAATTTGCATTCGATTTCGCATTGCATTAAGAGTCCCTCCTATCGCAATATTTCAAATTAAATTTTAGAGGTTGAGGATGTTACATCTGATTTTACGTTGCTTTAGGAGCTCCTCCAATCACAATCTTTCAAATCAAATTTTAGAGGTTGAGGATGTTACATCTGATTCTGTGTTGCTTTAGGAGACCATATTATCATAATCTTTCAAATCTAATTTTAGTGGTTGAGGATGTTACATCTGATTCCGCGTTACTTTAGGAGACCCTCCTTTCGTAATCTTTCAAGCACCAAATTCTAGAGGTTAAAGATTTTACATTTGATTCTGCGTTGCTTTATGACTCCTCCTATCGCAATTCTTCAAATATCAAATTCCAGAGGTTGAGGATTTTACATCCGATTCCGCGTTGCTTTAGGAGACCCTCCTATCACGATCTTTCAAATCAAATTTTAGAGGTTGAGGATGTTACTTCCGATTCGCGTTGCTTTATGAGACCCTCCTATCGCAATTTTTCAAATCAAATTCTAGAGGTTGAGGATGTTACATCTGATTCTGCGTTGCTTTAGGAGACCCTCCTATCGCAATATTTCAAATACCAAATTCTAGAGGTTTAGGATTTTACATCCAATTCCGTGTTGTTTTAGGAGCTCCTCCTACCGCAATCTTTCAAATATCAAATTCTAGAGGTTCAGAATTTTACATCTGATTCTGCGTTGCTTTAGGAGCTCCTCCTATCTCAAGCTTTCAAATATCAAAATTTAGAGGTTAAGGATGTTACATCCGATTCCACGTTACTTTAGGAGACCCTCCTATCGCGATGTTTCAAAATAATTTTTAGAGGTTGAGGATGTTACATTTGATTCCGTGTTGCTTTAGGAGACCCTCCTATCACAATCTTTCAAATCAAATTTTAGAGGTTGAGGATGTTACATTCGATTCCGCGTTGCTTTAGGAGATGCTCCTATCACAATCTTTCAAATCAAATTTTAGAGGTTGAGGATTTCAGCATCCAATACCGCATTTCTTTAGAATCTCTTCCTATCGCATGGTTCAAATAAAAATTTTTGGGATATACCTCCGCCCTATTCCCTTCTCAGCAACTCTCAGGATTTGGGATAGGCCTTCACCCTAGTCCCATCTCAGCACTGAATCAAATCAAAACCAATCGAAATCCAAAATTTTCTCAGAATCAATCTCAGAATCAATCTTGAAATCGATCCCAAATCAAACTTCAATAAAAATCAAAACTCTAAGAAAAATCAAAATAAGAAATTCAAAATCAAAATCTGAAATCAAAAGAAAATTAAAGAATCTAAATCCAACTCTAAAATCCTGCAATTTGAAAATTCACCTCCAGAATCCACAGCCAGAGTTCTGGAATCTTCAGTTTCGGAGATTTAGCTGTTACTCCCCAGCGGAAACTACTCTCTCTCAATTATACGCTTTGTTGTAAGTGTATCACTTAAACGTTTGTGTTGGTTTTGTTGGCCTTTTCGGTCAATGCCAATACGTGTGGTATACTTGGTTAGTACACCACACCTATTGGGGATCCATTTGTTTACCTCATGTTTTGTGAAGTCTAAACTTCCTCTTAGTACATAAGATCTAGCCATATGGTTTCCCCTTGACTATCTTAGAAGACTAGAGATGGATCCCACCACCTAGAAATTTGAACCACTTGCCAGCTTTTCTTGAAATCCTACATGGATGTTCACCAACCTCCAAACCACTTAGAAGGTTGAGACCAACATGTGGAGGCTCAAAGATGAGTTCCCATAGAAATGATTGCACTAAGGGCAACCCTGGGTGACTAGGGCTTGGTCTTGGTCAGGTTTGCACACTTAAACCACACATTTACATTTTCACCAAATTTCTCACACACCTCAAACCCTAAGATCACTTACACTTGACCTACCTCTTAGTTCCTTTTGGAAACTCATGTGGATAGTCCCAAGCCCTTAGCCTTTGGTTAAGATGGTTAGGACCAACATGTGGAGGATCCAAAATGACGACTCTCATGGATCTTCTAGCTTTGAGAAAGGCTTCATGGCTTGTATGATCACCTTACCCAATCAATTCCAAAATATCCAAACTTTGGTCTTCTATCCCCAAAATACCCCTAAACTCTAATTCCACTTTAAACCCTAATTTTAAAATCAAAATTCTCAAAATTTACCAAAACCTCCAAATTTATTCTAAAACCTCACCCAAACTAATTTGAGTCAACAAGTGACCCAATTGCACCCAAACCTACCAAAATTTACCAAATTACCAAAATACCTAAAATTACAAAAATCCAAATTTCACCCAATTAAATCCCAAAAAACATTTGAAACTTCCCCACATCACCCAATTATCCCTTAATAACTCAATTTACCCTTAGAGGCTTTCACTCACATAACTCATAAATGAAACATCAAATGAATGTTACCCCACTCAAGGGATAATCAAAACATCTAAGTTCATTGAGTAAGAATTAAAACATCATTAACAAACCCTAATTGAGTAGTGGTGATTGATTGAACATTATGATGAAACCAAGTGAACTCTAAGTGACCCAAAGCTTTGAGAAAGATGTTCAGGGTTATGCCCCGAGCACTTTCTCAATCTAATGGGTTATTTTAGAAGGACAATTGGATTTCATTGTTCTTTAATCAAGAAAATAATCCTTAACACACCTTAAGGACCCACCAAGTTATGAAATAGGTTCCCCCGCTGAATTTAAATCACTGAATTTCAATTGCTACTTTTATACTTGCTTTAAAATGCTTCAGCAGGTGTACTTGAGGACTGCTAGATACGCCTTTATTTATTGTAGCTTACACTGCTTTATTAAAATGCTTTACGCCAACTTGCATGTCAAAACTAGAACTTTTAGGATAGTCGTAAAAATAAAAATAAAATCAAGAATCAATTCATAACAATCAAAATTTAATCACAAACCAAACAAAACAAAACAAAAAAATAAACTAAATTAATACACCCTCTATCGGATGATCGGAAATCTCTCAGATGATGCAACTTATGGCTGCTAACTAGATTTCCCACAGTCTAAATGAAAGTATTTAATTCATTTACTTGAATTTGGTAAATTCATCTAGACTTGGAGAATCCGATAAAAATAGTGGTGCCGGAACGAGGGAACCATGACATCCTAACCGGTGTCTCTATAATCAACTTAAATTCCCCCTAATAAGATATTTGACATTAAACTTTACACATTAGAAAAATTAACCTCTAAACCTGCTACTTCTCTTAACCTCTTCAATTTGACACTTCTAAAACTAAATCAACTTCAACGAGGAGCGAGGAGCAAGCACTGTGGGCAGCACGACCATCTTCAATAACAAAAGTATTCTATATTAACTAAACATTCCATAGAAATAAATAACATGCCATAGGACTTCGAGGTTATTTTCTTAGTGCAACATAAGTCCTCACCTTATCTTTAGGTCTTTCCACAATCATGTTGTGCAATTTAAGCCCTAACTCTGATAGGATTTTGAGGTTGTTGTTCGTTACGACATAAACCCTCATATCTTCCAGGCTATTTGTATAATCATATCATACAAACATAAGTCCTAAACAAATAAAATTGGCGGGATTGAAACAATGAATAATTTCAAAAATCCTTTCCAAACAATGGGATTGTTGGGAAGTCACCAGAGGTTCTCCCTCAAGTCAGTGACATCCACTATTGTTCACTCCCTTGGATTCCAAAATAACTGTTCCAATTTGATCCTATCCCATTTGATATCTCTAGGTCCATCCTTGAAAATCTTAAACTTTGAAATTCTTGAAAGCAAAACCACTGATCTTTATCGAGAGTTTTTAAGTGACTTCAGTCATTTAGGATGTAATTAACTATAGGAGCTTGTCTCTATAGGAAACTTTAGAACCCAAGTAATATAAATCCTATTTAATCTTTTATATTCAGGGGAATTTATTAGCAAATATAAACTGTTCACAGACCAAACAGATGTCATAAATTCTGTAGTTTATTTAATCAAGCCATATCATCAAGTAGTGTGTCTATTTCTCGAAATAGATGCATTGCTTGTGATATTGTGCTCGTTTATCTAAACTATTGCATATATGAGAATAGTTTGATTTTATATTTTCAATTAAAATGATATTTTCCAAATTATATATATACATACATACATACATACATACATATATACATACATACATACATACATATATATATATATATATATATATATATATTTGGGAAGGAACTACTAAGGCTCCCTACATGTTAAAACAAAAGGTGAAGTTACAGGAAAATCCCAAAGGGATCAAGCCCAGCACAGTGCAACTCCACACCAAAAGAAAGTAAGGAAAGTAAGAGTAACCAAAGACCTATCCCAAAGTATACCCAAAAGAGAAGCTAAAACAAATGAAGAAGACCAATTAATGAAGTCAGCAAAACAGTCCCAAATAGCTGTAGAAATGGTTGGAAATGCTCGACTTGGAGATTCATTCTTTCACAATTCTGAAGTGAGGTGCCTGATATAATCTGCTTCCAGGAGAAATTACACAGGAGAAGGGGGACAAAAGGCAAACAAAAACCAAGCTCGGGATATCAGGGACACAACATCAGGACACCAACATTAAGGGCACCATCAAGACTCCACTCTAAGATGAGGAGCAGAAAGATTGTCCCCACCTATGAGAATGGCTAACTTGGGAGGAGGGATAGTGGAAACAATCGCGAGTCGAAGTAGATCCAAATTTGGCTAACCAATCAGCAGGTTGGCTCCCTTCCCCGTAAATGAACCGAAATCCGACATTGAGTCGGGGAGCGAGGAGTTGAATTTTTGAACCCAGCGAGAATGATGTCGGGGAGGGAGCCTCGAGCCCCCGAGGGTTGAAACGTTGAATGATCGGTGGGAGTCCCCTTCCACTACAATGTAATTCCAATGGGTTCTCGGGTCGATCGAGACGGCCCGAGTACACAACGATAAGTTCGGCCTCCAAAGCATCGGCAGCAGATACAGGAGCATGGAAGTACAGCAAATAGGTCCCCAAGTGATTTCCGAAGAGGCCACCTATACCAGCAATCCCATCCCGTAAACTTCCATCACAATTGACCTTGAGGTAAGGGGGGCAAGGGGGTGCCGAACACCAGCTCGATCTTGGGAGGGGGTCTTTTGTGGGTAGCAATTATATATATATATATATATATATATATATATATATATATATATATATATATATATATATATATATGTATTAAATTTAAAACCAAATCTAAATCTCTTTAAAACGGCCGAAATTGACCTAAATGTTTTTTAATTCGAGTTTGGGTTAAAGAATTCAACCCATTTATTATTTGTTTTTGGGTTCAGGTTGAACACGAAATACAAAAAGACGACCCTGATAAGTATGAATGTTTAGGTCATGTTCGTGTTAGCGGGCACACTCGGGTTCATGTTGGGTTTGGGTTGACACTATTCTAGTCAGGTCATTTCTGAGTTAGACCCGAACCCGAGCCGCTGACCCAAATCATCATCCCTACACGACCTTCCCTGCTAACAATTTTTCTCCTCAATTTCTTATCCAACCACCAACCAAAACCCACAATATGATTACGTGCACATAAACTTGGAAAATAAAACCTTCAAAAATATTTTCTTTTTAATTCACACATACTCTGTCACACCCACTAATTCATATAAGCCATCAAACATCCTTATTGACACAAAGCAATGTCAGACAAATTTATGGCTCTTAAACACCAAGGGATTTCGACTCTTGTTCCTCCAACACCTCAACAATATGTTTTAGGATGCAAATGAACCTTTCATATTAAGCATCACATGATGGATCTATTGCTCATTACAAAGCCATTCAAGGCTTCAAATAACAACATAGTATTGAATATCACAGAACCTTTAGCCCAACAGCCAAATTTTCTACTATTTGCTTGCTCATTGCTTTAACCACCTCTAAAAAATGTGACATTCAACAATTAGATGTTATTAATGCTTTTTTATATAACAAATTAGATAATATCGTATGCATGTCTTAACCTCCTGACTTTAAAGATAATAATTATCCACAATACAAATTTAAATTAAACAAAGCAATTTATGGTCTTAAATAAGCACCAAGGTAATGATATTCAATTTTCTGTGATTTTTTTATATACTCCACAGTATAAAGTAAGCACTTCTAACCATTCCTCGTTCATATATCACAATAACAACATTCATATCTATCTACTTATATTTATCATGAGAGATTAGTATGGACCATTCAATCAGGTGGTTATGGGAGTTATTCACCGAATGACCAAAATGCTCCTCCGTTATAGGTTATAAATAAACCCCTCACTTCACCTGAGAGAGAGGAGTCAAATTTTAGTGTTTTTCTGGACTGAAGACAAGTGATAACTTCAAACATCCACGCCCGCTAATGACCTTCGACTACTGCCCACTGACTGTCATCGAACACTATCAAGTGCCCCTTGCTCGTCGCTACTGGTGCACTTGTTGTGTATATGTATCCCTGATGACAGTACAACAACGTATCATGATGATTATGCAACAATGTATCTTCAATATAATGTAACGAAGTATCCCAAATATAATGTAACTTAAAAACACCACATTACAAATCTAGTGATAACTTCTAGCTTCAAGTACTTACAACCACTGTACTCATAATATAACCTTTTTCAAAATTCCTAATGTTTTCTACAAATTGTGAATAAACAAGCGTTGTACTTGGTATAACGTTATAACTCTTCCTTCCAAATTTTGGTATAAGGTTGTTTCTTTATAATTACACACTTGTTATGAATTAGTTTGTCTAGGCTTGACCCATTGATTTATTCCCTTTCAGATTTTTTCACTTTAAAAGTCTTGGTATCTTCTCCTGTCATTTCTATTTCATCTATGTGTGTTGGATCTATGTACAACTCTAAGATTTTAAAGTATCACTTTACCACTGTGGATCCTCTAACACGCAACATGAGTATTGAGAGTCTTGCTTTGTGTTTTGCTTATGGTGGTTATTGTACTGTTCGTAGGTGTTTTCCATCTTGTGCTAAATACCTTTTTTTTTGTTGTGGCATGAAAGAATTTCTTCTTCTTTTTTCTTAGGGCTTTTATTTTATGAGTTGTGATACTTAACTTTCAAATTTTCTCATAATGAAATAAAGGAACATAAAAGGGAGATATATAAGTTCTCTTCAAACATATTCTGAATAAATTATGGGTGATCATCATTATAAATTTTATATGAGATTCTTAAGATCTCAAAAGGTTTAAATATTTAAATTAAACATTTTTTGAACATGTTTATTAGATCACTCAAATTTTATTTTTACCAAATTTATAATCAAAGTAAATATTTCCAAATGGCTAAACCAATGATATCAAAAGTGCCCTTGGTTTGAGTCTAAATGGACTAAAATTAAGCACTTGAAAATATAAATGGAAATTCTATGGCATCATTTGGAAGACTGAATGTTTTATTTTTTTAATCAAAATAAAGATCTTAACAAGAAAATCCAATTAAGTCAGTATTGCAAAATCCTAATACCATTCAAGCATTAACATGAGTAACTAATATCAGTAAATCAAGTGGATCAACAAAGTTCATTTGATGAAATATATTAACTTTTTTTGAAAAAAAATGACAAAAATAGCCCTACTTCTACCATAAGTTTTCTTCAATGATTCATTTTTATTATATTGTATGGTTGGATTATATTATTTACAATCTACAATTTATATTAATAGGATTATTCTTATTCAGATAAGTCTAGGATTTTTTCTCTTATTACATTCTCAATATTAAAAAATTTGTTTCTCATGAGTTGCCCCCACTTATTTCTTTTGTGTGCTTTGAAATTTTTATAAAAATCTAAGATAATAAATTTTTATTCATCTGCCTTAAACATTTCAAGTCATAACAAAAGAAAAGGAGTGGCAAAAATTTTAGCAGGCTACCTAGTTTTCTCCTTTAAGTATTATTTACAAAATTAAATCAAATTGAACAATCAAACTAGTTCAACTATGACTAAGTCCCCTAATCTAAAGAAAGAGTTTAAGAGAGGTACAAGAGGGCATGTGCCGCCCTATTTGTATTTTATGAGTACGAATGCTCCACTTATAAACTTTCTTATCACATGGTAAAAGAACATATATATAAGGATGATACGTTGATATAAAATTAATATGATCAAATATTGACCATGATGAGATTTTAACTCCATAAAAGACTTAAATGTTTAGATTCAAAAATTTTCAAATTAATTTATGTACCATTCAATTTTTTTTTTACCATAATTATAGTTGAAGAAAACATTTAGAAATTAAAAACCTAACGATATCAATATGCCATTTATCAAAGTTTGATGTACATAAATCAAGTTTTTGAAAATATAATTAAAATTTTACAACACCAATTAAGAGTAAATAATCAAAGAATCTTGCATTTTTATAGTTAAAAAAAGCATCCTAACAAGAAAAAAAATCCAACAAAACTAAGATTGCACAATCCTAATATCATCAAAGTATTAAGATTTCTAAGGAATATTATATAATCAAGTAGTTCAACATGATCAAATGGATGCAATTTATCAATTTAGTTTAAATTATCACAACATCCATAGTTACAACATGAGAGTTGTCTTCAATAGTTCATTGTTATCAAATTATATAATGGGAAAATATCATCTATAATATGCAGCTTATATTAATATATCTATTCAATTTTGCTAAGTATAAGGTTTTTTTTCTTGCCCTTAACTTGACTCATCTTTTGTGTGTAAATTTTTTTAAAATGCTAATATGATAATTTTTCTTTCTGAGAACACAAATATTCCAACATATAACAAAAGAGAGAGGAAAAAAAATTGTTATAAATTTACTTGCTTCTCTCTTCCAAGCAAGGCATAAAAATTAAATCAATCAATTGATCCAACAGTTCAATCTTGAATAAGGGTGATACATCATTATAAAATCAATTTGATTAGATATAGACCTTAATGAAATTTTAAGAACTCGAAAGGCTTATGATTTTAATTAAAAATTCAATGAAATGATTGTCATCATTAAAATATTATTTGTACAAAATTAATACTCAAAACAAATATTTAGAAGAGATTAACAAATGAGTTAAATTGCTCTTAATTCAAGTATTATTGACCATCAAAATAAAATAAAAAAAAATTATGATATTATATAAGGTATCAAATACTTTCTAAATTTTATGCTTTTATAGTCTAAAGGAGTATCTAAATAAAACAAAACCAATAAATCAAGACCGTAGAATTCTAATATCATTAAAGCATTAAAATTGCTAAGGAATATCATATGATTAAGCAGTTCAATTTAAATTACTAAATATAATGTTTTAATTCTTGGTTGAAGTAAGAATGTCCCTATTTCCAATATGAGAGTTATCTTCAAGAACTTATTTTGTTATATTAGATAATGGGAGGCAATCTTCCATAATATAAAGCTTATATTTGTAGGTTTATTCAATTTAATTAAGTCGGGGGCCTTTTCCTCTCACTTGATTTTTTTATTTAAAAGATTTCATTTATTTTATGAGCTTCTCTCAACTTATTCTATCTTTATATTAGCTACAACTATTTCAATAGACAATAAAATTAAAAGATAAGAAAAAATTATTAGCAGAATATTTGGTTTTATCTTTTTAATAACATTTTTTAAATTTAATTGGATTGATTGACCACCCAATCGATTAAATCTTGAATAAATTCCCTACTTACCAGGGAGGATTTAATATAGTTATAAGAGAGCATGTGTCTTCTCATAACTCCCTTAAATGAACCTAAATCAAATACTTGAAAATGCAATTTAAAATTTTAGGATATCATTTAAGAGATAATGATCACTCTTAGTTTTGCATTTTTATAATCAAAATGAGTGTTTCACCAAGAGGAATTGAAATCATGATTGTACAATCTTAATACCATTCAAGCTTTAAAATTTCTAAAGAAGGGAAAATGATTAAGAAGATTAACATAGTCTATCGAATAGAATGTATTAAAATTTAGTTGAAATGAATAAAATGTCCACGCTTCCACCATGAGTTATTTTCAACTGTTCATTTGCTCCTCATTGAATAATAGAAGGATATCCTCTATAATCTACAAATTATATTAAAACAACTAAGATGATACATTTTCTATCTGGTGCTATAAATATTTCAACACACAATAAAATAGAAAATAAGTTAAAAATTCTATCAAGTCACCTAGTTCTCTTTTTAACTAAGTTTTAAAATTTAAATTGAACTGATCTATCCAGCCAATTTAACTCTGAATAGTTTCCCTACTTGCAAGTGAGGACTTAAATGAGGTATGCAAGAACATATAATCAAATTAATTTACATAATAAATATATTTTGATATACATCAACAATTTGATGCTTTTAATAGTAAATATTCAATTTATGCCCTCTTCAAATATTTAAATTAACTTATATGCTCAAAAAAATATTCATGAATTTTGCTTATAATCAGAATGAGAATTATCATCTAATAGATGACAATATATATAGAAATTAGACTAAATAAACAAAGTTAAATTTGTAAACTAAACCCCCCTTTTAACTTTTCAAATTTCTTGATTTGTGAGTATTTTATTGGTATTCAAATAGTTATATTATAATTTGAAATATATTTAAGCAATCAAGTCCACAATATTTCAAAGAATTATATAAATTTCTCTTATAGCTATAAAATAGGATATTAGTTATTCAAACATATATTTTAGATTTAAAATATAATAAACAACTTTTTCTTCATGCTGTATAATTCATAAAGGATTTCTTCTAATTTTTATCACATATTTGTATCATTATAATGTCATTTATGTAATTTTTAAATTTGTTAAATCAACATATTTTATGTTGATGGTGAGACCTGCAATGCTCTATGGTGCTGCGTGTTAGCCCTTAAAGGAGAAGCAAAATACAAAGTTAAGTGTTGCTGAGAAGAGAAGATTGGTGGATGAGTGGCTTTACGCTTAGAGACAATATGCGAAATGAATATATCCGTGATAGGGTTGGTGTAGCTCCTGTGACGGACAAAATTAGAGAGAGTCGTCTTAGATGGTTTGGTCACATTAAATGTCGACCATCTGATGATCCAATTAGGAGATTATATATTTTAGATTCGACTTATGTTAAGAAAGACTGAGGTAGACCTAGGAAGGTTTTGGCTGATTGTATAAAAAATGATCTTAATTTATTAAAATTAAATGAAAATATGACACTAAATAAGACACAATGGAGAAAAAGAATTCATGTATCTGGCCCCACTTAGTGGGATTAGAGCTTTGTTGTTGTTGTTGTAACATATTTAATGCTGATTGATCATTTGACCATTAAATCTTTCTTTTTTTTTATATATGATTCAATATCCCATTTGATTTTCAAAATTTTACTTCATGTTTTTGTACAATTTACATATCGAACACCTAATTCCTATGAATTTACATGTCACCTAATCCAAATTTTTACATTGATACCACCAAAATCTTTTTTATCACATCAAAAATACCACTATTTTAACTTTTAAGATTGAAATATATATATCTTTCTTGACATATAAATAAAAACTGAAGTTTAGGTGCTAATATGAAAATACATAAGGAATTTAGCGGCATGTATGTAAATCTTCCAACTGTTTTTTTATTATTTTTTTTTTATTATTTTTATTATTTTTTTAAGACCTATTTTTTTTGGCTGAGGGTCTGTTTGAGGCAATTGCGAACTTATTGAATAATCTGCTGATAAGTTGATAAAAAGTAATCTGCTAATAAGCTAGGTACAGTGGCTATTACAAATTTTTATTTTTTTGAAAAAGTCAAACCGTAGCCAGAAAGCTGCCACCGCACAAAATATGTGCGGTGTGAAAACACTATTTTTAGCGTTTTGAAAACGCATAAGCTGTCAAATCGCAGTTTACCCAAATAGACCTTGTGTGTTTTCAAAATGCCACCGCACCAAATAAACTGCCTCAATCAGGCCCTGAATCAAAATGGGAGATACCATTCAACACTTTTATATGGTTCCCTGCTAGTTTGCTTCTTAGGTAGCGGGCTTCTCTTCGGCATCAATGTTCATATAGTTTCAGGTTTTGTTTTTGCATAGATTTTGGGTCACATACAAAAACAAAACAAGATTTCAAATCCTGTTATCATCTGACATCTAATTTTCTTATTGTTACAAGCAACTCGGACGGAGGATAATTCTTGAAGTCATCTTTAAATCACTGAGATGTACTCTTCTGTTTATATAATTTCTTGAATGATGTCAGTTCTAATTATGTAACTTTTCAGGAAACTGTCACTCATAAAAGAAAAATATTTACATACGGAATATGCACGCAGTTCTGTGTGCGTACGGAAGTTATTCGAAATGTATTGAAGAGTTATGTCTGTATAATTAAAGTTAATACCCCCAATAACCTTACAAAACCCACGAATAATGCCAAAAAATATGAGCGAAGAATCGCTTACGATATTGGTAAGTTATTGAACGTTATTGGGAGGCTATTTGAGTTGATACATAATAACCTCTTAATAAACCCTAATAAATGAGTTATTAGAAGGTTATTGAGTACCCACACGAATATAAATATCTCTCCTCATAAAGCCCTCATGTGGATGAAACTAGATGCCAGTACTTTAGAAATAACAAGTCAGTATGGTCCCCAACAATAATTGAAACTTTTTTATTATAGCCTCCACTCCACGTCTCGCTAAAATTAAGTGCATATTTTATTGCTTGATTACATGATATTATTGTTGAGCAAATAAAAATTGAAAAGTTAACGCGCATACCACCCACCCAATTCTCATGTATTTAAATATCTAACACCTAAGCTTCAATTTTTTACATATATGCCATCTAATCAATGTACATATTTCACAGTAATATTTTTGATGTGATATGAAAATTTTTGGTGGTATAAATATCAAAAGCAAAATTTAGGGGTTAGATATGTACATACATAAGAATTGTGTATGTAAATGTTTCTATCATTGCATCAAGCACATTAAGCTGCTAAAATATAACAACGCAGAAGAATCCTGCTTATTAATAACAAAAAATTACGTCAAAAATTCACTAGCAAGAAATATTGGCTAAGTGGGCCACAAATACACGAGTCCAATCGACTGCTCAATTACACAGATTAGATCATATCATGCAATAATCTCTCCTAAAAAATAGTTAAATATAACCATTAGCTTATTCGCTCACTTTCAACCCAAAAAAAAGAAATAATAATAAATATTATAGTTTTTTTAACGATTAAAAAATAATAACAACAAAAACAACAACAACAAAAAAGTCTTGATCCCACTAAGTGGGGTCGGCTACATAAATCCTTTTTCCGCGTCCTATTTAGTGTCATATTTTCATTTAATTCTAATAAATTAGAATCATTTTTTATACAATAAGCTCAAGTCTTCCTTGGTCTACCTCTATCTTTGTTAACATAAGTCGAATCTAAATCATCTACTCTCCTAATCAGATCATCAAATGGCCGACGTTTAATGTGAACGAACCATCTAAGGCGACTCTCTAATATTATCTGTCACTGGAGCTACACCAACCTTATCACGGGTATATTCATTTCGTATTTTTTCTATAAGTGTAGAGCCACTCATCCACCTAATCATTCTCATCTCAGCAACACTTAACTTAGTATTATACTTCTCTTTTAAAGCCCAACATTCAACACCATAGAGCATTGCAGGTCTTACCACCGTCTTATAAAAATTTCCTTTCAGTCTAAGCAGTACTTTTCTATCACACAATAGACCCGAAACATTCCTCCACTTCAACCAACCAACTTGAATTCTACTACTAGCATCTCCATCTATATCACTATCATTTTGAACAATAGACCTGATATATCTAAATCGTTCACATCCTTTAATAATTTTATCACCCAAAGATATACTTCTGTCACTAGAGCAACTATTACTAAAATTACATTCCATGTATTCAGTTTTAGTTCTACTCAAACAAAGGCCTTTAGACTCCAATGTAGACCTTCATATTTCAAGTTTTTCCTGGGCTTTTTCTCTCGTCTTTATCCATGAGAGGATATCATCAGCAAAAATCATACACCAAGGTACATCTTCTTGTAAATGTCCAGTAAGACCATCCATAACTAAGGCAAAAAGATATGGGCTTAAAGCCGATCCTTGATGTAAACCAACAGAAATAAGAAAATATTTGGTCAATCCTTTGTCAGTTCGAACACAAGTAACAGCTCTAGTATAAATATCTTTAATGACTTGAATATAAGTCATATCAACACCTTTCTTCTGAAGGACTCTCCAAGGGACATCTCTTGGAACCTTATCATAAGCATTTTTTAAATCAAAAAAGATCAAATGTAGATCCTCCTTATCATCTCTGTACTTCTCCATCAAACCTCTCAATAAATGTATAAGATCGTCCATAACTAAGGCAAAAAGATATGGGCTTAAAGCCGATCCTTGATGTAAACCAACAGAAATAGGAAAATATTTGACCAATCCTCCGTCAGTTCGAACACAAGTAACAGCTCTAGTATAAATATCTTTAATGACTTGAATATAAGGCATATCAACACCTTTCTTCTGAAGGACTCTCCAAGGGACATCTCTTGGAACCTTATCATAAGCATTTTTTAAATAAAAAAAGATCAAATGTAGATCCTCCTTATCATCTCTGTACTTCTCCATCAAACCTCTCAATAAATGTATAGCTTCCATAGTAGACCTGCTCGGCATAAATCCAAATTGATTATGAGAAATCTTGATAATACATCTTAACCTATGTTCAATTACCCTCTCCCATAATTTTAAAGTATGACACATCAGTTTAATTCCTCTATAATTTGCACACTTTTGTGCATCCTCTTTATTCTTAAAAATGGGGACCAAAATACTCTTCCTTCACTCCTTAAGCATCTTTTTAGTTTTTTAAAATAATATTAAAAAGTTTACTAAGCCAAGGAACTCCCATATCACTTAAATATTTCCACACTTCAACTGGGATATCGTCAGGTCCTACAGGCTTTCCACCCTTGGTTTTCTTTAAAGCCTCCTCAACTTCTTTTTTACTAATGCGACGGTAAAAATGAAACATTTTATCATTATTAATGATATTAAAATCACTAAGGTAAATCATATTTTCAGAAACTTCGTTAAAAAGTTTATCAAAATAACTCACCCACCTATATAGAATATCTTTTTCTAAGAAAAATACTTTTTTGATTTTCATCTTTAATACATTTTACTAGAGTTTAATCTTTATTTTTTTTTCTCTTTGTTTGGCTCGTTTATACATATATTTTTCACCCTCCATAGAATCTAATCTATTATAAAGATTACATGGACAGCACACACATAAATAATAACATCAATAAAAAATCTAAAGGCCCGTGAAATATCCTAAAACTAAGACAAGACAGAACATGATATAGATCTACAAGCAGGATTATAGCAAGAAAGAAATTAAGTCTCATGTAAATCTGAAAAATCTATGTGATGCAGATGCATAATGAGTGAACTTGCATGCTCTGTCATGAAAATATAAAGCTTGGAGGCTGATGAAATGAGTCAAGCATTTTAGTGACAGACGTAGCAAACATATATAAGATTTATAATTTCATCATGTCAGTCAATGTGCAAATTTCTGAACCTAAAACATTTTCCTATGGCTCACGTAGGGAGAAGAATGGGACAAACTGAACAGTAATTACTTGTATTCATACGTGAAGGATGCATAAAAATAAGCAAATGATAAAAATACCAACAAAATGTACGGTAAGAAGTATAAAATTAAGTAAATGATAAAAAAAATGAAAAAATGTACAAGGGATAATTGTTAGTGGGCAACACAAAACAGAATCATGCTAAGCAGTCCACATCTCCGGAGCCACAGCCCCGTCTTATTCTAAAGAACGAACACACAGTCTTTCAGCTCACAACCAATCTGTGAAAGCTAAAATCACATGGACAGCACACACATAAAGATAAATTACAGCTAACCTTTCTTTTCCAGCAGTAACCTGCACTGATGTAGGAGAGTGCATGGCCGATCAAGTTCTTCAAAAAAGATGCAGGTTGTCGCAGGTGCCGGGATGCTTTTTCAGAGACTTTCTAAACTTCCACATCATTCATCAAACTGTGAAAAAATGAACAAAGGAGGCTTCAATCTATTATTATTTACCACTCAGCATGTTTAATGTTGTGGATTGGTTTTCTCAGACGACTTCACAGGTCTGCATAGTCACCATGGCAGGATTCTGTTCTTTGTTAGCAGCCTTTTCATCTACCAAACGAGCTGAAAACTTCTTTGCAGGGATTTTAGTGGTGGAAATGGGAGGCTTGGTTGAGTTTTGTGCACTGGCTATGGATGGATCTCCCTTCTTAATTGCCTTGACTGCTGCTTTAGATTGTGTTTTCTGAAGGCTAGAGATCCTCATCTCCCATGGACGAGCAGTAATCCATCTTTCCATCCAGCTCCAGCCCCAATTTCCACTACCAATTCCATATGTCTGCCAATGGTTCGCACCAGGATTGGCCCTCCACTGCAGTAGACGAGTGCCCTGTTTTAGTTGATGGGTGAAAAGATTGAATAGATTATTTTATAGCACACCTGATGAGAGAACGCATAGGCCATGGCCCGTTCGCGTTTAACTGCAGCTTCTTCTCTTTGATAGATTCTGGAGAGGATTTCCTCCATTGTTTCAACGCCTCCACACCATTCCACCTGTTAGCTAGTAAATGAAGTTATGATTTGGAGTCTATATAAATCCATTGGCTACTGTACAACTATTAAATGGGTGCAAAACTGAATGTATGTCTGATAGAACTGAGATGTAATAAATAGTGTATTGATTCAAAAACGTAGAAGCAAAAAGTCCACGAAGGCTGTAATACCTGGAGTGGGGATCTAGGTTGAGCCCAATAATAGATGTTAGCTGCCCATGAACTCAATAGCTTATACTAAGGGGCTCTTAAATCTGTTATCGGCCCCCCTAAATGTAAAGTCCACTACCAGTACATCATCTCTTATTTCACCTCTTATTCGGAACTACTCTTCATGCATGTCAACATCTCCACTATTACTAATTCTCCAATAAAGGCTATTTTAACGTCATTAGACACGCACTATGAGCTAAGTCAATATATAGAGCCAGGGTGGGAGAAGCCCACTTTTGAACATTGCTTGACCATGCTAGAAAGTCAGCAAGACCAATAAGAATTATAAATCATATGGAACCTTCGTTGGATGTAATATGAATTGTTAAAGCTTAAGCTGACGTGTGGTAACTGAAAAAATAGAAAAAAAAATTATTTGGAAATATCGGTTCGAACCAACCGTCTTAACAGTTACTTCTTAAGAGATAAATGTCTCTTTCGAGTCGAATGAGAGTGAGAACGAGAAATAGAGAGCATCTTATGTGAAAGAATAAAAAGAACAAGAACATAACTTATAACCAGGGTGTGCTTGAGTGTGTCTAGGACAAAGAGGATGCATGCGTAGGCAGACGAGGAAGCATTGAGCGGCTTCAAATGAGAGGGGAAGAGTCAAAGCCGAAGCCTCAATGGGCTTCGCTTGCTTGCGAGTGAACGACACCTTGAGTTGTGAGCAGAAGAGGAAGAAGATGATGCTTATGAAGCATTTGTGTGTGCTTGCAGGAAGAAGACATCATGCGGGAAGGGTAGAACCGAGCTGTGTGCACTCCTGTGCGGTTTTCGAGTAAAAATGTTGGTTTTATTTTTATTTGAAAGACTTGAATTTGAAAATAAGACCAAACAGATCTCAAATATTTAATTATTTAAAAAATCAAGTACGACATTTAAGTAATATGTCATCTCGAAAGATGACAATATCATTTAATAAAGAGTTCAATTATTAAAACTAAAAAATTTAGAATATTTGTTTGGTCTACAAAAATACCAACAGATCGTTTCTCTATCTAATATGAAAATTAGATAGTTTCCTCTATCTAATCTGAAGATTAGATAGAGTGATTATCTGTCTTACTAATCTCATATAGACGCAAACCCCTACAGTTAATTATATTTTAAGCGATCGAAATCACTTAAAAACACTCTCAATTAAGTTTAGGGTTATGTCCTCGAGATTTCAAAGTTTAATTTCCACGATTGATTATAGAAAAATCAACTGGGAAATGCTAAATGTAAAACAATTATTTCTGGAACCCAAAGAAATGCAACGTAAGCAAATATTAAACATATCGAGGAAAACTCAGTGACATTTCAACTATTTTATGGTTTGACTTTGCATTTTTGAAAGAGAAGTTATTTGATGTTTCAATCCTGATATTTTTATTTAGAAATTAAAGCCTTATATCACATGGTCGTGAGAATGCATAGGAAGGCAAGAATTTAAATCTTGCAAGACAAACAACATTAGAATCCTAAAATTAAGGTGATGTTCACTGAAGAAAGTAAAACATCAAAATTTAGTCTAAAGAAAAAAAAAAACATAGAAGCAAACATGCAAAATAGACATAAAACCCTACCTGGAAAGGTAGTTATGAAGACCGATCCCAATGAAAGCACGATAAAGGTAGTTATTTAATAAGAATTGTAGGTCTTTCAACTTAATCATAAGAATCAAAATGCCTAAATATGTATGGTATGCAAAATGTCTGAAAACCAATACAAGTTTATTTTTGCAATTTAAAATTAAATTTTTTAAAGTTCACCATACTTAAATGAGTTTTATTATATTGAGTTAACTCTTAAGTATTAAGCGATCAATAAGCTGTGAAATAGGTATACATGTCCTTGATAATGAATACACAAATGATTTGTTCAAAAGGTCAATCAACATGCAAAGATAGAAGTCATTCTATAAAGTAGTAATTTTCACAGGTCAAACCCACCCCTTTTCCGTGCAATGAATGAGGATCTGAAGACAAGGATTAGAACCAAGATGGAATGAGCATGCCTATGGTGATCATTTCGTGATTGTTATTAAATCATAAAGAGGCTCCTACTCAATTTTATTTAGCTGTCAATTTTATTATTTCAAAATGCATGTTTGAATGAGGTGTGAATGCAGTGTTAACGCAATTATTGTTTAAGGTTATGAGTTGCATTTTAATTTGAAAAATTATGTTTCAATTGTTTGGTTGAATAAAAAATACAACAATTATAGAACCTACCGCGAATCTAGGTAGAAAACACAAAACGACTTGAATTTTAGTCAAACATATAAAAAAAGACAACAAAGCAAAGACACAACTGAGGATACTGTCCTTAGACCTATATCATACTTGTTAGTCTAAAATTGACATCCAAAGATTGTTATTATTTAGGCTCCGTTTGGGAGAGCTTATAAGTGCGGCGGGGTTTTTGAAAATGCCGCCACACTATTTGGTTAGCACTTATTGGTGCTTATCCGAAAACCGCGTTTATTTTTTTGTGTTACACGTGATACGTGCCCTCGTAGCCGCGGTCTGCTTATTGTTTCGCGTTTTCGGATATCAATTACCCCCGTAACCCCATTGGCCATCCCGTGACCCCGCGTGAAGCTCCTCGATCTCGGTCGGTAACCCTAGCTCTCCTCTCCGATCACTCCCATTCTTCTGTAGCCATACACGAGTATCTTCGTCCATATTATCCCCAACTGTAAGCTTCGACGCTTAGAGGTATCTTCATTCCTCATCTTCTTCACTCCACATTGGGGCTTCGCCGGGACCGTTATGGTTTCTCGGTCATTTTTCTCTTCTCTATGGCACTCGTTTTTTTCGGTTGAGTTCTATCGCCTTACGGTTAGTGTTCCAGTTGCTTACGACGGTTACGGTTCTATCTCCCGATTCATGGTTCATTTTTGTTTTAGCTTCTCTTGTAACTCCCTTCATTGAAATTTGGTGGTTTTTATAAAAGGTAAAGCATTGATTTGTCTTGATCTTGAAAGGTCCGGAAATTAAGCATTGAGATACAAATAAGCAGAAATTTGATATTTCTTGATCTTGAATCCGCGGCTTTTGTTATTTTCTTACTTTTCATACTTATTTATAGTAAAGAATGGAAATGCAAATGAGCAGAAATGCAAGCTTACAAGGCCATTATTTCTTACATCGGTTTAAAATTATTTCATATATCACTTGCTTAAACGCAGAAATGGTGTACTTCGGCTGATTGTGTTATCATAATAACTACATTTGTGGTAACAGTTGTAAATGAAGAAGTTTATCGTTTGGTGTATGGCTTGCATGCACATTGCAATTCAGTGCACAAGCAGCATGAAAAAGTTAACAATCAGAAATTTTCATAATATTGGTAATGGGAGTCAGATCACTTGTATTTATGGTTGTGAAATTCTATTAGCTGTTAAGAATTTGCTACTATGATGCATATGACTGTTTTCTCAAGTAGGATTTGTCATTTTGATAATTGAATGTAAGCATTAGCATAGTGATCCTATAATTGAATGCAAGCTTTGTCATTTTCAAAATTGAATCCAAGCTTTGGCACAGTTCCATAAAGATTGCTCGTTTGTCTTTTAGATACTTTTATTCTTTCACCTGGGCTACAAACTTATGCTTAACTTTATATTATTTGTATGTTGTTCTTTTGCTTTCAATTGTCACATGAAAGCCACCTTATCAATGCAGAAGCGAAATACATGTTTTAACTTTTATTCAGATGGCATAGGGGGCTTATATGCACTTTATGCACATGATGTAGAAGGAAATAAATTTTTTGTTCTAATCAATTGATATGGCGATGACAACGATGAGTAAAGTTAAAGAGGTTGGATCTTCTGCCATGTGGGATGAAACGCCGCGATTATATTTTGTGATCTCTCGTAAAGGAAGTTCGACTTGGAATTAGGTCGAATACTCATTTTAATAAGTGAAGGTTAGCAAAACATAATGATTAATTTCGATGAACTTACTTGGAATGGATTACGATCGAACGAAACTAAAAAATAAATGGGATCAATTAAAAAGGACTCGAAAACATGGAAAGAACTAAAAAGTGGATCCACTGGTGCAGGTGGGATCTAAGCAAGCGGACTATTGATTCTCTCGAGCACTGGTGAACCGAAAAAATACAAGTAAGCAAATATGTCTGATCATTTCATCCTACTTTACTTTGTCTCATTTAACTAACTCCATTAACCAGATAATTTAATTAGTACAGGTAATGCCGAGAGCCAAAAAATTTAAATCCTGCGGGATTGATCCAAATTTGGAAGAGAAGCTGGACGACATGTTCACAGGTGTTGTCGCAACTGGTACTTATGCTTTTACCCCAAGTGAACAGGGGTTTAGCGACTTCGCCGATGAAATGGAAACCGTCCAGGCTAGGTGATTCGAAGGAGGTCCCTCCCAAGTCCACACCGATGTTCAATCTACAAGCGCGTCGAAGCGACCCGCAGTAGAAAAAAGAAAAAGGTGTGGCATTCGTAAAAGAAACAATTGACGAACTTCTGGAAAGCTGCAAAGCTAGGCCTGTTTCCTCAATTGACAGCTCAATTGAAGAATGTATAAAGATTATTCATGCATATCCTGATGTTACAGCAGACACAGAGATCTATGTTAATTATGTGAAGTCGCACGAGACACCAACCATCGAGCATTTTTTATAAAGTTGGACCGAAATACTGATCGCCATATTTGCGAACATACATGGATGCTTGATTGTCTCCATGAATATTAACTTTAGATGTGGCCTTAGTAGTACTGGTGTTATAGAGAATTGTCTTATTTCATTATTTTTGTAGAACTCAATTTCTTCGATTACGAGCTTTTTTTATTTTTAACTGTGTTCTATTCCTTAACGCTTCGTACGTTCTTTTCTAAAGTTTCAATTCATCTTGTTTACAAAGTTCAATCTTGCCTTACTTTGTACATTTTATAGTATGGATGGTGAACAAGTTAATCACGATGAGGAACAAATTATCCACAATCGCAGAGTGACATTAATCATTACGTTCTTATACTATTACCATTTTAAGTACGTTGTCAGAAACTCTTGCATGACATCCAAACAGATTGGTGATAAATGGGTAGGTGAGTTATTCCAAGGTCACCCAACTCGTTTTTTCAACATGTTCCGCATGAAGAAGGTTATTTTCTGTGACTCGCTTAATGAACTCCGAGCAACACTATGGGTTGCATGGGTCGAAGAACCACGCCGAGGAAGTTTTAGCAATAACTCGTATATTCTATCTCACAATGAATCTATTCGACACACGACTGGAGAGATTCCAACATTCATCGAAACCATTATAGCAGTATTTCATCGGTTTGAATGCACTATAACATATAATTTTTTAAAATAAGATTTTATATTTAAATGTAAAATTTTATATTTTTAATTATTTTTATTTAAATTTGAAATAAGATTTTGTCTTAATACTATTTTATTAATAAAGGAGCAAAATTTGAAATTTTTCTACAACAATATGCATATAAATTCGTTTTCAAACCATATGAACTAAACAAACTTAATGAACTTATTCATTTTAAGAGCGTAATGATCATTTATCCATAAACAATTCAGAATCACGTATATTTTGTATACGCTCAAATCAAACAGACAAACAGTTTATCCGGATCAGCTGCTTATCAGCAGTTTATCAAAACAAGCTGCTTATCAGCAGAAGCTGGATAAGCTTCAGCTCTCCCAACGGACCCTTAGTTGGGGTTCACCTTCACATTTTGTTCATCTTCTTGTGGATCATTCATATACATATCTTTAATGACTTAAGTACAAGTCATATCAACACATTTCTTCTCTAGAACTCTCCAAAGGATATCTCTTGGAACCTTATTGTAAGTTTTTTCTAAATCAATAAAAATCATATTTAGATCATCATTGTTCTCTCTTTGCTTCTCCATCAAACCATTCAATAAATGTATAACTTTCATAGTAGACATGCCCGACACGAATCTAAACAAATTATGAGAAATCTTTGTAATTCATCTTAACCTATGTTCATAACCCGCTTCCATAATTTTAAATTGACACATCAACTTAATTCCTATATAATTTGTACACTTTTGTGGACCCTTTTATTCTTAAAAATAGAGATAAAAATGCTCTTCCTCCACTCTTCAGACATCTTTTTAGCTTTTAAAATAATATTAAAAAGTACAGTAAGTTAAGAAAAACCCAAATCCCCTAAATATTTTCATACTTTAATTGAGATATTATCAAGTCCAGTAGACCTTCCAACATTTGTTTTCTTTAAAGCCTCCTCAACTTTTTTACTAATGTCACGATAAAAATGAAATATTTTATTATTACTAATGATATTAAGATCACTAAACACGCTCATATTTTCAGCAACTTTATTGAAAGTTTATCAAAATAACTCACCCACCTATGTTAAGTATATTTTTCTAAGAAAAACAATTTTTTTTATTTTCATCTTTAATACACTTTACTTAACTTGAATCTTTACTTCTATTTTCTCTTTGTTTGGCTAATTTATACATATATTTTTCACCATCTTTAATATCTAATATAATATAAAAATCACTAAAAGCAGAATTTCTAGTATCACAGATTGTTCTCTTAGACTCTCTTTAAGTCATTTTATATTATTCCTAGTTCTCTAAGCTTTTCTAGTTAAACTATTTTTTATAACATCTCCTTATATTTTATCTTTTCTTGTACATTTTATTCCTCCACCAACAATTTTTATTAATAAAAATATTTTTTTATTCTCCAAGTACATCTTTTGCCACATATTTAATAGAGTTTGTTACTTTATCCCATAAAGAATTTTCTTCTTCATGAACAGAGCATCTCAAAATCTTGAAGCTTACTCATAAAAATAATTTCATTTGTCTTTTAAGTGCCCTCATCTAATTCTATGACAATGATTCCTAGTATTCTTTATTTTACAACTCTTTATGTCCGATGTTGGTTAATAAATTCACACTTGGAATGACCTTACAATCTTTTCATTCTCGACAATATCTTAGGCTCATAAAAAAATAATCAATTTATATTTTATTAGATCCATTCTTATAAGTAATAATACACCATCTCTTTTCTTGAATAAAGTATTAGTAATAACAAAATCATGTACTAAAACAAAATCTAATATGACTCTACTTCATTAATTACTCTAAATCGTAACCAATGAATTTTTATAAAATCTCCTACCACTCTACCGACATATCCATTTAAATCTCCTCCAATAAAAATTCTAACTTCAAGAGGTATCATTTGTATTAATTCTTCGATCATTCCAAATTATTTCTTTGAAACTTGTATCTAAATCTACTTGAGAAGCATAAGCACATATAACATTTAAATCTCCTCCAATAAAAATTCTTACTTCAAGAGGTATCATCTGTATTAATTCTTCTAGATCATTCCAAATTGTTTTCTTTGAAACATATATCTAAACCTACTTGAGAAGCATAAACACATATAATATTAAAATTCTTAGTTTCAACAACAAACCTAAGGGTTATAGCTCTATCTCCAATTCTATCAATTTTTATTACAACACAGCTTTTGATCTCTTATATATAATTACACCTACACCATTTCTAGTGTGACTGTTACCTGCATACCAAAGTTTAAAACATAAACTATCATTCTCCTTACTTTTCTCTCCAAACCATTTAGATTATTGAATACATAAGATATTTATCTTTCTATACAACAACAACAACAACAAAGCCTTAATCCCACTAAGTAGGGTCGGCTACATGAATCCTTTTTCTCCATTGCGTCCTATTTAGTGTCAAATTTTCGTTTAATTCTAATAAATTAAGATCATTTTTTATGCAATAAGCCCAAGTTTTCCTAGGTCCGCCTCTCGCCTTTCTTAACATAAGTTGTATTTAAAACATCTACTCTCCTAATCGGATCATCGAGTGGTCGACGTCTAATGTGACCAAAGCCATCTAAGGCGACTCTCTCTAATTTTATCCGTCACTGGTGCAACTCCGACCCTTTTACGGACATATTCATTTCGCATTTTGTCTCTAAGTGTAAAGCCACTCATCCACCTAATCATTCTCATCTCGACAACATTTAACTTAACATTATGCTTCTCTTTTAAAGGCCAACATTCAAGCACCATAGAGCATTGAAGGTCTCACCACCATCTTATAAAATTTTCCTTTCGATCTAAGCGGTACTTTTCTATCACACAATAGGCCGGACGCATTCCTCCACTTCAACCAACCAACACTGAATTCTACTATTAACATCCCCATCTATATCACCATCGCTTTGAACAATGGACCCGAGATATCTAAATCGTTCACACCTTTTAATAATTTGATCACCAAAAGTTACACTGCTGTCACTGAACCTACTTATTACTAAAATTACATTCCATGTATTCGGTTTTAGTTCTACTCAAACGAAGACCTTTAGACTCCAATGTAGACCTCCATAATTCAAGTTTTTCCCGGACTTTTCTCTTGTCTTATCCACGAGGAGGATATCATCGACAAAAAGCATACACCAAGGTACATCCTCTTGTAAATGCCCGAGTAAGACCATCCATAAATAAAGCGAAAAGATATGGGCTTAAAGCCCGATCCTTGATGTAAACCAACAGAAATAGAAAAATACTTGGTTAATCCTCCTTCAGTTCGAACACAAGTAACAACTCTAGCATACATATCTTTAATGACTTGAATATAAGTCATATCAACACCTTGCTTCTCAAGGACTCTCCAAAGAACATCTCTAGGAACCTTATCGTAAGTTTTTTCTAAATCGATAAAAATCAAATGTAGATCCTCCTTATTATCTCCCGTACTTCTCCATCAAACCTCTCGATAAATATATAGCTTCCATGGTAGACACACTCGGCATAAATCCAAATTGATTATGAGCAATCTTCGTAATACGTCTTAACCTATGTTCAATTACCCTCTCCATAATTTTAAAGTATGACACATCAATTTAATTCCTACATAATTTGCACACTCTTGTGCATCTCCTTTATTCTTAAAAATGGGGACCAAAATGCTCTTTCTTCACTCGGGCATCCTTTTAGTTTTTAAAATAATATTAAAAGTTTAGTAATGCGAAAACCCCGAAATCACGCTAACGTTTCACACTTCGATTAGGATATCGTCGAGTCAACAGACTTTCCCTTGGTTTTCTTTAAAGCGCTCATCGACTTCTTTTTTACTAATGCGAAGTAAAAATGAAAAGTTTTATTATTATTAACGATATTAAGATCGCTGAGTCGATCGTCTTTCAGTAAATCGTCATTAAAAAGCTTATCGAAATAACTCGCCTACTTATGTTGAATATCTTTTCTAAGAAAAACGACTTTTTGATTTTAAATGCTGTCTACATTTTCTTGAGTTAAATCTTTACATTTCTTTCTCTTTGTTTGGCTAGTTTATACATATATTTTTCAACTTCGCAGTATCTAACGCATGTTATAAAGATCACTAAAAGCGAATTTTTAGCGTCACGGATTATTATTCTACACTCTCTGTAGTAGTTTTATATTTTTCTCGATTCTACTGCTTTTACATTTAAATCGATTTTTATAACATGACTTACATATATTTTATCTTTTTTTACATTATTATTCCGCATGCATTATTTTTATTTATAGAAATTTTTTCTTTTGGTCTCGAAATCATCTTTCATCAAAGCTTGTTTAATAGTATTAGTTAATTTTTCAACATAACGTTCGCGTCTTCATGAACATCCGAAATATTTAAATCTTGAATTTTACTCGTAAAAATAATTTTATTTATGTCTTTTAGGTGTACTCAGTGCTTATTCTACGATGTTGAATCACAGTATTCTTTATTTTACAATTCTTCATCTTAAAATTTAGAGCTAATAATCGATGTTAGATGCTTAATTCTTCAGCTTGGAATAACGCTGCAATCCTTACTAATCTCGACGATCTGCCTTACTCGATAAGAAAATAATCGATTTGTGTTTTATTAGATCGAATTCTTATAAGTAATAAATGTTGTGAAAAATGATGACGATAAAGTAAAATTAGACGAAAATGCGTGTGAGAAAATAATAACAGGGCCTGACAACGGATTTACGTGGTTCGACGGAATTCTACGTCACTCCGGGTTACGGAGGATTTTATTCTTGAGTGTACATGGTCGAGGCGCATCGACGTTTACGAAAAAGCTACATTTTCTTCTGCTCATCCTCTCTTCTATCTTCCTCTCTTTCTCTCTTGGAGAGCTTGGTTATCATGTCGTCGATAGCCAGAAAGGAAATTTATTATAGAATAAAGGAGAGCGGTAGGTGGGAGGGTAGGTGAGACGGTAGGTGGGAGGAGTAGGTGAGCGGTGGGTGGTATATGGTGGGTGTGGTATGGTAGTGGCCCAATTAGGAAGGCTACGTGTGGTGGACCGGGTCTCCGCATTACCCCGATCAGTTCTACAGCAGAGGTGGGACCACTCGGCTATCTGCCCCTCTGATTACCGACATCTGTGGCATCTCAAAATTTTCTTCGAACACGATATTCTCCACTCTATGTCCAAGCCTCTGTCTTGACTAGAAGAGCCAGCGTGCGCGCACGAACGATTCTCGAGAGTAACACCGCTGTCGGCAATATCGGCGGGATTTTCTTAGTAGATTTTCTCGAGTAGAAGCGGTCGTCGTTTTAATAATGATCGTATGAAGTGATCACGATACTGAATGTGCTTGGTCTGGATTAAATGCGGGATCCAGCGAAGAAGAACATGGCCGCTCCGGCCAATCACGCTGGCAGAGAGTGCTTGTCCCGAGCCTCCTTCGCCGGTTCTTTCGAGACTTTGCGATCGTATCATCTCCTTTCTGCGGCCTACGATCTTATGACATCTCGAACACGCCAGTGGACGAAGAGCGTGTCTACGACGAATTTGAGCCAGCATGACAACTGCGATGCTCATCGAGAGTATAAAGATAACGCATAGTACTCTTCTGCCTGCACGTCGATATCTCAGACTAAATGCTGCATCAACACTAGCGCAGCATCTCAGGGCTTTTCTGCGAAACACGAGCGGAGTTTACGAAGGCGCTGGGGTATGCGGAGATCAAACCCGCGAACTCCCGATGTTAACTTTCATGGATTACTCGTGTATACGCTCGCAGACTCATTGCGTGGGCGATATACGGTGCAGTGCGGGACACGCTCAGCGTACGTAAAGTGAGCAAATGGTGGACGTAAGGAACCATACCAATGTAGTCTTGTTACCTCCTCGACGATGGGTGGTGACTTCTTGCTTAGTACTGAAATGTTATACGAGTTGTTACTTGTTGGTTTCGCGCTTGTCCGTATTGAGCACTCTTCAGCCTTTTCACATATTCGGCTGTGAAAGTCTTAACGTACGCTGAAGCTGTCTACGATAATCTTCGTCTGAGGATTCTTTCATGTTCTAGAATCCTTCGTTCTGAAAGTGTTTTGACTTGTCTAACCTTCGGATTATTGATCTCGTAAATCTTGCGCCACTGCGATAGAGCGTATCATGCACATCTGTTGATAGGATGATATATAGTTGTCAAAATACGACAGTATCGCAATGATGATCTGCACAGCATCTTCATCTGCATGCGATTGAGCATGGATTTATCAGCTTCTTATCTGCTTTATCTAGGAGGCTAACTTCGGGCCATCGAGCTCTTTAACTCTATGGCCAGTATTGTCTTCACTTTGTCTGCAAACCTTCGGGTTGGTGCGTATGGATGTCTTCTTCGAGTCTCATGAAGAAAGGCGTTTTCATCTAGCTTGCTCGGAAGAAGTTTTCGATGGCCATGCAGTGGAACGATCTGGTCGATGGTTGTAAGGCTGAACGCGAGGAGAAAATCTCGGAATAATCGATACTGTCTTCTATGCTGAGCAACTTTTCTGATAAGTCTTCTGTATACGCTTCTTGTCATCATCTTCGATCTTGGCAAATCTGGCAGCTTGTTGTGTAATGCGCTTCTTCGCAGTGGAAAGATACTGGTAGCTCACGAGTCGATTTTCAGCGAAATCCATCTCCCTCCTTCATGGCTAGGTCCCGCTTGTTCGAATTTCTAAATGCTTGCAAGGTTTCTTCGTAACTGCGAGGTTCTCATCAATACATCGATAAAATGTAGTTTAAAGTAGGAGAATACCTCATGTGGAGAACGTCTGCAGCCCTTCGACTACGAGCTACTGTGTAGGGAGTAGATTGCTACGAAGCCCAGCTAGCGGAACGATAGGAATGGGTTCCTCGGACCGCTCTCTTCATCACCTTCATCTTTGTCTTTGAGCATAGCACTCGGTAAATCGTCGAAGTTTTACGACTCGGATTTACTGCGGTGTTGTTTCGAAGCTGTCTTGGAGCTTGTCACATGTCGTCGTCTTACCGTTGAAGATCGCGTTCATGCTCTCCGTATGATCTTAGATCTCGATCATCCCGAAACGATACCCGAATGCATCATCTCTGCCTTGATGAGTAACGACTTCTTTGACTTAAACTAGCTTCTTCGACATCTGGATTAATAGAACATATGAAAAACAGACAAAAGTCTTAAGGTGAGAAAATCGTACTCTTTCAACTCCGAGACCTCCTCGGGTAATTCACGGTTCAATGGAACGGATGGCACAGTTGATCGAATAAGCTGCCGGTGTTGTCTATACACGCACAGCGGTGGTAGTCGGGCGTGCGATCTCGTCTTGCAGCCTCTCGTTGATGGTCACTGTTCGTGCGCTCTGCTGGCACGTTTCTTTGTGGTGTCCACTGGAATGGTCTTCTCCGATTCCACGATGCACGAGGCTGCCTGCAATCTCCTTGAATCCGCCGTCGATGTCTTCATCGCAGTTATCGGACCTCGGACATTTAAACTTTAAGCACATCTCTTGTCTCGATAATGGACATCGAGTCATGAACACGTTAAATACATCGAGTTATGCTTCGGAAAGTAGACATGCATACCTTTACATTGTGATCGTCTATGAATGAGACGTAGTAGCGAGAGCGCTCCGAGATGTCTCTGGGGAAGGTCCGCACATCTGTAGTACGAGATCCGGCTTTCACGCACTGGCGTCACGCCACTTCTGGCCAGCCACTCTGTTTACCATAATGCTGACTCTCACGTATCTTAAAGATCAGTTATCTTGGTCTCAGTATGCTGCCTCTAGACTTGAAGTTCGTTCATACCTCTTTGACTCGATGTGACCAAGTACTAATGCCTACGGCTTTGTTGTACTCTCCTATAACGATAGTATCAACCACTATTAATTAAACAGGTAGTCGTATATAGCGTCACATTTTCTTGCTCCGCAGCCGTCGAGTGCTCGCTTTAGTGACCTTAAGTGTGAAGTCGAGAATACTTCTTGAATGTCACACTCATCAATTTGCCCAACGAAATGAGGTTAACTTTTTTAGTTCGAGAATGTGTCGGCCTTTTGCGGTGTCAGCCCTGTTATTGTTTGAAAGTACGATGTCGATATCTCCGAATTCCGACCAGCATTAGAAACTATCAAATGCACGAGATATCTTTTGAAAGTCACGCATGACTGTAGTTTTGCGTTAAATCTACATGGGAAGATGTATGGAAAGAAGCCCGGAGTCAGGTATCAGGTCGTCGATGGAGTTGTGAGCTGCGACTGACGGCGCGTCACGAGCTTACTTCGGTTACTGACGTCGCCGGTGTTCTCCGTCTTTTTGGGACTTACGCAGTTCTTCTTTCATGTGGCGATTTCTGCCGCGATTCAAATGAGATTAGCTTGTTAGAGGTTTTGACTTGCCTCTTGCCTACTATCTTTGAGTTTGATTTTTCTTTGTTTGAGTTCACTGTCGTGTGATCTCATACGAAATCGACGTTCGGTCTTGGAACTCGAACACGAAGTCTCGTGGAATCTTTTACTGCGCACTCCTCGTACAAAATTAAATCACGAATATCGTACGTATTTTAGGCTTAGATTCACTGCGAAGTGTAGCTTATCAATCCTCATAGCCTCCAGTATTGTTATGGATAAGCCAAATAATATCGTCGCCAGTATCTCGTCATCGAATTCGATTTCGACAGGACGACGATTGATTTGTGATAATATCAAAGTCGTTGGAATGCTTTGTCTAATGACATGCCTTCGCCAATTTCAGATTGAATAAGCTTTTTCATCGGATACGCGTTGTTATTCTGCGAAGCGACTTTTAATATACAACCGACAGCCGCATGAGATCCATAGATCGTCCTCTCCTTGATGACGTTGATGTCTGTTGATCTTGACGAGGTTAATCTAATAACCACAGAACTCGTCGATCCGACGGATTCAATCGGCCTCGTCCATCTTCTCCGGTCGCTTGCCAGGTATCGGAAGATGAAGTTCTTCACGTGGAGGTAGTCACTCATCTGCGTTCTCCGATCTAGCAAATCGGTCTTGCGTCGAGTTTATCGATCCCCGAAACCTTCACTTCGTCTCAGTATCGTTATTCATCGGATCCGAGCACGAAGGCTCGATCTCAGGTGTTGTGAAAAATGATGACGATAAAGTAAAATTGGAACGAAAAATGCACGCAAAAATAAACACCGAGAGCGACGCGATTTACGTGGTTGACGAAATTTGCCTACGTCACTGGAGTTCAGAGGGATTTTATTCTTCGAGGAATCTACGATCGAGTGCATCGACGTTTACGAAAAAACTCATTTTCTTCTCTCCGCCCACTCTCTTTCTATCTTCCTCTCTTTCTCTCTTGGAAGCTTGGTTGTACGATCATCCAATAAGCCAAAGAGCTATTATAGAATAAAGGAGAGCGGTAGGTGGGAGGTAGGTGAGCGGTAGGTGGGAGGTAGGTGAGCGGTAGGTGGTATATGGTAGGTGAGCGGTAGGTAGCCCTTAATTAGGAAGCTAACATGTGGTGGACCGGGTCTCCACATTACCCAACAATAAGATGCTCATCTCTTTTTTTGAATAAAGTATTAGTAATAATCATATCATACTGCTAAGAAAATCTAAAATGTTCTACGTAACTTCGTTAATCGCTTCATAACTGTAGTATATTATGAATATTTCGAAATCTTCTACCAACTCTATCGACATGTCCATTTAAATCTCCTCCAATAAAAATTTTTCTTCGAGGCGTATCAAGTGTATTAAGTCTTACAGTATCATTCCGTAATTTATCTTTAGTACTTATATCTAAACCAACTTGATGAGCGATAAACGACTATAATATTAAAAATCTTAAGTATCGATAATAATCTTAAGAGCTATAATTCTATCTCCAACTCTATTAATTTTGACAACATTATCTTTCAAACTCTTATCTATAATTACACTCTACACCATTTCTAAGTACGACTCTTACAGAATACTGTAGTTTAAAACACTAAGTTATCGATCTCCTTAGCTTTTTCTCCGACCCATTTAGTTTCTTGAATACATAGGATATTTATCTTTCTATGGATCATAATATCAACCGATTCCATTAGTTTACCATTGAGAGTACCTATATTCCGAATCCTATCCGAATACTTAGTATCGTACGACTAACTTCTTTACCCGCATCCGTCCGTAATGCTGGAACCGCTCACTTACTCGACACTACACCCGAGCGCCGAGCTGTAGCGGCCCTGCACACTTTCCATCGTATTCGAGCCATACAGTCAGCGTCGTCTTCAGGGACGCCCTAGCACTTAATATTTATCTTTCTATGAATTATAAAATAAACTAATTCCATTAATTTACATGTGAGTGTTCAAAGATCATATTCTAATCTTAGTTTCATGGACTAGCTTTTTTATCCGCATTCAGTTGTAATGTGGGAACCTTTGCTTGTTTGGCATTACACTTGGATGCCGGTATAGCGGCCCTTGCACACTTTTCATTGTATTTAGGTCATCAGCTTGTTGTTTCTTGGGAACGCCCTAGCACTTACACAATGATTAAAAGGATTCATGTCATAATTTTTTGAAAAAATTTTACATTGAATGTCGACTACCTAACGCAACCCTCCACTTTTGACATTCAGGACTAACAAGTATATGAATTATGAAAATATTACATGACTTTTAGAAGTATGCATATTAATAGTCCTACATAAATAATTGTATAATGGTTTACCTATGAAGTTAATAGACCATTGCATGCTATTTTTATTCTAGTAAATGTGCATTTATTCATGAGTTGATGAATGTAATATGCCATATAAAAAAATAATGATGTTATGAAGCATAAAAATATTGTATACATGAATACTTCTATGTGCATGTTAAGAGAAGAAAATCACCCTCTTATGGTACTGCGTGGGAACGCTAATGTACCTGCGTGCATAAATATTTTTTTTCTACCACCTTACACAATTGTGAAACTAAGATCAATAACTACGGTGTCATCGAGAGAGTATCAGCCCCGCGTGAGTAAACACCCTACCACCTCAAATAATCTCGTAATTTAGATCACAAACCACTATAGAATAATATTAGTTAGGAGTGAGTGGACATATATCCAACTCAGAAAATCATTAATATCACAAACTGTTGTGTCGATAAAATAATATTAATTATGGAAGTATTCGATTATGTTATGATGATACTCCTGAGACGAATGTGAAAGTTAAGAGTATGTTTTATGTTTAAGCTAAAGATTTGAAGTTTGAAAAATAAAGTGAAAAATAATGCATATAAAATTTTAGATTATCTCTATTAAACATAATTGAAAGTGAATAAGCCAAAATTCAATATTTCATTCAGCATATATGTTACAACTTTATATAAATAAATCCAATAAAATCCTCTTATTAAACATAACTCTCAATACTCTTCCCTCAAGATGGGCGAAGATAATCACTAAGGTCATCTTGTCACATAATCTAGCTAACTCCAATGAACTAAGCGCTTTAGTGAGGCGGTCAGCCACCTGCTCACTAGTAGCTACATAACTTACGCTCTGCTTAGGGCAGCTTTTCCACTACGGTGGCGTTTTGAAATGTCGGAATTGTGTTTATTTCGCACGTTCCACTTGCTTATCGTAAAAAGTTGATCAAAATTTTTTAATGATCGAAACTTCGCGATACAGTCGTGATTAGAGCTAGAAAGAAGGAATCGCGGCGTAAAAGGGCCTCTAAAACTTCATCTTTCTCATCATTCCTTTCCGCTCTTACTCGAAACCACTATGGAAGGTAACCCTTGTCTGTCTTCCCCTTTCCTGCCTACCTTCGTGCCCTTTCGCTCATCTTGGGTTGAAGGCGAAATTAAGGAAAACCGGATTAAAGAACCTGTAGGAAGTGTACACAACATATGATATTTCCTATATGTTTGCCAAACTTTATGAAATAGCAATTTCTAGTTTGCTTTTCCTCAAAAGCATTATTTCAACGAATTGTGTGTGTGGGAAGCTTGTGTAAATAATCCACATAAAGTTTACTCTTATGATATAAAGAAATCAAAAGAAAAAGTTACGTGTAATCATAGATTTCCTCTGAGATCATATAGATAAGTAGAATCAGATTGGCATTTAGGTTCTTTTTTGGCTACAACAGTGAAAAGGAAGTGCTTAGCATGGATTGAAAAGGTGTAGCCATGATCGTGAACGAGGTGCCTATAATAGTTGAGTGCCTAGAGTACAAAAATACTTGAGGAGAATGTGGCAGTGGCAGTCAAGGAGGGAGGATGGTGGAATGGTGCTTGTAGAGGGCGATGCTTGGAGAGGGGGAGTGGAATGTTGGTGCTTAGAGAGGGGGTATAGAAAAAGGTTGACGAAGGGGTTGTTGGAGAAACAAGTGAGGAGGGACAAGATGTCACTTTAGGGGTGAGTCGGCAGTGTTGAGAATAGTTGGAGTCAAGGTAATTTTATTTTACATTCTATCTGATGAAAAAAATTTCATTGAATTTGCTTTTAGTTGGCAATGTTCTGATAGAGGAGACGTTGAGGAGACTGTTGTTTGAGCAACAAAAGAGAAGGGACAAGAGGTAATTGAGCGGAGTGTTGAGAATAACTTAACGATTACGTTGCGAACAGCATTCTCTGCACGAGTGCGAATTAGTCGTTTATTCGAAAGCAATTTGCAACTGTATTTTCCAACTGCACAAACCAAACACCCAGTTAGCTTATCCGAATCAGCTGCTAGTCAGCAGGTTATCTATATCAGCTGCTTATCAACAGATTATTGATAAGATGCAGCTGACCCAAACAGACTTAATCTCAACGGATGAATAATCTATCAATCTCCACATGTCTGGTTCTATCGTGTTCCCGGGTCCACTTTGAGTTCAACCAACAAAGCTTTCAGCCACATCATCACAACAACTCCTAATGTTATGGCCCAATATTCTACCTCTTCTGTTGATCTTGCTACAACTAACTGTTTTTTGCTCTTCCATGAAACCAAGTTGCCACCAACAAATATGTACTACCACAATATGGATCGTCTGTCATCAGCACAACTTGCCCAGACAGAATCACAATAGCCCTCAATATTTACATGTCCATTCTTCCTAAATATTAATCCTTTCTCTGATGCACTCTTCGGATACCTCATAATCTAATACACTATATCCATATGACCCTTCCTTGGATCCTGCATGTAGCGGCTCACCGCACTTACTACAAATGAAATATCGGGTCGAGTGTGACACAGATAGATCAAGCGGCCCACCAGCTTCGGTACCTCTCACGATCGACTGATTCACCTGCCTCTGTATTGAGCTTTACCTTCTGATCAATTGGAGAGACTGCAGACTTGCATCCTTGCATAACTATCTCCGTGAGAAGATCTAATATACATTTTATTTGGGATAGGACCATCCCCCTCAAATCTATGGGCAACTTGTTGCTTCCACAATCTTCCCTTCAATTAGCAATCTCTACTTTATCATCACCAGTGATAATTACGTCATCCACATATACAACAAGTATGGTAGTATGACTCTCATCTTGTCGAAAGAATACTGTGTGGTTTGCATTGATCTGCTGATATCCGATGTTAAGCATCGATATTCTAAACTTATCAAACCAGGCTCGAGGAGACTGTTTTAAGCCAACATGTGACTTCCTGAGCCCACACACATGCCCACTGTCTGGGATATACTAAATCTTGGTGGTATCTTGATATATACCTCCTCTAGTAGTCCTCATGAAGAAAAGTATTCTTCACATTCAGTTGGTAGAGTATATATCCATCATTCACGCCTAGAAAGTTTGGTGTTTTTACCGTGCTCATCTTTTCTACTGGTGCAAAAGTTTCATCGTAGTCAATATCATACGTCTGACTGTACCTTTTTGCCACCACTCTTTTAGAGTTTGTTTTACTATGAAGATCCACTTGCATCCAAATGCATTATTCCCCGCTGGTAGTGCTACAATGTCCTATCTTTGATTTTTATCAAGAGCTCTAAGCTCTTCATGCATCGCCGCTTTCCACTTGGGATCCTTTTTAGTAACCTGCCAACACTTGAGTATAGAGACAGAACCTAATGATGCAAAGAATGCTCTATGAAAAGGTGAGAAGTTATGATAAGAAATAAAGTTCGCAAAATTAAGTTCCCGCCCAAAATGATAAGGAGGATGCCCCACATTGTTGCGGGAGGTTCTTAATGTTAAGGGGTAGCAGTGGACAGATGAGGAATAATACCACCGAGATGCTTTGAATCAAAGGTGGATGGTGCAGGTGTCTCAAGGGTTGGGAAAGACCGAGACAAGGAACTTGTTGGCACTACAGAATTTGTTCTCTTAGTTTGTTTTTTCCTCCATGTATACATTCTTAGCTCACATTTGGCATGAATCTCTTCACCTCTGGGGCCAGTCTTCTTGATTTCTGTCTCCTTAGATGATTCATCCCACATCACAAGACATGGCATTGCCCATTTGCACCAATTAATCACCACTACTACTCACTTTCTCTCGCCTTATATCTCCAGTGCCTACAGAGTCACCGAATGGTGAATTTACCTCTAGTGTAGTATGATTCAAACTCTCTGAATGACACATTCATACTCACAAAAAGTCTCTTTTCAATAGGGCTCCAACAGACATAATCCTTCTGAGTACAGAATAACCCACGAATACACATTTCACAGCTCTGGGATCCAACTTTCCTGCAGAGGGTCTGTTGTCTTTCATAAAAAATACACATCCAAATACTTTCAATAGAAGCATCCCACCATTGTCTCCTTTCGACATTTTACAAGAAGACTTCCACTCCGAGTATTCTTGAGTGCGTTACGTTAATCAATTGAGTGGTTGTCTAGCACTACTTACCCCATGTGGGACATTCATTGTTCATCATCATGCTTCAAGCTCCCTCTAGAAGATGTCGATTCTTCCTCTCTGCTACTTCATTTTGTGTTGGAGTGGACATGTGGTTTGGTTTTGTATCCCTTGGGCTGATAGGTAGTCTTCAAATGCTTTGTTGATATATTATGTCCTATTATTATATCTCAGTGCTTTCACAACTGTCTCATATTGGGTCAAGATTGCCTTGTGGAAATCTTTAAAGCAAGAAACTATCTCACTTGTCTATCTCATCAAGTATATACAAGTAACATGAAAAAAACAATCATTAAAATTAACAAATGACGACGACCATTCGATTATAAATGATTGAAAATTGTAAATTGGATTATAAATTGTTAGTGATAAATGATTGTAAAAAATTTTAATTTTCACCATTCGACTGTTCGTTCCCACTTTGGTTAATTATAAGCTTCAAGACGGGTCATGACAATATGGGTTATAATTATTATATTAAGAACTTATTTCTCTTTCGATGTAAGAATTTTCTTACTCTGACATGCATCTCAATAAAAATAAATAAAAATTTTCTTCATCTAAGCAAGAGGTAATGACAATATTGCAAGCATCCATCTCTACCCAAAATCACAACAGCAATACTGGTTTGCACCAGCTACTGCCCTTTGCTAGAGTACGAAAATTGACCTTTGATAACAACGTGATAAAATATAGAATCAAACGTAATTAGTTGAGAGGTTGTGGCTATATCTATCAGATTCCATTTCATTAAATGAAAATGCAGGATATGCAGTTTGATTTATAAGATCAAAATAATGATGCACCATGGCAAGAAATCAATACAGTTAGAAGAAGATTAAAATTGAACTTTTAATAGTAGATCAGACTATATAAGCCTCAAATTTAACAGGATATTCTTCAAAATAATAATTAAAAAAAAACAACTGGAGCAAAAAGCTCCCCAGAGGAAAAGAGAGCAAAGAGAGAACATACTTCTAAATCATGAAGCTTGGCCTCAAGTTTCAATTGGTTTTCATGTCTCTTCTGCTTAATTCGGCCTTCTTTTGCCATAGAAACTCGCCGAGCTCTTATTTCTGCTTGTAATTTGCTCCAGGATTGGGCACACCGCAAAGTGATAGATGTCTGCCTTTTAATAAAATCACCATCAGAGAGAGAACGTAATCTTTGAGTTCCTTTCAGTTGGCGTGCAATTTTCCTAGCCTGTAAAACAAAGCAAATTGGATAGTGTAATTGATGGTCATATTATCCAGCATCAATCAGATGGCACATGAAAAATTGCGGACGATGTAGAAGAACTGGTAAAGGCAGGAAAGCCTGAGAGGTATCAAAAGAAATGTGCAAATTAAGAATGGATATGCAACCTACAACCCACAGTATCCATGAGAACCTAACTTCTTCTTACCATCACATGCAACCCACACCCACTTTCTTATTTCAAAAACTTAACTTAATACTTAGGGCAGTATTTCATATCTAACTAACATGGAATATTAGATAACTTCATTGCAATTTTGGTTAAGCTTAGGTGATAACATCTTTTTGTGGGATTAAGGCTTCGTAGTTGTTGTTGTTGTTGTTGTTAGGTGACAACATCCTTTAACTCATAGTTTCACTAGTTGACCTCAATTTTAGCCATCATAGCAAAATACATACAGAATAGTGATAACTACCAAACATTTGGAAAACAATTTTGATAAAAAATATGGTACAAAAATTGCATAAATTTAGAAATTTTCCTATTAATTTTCAATAAAAATTTACTGATCTAAATAGTTATAGGAAAGAAGGCATGTCAGAAAGGAATTACAAACCTGGTAGCCTCGAAATGAAGTTTGTATTCGAATAGCCGCTATCTCAGAAGTTAAACCATTATATAATTTATTTGATGATTTATTGGGCAGGTTTTTCAACTTGAATCCATTTGACTGGTCACGAATAGACCCCTGTTGTACAGCAAGCTCATTTGTTATTAAAATGCCAAAAAAATATATAATTGAGGTGCATATATAAAAACACGAACACAAAAAAATTTAGTTCAATCTCCCACACTCAGTAAAAACAAGGTGAGATGCTACCATTTAAGAAAAAAATAACTATCAATAATGAATTGTTCGCTATAACCATAAGCACTGCTGAAACAATTTTCACTGAGAGGGTAACCATTGAAGATTCAGTGCAGCAGGTGGGATGATAATGGAGCAGAAACAGGAAATTGCAGGGGAAGATTTCAGCATAACAGTTCAGAATGAGAATCCTATTGCTAGTTTTTATACAATGTACAGTTTATATAGACGGTAAGAAGAGTAAAATGGAGAATCCGTGTAAAACATCACGTGGTTAAGGTGAGGTGAGGCTATTTGTATCTACGATACTTGAGTAGGTTGTGAAAGGGGACCACAGGTCCCATGTGCTGCTGCTAGTGATGGTTGCGGAGTTAGAGTAGATATCAGAACAAAAACGTAATATGAAAATCCTATTGCTAGTGTTTATACAGTGTAAAGTCTGCATAGACAGTAAGAAGGGTATAGTGGTGAAAAGGAATAATACATCATGTGTTAAGTTGACTTGAGGATTTTTGTCTCTACGAAATTTGAGTAGGTCATGAAAGGGGACCGCAGATCCCATGTGCTGCTGCTAGTGATGATTGCTTCCTGGAAGATGATCCTGAATCCAAGAGTACATTGCCAACTTGGAAGTAGGAGCTGACGCTGTGTGGTGGAAAGTGACTTAGTGAGTATGATCATGAATGAAATAACAATCTACTTCAACGTGCTTAGTTCTGGCATGAAGTACTAGATTGTTGGCCAGAGCAATAGTAGATGTCATCAAAATGGATGGGGCGTTGGAGTTGTAGTAGAAGCTTTGAATTCCTACAGCAGGTTTCTTTAGTTTAACAAAAGAATGTTTGTAGTGGCAGAGGCCAAAGCTCTACATTTTGTTTCTGTGGATGACCTAGCCACGGTTGGTTGCTTCTTGGCAGACTAGAAGGAGAGAGTTGAGCTCAGGTAGGTGCAATAGCATGATGTATATTATTGGTCAAGAGGATTGCTGACCCACTCAGCATCTGTATAGGATTTGATAGAATGATCACTTCTTATGATGGGAAAACTGTGATTGAGTGTGCTTTAGAGATAGTTAAAGAGTTATTTGAGAAGTTGATAGTGGTGAGTGAGAGATTTGGTGCGTGTATTGGCTGAGGAGATTAACAACAAAGGTGATGCATGGGTAGGGGTGACAGTTAGATATTGAAGGGAGCTAATGAGGTATCGGTATTAGTAGGGCTCTGAAAGTGGTGTGGCAGCGATTGCTAAAGAGAGGTGGTTTAAATAGCAATGGAGTTAGAACCGGCTTGGATTGAAGCATGACAAAAGATTGTAGAACAATTGTACAATCATTTGTGAGATAGGATGTTTAATGCAGAAAATAACCAAGGGGAAAGTGATGCACTTGAAAAACAAAGAACTGCGACATAGGTCACAGTTGTTTGAGGCTGAATTTCATGCTCAAGGTGTGGATGAGGTTGGTGATAGTGATGGAGGAGTTTCTGGCGACAAGAATATCATCTACATATACCAATAGGTAGAGAGTAATGTTATCCTAGTGATAGGGGAGAAGGGACTGATCTGCAGCGTTGAGAAGGAAACCATAGTTAAGAAGGTAAGCGCTGAAGGTCGAGTACCACTAATTGGGGGCTTTTCTTTAGCCATAGAAAGCTTTTGGTAGTTGGCACGCATGACTGGGGTATTGGGGTCAATGAAGCCTGGCATTTGTGACATATAAACAAGATCATCTAAATTGCTCTGGAGGATGACGTTGGAGATATTGAGTTAGTGGGATGGACATTTGTGAAGGCTACTATGGTGAAGAGAATGCGAATTGTAGGGAATTTGGCAACAAAACAGTCTTGGTCGTGTAGTTGTTTGAACCATTGAGCTACAAGTTTAGCCATTGGGCAGGCAATGATGGCATCAGCATTGTGCTTTGCTTTAAACATCCATCTACAGCCTAGAATATTATGGTTGGGTGGAGAAGGTACTAGTTTCTAGGTGCGAATTGCTGGAGAGCGAGGTTCCAAAATACATAGCTTCTGTCCACTGAAAGAGTTTAATAGCTTAGTTGAAGTTGGTATGGGAGTTGGAGAGAAGATAATGAAGCTTGAGAATTATTTTGGGTTCGAGTGAACTTGTCTTTGAACAGGTCACCATGTGGTGAGATAGTGTGGTCAGAGTTGAATGAGGCTGAGGTTGTCAAGTAGTCTATGTCGTGGTGGTATGTGTGGAGTGAAATGGTTGAGTTTGTAGATGTAAAGGTGGAAGGTTTGAGAGTCGTTTCAGTTACTATGGTGGGAAGGCAGGGTTTTAGTGTGGGTGTAGGGAGAAGTAAAGTGAGTGATTTCGTGGGATGGGGTTGTGAGTTGGATCGAGGTAGAAACAATTGTTAATAAAGGAAGGTAGTTTCATGAGTACATGTCCAGAAATAGTGAGTCTTATAGAGAAGAAATCATAGAATGACGATGCAGTGAGACAAATTGGAAGAGAATTTGTGAGCGAAGAGAATTTGTGAGCTGTTGTAGGTTGCTGCCATGAAAAGCACGGGCAACCAAATGTTCATAAATGAGCATATATGGATTTCTTTTGTACAACAGTTGATAGGGAGATTTTGAGTAGTTTGTAGTGGATGGTAGACAATTTATTAAATAGGCAATTGTTAGCAAATATTCTACCCATAAATAAGAAAGAAGTTGGGCAGTATTTAGAAGTGTTATAGTTATATCAATGGGATGTCTATGCCTGGTGCATGTGGACAGCTGAACTGATGCATAATACCACTAGAAAAAAGATGAGCGTCGAAGGCATCATAGGTGCATTCACCTCCTCCATCTATTCTCAGGTATGTTACGAGCATATTGAATTGATTAAGTATCATTTTGTGGAAGTTAATGAAGTTCTGAGTAGTTTCCAACTTAGCATATTAGATTTATCTAGCAATAACGAGAATAGGAGGTGTTTGGCTGCAGGAAAGATTTAGCATTAGTAGGATTTAGTAACTCCAGATTTATTAAATCCAGATTTAACATGAAACGAAGGCAAATTTTGGACCTTAAATCTGAAATTTCATAAATTTATGACACTTATGCTTTATGTTTTGCTGGATTTAGTAAAACTTAACCAATAAATCCTGCTAATAGGGCGCTGCAAAACACCCCCTGATAGTTTTTAAACAATGCATAATATTTGTAACCATAGAGAGAGGAAAGGGAAAAAGGTCTATAAGTGTTGGTACTTGATACAGTGGTAGTTTATGACCCTTGTTATGTGATTGACATTGCAGAAAGAGAAAAATGGTGGAGATTAGCTTTAATTGGAGACGGTAGCTACAAATCAGGAATGCAGGTGACCGAGATGTTGATGGCAAACGAAAACAGTCCGTGAAGGAGCAGCATAGCGATCAGTGGTTTGGAGGAAACATGATATAAACCTTTATCAGCTAGATCTTGCAGAGGAATTTTCTTGGTTGCCTAGTCCTGAATACAAAAACCAAACGAATCAAAAGAGATAAGGCATGATATCTTTGACTAATTGGTGAACAGAGATGAGATCGTGGGATAGAGTAGGTGCATGAAGGAGAGAGGAGAGGATAAGCATATGACTGGTGATGAGGAGGATGTCATTGCCAATATGGGAGATTGGAGTAATATCACCATTCCTTACAACCACTTTTTCTGCATCAGGGGAAGGAATGGGGTATTGAAGATTCTCCTGGCGTGGGAAGAGGTAAGAAGAAACTCCTAAATCTAAAACATATTCATGTGCTAGCTATGGAGCAGTGGAGACTAATGCATTGCAGCGAGGGGTATAAGAGAATGTTGGCTCGTATTGTAAGTTTGCTCTGTGGCAACAGTTGGCTGCAGAATGACCAGGTTTCAAACAGATTTGGCAAGTGATGGAGTTTTGGCTTTTGATGTTTGTGGAATAGTTTGCAGTTTGTGATTTGTGCAATAAAAATTTGTTTGAGATCTGCAACTTCCATTAGTGGCAAGGGCTAGAGGGGGTTCTGTTTTGCAGATTTTATAGAAAGCATAATTTCCTCGCTAAACAGTGGGAGCAGAAATCTTCTATGCTAATGAGGTTCATTGTGTCCTAACAGCTATTTTATTAAGATCTGAATTTCCTCTTTTTTTCTTCTCCTTCTGACGCACACGAATTTCCATATTATCTTCATTTCTGCCGTGAACTTCGGCAATTTTGTGAAACCTTCATTTTATTCTTGTCGGCCGTTAAAATAACACTTCTGAAAAATATAAAATATAATGTGGTTTTGATAAATATAAATATATATATTGAATTTTGAAAATAATCATTTAATTAAAAAAAAAAAAGTGAATTGACGGATTTCATTCATTTAGTAGTTTAAATAAAAGAGCATAATATCACAATCAATACATTTATCCCGAGGAATAGACACACTCCTTGATGATATGACTCGATCAAATAAATTACAAAATTTATGACATCTGTTCTGGTCTGCAAACCTTTTTTATTTTTACCGACAAGTTCCCCTACATAATTTTGAAAATTAGATAAGGTTTATATTACATGGGTTCTTAAAACTCTCATATAGAGGCAAGCCCCTATAGTTAATTACCTCTCAAATAACCGAAGTTATCTAAGAAAACTCTTGATGATTATCAGAAGTATCCGTCTTTATGAATTCAATGATTAGGGTTTTCAAGGTTGGATATAAGAAAGTCAAGCGGGAAAGGGACCAAAAAAGAATATTTATTTCTGGAATCAAAAGAAAAAGAACTAGGGGGATGTCACGGACCCCGAGGAGAACCTCGATGACTTCTCAAACTTTCCTATTATTAGATTTTAAATTTCGGAAGCAAATTTATTTAAATTTCAGTCCCGCCAATTATTAATTATAGGAATTACATTTGCATAATATCCAGTTGTGCAACTAATTTAAAAGATATGAGGATTTACATTGTATCGGACGACGACCTCGGAATCCTAAGGCGAGTAAGGGCTTAGATTACACTACATGGTTGTGCAAAGGCCAAAAAGATAAGATGATTTGTGTCGCACTAGGCAGACTATCTCGAAGTCCTATGGGTTATTTAAATTAAGGAAATGTTTAGCTGGTGTAAATTATTTTCCTCTGTCTGTTGCATCTTCGTCGTGCTGCCCACATACTTGTTCCAAACTTCAAACTTCTCATTGTAACGATTGCAAGTTTAGGGTTAGGTTTAAGTGTACATGCAGTTGTTGGGTCTGTGGTCTGCCGCTGTGCCTCCTATAAAACCAGACAACTGTTCTCCTATTCTAAAAAGGTATAATACGCATAAATGAAAGAAACGGTAAGAGATGCAGTAAAGGAATAACATTATAAAGTACAGTAAAGAAAGCAGAAGTAAAGAAAATGCAGTAAAGTGTACAGTAAATAAAAGAGAAATATAATGTGCAGTAGAGACGGTAAAATGTTATAAACATAAAAATAAACCTGTATATCTGGCGGGCCTGTTGCTTCCTGCAAATGAGATTAGCATCACAAGTACAAGCGAGCAAGTATAGTGGGAAGTTTAGCAGGTGAGGCGAATATGCATTTATATACAAGAGAATAAACAGCAAAATATCACATGAAAGAGGAAACTAGAGAAAGTTTATTTAGCCCTAAGATTTGGTAAAGCTAAAGTTTGGTTGAATTCTTTAGCCCTAAGATTTATAGTTGCTTGAAATGACCAAGTACATAATTTGTAGCAAAATATTTTTCACCTTATAAAACTGCAAAACTCAGTAATGATATCACCTCATTATCCAGTTAGATATTGAATTCATTTACGAGGTTTAAAGAGATGCTTAGAAAGTGTCCACACCACGCCTTGTCTAATTGGTTTATATTAAAAGTTTTACAGTGAGCTGGTGAGTTCATCGAGGTTTATAGTAGATGTTGCAACTGAGAGTTCATTCAAGTGAAAACCTCATTTATACCGTAATATTCATTTATTTAGAAGATGACCACCAATACTTTTAATGGTCTTCAGATAAAATCAATCCTAAGAAGATAGCAAGCGTGCATGACACAGGTATACTGGCAATCCTAACCTCATAAGTGGCTGCTATTTCTAAAGAAATAGATAGCATATGCCTTAATCCAGTGTAAGAATCACTATCAAGCAATAAAATGACCTAAGGACTAGTAGGAGATTTTTATATTAATTCTTTGGACTTGAACGCCATAGAAGATAGGTTCAATAAGTTGTATTGTAACATTTATAACCCAAGTTAAAAAAATCATCCAATCTTTAATTATAAAAATAATAATCAAGGGATAATAAATCAACAATAGAGTAGTAACCAAAGCAATCCTGTAAGAAGTTGGAATAACAAGGATAATGGCAACCCAAGACAACGACTCTTCTGGATCCACTTCTAATCCCCAATTTAAGGGAAAGAAACTATAATTCGAAGAAGTAATACTGAACATGAGGAATCAAATACAAATTCATGATGCAGCTATTAGGAATATCGTAACATAAATTAGGCAAATAACTAACTCATTGAACTAAAGACCCTAAGGAACATTACCGAATAATACAGAAATAAATCTTAAGGACAAGAATAGGGAGCACCATAATACTATAAGACTTAGAAGTGGGAATGTGCTTGAGGAGCCTAGAGAAGCCTAGAATAGAGGAGTCGGAGTCTGAGTCTGGTAGCCGCGTAGGAAAAAACACACCCCGGACATACGAAAAACACATTCATCACCTCCGATAGAACAAGAGAGATCACCACCATCTTTTCCTTAGATGTCGATTAAACAGAAATTGAACCAACAATTCTCTAAGTTTTTAGAAATGTTCAAGAAACTCATTATTAACATTCATTTCCCGAAATACTTGAAAAAATGCCCAGTTATAGAAAATTTATGGTGTTTTTGAACAAAAAAGAAATTTTTTTGAATTTTGAAATTGTGTTGGTTACTGAAAGTTGTACTGTTAAAATTAAAGAAAATTCCCACAAAATTTGAATGATCTGGATAGTTTTATCATTCCTTGCACTATAGGAGACGATTTATTTAAAAGGCATTATGTAACTCTTGAGCTAGCATAAACATATGCTTTATTCAGCGTTTGAATAACTAGAACTAGGAGAGCTTCAACATATCACTATGACCCTTCGATTAGTTGACTGTTATCTAATATTTCCAATGGGGGTTATAAAAAATGTCCTACTGAAAGAGGAAAATTAATTGTCCCCATTGATTTCATCGTTTTAAATATGAAAGAATATGATGAGATCCCAATTATTTTCAAACAACCTTTTTTTGTAACCGATTGGGTAAAAATTGATTTGCAAAAAAAGGGAGTTAACTATTAGAGTGCAAAATGAGAAAATGTCTTTTTAAATTCATGATCTTATACCACATCGTACAAATATCTATGACAAATATTTGAGAGTGAAAATATAAGTGTTGCAAGCGTTATGAATGAGAAGTTGGAAAAGAAAGATTTAATATTTCAACAAAAGAATAATACGACATCACAACAGAATTCGTTAGGAGAATCTCCCGGGCATTTAAAACATTGGAATATAAATTGAGAATTATTAAAGTAGATATTTGATCATGAAGAATAAAATTAAGACTTATCAGACCTGTTAAAATGCGAACATAAAACCAAGTGCTACTTGAGAGGCAACACAAGCATTATCTTGTAGTGTATTTACATGATTGCTTGCTGTCACAACCTGACCCAAGTCTTGGAATTAATCAAGTCGGAAACAGACGGTCAGACAGTGGGAAGTTTTATATATTAATCTACTACGTAACAATTGAAAGAGTCCTGAATCAAATTAAATTAAAACAATATATTTAAATTTATCTCGTTATTGTTGTTTGCATCTTCTATAATATTTTCTATATTTTTGCTATATTTTAAATCACTTAATTATACCTAAAAAATTAATTTAAAATAACGGCGAAGTTAGCTAAAAGTTCAGTGAATACTCATACTCATAAACTACGCTAATGCAAGAGCAGAAAAATAATATGCATGCTAGTTAAACTTTTAATAAATTAATATAAATATTTGAGATGTTATCCACTGAATCTTACTATATCATTATCATTTAATATACATACAACTGTCACAAAAGCATCGTCTAAAAGTTGTACCGCTTAAGATATTTCAATATCAATATCCTTTTTCAATTTATGTGCAAAGATATCTTAATGTTCCTCTGCTAGTATCATAAAAGGGCAAGCAATCAATATAAATATTTCATTCATATGCTCGTTGCATTCCATTCAATATAATATATATAACAAACTAATTCATGATATTAAGTAGCTACAAGAATTATTAACAATGTGACCAATAAATAAATAAATAAATAAATATATATATATATATATATATATATATATATATCAAAATAAAACTTATACAAGTATCTATTAATGCAAAACACTGAAGAAGAAATAAAATATTATCATAAATTAAATGCATAAGTGCTCACCTCGATGAAAAATGATTTATTCTTTAATTTGCCTTATCTTTGACCCTTTTAGTATCTAAGCCTACAATAAACACATGTATTAACTTATTATTTTAATAAATTATTTATTTTATATTATTTAAGTATTGAATATTCATTATTATATCTTATGCAATCATAATATATATATGTATGACAGACCTTGTCTGGCCAACCAATGGGCAAGCATGTTCCCTTCTCTATAAATGAAAGAGAAATGGACATGTAGTTCATGCATTAGGTTTAATTTTGTGAATCCAGAAGTCGTGATGCCAAGCAGCCTGCTCCTCATGTTCCACAGCTGAATCAGCACTGTGGAGTCCACCTCCACCCATAGGTGGGCCCAGGAAGCCTTTAAAGCAATCAGAAGAGTTCAGTGAACAACAATCAACTCAGCTTCAAGGGAATCAGCAGCAACCACAGGGGCTTGAAAGAACAGGCACTTCCTTGAATGGTTTCTGAACACGCCACCAATACCAGCTCCTCCCATTATATATATATATAATTCATAATATATTTTATAAAATCCTTATTAAAAATTTTACTTAAATTACTCACCCTTCAAATCCTCTCAGTCGAGCCCTAACCGATGTGACATCAGCTATGTACGCTAGAAATGAATCACACATGAGCCACTCGATCTTCTCCTCACATCTTCCTCTAGAAAGAGTCGTCCCTTCCTCTTTCTGTCGAAATTGCATGAGGAGATATCTTCTCTTCTTTGATCGTTGGCTTCCTTCTCCCTATACGCACGGCTCGCTCATTCCTTCGCACAATCCGACTCCTTGCACTGTCTCTGAGCACGGCTTGACACAGCAAAACAAAGTTATGATTCCTTTCTTCCCTGAGCACAAGGGTCATACGTCATTTCCTAATTTCCTAAGGTAAGAAAGCACGCAACACCTCTCCTTGCTTTCTATGATATCTGGCCACACGCACGGAAGCGCTGGCCTCTCGTGCTGATTTATAGGGTGAACTTGCCTCCTAGTCTTCCAAACAATCGTCCCACCCCCCCAATTGCCTGACTTATCTTTTCCTCTTCTTCAATTCTTTGTTTCTCCTCCCTCCCGGTAACGAAACCCAAATGTTACACTTGCTTTGTTATATTTGTGTACGGTTTGATCAAGCTAATCACGTTAAATTAAACGCTTATTGAGAGGTTACCCAAAATATTTCCTTTGTATTTTTGGTATTTGTTATGTCATTGCATTCTAGAATCTCTAGAACCACCCAACTCTCACATAATCTTGGAGCTTAATATTGAAATTCGATTTGCTTGTGAATTGCATCTAAAACTTGTACCTACATAATTATATTTGTTGATGTGTATGTAATCACAAGTGTTATTAGCTATAATATATGGTGTAATTTCCTTTTGTTGTGTTTTCATGATTCACCTTACTATGCTCATCTCCTTATTTTGTTGTAATTGCGTGTAGTGTCAAAAATAAGTTTGGGGGGTTATATGTATTAATTTTTCCTTTTAAATGAAAAAAGATCTAACTTTATAGTTTACATAAATTATGGGGCAGAAAAAGATAAGAGAAAAAATGAATTTTGATAATAGATAGAGAACTTAAATTGCAATGACAAGAATTTGTAAAGGGTGTGAATAAGTTAGTAACTCACTAGCACCTGAATTACAACTCTATTAATACCTAATTTATACCATTTTTCATAAGTATTAATGTGAGCAATAAAGACTTATAAAATTAATATCTCAGCACTATAAAAGTGTCACTATTCACTTAAAAAATTTAATTTTTAGTTAGTATCAATTTAATCACAAATTTTCAGGAAAAATTAAGGACTAATAAAAAAAGAGACTAATTAAAATTTTGACTTAAGATAGGGTCAGTATTTAGAATTATTAAAGGGGATAACTAGATATAGTAATCTTCATTGAAAATGAAAAGAGAAAAATGAAAGGAAAGATGAAAAAATAAACAAAGGTTTAGATTTAAAATGAAAAATAATTTCTTGATCTTTGGAGTAGAAGCTTGAGAACAAGCTCTAATTAAAAAAATTGAAACTGATAAATCTATCTATAAGTCGGAGAATTAAAAGCTTTAGTAACTTAACATTAAAATTTTGCATTCAACATGATAATAATAGAATTAATATTATTTAAGTGCACAAACAGTGAAATTTCATGTTTGAAGTATTAATTTCCTTAAGATCTTATTTAAATAATTTGAGATAAATTGTATAAATTTAATATTAATGTGAGTTATATCAAGATATTAGGGGGTCGTTATGAAAATTATATTTAAATGAGGGACACTTTGTTCTAAATATTTGTTGAATTATTAAAAATCGTTGCAATTTATCTATGATCCTTCCATATTTCAATTAAATATTAATTTAGATTTTGAAATTACTTGAAGACAAGTAATGTAAATGTTTGGGGGAGTTTGATGTGTTTAAAATGTGACATTTTATTATAACTTCCAGCATTTTATTTCGCTATTTGTGTCATATTTATGCTTTCCCTAGTTCTTTTTTATATTAATTGTAGGTTACATACCTTAAAAAAAAGCAAAGGAACAAAATTTGAAATTTAATCTCCTGAAACGAAGGCACCACCCAAATGGTGCATACGCACTTCCCATTCCTTCCCATCCTATGCTCCTACTGAGTGGCACGATAGCACCACTTAAGAGTGCTTTTCAGAAGCTCCAAACAAAAAGGCCGGTGCCAAGGCGCCTCACAAAAACATAAGCATTGGACTTAGCGACGTCAAGACACCACCTACAGGATACATGAGCAGTATAGACATAGGACTCTAACGCTCCTTGGAAGAACTCTGATGCTTGGCAAACTAATAGAGAGAAACTGAAGTTCTCTGTCTGTGTGGTGATTCGGGGTTATAGAAGAAGAAAATTAGAAATCATAAGGGCTTTTTCCCTCCGCCATTTTCTTTGAAACGATTGACCCATAGAGTGACACAGAGGAAAGAAGATATACTGGAGGGAGTTGTCAGAGTAGGCTTGTAGCCATCAACATGCTTCATCGAGAGAATCCTAAGAAAAGAGTGTGAGAGTATTCATGAGAGTTCTCCCAAGAGAGAACACATGTGTGATTAATGTACTCAAACGGGTGAAAAACTAGAGATTGAGTTGTAGTTCGTGTAGGTAAGAGAATAAGATTGGCAAGATCATCCTAAACTTTGTTTACATTGAATTTATAATGGAATTTGTGTTTTGTTCATCCGTTATGGGTATGATAAAAATTTTTTTCTCCCCATGAATTAAATTTTATGCAAATTAGAATCGTCCTTTTTATGTGATTGTGTAACTTGAAGCTAAGATTGATAGTTTAATCTTTGGAATATAATTTTATCATAAACTAATTACTTAGGAAGTTAAAATGGGTTGTGATCAAGTAATATGGGAGTAGGCTACTGGAACGATTTGCTTAACTTACACCACTCTAAGAGAATAGGAATATTGTTGCTAAGATGGTGTAATTGTGTACACATTTGCAAATGGTGTAATTGTGTAGACACATTTGCAACTGTATTTTTTTCATGGTTGGGTGATTAACTGTAATATAAAACTCCAATTTTCTTATGACTAGCAGGAGAGGCTAAGGAAAATTGTTGTTCATGATTGTCAACTTCGTTAGAATCACTTAGATCTGATTCGCGTAGATCAATTCATAGGAGGCTTTCTTTTACTTGTTCAAATTCAAAACTAGTTATAGGATTCATCTTTTACAAAAATTGTGATTAGAAACTTTAAATTCACCATATTTTCAACCTTCAGGCTAAACTTATGACAAGCAAACTAGAATTTTTTTGACTTTGTGAGTTCACTCATTCCTCGTGGGATCGATACACGGACTCAGTTTCATATATTACTTGGTCAACACATATACTTGCATATACCGCCGATGCTTATCACCTATCCCCATTCCTAAGAGAAACCTTGAAAGAGTTTTAGTCGTATGTAAACTGTTTCTTCTAGATTAAGTTTTAAGGATATATCAAAAAGATGATTGTACTTGTTGTTTTAATAATTCACTAAGCATGCACGAAAATAATTTTTATGTGAAAGGAAATAAGATTTGCTACAATCAGAAATTGAACAAAATAATAAAGGGAATTGCGTGGGGGGTTGGGTTCATATCTCATGTTAAACATAGATAAATAAATTATAACTACAGACGATCCACATAAACTTGGTTTAAATATTCGGTAGACTTAGGGAGAAGATTCTAAATTGGGCATCTTATTAGAATTGTAAATGAACTAGTGCACTTGATGAACAGCATGAACGGGCTCAATTAATGTTGGATTAAGTTTGTTCAAATAGATAAACAAATAAATTTGAATATTAAAAAAAAATAAGGTTAAAAGAACCAAACATAAACACGATCTAACACATTTATTTTTGTTCATGAAAACACTCATTTGTTGTTCAACAAATAATTTATTAAATACTTGAGATTAAGCTCAATGAAAGTATATATCATATATGATATATTATTTAAATAAAACTTGATTAGCTAGGATTTATTTAATTAATTGTATATAATAGCAATATATAATAATTTTAAATCAATAATATTTTAACATTAATTAATAATTACATATTTATTTTATTAATATATATTTATTAATTAAACAAATTTATCAATCTATGTATCATTATCCATCATATTTAATTCATTATACTTTTTATTGTTAATTAATTATCATTATATAAATATAATCTTCTATCATTTATATAATTACATTAATTAAATGCCATCATATATATTTAGCATCTTTGCACGAACCACCAATTGCTTAACAATCAATAATCTTAACTCGTATTTTCCCCTTTCATTATTTTGACTAACTTTTTCTCATCCATATAATATTCATGATTTTTTTTTACTTTTTTTCAAAATAAATTATTTACCTTTAGTGAATATGCATAGTAAGTTAAGCAATTCCTTTATATTTCTTTAATTTAATGAACTATTTTAACACTACTCATTCGTATTATTTGATACTAAGAAAATTTACTTGCAACTTATATATTATCTTATTTAATTAGTATAATTTAGTTGGATACTAAGGAAATCTGAGAAGATCTTTAAGGATTTAATTGGGAAAACTTAGGAAAATCTTAATTAGTTGATTTACTTTTTATTGTGCTAATTTATTTTTTATTTCGGATTTATTTTTTTTTCTTATTTAGGTTAGATATATTTGATAAATTTGTAAATTAGGAGTGATTGTTTTCCCGATATATATGTACCCAACAAGTGAATAAAGAAAAAAAATTATTCCTCTGCAAACTTATTTTTACATGTTATCAAAGCTCTAAACCTATCTCCCATGTGCCACCGAACCTCCTTCATTCGAAAATGCCCTCTATCGACATACACTTTCCCGACTCTTTCCTGCATCAGGAATCCCCCGTCATTCTTGTCTGTCACTAAAAATCTTTCCTGCAACCTAAACTCCTTATTTCAGCCCCTCCTCTGGCCAGAACTTTTCAAGCAGCAGTGAATCATGACTACTTGATGCAGACCAAAGATCAATGTATCTCTAGAGGAAATAATTTCTTCTCTCTGAAGGATCAAGTTCTTTTATCCAGTATGAGGTCACACACTCTCTCTCTCTCTCTCTCCTCTCTCTCTCTCTCTCTCTCTCTCTCTCTCTCTCTCTCTCTCTCTCACAGAAATCATTTTCTTCCTTTGTCGAAAATCACTTTCTTTTCTAGTGGAAATCAAGCTCTTTCTCTTCCTATAGTGGAGATCTTTCCCCGTGATCAGAACTTATATTCTCAACAACAACAGAAACAACTAGCAGAACAGCGACAAGCAAAGGCACAAGCACCAGCAGCCGCAAGCAACAGATTAGAAACAACACTAAAGATTCATTAGTTTGACAAACAAGTGCAGAATGAAGACTTCACGTTCTAATCCATAGGTTAACTCTAATTCAGAGACTATGGATTCTGTCTAGACGACTACTAAACTCTCTAACTTCATCACAAATCATAAACTCAATGTCATAACTACCTTCAATAGTCCTAATATGTGTTTATGTATATTTGTCGTTAAAGGAAAGAGGAACATCTCACGGAAGAAGGCATAGTTCCTAAGATCACTAGACTCAGCCACTGCACAATGAAGAATCAAGATCATATGGTTATGTCTTGGCCAGTCAACATAATAACCACTAATGTGGGAGAAAATTTTCTGTTCAACAAAACCGTAAAAAAAAATTTGAGAAGATTTTGAGAGAGACATATTCCATCACTAAAAAAAACTGCAGAATTGTTTGAGATTGAAACCACGTTTTCATGACCATCGTCAAGGAGAGTTAAGTGTCACCCTACAGTTTAACACCTTGACAAAGTAGATATGTTTGAGATGTGTGAAAATGTCCACATGATGTTGTGATGCTTAAATCCATTATCGAGAAGAAAAGAACCATCAAATTCCCAATAGGAATAACAAAAGAATTGGATGAGGATGGAGGATCATAGGAACAAAGCCCCTTCCAACTACCTGTGAAGCCATTGCTGAAGTCAGGAAAGAAGAGAGCAGAAAAAATTTGATGTTGATTAGAAATTGGGGTTCACCAAGTAATGAAAGGCTAGGCAATATACACTCATAATTCCTTCAATGACTCAAAGAACAAAAAGAAATTTCTCACATGAGACTATTGCAAGAAGATTGGGCATTTCAAGCATAAATGTTGAAAACTTCATGAAAAGCCTACAAATTGGAAATTCTGGCAAGAAAGAAAAAAACAAGAGAAAAATGTTAATGTTGTTATCACATCCAAAGGATCGACTGAACCATTCACCAAAGAGCAACTTGAAGTACTAAAGAAACTCCTTGAAGGTAATTCAGAGCAACACATTAACCATATGACAAGCCGAGGTAATAAATTCTCCCATGTTGCCAGCAATAGGAGATTTATAACAAGAATAATAGATTCAAGACCCTATGATCATATGATCAGAAATATCAATGCTCTAGTCAACTATCAAAAGTCCTCTACATCTAAATCAGTAAAACTTGTAGATGGATCACACAATAATATTGCTGAGAAAAGACATGTGGAGCTCTCTCAAAATATCACTCTTTCCTCAGTTTTATATGTTCCACAATTGGACTATGATTTGATTTCAATCATTAAGTTTGCTCATGGCATAAAATGTATAACTAAATTCCTAGCAAACTTGTGAATTTCATGTGGTGGAGTTGCGAAAGCTGATTGACAGTGATGAAATGCATCAACGCTTGTACATGCTCAAAGAAATTCACTCTAAACACAAAAATGAACCCACCTTAAGATTACCTCAAATTTTTAAATTTGTTAAGTCCATATTTGTCCAAAATCAAACATTGTTATGACATTCTCACCTAGGTCATCCTAATTTTAATTATATTGCTAAGTTGTATCCTCATTTGCTTATCAATAAGAAACTGAATTTTTATCAACGTGAGATTTGTCAACTTGCTAAAAACACCAGAAATAGTTATCTTTTGACCCAGTAGGAACCATCACACTCTTTCGTCGTCATTATCCACAGTGATATTTAAGGACATTCAAAGGTGAATACTCGAAGTGAGGTCTGATGGTTTCTCATTTATTGACAATCACACTAAAACTACTTAGGTATTCTTAATGAAGGGAAAATCTAAAACAACTCAAATCTTCCATGAAATGATTCAAACTCAATTCCAATAGAATATTCAAATCGTTAAAAATGATTACGCAAAGAAATATTTCAATATCATTCTTTGATCCTATCTTTCAAAAAATGGAATCATTCACATGAGTTTATGTATTGATACCCAACAATAAAATGGGATAGCTAAGAGAAAAGACAAACAACTTATTTAGGTATCTCGCTCAATTATGATGTCCCATTAAGTTCCAAAATATTTCTGAAGGGAAGCAGTTCTTACTGCAACATAACTTATTAATCGGATGTCTCGTCGGATACTTAACTTCAAAACATATCTTCATGTTTTGATGGTTACCTATCCTCACATCAGAGCACACTTCTACAATATTACTTAAAATATATGGGTGTGCCTCATGTTTTCACGTCAATTCTTAAAATTATAAAAACTTAGAACCAAAAATCATACCAAAACTAATCAAACCCGAGGTAACGAAAGGAAATTTCATTAAACAAATGATTAGGGTTAGAAACATGACTCAATCTAAATTGAAATGGCAACAAACACTAATCCCCAACTAGTACTAGATAAGAAGATCCGAGGGCAGCGGTGTCATCAACGAAAGTGGTAGGGGGTAGCAGGAGGAGACATGGAATACAAGGGTGGAGATTATGGAGACCGATGGCTAGGGTTAGGGACACGGGTTGGTGGTTGCCCAGGTAGGCTGGAACAGTAAAGAGGGGTTGCAGGCGGGCAACTATGATAAGGTAGATAGGGCTCTGACTAATGCTGAGTTGGTGGAGGGCAAAGTGCAAGTCAACGAGAGAAGAGCTACAAGTCAGCAGTTAGGTAGTCCGCGGGAGGCAGCTGGCTGTTCAAGGTTGGAGGAGGAAAAGGTATGTTCGTCGGCGGCTAAGGGAGGAAAGGAAGGGAGTAGGAAGGGAATAAGAGAGGATATAACACCACTTCATAGCAGGATATAGCCAGAGCACCACCTGTTGTAGATACAACCCTAGCAAGGGAAATAAGACTCTACACAAAATCTAAAAGTGAAATCAGACAAAACATAACTCTAATTCCAGCAAACAAGCACATAAATAGACTCCAATCAGGTGAAAAATAGAAAAGAAAAGGGGTAAGGGGCTGGTGCAATGCCCACCCCTTCAAATTGCAGCTCGGTCCACTAGGGACCTGGGCCAGCTTTCTTTAGACCAATGTTAGCCGATTTAGTCGGTCGGGCATAATCCAGCGTCAGTCTCCCGGAGTTGGAAGAGCTTCGAACTCATTCACCGAAGCTTCTGGTCCTCGACCTAAAGTGGGGATAACCTAAAACTTCCCACATGGTGGTGGCATTGGCGGTATGGTATTGACTCTGATATCCTGAAAGGACCTTTGTCGTGCCTGTCTCGTGTCTAGAGCTAGTGTCTCTGTCCCAACATCCGCTTTCATCACCAAAAGTGGTCCCACCGATGTTGCTTTGCTTGTAAGGGCTCCTGTGATCTTAGGCTGTGCTGAAGGAAATAGAATGATGTACTTCCCATTCTTGGTGAAGAAATATATGTTCTGAATCCATCGTGCTGAGTCATCTAGTCAAACTGTAATGGTCTCCCTAATAAAAGGTGACAGACATTCATAGGGACCACATCGCACCACACCTTATCTTGTAGCTGGCTCCCGATCAAAAACTCCACTAGACACCTCCGGTCAATGTTGACTCTATTCTCCTTCCATGCAGAGAATATGGCTAGGATTGCCTCTAAGTCATGAGACATAACTTCTATACCATTTGCATAAATGTCACATTCTTATTGCTCTACCCACCGATGATAAGACCGCATACTTCCCGTTCACCGTGAAATGGGTGTAGAATATGTTATGGCGAAGCCATTGCAAAGCACTCGTATCCTCAACCTGTTGGATCCGTCAAACATGAGTGTCTCTCCTTCATCTAGTGGCAGATGGTACACCTCACACTATTCCTCAGCTTTCTTCTCATCACTAAACTCCTCCATAGCACCCTACTCAGCCAGCTCGTCGGGAAGCTTAAGGCAACGTGCCCAAATCAGTGGCATTTGAAATATTTTTGGGTGGGGACTGTAGTAGGCGTGTTACTATTCTCAAGCTTCTTCTCACCGGGGTGACTATCCTTATCCAAACCAGCTTTCTCAATTCTCTGAAGTGTGCTCCTGCTAATGTCTCCAACTGCAGGTGGATGCCTAACTGGCTGTGGCTGCCTGCACTATTTATGTTGCCTTTCCACTTTCAGTGCTAAGGTCTGGACATACCCAAGTAACCAATACGGATACAACTATACCACCTTGCTAATAGTGGGCTTCAAGCCCCCAAGCTATCGGGCTATAATGTGCTCCTCTGGCTCGGACAACTCGCACTCCATCTGTAAGTGATCGAACTGAGCTGTGAACTCCACAGAAAGGTTTCCGTCTAATAGATTGTGGAGTTTCACAAACATGTCCTGGCAGTAATGAGGAGAAAAATATTTCTTCTGCATGGCTTTTTCATCTTCTCCCACTTATTAATCTTATCACTGCCTTCCCTTTTCCTCTATCTCTGTAAGTTCTCCCAGCACAAAGAAGCACTCTTCTTCAACTTGATAGCAACTAATTTGATCCTCTTATCCTCTGACACATCTTTATACTCGAAGATTCATTCAATAGACTAAAGCTAATCAATAAATTCTTCTAGATCTATGCCTCCCTCAAATTATGGTTGATCCACCTTAATTTTGTAGTATGTGTGTTCTCTAACTGATGTCTCATCTCTAGGCTCCTCTGATAGTGGATTTTGAAACGTCGTAGCCTTTCATCTTCATCACTAACATCCTTCCTATGGAAGGGGTTGAAATTTTCATCCCTTTCTTCCCTTCGGCATTCCCTGTTACCATTAAGGCTAGGTCCCTCCGAGCTGTCATCCTCAATGTCCGTCAATCTCCGCTGAAGTCAGCGAATTTCTCGTTGTATATCTTCTTGGGTAGACTCAGTCATCTAGTAGATGGTATGGCTAGGGTTTAGAGTGAGAAGTGAAAGAGGACGAAAAAAATGATTTAGGAATGTTGATTTTAAAAATCTGCATTGAAAACTTAGGTTTAGGTCAAAGTTTTGGCTATGATTTAGGTATAGAAAAGAAAATTTGTGGAGGGGTAAGATGGATGCTAGCTCTACCAAATGATACAGGAACTAAACAAACCCGCGGTGACGAAAGCAAATTTCATTAAACAAATTATTAGGGTTACGAACACAACTCAATTGAATTGAAATTCCAAAAAACACTAATCCCCGATTAGTGTCAGATGATAAGATCCGAGGGCAGCGACAGTCGGCAAAAGTAAAAGGGAGTAGCAATGTTAGGAGACGTAGAATGTGGTTGGATGGTGAGGGTTATGGTGACTAATGGCTAGGAGTAAGGGACATGGGGAAGAGTAGGATGGTGGCTGTCTATTAGGCAGGAACAGTAGCGAGGGGTTGCAAGTGGGCGACTATGAAAAGGTAGTGCAGGCCGACGGGAAAAAGAGGTGCACGTTGACGGTTATATAGGTAGGCAGAGGGAGGTGGTTGTTAGTTGAAGTTTGGAGGAGGAAAAGGGATGCTGGCCGGCGACTAGAGGAGTAGAGAGAGGGAGTAGGAAGGAGATAAGTGAGGATAAAAAATATCTTGGAGCAAGATACAACCGGAACACCAGCTGTCGTCGGATACAGCCCTAACAAGAGAAAGAAGACTCCAAAAAGAATATGAAAAAGAAAGCACAATAAATAACCCTAATTCCAGCAAACAAGCATATAAATAGACTCCAATCAGGTGGAAAAAAGAGAAGGGGGGAAGGGGCTGGCAACAGTGGCCAACCCTTCAAATTGCCGCCTAGTCCAGTAGGAACCTAGACCGACTCTGCCAGTCTATCTCACTGCTAGCCAGTTCAGCTGGCTGGGCTCAGTCTCATTTCACTAAATCTATCAAGTGTATTTTTCTTGAATGACACCAAAGTGTTACTCTCATGTTACCATTAAATACAACTCCATGGATTTCACATTTTTTAAAAATCAATCATGTTATCCCAAATCTGATGTTTGGGGGGAGAGTGCAAATGAACATCAATTTTAGGATATATTTGATGACACCTACACTACCCCACCACCTACTCCAGCTAGCCCTATCATCCTAGTTGAGGATGCCCACTCAATCCAACCAACCCAACCTGAAGTCCATAACAAAGAAATTCATGTGTACATAAGGAGGAAGAAAAATCTTAAGCACGTAGAAGACATTGTAAAAACAAAACTGCTCAAGTCAAAACTCAAGTTCACATTTGCCTGAAATTTTGGGTATGAAAAAGTCTAATATTCATTAGTTATCCCCTTCTTCTGATGTTGATGACAAGAAAAATTACATAATGTAATAACTAAAATTTATTAAAATAATAATGATAAAAAAAATTGAATCGGTGTTGTGGGTTAGCCGTCGCTATGGTTAGGCATAAGAGTAAGAGGGGATTCAATCGAGAGTTTTATCGTTCGTTTTAGAATCTGGGAGTGTGAGAGTTTGAGAAAGAGTATGAAGTTGTGCTAGCCGTTCGGTCGAGGAGAAAGACGAGAGGAGAGAGAAGGAATAAACGATAGTGAAGGAGAGAACGAAAGAAGATGAAAAAGAGGAAGAAAATGGATGTCTTTCGTCCCTTACCTAGGATCCTAGCAGTGCGGAGCTGGAGGCACTCCGCCTGCGGGTTCGAGCGGAGGAGTAGAAGCATCCTTATTATGCGTGTGACACCACTGTCGGGCCAAGAAAGGTGTGTCATGCCAAGCCCTAGCTAGAGAAAAGAATCAATGTCGGAGAAAGAGGAGGAGTAGACAGCTTCGCATGTTGCTACCATGCACAACTTCCATACAAATGAGTGGAGGAAAAAGAATAGTGCCATATCGAATGAGTTTAAAGCTCGTATGCAGGGGTTCGATTAGTAGCTTTGGCACCAAAGATACAAGACGCTCGATCACTCGAGAGACAGAGGCTTTGTGGGAGACATGCAAAGAATGCAACCAAACCTAGGTTAAGGTGCATATAGGTTATGTTTATACATATTTATTTATTTAATTTAAATAAGTAATATTTTGAAACTTAAATTGATGTTTCTCAAGATTAGTACTAATTTGGGTTTTTCTTATCAATGGTAGCAATTAAAGGTTTTAATTGGGAAGATCAATAATTTGAGAGAGGTGTTCAAGGAACAAATGACCAAAAGAATTTATTTGAGGTATGTTGTTACTTCAGAAAGTTTATTCAACATAATTTCCAAAAAGTTTAAATGAAACTATTAATGTAAGACGTAATCCACCTTTAGGTATGATATAACAAATTAAATGTGAAAAAAAAAATAAATGATTAATATAATATTATGATTCATTTTTATAGACATTAAATAGAGGAGGGAACTAAAAGTTCAAGGTGAAGAGAATCAAGAGAAGTTAATATGAATGATTATATTTCTAAATTTCAGTAATCTTCATTATTTCAAAATGTATGTTTGATTTTATATATACTCTAGTTCAGTTAGATTCAAATTACAATAAATTCTTCTTATTATTAGATAGGAAAGATATGCAAGAATTGCCAATAAAATAATTGCACATTATAATAAATATGCATGTTAAATATAATTGCATAACAATTTAGTTTAGGAAAAAAATCAGATCATTATATGATACTAGTACATACATGTTTGCTTATCACATGATCACACACACACATAGATAGAGGTAAAGTGTTTCAAAAAAAAAGAATGCATGATATAAAAAAATGAAATAGCTTAATATGAATGCCTATATGTGCAGGTTAAGAGTTCACTCTCTAATAGTATACGCAAATGATGTCAGTGTGCCCGTGCGAATGCATGATATGAAAGAATAAAATAGTTTATATATGAATGCTTGTATGTGCTTGTTAAGAGGAGTTCATTCACCAATGGTATACGCAGAAGATGATAGTGTACACGTACGTGTAGCTATTTTCCCATCACCCCAGACATTATAATAATCAGATCCCTAACCATTGTAACAACAGGAGAATATCGGGCAGGGTCGAGTACACAGAGCTTACTACCTCAGACAATTATGATATTTAGATGGTTAATCACTCTCTTGATAGAAGAATATCAATCAGGGGTACATAAGGATATTTTCACCTCATAAAATTATGATGATTAGATGTTAACCACTATGTTGACGCAATAATATCGGTCAGGGATATGTTATTTTGACGGTAGTCCTTAGGCAAACTTATGTGTATGTAAAGAATATAAAATAAAAAAAAGTTAAATTTAATGCATATCAAAATTCAGAGTATTTTCATTTAATAAAGGTCATTGATATATATATTAAAAATATTCAAAGATTTCTTATAAAAATATAAAAGACATGCATATTTAAAGAGTTCTTATAGAATATGAAAGACGAGCATGGATATTGTTTTCTCTTCTTTAGGTTGTTATAGTTTAGACGTGTGATTACTCCTGAGTCATAGTTATTTTTATATAACTCATTATGTTGATTTAAATATATTTATCAAGTATAAGCTTTTAATTAAGATAAATACAAGAGGAGAAAATGTGTATAAGAGGCAAGAACAAGAATAATAAATATACAAATTTCTACTTGTTAATTAAATTATTTTCTTTAATTGCTCTTTTATAAATATTTGAATATTAAACTGTTATTCATAGAAATAAAATAGCTGAGAATTTATTTCCACCATTCAATTTTTCATTCCTGTTTTAATTAGTTCCAAGTTTTTAGTCAAGTCGTGACACATTAGATATCCAATTAAGGAGTATGTAGCATATGAGAAGCTATCCTCATTCTATAAAGGTTATGTTTCTAAATTTGATAGTATGCAAGTTCTTAAATCCATCAATGAAGTTTTTGAAAATCTATAATGGATGAGAGCAATTAAAGAAGAGAATTGAGCACTATAACAAAATGGTACATGTATTCTTATTAAACACCCTCTAGATAATAAGCCTCAAGATAAGAAGCCCATTGGATGTAAATAGGTATTCAACATTAAATATAAAGTTGATTGAAGTATTGATATATTCAAAGCAAGGCTTGCTGCAAAAGGTTTCACTCAAGCTTGTAAGATCGAATAGCAGGAAACCTTCACATTAATTGTCAAACTTAACACTATCTGACTTCTCTTTTTGGTGGCAGAGAACAATGAATGTGAACTGCATCAACTTGACATAAAAATACCTTCTTCAATGAATATTTGAAAGAAGTGTATATAAAGATACCACCAAGACTTGAGAATGATTCCAACAGACATATTGTATGCAAACTCATGAAGTTTCTCTATGAGCTTAAGCAATCACTAAGAGTATGGTTTGAAATGTTTGCTAAAACGATGAAATCTAATGAGTACTCTCAAAGTCAAACTGATGATACTTTACTTGTAAAATACACTCAAAGAGGTAAGATTGCTACACTAATAGCATTTGCGGATAATATAATTCTTACTAGTGATGATAAAAGAGAGATTTTCAAAATTAAAAAAAATTACCACGGAGTTTGAAATCAAGATCTTATAAACCATGAGATATTTTCTATGTATGAAGGCAACAAGGTCCAAGAAATGCATCTTTATATCACAAAGGAAATACATCCTAGATCTAATAAAAAAGATAGGGACCATTGGATGTGACTCTGTTGATACTCCACTGGATCTCAACCAGAAGTCAAAGAGGAGATAAGAAAGCGTCTTTGGGGATAATGAAAGATATCAAATATTGGCCGAAAAAATCATCTATATATCACATATAAGACAAGAAGTTGCATGCTCTGTTAGTATTGTGTGCCAACAAATGAATAGCCTAAATAAATAGCACTTAGAGATGGTATACAGAATTTTATGATTTCTAAAGAAGACTCTGGGTTTTGGATAATATTTTGAGAAAATCGGGAATAAAGATTGGAAGTCTACACTGATGCTAGTTAGACTGAGGAACTCACTGACAAAAGGTTCACCACTAGGTATAGCTCTTATGTATGAGGAAATTCGGTATCATAGAGAAGAAAGAAGCAATTGGTTGTTTCTAGAAGCAGTGTGGAATCATAATATAAGGCACTCGTCTTGGGAATCTGTGAAGGGAACTAGATTTATAAATTAAAGGAACTCGGATGTACCTCCAATTGGCCTATCCAGATGCTTTGTGATAGTCAAGCAACCATCAATATTACCAAGAATCTTATGCATCATAACATGACCAAGCATATTGAAATTGATAAACATATTATCTCTGAAAAGATTAATGGGGGAATTATATAGCTAAGTAACATCCCGACACACTAACAAATTGTTGATGTCTTCACCAAAGCTCTTCTTTTAAGCACCTCAAAAATCAATACCAAACTTGGTCTCTACAACATTTACGACCTAGCATGAGGATTATGAAAATCTGAGAAGATCCTGAAGAAAATCTAAGAAGATCCTTGAGAAAAACTGAGAAGATTTTTGAGGATTTGATTGGGACAACATAAGAAACACTTCATTAGTTTAATCTCTTCATATTATATGCTATTTTACTTTTTATTTCCAAATTATTTCCTTTCTTAATTTAGGTTAGATATATTTGATAACTTCGTAAATTATGAGAGATTAATTTCCTTATACATATGCACCCTACATGTAAGTAAATCATAAGAATTATTCCTCCCCAAACCTAATTTTTCCAGCTACTAATTGAGAATTCAATTACTTGTTCGTTAGATTTATAAAATCATTTGTTAATAAATTTACATATAGAATCAGATAATCGTTTAAATTTTTAACTTCTTTAGTATTTCATTGAAATACTCAGTGAAATTAATATAAACATGCCACATACATATTAAGTACAAACATTAAAAAAAATTAAACAAGCGAAGTATGAACAAATGCTTGGCTCGAGCTTGAGCCAAACATGAACTTATAATATGACAAGTCCAATCCATGTCATACTCAAACTCAACTCGCTCGATTACAACCCTACCTCTTATCAAAGAGCTCTTACATAAATAACATGTCATCCCCAATAAGGTAAATTTTTGGGAAAACATTTACATGCTGATGGTAAAATAAGCGAACTAGATTCAGTAAATCTTGTAAGCGAAATAATAAAAACAAATAGAAGTAGGTTTCTGGTCAAGTAAAGTATCAGAAAACACCAGAAAAAGAAGTAAAGAAACCATGTCAACAGGAATACAAAAAATAGCCACCGCATTAAGTTCTTCAGCTACCTTTATTGGTTTTGATTTGTTCTGTTTTGATTTCCTCTTGCCAATAATTGTCTTAATCCAATCTCCGGAACCCATAATTCTGAGTGCAACTTAGTTGATTTAAGATGTCATCCAAAGCAGACCTGGAAAACAAGATTGCGTTGTTAGAACTATTCTATTAATTAAAAATCCCTCCTTAATTAACCTGAAGACTAAGAAAAGTGCAAAGCTTCTACATGTTTTGTAGAAAATACACACAAAAAATTGAAAATTTTATAATTTCTTAGCTATTATAACGAGCATGGGATCATCAGAAACAACAAGCACTTTCGGATCAGTAATCACAATTTATACATAACTAAACTCAAAAAAATAAATTCAAGCATACTGTGTTTGATCATGAGATGATTAGATATTATTCTGAATTTATAAAAATAAACTTAATAACATTGGATTAAAATAAATATAATGAGCTTCTTAGTTTTGAATAGCAATATCATATGGTTCAATGTTATATTATACCGATATTTATATATCATAGGCTTTCTTTTTAAACGTTCAGAAAAAGGTATACAAGAACAAATCTACTACTAGTTTAATAAAACCTAACTACATTATGATCAAATCAAATAACAAATATATCGGATGTTAGTGGAATTCATAGAATCCCATTTCCATCTGCTAGCACCTATAAAGCTTTTATTTCTGCTTCATTTAGATGAGCAATCTTAGCATTGTTCTTTCCGCCTTTATGTGTCATTAAATTTAATAAAGAGCTAAATTTAAATATTTAGATAATATTTTTCTTTTGTAGGCATTCCAATTTAGGAAACTATTTATTTGTTGTCTATGAAAAAATTGTCTATCAACTCACCCTTTTCTATTTAATTCTACCTTGAGCTCTAGAATCGGTGATGAATGAAATAAATAAAGCCATTCACATATTTTTACATGGCATCAAGAAATTTCTTTAACCCTTCGTCTTATTTGTTCTTCCTACTTTCTCCCATATGACCCTCCCATTGCTGGTAGCAAAGGAAGCTATTACCAGTCACAATTACGTTTGCTCTTCCCATCATTAGTCACAGGTATTCTAGGCAAAATTTCACCAAAGTTCACAATAAATTATGAGGGAAATCAAAGGAAGATCAACTCATAAGAGCAACTCACGACCTGAAGTTCCTGTCAATAAAGATGGGAAATTGTATAGAGATGTTGTAGCTAAAAAATTTCATGACAAATAAAATTGAAGAAATTTTAATGTATTATTAAATGACAATTATTTGAGATGTGATAAAAATACCTTCTCCAATATTGACTGTTCCACAGCCATATTCAAGATCAAGCTTATTCTCTATGCCAATATGAAGGATATATTTCAACTCAACATTTAATGGCAATAACTGGGGATCTAACATGAAATAGAAGGAAATGCATAAAAGATAGTCAGCTACATGAAAATAGTCAAAAATGAGTGTGCAAGTTCATACTTGGTATAAATAACAATTTAGATAATGTTGTGATAGCTTCTTTAAAAATAAAGCCTCTATCCAACATTCAAGAAGCCTTCTCCAAGGTTCAAAGAGAAGAAGGCAGTAGAAAAGAAATATTGAGGGTGCCCAACAATTATTGAAATGATGACAATGAAAACTCTGATCTTGCTCATGAACCCCAATTCAACCATGAGGAGGGTAGACACAAGAAGACAACAACACTATATATGATCTTATTCAGAAGATTGGACATGTCACAACTACCACAACATGCGTGAAAAACTCCTTTACTACAGACCAGGGACAGGAAAAAATCATGGAATGCGTGGAATACAGACACCATTGAGACTCCAACATCATTTCACACAGTTCCATTAAACAAAAAACAATTTGACCTCCCGAAATTTTGATTCAGAAACCACCAAAATCTAATCAAACCTTGCAAACTACTGGAACTGCGGTGATCTCAGCTTTTGTTGTTAAAAAAGATAACTCTCTAAACGATCTCATTTTTATCATTGGAAAATTAGGTTTCTAGATTGTCAACACAACTGCTTCCAATCGCATGATTACTGATAATGTAATTTTTCATGAGTATAAAATCTTGCTCTAAAAATCTTATTATTCAAATTGTAAATGGATATCTTTCTTTTATTGCTGGCACTGGATGACATACTTTTCAAATGGCATTGTCCATAAACCTATGCATCATATAGCAAAACTTTAATTGTTACCTTGTTGATAAAAACAAATAAAAAAGAAACTTAATTGTGTTACTAATTTCCCCACAAATATCTGTCAATTTTAAGTATTGCATTCTATGAAGAAGTTTGGTAATGCTAAAAGATGGTTGTTGGTATTTACCTGATCAAAAAATAGCCCGAGTTGCAATCATGAAAAAAGCCCGAGTTGCAATCATGTCAACATTGGTTGGTCATCCAAATTTTTTGTTTAAGAAAATAATATTTCCTAAATCATTCAAACAAAAATTTGGATGAAATATGATAGTTATGCAAAATAAACTCGTAAACCTTTCCCAAATCATCAGTACAAACTAATTCTTTTCCCCTAATTCATGGTATGCAAATATCACCAGCTCAAGATGATTGAATATATTCATTCATGATCACACCAGTAGAGTCACATGGTTATTCCTTCTGAAAAATAAATATAAAATTAGCACCAAATTTTAAAGTTTAGTAAAACGATAAAAACTTTCAAACTTAAATCCAATTAGTCCAGACTTAACAATGGGTATTACCGTTACTTTACCCATGGCTTTTTACTGTTTCAAAAAAAGGATTATCCATCAATGCACTAACACCGGAGGAGAAAGCCCAAACCACAAAAGAAACACAATATTATTGTTGAACTGAAAGAGCTTACAAACACGACACTTGGAAAACAGGAAATACCGACAAGCAAACATAAACAACATAAACAATAAAAAAAATCCGCGGGAGATGACGGGATAGAGACTGGGAGGTGGTGGCAGCAGCAGCAGCAGGAGAGGGTTGCGATGGTCAGGGGAGTGCTGAACAGCCATGGGGAAGAGTAGGAGGACTGCGATGGGTGGGAGGAGTGTTGGACAGCTGTGAGGGAAGATCAAGAGGGGCTGCGGTGGTTGGAGTGTTGGACAGCTGTGAGGGAAGAACAAGAGGGGCTGCGGTGGCTAGATGAGGGCAGGCCAGTGACTGGCAGCGGGAAGGAAGGACCGGCAGTGGCTGGAATGATGGAAATGACAAAAGAAAAAGAATGTCCGGTAAGATAAATGCCTGCTCAGGGTCGAGCTACAGACGAAGCACCACTCGGACTCTTGGAGACGGTCACCACTGGATGAGGGACAGCTGAAGCACTTCCTCGCCTTCAGATACAGCACTCGAAGAGGAAAACAGGACACCGGTGGCTGTCCGAACAGAACGTTGAATTCTTAAGCAACAAAAGACCTCATCTAAGCAAGACAATCCATATATATGAAAGTGATTAGTACTTACATCAGGTAATGCTTTTAATTAAGAAATATAACATAAAAGGCAAGGGTATATAATAGAAAATGTTTTAAAATAGAAAATAAAAATAATAAGAATTCATAATTTAGGCAATGTTTATAATAGAAAGTATTTAAAATTGGCAAAGAATAATAAGAATAATAAGAATAATAGAAATTCAGAATTGGCAGGTGCTGGGAAGGAAAGATGGGAAAAGAGAGAGGAAATGGTAGGAAAGGAAAGGAGGGACATGAAAAAGGGCAAAAGGGTAGGTCGCAACCCCCAAAATGACCGACCAATTCCTCTCCCAAGGCTCGCATCAGTCTTCCAGGGTAGGGTGAGCTTGGAACATATTTGTGGAAGCTTCTGGATCCTCAAGTACAGTGTCAGATCTGCGACACTGAAGGCTGAAACGTTGCAGTCCCATGGTAGGTCAATCTTGCAGGCGTTCTTGTTCCAAAACACATGCTGGTAGAATAGGTATCAGTCCACCTCTGACACGCGTGAGCTAGAACTATAGGTAGACGAGTATTCTCACCAGTCGAGCCATTCTAGGGGTTCCATTCCTCACAATCGACTAAGTGTAGATGAGGAACTGGAATGGGGGGAGAGGTCAATGTTTGGGGGGAGGGGGAGGGGGGGGTTTGAAATTTATGGCAGGCTGCACCCCACTCACTAGCACCTTCTCAGAAAAGACCTCTTTACTGAGAGGATTTGGATCCCATTGAAAAATTTTCATCCCATCAAACTCCTAGGGCCCATTACAAAGTTGGGATTCACCTCTTCTGCCAGAATAGTTGGTGATGTATACCATGCTGGACTAAAAAAAAAACCTTTGAATAATCTCTCGTAATATTTCCGACATGGCACAAAATAGCCCAACATATGGCATGTTGGACCTCCCTCCATAAGGGTAACTTGCGAAGGGGTCTATCCATCTGAAAAATCTGCAATGCTCTGATCTATGGTAGCCCTGTATCTGCGGTCGACTCCTCAAGCTCATGTCCTTTTTGGATATCCCAAGTTAGTCCTGTTGATGTTCCTCTCACCGTTTGTAAAACAATAGCTCGAAGTACCACCACTCATCCTCTACATGAATGCCTACTATCTTCCCGAATGGCTATTGTTATCTCAGTTGGAATCTTTATCTTGGGGTCAGCTGGAATTGGTGGCGTCTCTTCCTTGTTGGCTAACAATTGCGGATACTCTTTGAATTCTGCATCTCTTTTCAGCTCGTCATTTATCTCTTCAACTAGAAGCTAGTTCTGCTTATTTATGTCCTCACCAACTTCAGTGTCTGAGATGTCATTACCCAACTTTTCGATGATGCCGTGCTCGATGAAGTAGATCACTCTCTTGGTTGTGTATTCTGCTTCAACATGTCCAAAGCCGTGGAACTTGCAACATTTTTTTGTTGTGATAGTTTTACGGATTGGTTTCGCTAGATAGTAGCAATGGGGGTCACTTGATGCAGTCTCTCCACTTCGAAAGTTAAAGTCTACGAACTTTGGCTATAGTGAGTTGGTAGAAAATGATGTTGTGTTTCTTGCTTCATCTTTACATCTTATTGTTCCCCCTTTGATCTTTCGGATCACGGTGGACGGAAGTCTTCCATTAGATTTCATTTTTTATGTCCCTAATCCACCGCTGAAGTTAGTGAATCTCTTGCCATATCTCCCCTTGGGAAGGCTCGAGCATGTATCTCAATGCTGGCGGAAGGAAAAAAATTTAGTGGAGGTGAAAGAGGGTAAAAAATAATTGGGTCAAGGTTGTTGACTTTAAAAATCAGTGAAGGGAATTAGCCTTAGGAACATGTGGCAGTGGAACGGGTATTGGGTGGTAAGAAGAAATTTTTGTGGGTTATGGCGGACGCTGAGAAACCCTAGGATAGTGCCAAGGTTGGGCTAGCTCTAATATCAAATGATGTTGGAGGAGGAAACCCAAACCACAAAAGAAACACAATATTATTGTTGAACCGAAAGAGCTTACAAATATGACACTTGGAAAGCATGCAATACCGACAAACAAGCACAAAAAATAAAAACAATAAAAGATATCCGTGGGAGACGACGAGGACGGAGACTGCAAGGCGGTGGTATGAGAGGATTGCGGTGGCAGCAACAACAGGAGAAGGCTACGATGGTCAGGGGAGTACTGGACAACTACGGGGAAGAGCAGAAGGGTTGCAATGGGTGGGAGGAGTGCTGGACAGCTACGGGGGAGGAGCAAACGGGTTGCGGTGGTTGGACACTGGACAGCTACCGGGGAAGGGTGGGAGGGGTTGTGGTGGTTGGATGAGGGCAGGACGGTGATTGGTAGCAAGAAGGAAGGAACGGCAGTGACTGGAATGATAGAACGACAGAAGAAAAACGGACGTACGATAAGATAAAAGGCTCGTCGAGGTCGAGCTATAGCCGGAGCACCACTCAGACCCTTGGAGACGGTCACCACCTAGGATGAAGGACAACCGGAGTACTTCCTCGCCTTCGGATACAGTCTTCGAAGGGTAAAACAGGACATCGGTGGTTGTCCAAAAAGAACGCTATAATTTTAAGCAACAAAAGACCTCCCATAAGCAAAACAACCCCTATATACAAGAGCGATTATGACTTATATTAAGCAATGCTTTTAATTAAGAAATGGAATATAATAGGCAAGGATTTATAATAGGCAATGTTTTAAAATAAGGAAGAGAATAAAAATAACAAGAATAGGCAAAGTTTATAATAAAAAAAAATGATAATAGGCAAAGACTAATAAGAATAATAGAAATTCAAATTGGCAAGTGCTAGCAAGGAAAGATGAGAAAAGGAAAGAGGGAATAGGAGGAAAGGAAAGGAGGGAAAGGAAGAAAGGGAAAGGTAGGGAAGTAAAGAGGGAATATGGGAAAAGGAAAAGAGGGAAAGGAAGAAGGGGAAAGGGAAAAAAGATCTAATGAAAGCCATGCTTGGCTCAAATATTCCAAAATATTTATAGGCAGAAGGTTGGTCAAATTCAGCATCCTCATCAATCATGTGCCCTCTTGAATTCTGTATTTCCAAACTCATCACACAATCCTTCAATCCTACCTTTATTCCTAAATTATCTCATCCATTCCAACCAAAATCTTTGATTGCATCTCATTTGTCCACATCCTCCACATCACAACAAACTTTAACCTGAATTATTGATGATCACTCCATAGTCAAATAGTCATTCCTCATGAAAAATAAATATAAAATTAGCACCATTGCTCAAAACTTTAGTGAGGCATGGCAAACTTAGTTCCAAACTTAAATCCAATTAGTTCAGGCTGAAAATGGGCATGAGTACCATCACTTTACCCTTGTTTTTTAACTAATTGAAGAGCAGATTATCCATCAGTGCACATGTAACAGCACTCTACAACAAAAAAAAGTTGTCAAAAAAGAAAAAAACTTGCATATAATGAAAGCCGTGCTTGGTATAAATATTCCGAAATATTTTGTTGGGGGAAGCTATGTTAACTACAACATTCTCATTAGTCATATGCCCTCTCAAATACTAAATTTTGAAACTCATCAAACTATCATCCAAAGCTATCCAAATCATCTCATCTATTCCAACGAAAGTCTTTCGAAGCTTCTCATTTGTCCACACACATCCTCATCATCACAACAAACCTGAAACTAAATCACTCAAATATATTTTCGTTGGATAGACACCAAACAAAATGGGTATGTGTAATTCAGCATGCACCAAAAAAATAATAGAATCATAGATGTCACCCTATAACAAAGCTGGTACTAACGGGAACAATTCCAAGGTGTACTACCTTTGGGAAACTAAGCATGATATTTAGCCCATTGCTGCCATTTCTGTCAATCCAAATAAACTCCACTTAAAATAATAAGCTTTCAAACTCACCCAAACCAATAGCCGTCCTTCAAATTCTATGCACAATGCTACCACCGAGAAAATGATTGTATATTTCAAAACGCTGAAAAATTAAGGAGAAGGCATAAATCTAAGCACCACTAGAATAAAACCATGATTCATAACTAAATATAGAGGCTCTCGATTCCAAATCAATTGCAAATTAGCCTTCTTTATGTGATCCTAATCAATCTATTACGATCAGAAAAGGAGTTAAATCTTATACCAAAAACCATAGTTCAAAACTGTGTCATATGAGAGGCTCATCTCAGCACCTTCAAAAATTTTCGTCATAAGGTGTGCGCATTCTGGCCAATCATATGAAGAATGCGCCTCATAATATGTTCAGCACGTCTCACCTAAAAATTAAGAGGCATGTATTCCATATTTAGGATTTAAGTTGCTTTTTGAAAACTATATATATATATAGATATATATATATATATAGACACACACACACACACACACACACACACACACACACACACACACACACACACACACACACACACACACACACACACACACACACACACACACACACACACACACACACACACACACGTGTAGATAGATAGATAGATAGATAGAAATAGATATAGATATATATAATTAGAAGAACACCCTTTTATTATGGAAAATTTTGACTTTTTATGTATCATAATAGTGAGAATAGAGTTATATATCCATTGTTTATATTCTTGGAGAATTGTATCAGAAAGCTCATTTCAAACCAAATTACCCCTAATGGGGGATAAAGTCCTACACTGGCATACTGCATTTTGAAGTCAGAGTATGTGCAATGGGTTGAACATATTCAAATTCAAACTTGATTCTAACCTAATTCAAACACAAATTTGACTATTTCAGCTAGAACAAGGTTCAAACTAATTCAAACCTTGTTTGAAAAAGAATTGAATCAAGCTCAAACTTTGTTAGAACTGGTTTTAATTTAAATTGAGAGTGGGAGTGAGACTTATTTTATTAATCTTTTTTTTTTATGTTCTTTAATATCCTATCTTATATTTGATATTTGACCTACAATTCTTACTTTATAATTTGATGCTAGGAAGTTAACATGTTACTTTTACTTCATATTTTGATATTATAATAATACATCCTATGTTGTGTAATTTGTTGATTTTGATTTTTATATCTCAAAACTTTTTGAGCGTTCCGTCGTGTATTAAAGATTAAAAATGCATCAATACTCAACTCAATAAATTTAAATCTTAACAAGTATCCTATCAACAACTTTGTATCATATGACAAGTCAGTACCTACCAATCATGCCCTTTCTACATCATTAATGGAGTTTCAACTCTAAATAACAATTATGGCTTTTAAAAATTTCAATGGAAATGTATCATCAGGGAAAAAATTTATGCCCTTTGAAGAAATGACAACTACAAAATCACTAAACTTCTAAAAGGAAAAAAGACTAGTTGGATGCAAGTAATTTTCTCCACTAAAAAAAACATTAATGAAAGAGTGACTAGGTTCACAGCTATATGCATGACTAAGAGTTTCACTTAGTCTTATAGAATATACTATAAGAAGACAATTGTCCCGATTACTAAACTCGACTCTATTCATGGTTTTTATCCCTTGCAAAAAAATCTAGACTGGCCAATATGAAACTGATGATAATTTTTTTTTCTTTTTTTGAATGATGACCTTGAAGAGGAAGTCTATATGGCGTTGTAAAAAGTTATAGCCACCCCAAACAGACCCTAAGTCAAGATTCTCTTGCTCGTGCAGTACCTTAGCGAGGGCATCACATGAGAGGTGTTTCAAGTGCTACAACCTTGTCTTGCCTAGGCACGTACACAATCATTTTGCTCACGTTTAATCACATAGGGTAAGCATTCCGAATAATTTCAAAATACTACGGAAAGCCGCATGATTTTAGAAATAATTAATAAAGCTATATAAGCTTATTGTTGCTACTGTTCTTACCATAGAGAAGAAGCAACTTAATAATTCTACCCCCCCCCCCCCTCCTTCACCCACCCAACAATTGATCCTACCTTTTCGTCCCCTTCTACTTCAGGTATCGTCATCCATGTTTCAATGTACTGTTGTGAAGCATGAATGCAAGGGGAATGCTGAGAAGGCTTTCTCCGTGCTCTTCAAGAATTAACGATTCCATTATAAGTAAAATAGACATAAAAAGGAATTCATATCATCTGAACAACCATAGCTGAAATAAAAGAAGTTTGAAGAACTGATGTCGCCTTCAATATCAATAGTTCAGCGTCAATATTGCAACAAATTTTGATTGTATAGCGTAAACGAATTAAGAAAATTAAATAAATCATCAGATTCTCAGAACATCGAAATTATTGAAGTTAAAATGATAAACATTGTTAGGATGATAACGTAACACAAACGGAAAATATTGAAACCAAGTTTCTCCAAGGATGTCAACCAATAGACCCAAATCGTAAGTTAATTAGAACATTACGTACTTCCTACTAAAAATAAAAACTAAAGAAAAACCAAGTGGATACCTTCCAAAACCCCTTCAATCAATTTTATCAAATCCAAGCAAATAAAAACCACGGAGAGGTAAGAACCGTGTCAAATAGCTGGAAAGTTCAACAAAAAGGCCACAATAGTAAAAGAAACAGACAGAAAAAGCATTACCTGAAACACGAGCTAGAGATTGGAATCGAGATATAAGGAATAAGATGCAAGAGGGAGAAAGTGAGAGAGAAGAAAGGGGGTTGGTGATGTATACCAGCTGCTGCCAACAACCGTGGCCCCGCTTCATTGCCCTGGTACCTACTTTTGGCTTTCAATCTTACTTCCGCTAGGGTTTTTCTCTCTCTTATCTCTTCTCCATCTGAGAAGAATTGATAGGTGGAAATGAGGCTTCGCATAGGGTTCCCCATCATTGCCATGAGGTGGCGGTAGATACGGTCTCGGCAACCAACCGAGAGAACAGCGACGGCCGAACCGACACTTTCTATGCCATGTTGGATAAAAGAGACGACTTTGCTTGCATCTATGTTTTATGTTGCAATAAAAGCGGGAAGAAAAATAATTGTTCGATTGAGGAAATTCGGTAGTGTTTGGTTTGTTGTTAATAAATAAATGAAGGAGAAATATAAATATTTAAAGTGTGGGTGCTTAGTGATTGATCGTTACGAAGTCATGCATTTGAATCACTCATATTGCTCTTGTATCTGACATTCTACAAAAAGACAAAGCAGTAGCATTTACATACATAGCACAATTATATTATGTATTTATGTATCTCACGCCTAATTTTTCATATTTACACATATCACTTAAATCTTTAATATCACGTCAAAAATAGCATTATCGTCATTTTTAAAAGTGAAATGCATATTTTTATGCATAAGTTAAAAACACTAAAGCGCTATGTATGTAATCTGATACGGAAGACACTCAAGTGTGAAAAATATAATTCTTATGTATACACAAACTAAAATAACTAGATAAGCCGTGTTGATATCACTTATATATAGTATGATACGGAAGATAATAAGTCATACAAGCTGTGTTAATCTCACTTTTTAGTCAACTTACAAAAAATATTCACCCATCATCCCTTGAGTTATTCCATGCAGAGTAAGATTCTAGTGCTAGAAATGAGCTCAGTGGCACTTGAAACCAAAATGTTGGCCGGCGTAACCACCACAAACTATGGTGTGGCAATGTCACAGCTGACGTGACCACGCCACCCATGACCTTGGCGCCACCTTGAGCAGCGTTTATGCACCATCTGTGGCGTAACCACGCCTGCTTATGGCATAACCACACCGCACTTCCCGAGAGAGCAATGTAATTACATTAGGGGATTTGCCTGGTAATGCCTTCATTACTCCACCTCCTCCCGTTTGATTTTGAAGCGCCAACTAATCCCACCATCGGTCTTCACTCCTTATATGACTCCCCTGCATGACTCGAAACATTAGAATTTGATCATTCGTCCTCTCCTTCTTTGTTTGTTCTTCACTCTGATGCTTCTGTTCTCATTTACTTTGTTCCCCTCCAGTGTTCTTCAACTTCTCCACTTTAGGTCTTCTTGCACTTTTTCGCTTCACTTCGTCCTGCACTTCTTCAATTATTCTTCTTCACTTCTTCATGTTCTTCTTCTTCTTCACTCCACTTCACTACCTCCTGCTATTCTTCGGTTCTTCTTCTTCTTCTTCTTCTTCTTTTCTTCTTATTTTCTTCTCACCACAACACTTATCTCTTTCATTTCTTCGTCTCATATTCTTGGTCGAACTCTAAAACCACTACATTCTCCTTCTCTCTTCATGCATATTTTTCATGTGGATTGCTTATGTGAAGTTTATCACAAAGGAATTTTATTTATGTGATCTCTTTATGTGAAATTAGTTTGCATACATGGTTTATTTAAGAAAATTGTTTTCTTATGGTAGTTTATTAAGAGGTAAAATTATTTCTCATGTGTACTTTTCCCATAAGTTCTTTCATGTAAAATGCTTGATTTTATGTTTAGTTTTCACCATGTAGAATTCATTATTTAGTTTTCTCATCCACATGTAGTTTGCCCCATGTGAAGTTTTCATTATGTGAGTTCACTATGTATTTTTCCCATCCATGCATAGTTTACTCTACTTGTAGTTTTCCATAAGAAATCAATATGTACTTTCTCCTTCCATACATAGTTTATGTTATATGTAGTTTTTCATAATAGAAATCATCTATGTGCATTTCTCCATTTATATGTAATCCTCGCCACATGGGAATGCCTTCATCTTTTCGGTTGGCGGGTTTCAAATGCCCCTCCTGATGAAACCATTGAGGCAAACGGTGGGATTAGTACAACTCTGTCTTTCAGGTTTTTAGCTAAGAAAAAGAAAGGGTAAATTTTGCTCTTGCATTCATAGGGGTAAATCACGAAGCACTTGATCCTATGGGGATTTTCTCCAGCACAAGATCCCTAACCAAGTTCCTCTAACATCCAGACCTAGGGGCCTCTAGGAAGGAAGAGCAAGAGTTTTTTTTTCAAAGATTCACTTATGTGATGGTTGCTCGAAGTCTTCTCTTTGCTTATCCACACTCTGACTCCTCTAGGAAGAAGCTCTCCTTCCTCCTTAAGAGAGATGATGCTTTCCTACTTCCATCAGAGAGATGAAGCTCTTCTTTCCTTCCAAGTGCAAATTCACCAAGAAAGCTCCCTCACGCACTCAAGGAATGATGGAGGAAGAGGAAGAAGAAGTGGGAGAGGAGATCTCTTATGGAAAAAGAAGAAGAAGAAGAAGGGGTTGCAGGGAGAAAATCCTTCTCCTTAACTTTTTTTGAATCTCTTCACCTCAAAACCTTCAGGAGAACAACTTAGTTCTAAGGAAGAAGAATGCTCCAACTTTCTAGAGAGAAAATTAGACCAAATGAATCTAGGGGACCTAGTAAAAAGAAAAAGCCAACCCCCTCAAATTTCCCTCCCTCAGTGCCTAAAATGGCGTGCTCTTCTTTTCTAAAACCTTCTCCAAAAATCCACACAAACCATCACCTTTATCTTCCCCATGCAAATATTTCCATAACCAAGGAATCCTGCAAATTTGGATGTCTAGGGAGGTGTATCATGTGAAAATTGAGAGAAAAAGTGAGTGCAAAAAATGGTCTGATACCCAGATGTTATGGCCTTAGCGCCTACACACTGGACTTGGCGCCTACTTTCTACATTATCTGGTTTGGGATAGGATTTTGAAGCTAGTTTGGGTGCCTAAGCACTCAGGGTCTAGAGTCTAGGCGCTGGGGGTGTGGTGTCTAAGCGCCACCCCCAAGCACCTATTTTCTAGGCTCTCGGGTTCAAAACTGCATTTTAGGCTGTTTCGAGCGCCTCCTTTCTAGGGGCTGGTGCCTAAGCACCGGGCCCGGTGCTTAAGTACCTACTTTCTAGCTCCTCTGTTTGGAGGCTTCGACGGTTATGCTGGGGCAGGCACTCTGGATTGGCGCCTAGGAGCCAGGCCTGGTGCATAGGCACTAGGAGGTTGGCGCCTAAGCTTCAGTTTGAACCAAAAACCTCATTTTTTGCAAAAAACATCTGATGGAGGGTTTCCTTTATCTGAAAGATATGAGAGATTAAATATGACTAAAATACATTCCTATAACTCCAAAAATGAGCTTTTTAGGGGCATTACATCCAAAATTTCAAAGCCAACGAGCACCTAGAATTACGACCTAGGCACAGTGCTTTGAACCCTAATCTTCCCAGCTTTGTATTGGGAGAATTTTATAGAGTCCTCAAGCTACAAGTGGATACATGTGCACATTATATACTCCCATAACATTCAAAAGAGTGTCCAAACCATTTTGACATCAAAAATTGATGCCAACACTAGGATCTACCGCTAGTCCATATAATATTCCTTCACTTAATGGCGATCCTCGTACAATATTCACCCCAAGATTGTCTAACATCCTAGAAATAATAGCTACTTGGATGGCTAGGAGAGCTATGACTTCTGTTTCATGCACACTAACTACTTCTGAAGTGTGAATCTCTCAGCAAGCCATTGAAAAATATTGGTGACCATCTCTTCTATCAACTGATAAGCTCCTCAAAAGGCTTAGACATCAATAACCCCTCAGCTGTAGCATCTATAATGGATCTCAAAGAGCCTATTAATCTATTGTAAAAGGTTTGAATAATTATCTAGTGAAGTAAGTCATGATGTGGGCACCTCATAAGCAGTTACATGAACCTCCCCCAAGCCTCATAGATTGACTCTCCATCTATTTAGGTGAATAAAGTAATGTAATTCCTGAGCTTGGAAACCTTAGAGGGAGTAAAGTATTTTTGTCAAAAATTTTTAAGCAAGGTCAGTCCAAGTGAATATGGATCCTAGAGTAAGGGAGTTTAGCCACACATTGGCTTTGTCCCTCAAAGAGCATGGAAAGAACCTAAGTCTAACATCATCGCTAGAGTCGCCATTATACTGGAAAGAGGCACAAAGTTTAAGGTAGTTAGCAAAGTAAGGATTTGGGTCCTCAGTATGTAGTGTCCTAAACTGATTATTTTGAACCATGTGGATAAAGGTACATCTCAACTCAAAGGTGTTGGCCTCTACTGCAATGTAGTTGATAATCATGTGACTTTCCTCAACATATAGGTTGACATAATCTCTAAGTTGTTTAATGATATGATCATGAGGGTTGGCCATCTCTATGGGCATGTCAGAAAGTGAATGTGCTCTCCTAAACCATTTAAAGGTTTGGTAAATTTCAGAGTGAAAAGGTGAAAAGTCAGTTTCGATAGTCCTATGCATACACTAAGACAATGCCCATTGATCCTAAAAGCAGACTCGCCAGACTCCAAATAAACACATAATTGCCAAGACCCACACAAATTCATCAAAATCCATCATGCAAAGTAAATATCAAATGCAAAAGAAAGAAAATAGAGTCACGGAAAATATTTTTTGCTTTATTGGATTTATAATTTTTTTGGCTTTTTTTTAGCTTTTTCAGCACCTACAAGAAAACTATCAACAAAGATATGCAAATGCAACACAACTAATAACAAAATAGAAAAATAAAAATAAAAAAATTTCAAATCTAGGTTCTAAAATTTTCAACTAAAGTTCTCTAAGATCATAATGATTATTAATTTTTTTTCCCGACAACAATGTCAAAAACTTGATGGCTTAAAAATTGTCAAGAGATAAGTTGGTCAATCACGAAGTATACATTTCAAGTAATATACGGTATCATAGTTGTGTATCGATCCCACGAGGAAATGAACTAACATTTATTCCGACAAAAAGATCTCTAGTTTGCTGACTTCGGAAACCTAGCTTAGCATGATCACAAAATAATGGTGAATTCCTAAAATTCTAAGCAACAAATATAAAATGAAATATGATATCAAAAAGTAGAAACAAAAGCAAAAAGAATTATAGTGTTCTTTAAGAGAGATAGGTTTCATGCCTTAGTGACTCAAGTACTGTGGTGGTTTATAATTTTTTTAAGTGTTCCCCTACGTGATAGTTGTCAAGCAAGGATAAAATTCTCTCCTTAAGCCTATTTCTAGTTCATAAGAAGAATTATAAACCCATGAAGTTAAGTTTTTCTTGCCCCATGGCATTTTCCACGATTCTTCTAATCCTCTAACTAGGTTGCAAAACCCTAGCTAGAATATGTATATTTTACCAAGATTTTATGGTTGACAAATTATTTGCACTATGTCATTGGCAAAAGTCATAAAACACCAACTATTTTAATATCTTACTTGAATAGATCATAAGTAAATGAAATCTCGAAGGTTAACACAAAAACTTAAAATCATGAAAAGCTTGAAAAATGTATCGGGGAAAACATGCAAGAAAAATCACAACAAAACAAATAACTCTGCATCACAAAAACACGAAATAGACTTATCCATACATCATAGAAAGAACTAAGAAAAACAAGTCCATGTAAACTTTTGTTTAAGAAAAATATAAATGTAAGATTCACAAGAATAGCTTGTTCTCTCCACAACAGTAGGTGATCTCTCTCTCATACAATATGCTCTTAAGAACATGAAGAAAATTAGAGAAGAAAGGAGAAGAAAAATAGCCCTCAAGGTTTCAAACTCAAGCAAAGAAAAAAACCCTAAGGGAGAGCTCTCTCTCACCAAAAGTCCCTATAACCCCAACTTTTAACTACTTAAGACATCCTAAGATCAATCCAACAAGAATGCATATACGGAAAGCAGCACAATGGCAAGAATTTTTCTTACAAAAATGATTCAGTATCTGAGCGTGGGTGCTCTTCGATGCCGACACGAGCACACTATATTAGCTTTAGACAGATGCAAGTGTAGCACAAAGTGAGCGCAAGCGCTTTAACCATGACAATCAATAATGTGGGTGCACTGAGTTGCTGGAACGGACGTGCTGGCACGGCGTTGGTGCACTACTTAGGCCGCAAGGATGCCCCGGCTCACTTATTCAACTCTTTCACTCCAATTTTTTTCATTCTCATTCTCGAAGGGTATCAAACCTGTAACATGTACAAAATATATATAAACACATTTCTCACGCATAATAACATTATAAAACATGCAATAAGTGTGAACTAGCTAGGAATTTATCACATATATCATTCACATCACCAACCATCTTATAAGAGCCTTTCAAGACTCTTCATAAGAAGGCTAATGGTTTACAATGAAATAATCTACAAACACCCAGAGGATCCTTTGTTAATGGATGAGCTACTAGTCGGATTACAGTTATTCTATCTCTGCCCGATGACCTAGTCTTATCTTATCGATGAAATCTCCACATCTAGGGGTTGATAGTAGACTACCAAACCATATATAGATGAAAGATATGAACCTCTTCCTTAGAAAAGTTGGAGTTAGATAGTCAAAGAAAAAAAAAACTTATAGGAGTAGCTAAAGCACCAAAGGAAGTAAGACCTATAGGAAAGATTGAAGTCATCTTAAGCACAGGGGGGCATATTTGAAGTGTGAATATATGTCATCGCAAATGATGATGATTTTCCATAAATGGAATTCTTTGGTGAAATATTTCATTCACTCTCCGGTGAATTGTTTTATTTTCTATATTCATTATGAACAAAAAATGTAAACACTTGCCTTAACAGTAACAAACAAATTTCTCAAAGTTCATTAGGAAGAGGGAAGAGTAATTTGTTCTCAAAAGAAAAAAAATTAAAGCTGCAGATCCTTCAAGGACAACAATCGAGGAACTCACCTTGGATATGCCATATTAAATCAAAAATTAAATATATAATACATAATAGTGATCATTTGTTGAATGAAAAATGAAGGAGATAATGTCAATAATTTACTGCATATGTTTAAAATAAAGTATAATTATAAGGCCAAGCTAAATTCTTGAACAAAAATAACTTATATTTTACCTTAGTAGGATAAATTTTTTATGCTTCAAAGATCTGAAATGTGGAAAAGGGTCACAAAACTTTCAATATACTTTCATTTACATTCCAAAATTGAAACCTGTGACAACTTTCTAGTCCCTCTTCATCTTTAAAGAGCATATAAAGGGGAAGAGTTAGGCTTCATATTGGCAGTTCTCTTTATACGGGCCATCTTGTTATATATGGGCCATTTTGTTGTTAATCTATAACAAGATGGCCATATTAGAAATAAAATTTTTGGGTGATAAAACAATCATATATATGAAACCTGTTTAGCAAGGTCGTGATGATCGAAATAGCTCCCTCATCAAGAAGACATCCCAAACACTTCTTACAAGAAAAAGTGAGTTATCCTAACATCTAAGAGAATACTCTTCGATGGGAATCCAAATATAAAAGTGTTTGGATTCAATGAATGAGAAACTTTCTCTTTCATATATTAATCTGTGCGAAGCTCTAGGAGAAGATCATGAAGTAAGAAAATTATTCAATTAGCCATTTTTAGAGTCTACTTCACTTTCAAGATACTCAAATTTAAAATTATATATTAGTAAAAATATTTTAGCAATATCTTTACAAGTGTCACTGGAATACTGGATTATGTTCCTTTTATATGCTACAAGGATCAGTAATCATGGGCAAAATAGTGAAGTAATAGATTTTTATTCCTATTAATAATATCAAATCATCTTGATTCTTATTTATTATCATCTTTGTAACTAACATTACTTGACCTTTTGACATGTAATTCTCAGCATGACTTTCCATATATGTAATAGAGGATTTATTCCCTTCTTCCTTAGCAACAATACGAATCATGTTCTTGTGAGATAAGTCATTAGTATTATTATTTTTATTTTCATGATATATAAAAGTGATATCTTCTCAACATTTGAGTTGCAAAAGACTATGGTAGCTAAATGCAAGTTCCCATGCCACAGGTCAAGCTATAGTGAAAGTTTAAATATCATCGCACAAACCTTATATTCCACCAAAGAACATTACAAAAGAGAAATAAAATAAAGTTACATGCATATCACGTGATCATGACGACAACTCAAAATAGCAAAAACCACTTTAAAACAATAACAAAGATAAAAAAGAACAAAAATGCATGATGACAAAAATTAATAAATTACACCGAATTATCAACATTCAAACTACATATATCAAAAATAATTTTATATTAATGAATAGAAAATATAAAAAGTACAATCACAAATTACCAAGGACTCCATCTCTGTCATTTCCTTCTGATGCATTAAAAAATATATAATGTTTTTGTTATATAATTTTACCCATTTTTGGTGATATTGCACTTTAAAGAAAGGTATTTTTCATGATTTGTTGCATGTATGATGATTTTAGGTGATTGAAGAGAAAAGAAGCGAAAAGAAACAAATTCGGAGCAAAAATAAGCAAAAAGGAGGAAAACAGATTCTGGCGCCGCCGGTGCCAGAATGGTCTCCGCAAGTGCCATTTTCTAGAGAGCTCTGCAATTATTTAGACGATAGAGCGTTGTCGGCGCCTAATATCAGTGGATTTCAAATTTGAAGAGTTTTGGCGACTTTTTGAAGGGATACCTATGGAAACTCTTGGGATTTCATTGCTAACTTATAAGTAACTGTTTTTGGACGAAAAATAGTGTGTGTCTTGTGTATTCTAGAGAGTCTAGTGTGTTTTGAGTGTTAGGGCTTAGGAGAGAAGAGTGTAGAAGTGACAATTTGAGAGGGATTCGTCTCTAAGGTGTGAAGGAGAAGGAGTAAAGTGAGAGATTGCTTCTTCATTTCCATTCTAAAGAGGGAATTAAGTGTTGCAAAGAATAGAGAAAAGGATTCAAATCAACTTCAAGGGAATTACATTTAGGAAGAGAAATAGATAAGTTGTATTTTCTTTTGTGGTTTGTATGGCTTTTCTTTTATATATAAAATCCATGTTTTATTGTGTCTTCTCTATGAATTCTGAGTAGTCACCTTTATCTTTCTTATTGCATAGAGATGTGATGATGTGTTGATGTGAATTTGAAGTATTTTTAAAGTATTGAAGAAATTGTGATGGTTTTTTTTTTGAACTTAATTTACTTTTTGATTTGGCCAATTAAATGGTTAAAATATGTTGTTGAACATTAACTCTAAAAGGATTTAATGTCTCACAACAACAATGAAGAACCCATTAAATTTTCATGGATGAATTGCACAGTTCATGGGAATTGAGTGCAAATAAATAGGGAAATGTGTTTTGATGGACGTCAAATTGGAGGTGTCAGGGTGACAGTCTGAGATCCCCAATTTGGTCCTAAGATTAGTAACAAAACTCGAAGGTTAACCTTCAGGTGAAGGGTGAGTGAGAGCTCCATAGTGACAGCCGGTATCCTCCCAGCCTAGCCTTAGATTTAGGAACTAAACTTAGAATATGTCAATGTTCTTTTCTTGCTTGGAAGAGGGGGTACTCATTTAAGGGTAAAGAAATAATTATGCTCCTATTTGGCACAATACCATAGATAATTATTCTATATCATCCACACATCATATTCTTGTTGCAACAGGAAATATACTTTTCTTATATATCAGAACCTTTTAAATATATAACATAGTGTGTGTCTGTTAGTTAATTCTGTTTTAAAGATATTAGAAGTAATTGTAGTTTGCTTAATTGTTACTGTTTTCTACATCTTGGGAGTAGAAGTAAACATCAAACTTTAATTACAATTTGAGTATTGGAATTCAGTATTACATTATCTTTAGCCCTGTATTACTTGATATGATACGTATACTTGCGTTGAATGCATGGAATTTACAAAATCATTATAAATATATAAATTTAAGTTCATAAGTTCTTGAAATATTAAAGTCCGGCCCGCATCACCTTCATCTCTAACAAAATTATAGTTTTGAAGCTTTATAGAGAAGTCGTAAAAATTACCTTTCTCATTCCTTTCAGGAGAAGAACACCTCCACTCAATAAACCTTCTAGGATGGTCTCTATAGACTGCTCATTTTAATGAGTAGAGAGATATTCATATGTTGGAATAATAGTGAAAGTAGTGAAGAAGTCATATTCAGTTTTCTAGCTCCCAACTATTTAGTTAATTGAGCAACTTCATCCTAAAGAATCCAGCCTTTTCATGGGTCTCCTTCATTCTCTTCACATGTTCTACCACTTAGAAATTTCTTTTAAAAAACTCTTTATTTTCCTTATAGTCTGCATCAAATATATGAGAAATCAAAATTCTATAATCATTATATGCTGAAACACCTCAACTCACCTCTTATTGGAGTCTCATCTTATCATCAGTTGGTTCCTTCACTCCTCGTGAGGTCTTCTTCACTTGACCTCCTCGGTTTTTTTAACTTTCAGGCTCATCTTTTGCTCTTTGAGTCCCACTAACTTTTCTTATTTCTTAACCAGTACATCATCTTAGCTCATAGTCTCTTCTTTCATTTCCCCACTATTTGAATCAAACTATCTCTTCTCCCTCACTAGAGTAATATGAGCCAGTCCGACTGAATAAGCTCATTGCCATGCAAATGTCATACTCTCCATCAATAGGATATGGTGGCCTTTAGGATCGATGGCCTATTTTGTCTCCGTCAAAGAGCCAGAGCTGAACCCCGAGACAAGGTGAAATGTTCTCAATGAGTATCCTCTCTTAGGATGGCATTCCTGCTTTAAATCATTTATTGTCCTAGTCCTATCTTGATTCACAAGAAAAATTTAACCCTCATTTTAACATTGTCCAAAGGAACTATTATAAAAAGAGTTTTAGGTAGAACCATTCACCTCTTATTCTCAAGTCTAGCCCTCCTTTATCATTTCGGGTGAGTATCGATAGGATGCCTTTTTCCTAAAATAGTCTTCCCTTTCCTTCTGTAATAGGCTTGGCCATTTTTCTTTCAAAGGGATCCTCCACACACCCTTTTATCATAAGGTCTATAAGGTGAGCTGTATGAGCTTCCTCACGATAGAAATGCAAATTAGAATCCTCTTCTTCAATCTCCTTCTCTTCCTCTGCAACATTGTTCATTCACATCTAAGGATCCATAGCTTTAGGAGCCAATAAGAGGATTGTTATCCCTATAATCCATTCAAATAAAAAAAACTCATTATATCTTGTTTACTTACTTTCATGAATAAAATAGAAGGATAGTTAATTAATTGTTACAAAATCATGGAAACTACGAGTTCCATGATAAGAAGAGTTAAAAGCAAGATGCTCATCATTTAAAATTTCTTTCAAGAAACTAGATGAGGCGTATCCCCTAATATCAATCTCTTTCTTCTACAAAGCATAGTAACTTCTATCCTCTTCAATCGTAATCAGAAGGGCATTGGGCTTGTCCCTTTCAAACTGTAGTGGTTTGGTGAAACTCTTCCATGCACTCTTGCTACAAACAAAATTAAGCCTCTTCTTCTAGTCACTTGACATCTTACCTGCCATGCCAAAAAACTTCAAACGATATGAGAATGTTACCATGCCATTGTCCCGCACCTTCAGATTAAAAATATGATGAATTAGATTATTACATAAGAACAACCCCTCTAAGGGAACATATGTAATGATTGTCATCATTAATAACATTACAGTTGATTTGAGCAAGAACATCCAAAAAAATTTAGGTTGTCCTCCATTTCCTTGAACAAAGGAAGCCTCGAGCTTGAATGAAAGTGATCAAGATAAACATATATATCATGCTTATGAATAATATTTGGAGCCTCGTCCCTCCTTACAAGCCTTAGAATAATCATATTGTTGAAGAAAACAATGATTGTGCGTCAGATAACATCTTGTCATTCCTTTATGATTCTTTTGAGGGCCTTTACTACAATAAAAAGGCAATGTTTTTCTTTGAACGATACACCATCATTAGATAATAAGCTATCACGGGAAGATAAAAAAGTGGAGTGCAAGTGATATAGCATAAAGAATGCTTAATTTTCTTAGTCTTTTACATTTATTTTTTGATGAAAATTCACTTTAAAGAAAGTTATCTTGTGTTTTTTATGCAAGTATAACAGTTGGAAAATTTGGAGTGAAGCGGGATTGAAAAGAAGATGAACAGAGCAAATTGGGATTTCACACCACTAGTGCCTAGGCTCCCGGTTCTGGGTGCCAAGGCACTCCCTTCAGGTGCCTTGGCGCCAGCTTCTAGGTGCCTAGGTGCCAGCTCTCTGCACACCAAACTGAGGAGGAGGTGCCTAAGCGCGACTTTTAGGCTCTAAGGCATGCCAGTTTTTCTGCAGTTGCTCAACCAAGAATTTGGATTTATTTTGATGGTTTTAGGCCATTCAGATGGGGATTGGACACAATTTGGGCGGAGGAGAACCGGAAGGAACATCTGGGAAGTGTTGGGAGAAGCCAAGGAAGGTGTAGAGAAGATTAGAGTTTGTAATTTTACCATCTTTCTTGAGTGTTTGGTGAGGATCTTGAGAGTAAATTGTAGAGGTGAAACATTACATCAGAGCAAGGGAGAGTTGGATCCATTGTTGGAAGGAAAGCAAAGTATCGCTTTTACATTTTTTTTGTAATTAGTTGTGACACATAGTTATTTTATTTGGTTTGTGATTTGATGATGGTTTTCATGTTCTTCTTCAAGCTTAGTGAGTAGGTTCCATTTGAAACTCTCTTGTGATGAATGTGTAGGTTATAAATGATGCAAAAATACTTATTGAATCAATCTTATAATTATAATGTGATGGTTTTTACTTCATGCTTCATTTATTATCCAATTAGGTCAATTGGTGTGTTAAAACTTATTGTGAACCCATAATGATCCAGGAGGACTATGACTTTATCAACTAAGAAAACCACATTGAACCTTTGTTGGAAGAAAAAGTATTCCATCAGGCAATGAAATTACTAGGGAGATAGGTTTTGAATGGATTTAACTTGAGATTTTTTAGGGTGACAAATAGAAACATTTACTGAGTTAAAACAAATTTTGTTACACATTCAGAAGAGGGTAACTTAGATTCATGCTCCTATTGTCACTGCTATATTAGATTCTTAGTATCCTATCATACATTTCCACATATAAATTCACAAGAGATTGGTACCATTCAATGGAAAAAGATAATGAATGTTTTAGGATGGAGGTCTGTGAATATTTGAGAAACGATCATTTTGAAAATATATTTTAAAAAGAAGTGGAGTATGAAAATATGTTTGAAGAATAAATTGAAATTGAAGAAAATTCATATAGTAAGAAGAATGAAGATTTGGAGTATCTTTAGGAGAGATTTTAAGTATTAGACACTATGGAAGGTGGAAATAAAAGTTTAATTCCATCTATAATAAAACCTCCTGAACTTGAGATGAAAATTCTCCCTAATCATTTGAAGTATATGTTTTTAGGAGAATCATCTACCCTGCCTAGTATTGTATCTTCGGAGTTAAACGATTATCAAGAATAGAAGTTGTTGGGAATTTTAAAAAGATACAAGAAGGCTTTTGGATGGACTTTAGCAGATATTAAATGAATCAGTCATTCGATTTATATGCACAAAATTTTATTAGATGAAGAACATAAACCGAGAGTTGATCCGCAAAGGAGATTAAATCCAATAATGAAAGAAGAGTTAAGAAGGAAATTTTAAAATGGCTAGATGCTGAAATTATTTATCCTATTTCGGATAGTGCTTGGGTGAGTCCAATACATTGTGTATCGAAAAAGGGAGGAGTGACTGTTGAAGTGAATGAATGTAATGAAATTATACCCACAAGACAAATTAATGGATGGCGAATTTGTATTGACTATAGAAAATTAAATGCCGCCACCCGAAAAGATCACTTTCCTCTTCCTTTTCTCGATCAAATGCTGGATAGACTTGCTGGACACAAGTACTACTGCTTTCTGGATGGATATACTGGTTACCATTAAATACTTATTGCTCCTGAGGATCAAGAAAAGACAACATTTACTAGCCCTTACGGAACCTTTGCTTTTCGAAGAATGTCTTTTGAACTGTGCAATGCATCTGCAACATTTCAGAGATGTATGATGTCTATCTTTAGTAGTATGATAGATAATGAAATAAAAGTTTTCATGGATGATTTCTCTGTATTCGGGACTTCATTTAAAACCTGCTTAGAAAACTTAGCAAACGTTTTGGAGCTTTATGAGAAAATAAATTTAGTTCTGAATTGGGAGACATGTCAATTTATGGTTGAGGAGGAATTGTGCTTGGGCATAAAATTTTTGAACATGGTATGGAGGTCGACCCTGCTAAAATTAGAGTGATTGAGAGATTGTTGCCACCCACTACTGTGAGAGAGGTGAGTAGTTTCTTAGGACACACTGGATTTTACAGGAGATATATTAAAGATTTTTCTAAAATTACTAAACATTTGTACCAACTTCTATAAAATGATATAAAGTTTGATTTTAATGATAAATGTTTGAGTGCTTTCGAATTATTGAAAGAGAAATTAATCACTGCACCTATAATTATTTCACCAGATTGGGAGAAATCATTTGAACTCATGTGTGAAGCTAGTGATTATGCGATCGGAGTAGCATTGGGGCAAAGGCATGATAAAGTTTTCAAAGTCATTTACTATGCTAGTAAAACTCTTAATGAAGCTCAAATTAATTATACCACTACAGAAAGAGAGTTATTAGCTATAGTATTTGCTTTTGAAAAGTATAGACCATATTTAATTGGAGCTAAAAGTATTGTGCATATAGACCATTCAGCTATCAAATATTTAATGCAAAAGAAGGATGTGAAACCTAGACTACCTCGATGGATACTTCTTCTGCAAGAATTTGATTTTGTGATAGTTGATAGGAAGGGATCCGATAACCAAATAGCTGATCATTTGTTGAGATTAGAGTATGATAAATTATCTGAATTTGAGAAGGAAGTTACAAAAACCTTCCCTGATGAACAACTTTATACTATTATGGGAAGAAATTTGCCTTGGTATGCTGATATTGTGAAGTATATTGTAAGTGATATTGTACCACCTGATTTAATAAGGCAACAACAAAAGAAGTTTAAATATGATGCAAGATTTTATTTTTGGGATGAGCCCAATCTATATAAACAGTGTAAGGATCTGATTATTAGGAGATGTGTGCCACAAGAAGAAATGAATTTAATTATTTAACGATGTCATGATTCTGAATTTGGAGGTCATTTTGGTGTTGATAAAACTACTTTTAAGGTTTTACAATCTGGAACTCTTTTTAAGGATGTTTACAAATATATTAAATCATGTGATTGATGTCAGAGAGTAGGTAATATCCCTAGATAAAATGAAATGCCTCTAAATTATAATTTGAAAGTTGAAATTTTTGATGTATGGGGATTAAATTTTATGGGACCATTTACCCCATCATTTGTGAATTTATATATACTGGTTGCAGTTAATTATGTCTTGAAATGGATTGAAGTTATTGCTTTACCTAAATGTGATGCTTGGAGTGTTTCAAAATTTTTAAAGAATAATATGTTTATGAGATATGGAAGGCCAAGAGTTATTATAACTGATGGTGGATCCCATTTCAGGAATAATCAAATTAAGAGATTGGTTGAGAAATATAATATTATTCATAGAATCTCTACTGCTTATCATCCACAGACTAGTGGTTTAGCAGAAGTGTCTAATCGTGAAATTAAAAGAATTTAGGAGAAAACAGTGGATAATCATAAATTAGATTGGTCTGCTCGATTAGATACTGCATTATAGGCTTATATGACTGCTTTTAAAACCCCTATTGGAATGTCTCCTTATGGATTAGTGTTTGGTAAGACTTTCCATTTACCGGTTGAATTAGAGCATAAAGGATATTGGGATATAAAAGATTGAATTTTAATTTGAAAAATGCTGGAGAGAAGAGATTTATGCAATTGAATGAATTTGAAGAGATTAGAAATGCATCTTATCACAATGACAGGATCTATAAAGAGAAAATAAAATTATGGCATGATCGGAAGATATTGAAAAAGAAATTGGAATTTGGACAAAAAGTTTTGTTATATAACACAAGATTGAAGTTATTTCCTGGAAAGCTCAAGTCTAGATGGTTGGGACCTTTTACAGTTGTAAAAATTCATTCTTTTGGAGCTGTTGATATTAAAGATACTGATATTGGAAAGATTTTCAAGGTTAATGGGCATCGATTAAAGCCTTACTTTGATGGGTTTCAACCTGACTTCAAAGAGGTTTTCATTCTGAGTCATCTCGATTAACTGAATGGTTTGTCTGGCTGACGATGTTAAACCAAGCGCTTTATGGGAGGCAACCCATATGTATCTTTGTGGTGTGTTTGCTTGTTTTGTTGTAGTTGTGCTTTTAGATAGTTATTTATGAACCCTAATCACTCCAAAATATTTTTAAAATTGATAAATATTAGATCGAATTGAGATATTGGAATATTTTGGGCCAAACGAAGTTCGGTGAAATTTTTTACCACTAGCGCCGCCAGCGCCCAATTACAGAGAAAAATTGCTGAATTTTAGGTTTGAGCGCCGCCAGCACCCTATCGAGCGCCGCCGGTGCCCAAAACCTATTGACGGTTTTTGGAGTTTTAAAATACGAGTTTTTGCAGTTTTGAGCGGGATCTTCGTCCTTATAACTCCCTAAGCTCCATTTTAGACTTCCAAACTCCAAAAAAAATGAAAACTACAATTCCCAATTCGTATCCCATGGATTCCTACTCCATAAAAACCTCTCGATCTCGCATTTTCAACCGAAGGAAGTTTATAAGTTTCGAGGCGCAGCGATTATTCAACAAAGTGATAATGAAGAGGAGGATTATCAAGGAAAGAGGCTTTATAAATCGAGGTATGGATGATCCTACTACAAGAATTGAAGAGATAATTAATGAAAGACATTGGGAAGTGTTATGTTACACTACCGCTACCGTAGTCATTCCGGTTGTGAAGAAATTCTATGCAAATCTGCACGGGATCAACCAAGGATTCGTCTTTGTGCGAGGTAGGTTTGTACAATTCACTCCTGCGAGAATTAATGATCTCTTTATGATTGAGAATGTACTTATTTGCCACTATACTAATTTTAATGCCACAAGTGATAATATGAATGATGTGTATCGTTATTTGACGGATGAGAATGAAGATCGGGAAGTTAGAGAAAATGGATATATTAGTTTCCCTTCCGCATCTTTAAATCCGGTGTCAAAGCAGTGGCATTACTTTATTTTAGCAAAGTTATTTCCAACTTTAAAGATTAGCAAGGTAACCAAGGAAAGTGCCATTTTGAATTTCTGTATTCAAACTGGGAGGCCGATTGATATTGGTAATATAATTGTGAAATTAGTTTTGGGATTAATTGATCATGGATCTAAATATGGGCTTGGACACCCGTCCACCATATTTTTATTATGTAGTCAATCACAAGTTTCATATAGAGTTGGGAAAAGGTTCTTCTTCCCTGGAGGCCTATTGATCCAACTAATATTTATGACTACCAAACAGTAGGAGATGAAGATGATATGAATTTGCTTGCTGATCAACCAACTCAGACTTCACAACTGATTCAGCCCTATTTTCCTGAAAGCTCCAGAATGATATTGAAGAGGATCAAAAAGTTGGAGAAAGAGGTACAAAATGTTATGAAAGCAATCAATAATATTTTTGATTTATTTGATCATATAGATTGGAGGATGAATGAACAATTTGATCATACTGGTCGGATTGAGATGGGCTTGATTAATTTGATGAAGAAGAACACTGTGATTGCTGAGGATTCATCTGACGAATTCCCATTCCATCCCTTCTACAACTTGTTTGTGCATCAGCAATCTATTAGAGATATTAAAGAGGAAGAAAGTTCTGAGACCGATGTGGAGTGATTATTGGATTGTGCTTATGTTTGATGTGTGTTTAGTTTATTTTGCTTAATTCAGTTTAGTGTGTTTAGTATTTACTTTGCTTTTCTTTGTAATTTGAATTTGGATTTGCTATGCTTAATTTCATTGTGTGTGCTTAGATTTTAGTGTTTGCTTATCGTAGCGTACTTGCAACACTAAAAATCTAAAGAGTTGTTGGTTTAATTTGATGGACATATTTAGTGTTTATGATTTAATGTGGATTTTATTTATAGAAGTATGTTTTGTATTGTTTGTGTAAGAATTGTGTTAGTTATTGCTTGTGTGATGAAATATATGCTTAATGAAGTGTTAAATATCATTGTGGAGGTCAAAACGATTGAAATTACGAAAAAATTTTCAGACCCTGAAAAATTTTTGGACTGGCGCCGCCGGAGCCCAAATCCAGAGAGTTTTAGCATTTTAAATAAATAGAGTGCTGTCGGCGCCCTATCGAGCGCCGCCAGCGCCCGAATACAGTAAAAGGCCGAAAACCCTTTATTTCGTAATTTTGACCCTGAGACCCGTGTTTTTTTTCCATTGATATTGTCTTCCTCCTCCATTCTCACGATTTTGAAAACCTAGGGCTTGCTAGATTTCAGATTTGAAGTGATTTCAAAGATTTTTGAGACCGGATCTACACTTCTCTTGGTAAGAGCTTCACGTTAAGTTAAAAATTTTTTATTTTCACCATGGAAATCTCTCACATTGCTTAGATTGAAATTTTTGGATTTTTGAAGAAATTTTGAGATTTCTTATGATGAAATTTGCTCTTACTTGTTTAGAATAGTATTTGGAGTTTATTACATTATGGATTTGGAATTTATTGGATTTTTTTTGCAATTTTTTAGAAATTCACATGGCTCCAAGGATGAGTAAAGGGAAGAGAAAATTGGATTTTGATGAAGAAAAATTTGTTAATGTTAAAGCGCAATTTTGTTTTAACTCTTACCTTTTAAATAAGAAGTGTGATTAGGATCGGGCTTTTAATAATCCCGATGGATCTATATAATAGTTAATTGCTGAACAGAATTGGGATAGATTTTGTTATTTTACTGTAAAAGCTGTTATGGGTGTTGTTAGAGAGTTCTATTCAAATGTGCCCTGGACTGAAACAGAGTAAGTGTTAGTTAGAAGAAAAATGGTTGAATTTACTCCTCAGCGTATCAATGCTTTTTATCAGACTCGGGAACCATTTGTTTGTGAATATGAAAACTTTGATACTCGAGAGGCGAATATGAAGGAAGTGATTGCTTTTCTAATGGATGGAAGAGGGGAATGGAAAATAAGTCAAAAATAGATGATTAATTTCCCTGCTTCCAAGTTAAATGTTGCATCAAAAGCTTGACACTATTTCATCTCTGCAAGACTGTTACCTTCTTATCACCACAGTGAAGTTACAAGGGATAGAGCAATTCTGAAATATTGTATTCAGAAGATGAAGAAGATTAATATTGGAGCTTTTCTCTTTAAGAACATTCAGACTATTGCTAGAGGCGAGACCACTGGAGGATTAGGACATCCTGACCTAGTTCATACCTTGTGTGTTCAGTCTAGAGTAGAGTTCAACAGTTCTGAAGAGATAATTATTTCGCTGAGACCGATTACAAAGACTATTATTCGTACTTATGAGTCTCATGTAGGAGCCTGAGATGAGAGTAGGAGTGTTGATATTCCTACAACGAGTTATGACGTTCCATTTACATATGAGCCCCCTACATTATTTAATATTATGGAGCACTTGAGATTACAGAGTGCTAGTGTGGATAGACTCCATGTGGATGGATGTGTTTGAGGCCAAAAGTTTTGTGAATGAAGATTATATGAGAAGAAGAGTTGAGTTCGATATTGCCTATCATGACGCTCAGGTCAGATTCATGAGGGGGGAGACTGATGTGATATTTCCTACCTGCCCCAGCTTTACATCGTGTAGACCTGATCATGCTGACCCTACTGATAAACCTGGTGATGAAGATTGGTAGATTGTTTGTTTCTATTTTTGTTTTTCTTCTTGTGTGGTGTGTTGTATTGTTGTAATGTAGTAGTTATTTGCTTTCATGTGATGTGTAAACATGTTGATGTACTGTTATGTTAAAATTATTAAATGAACAGTGTAGTGATGTGATAGTTGTTTAGTATTGTGGTGTTTTGTTCGATGTTCAGATGTCTAAAGTTAATTTCTCTTTACCCATGCAAATGTTTAAAATATTTATATATCACTGTTACTAACTATTTCATGCCTGCTAGTTGTAAATTTTGACTAATACTAGATAGCTGTTGAAGATTTCAAGATCTCAGCACAAAAATGTTAGTTTCTTTTACTCTCTACTGTTTCAAATTTATTGATAAAATTAAGTTTGGGGGAGGGTAGAAAAATATTAACTCTTATTTGTACTCAATTATTATATTTTCAAAAAATATTAACATTAACTTTTGTCAGTTGAACTTCACTCTAGGTAACTAAAAATTTTTATTTTAGTTGAATATTATGGAAGGATTTGGTGAAAGTTTTTAGTAATAAAGGTTAATTTTATAGAGGTAAGATATTTGGTATGAAAGGATTTGATTATAATTAACTATTTAAAGTAAATAAAACTGTATTTTTGAAATATTAAGAGACTTAAATTATTGTGTGTTAAGAAGAGATTGTGACTTTATGGTGAATAATAAGGCTCATACCTAATTATAAAGTAAGGAGATGTTTCAAGTTTGAACATTAGAAAGAGGAGAGTGAAGTTCAAAATCATTATAGGCTATCCAGATATAATTATCCTCATTTAAAAATAAAGAGGGGAAAAGAAAAGAAAAGAAGGATTGAAAAACAATCCCAAAAAGAAAAGAAAAGAAAAGAAAAAGAAAGAAAAATATTTATGAGGAGAAGCTTGAGGAGATGTCTAATAAAAAATTGGCTTCACTTGAGTCACCCTAAAGGGAGAACTTGATTTCAATCCTGAATTTATATTTAAAGTATTAGCCTACATTCTGATGAAGTTTGCATGAACTCCTTTTTCACATAATCTTTCAAGACACTCTTAATGTGACAAATTATGGTTTATCTTGAAATAAATAGAAAGCTAGAACCCTTAAACTTGATTGCTAAATATTCTTATGCCTGTAGTGTTGACCTGAGTTACTAAATTTCTTTCTAAAGTCTAACTAAAATATTCTTTTGAATTAAAAATTTTAGTATCTTACAGGTGAATAGTGCATTGCCTAGAGTTATATTTTTATGTAGTAAATGGATTACTTGAGGAAGAGTAATAGTTAAGTTTGGGGGATTTTGATGCACTAAAAATATATACTATATTTGCTATATAATTTTACCCATTTTTGGTGATATTGCACTTTAAATAAAGTTATTTTTCATGATTTATTGCAGGTATGATGACTTTAGGTGATTGGAACGAAAAGAAGCGAAAAGGAACAAATTCGGAGCAAAAAGGAGCAAAAAGGAGGAAAACAGGTTCTGGAGCCGACGACGTTATTTTCCAGAGAGCTCTGCAATTATTTGGACGATAGAGCGTCGGCTGCGCCCGATACCGCTGCGCCCAATGTCGGTGGATTTCAAAATTGAAGAGTTTTGGTGACTTTTTGAAGGGATGCCTATGGAAACTCTTGGGATTTCGTTCCTAACTTATAAGTAACTGTTTTTAGACAAAAAATAGTGCGTGTCCTTGTCGGCATATTTTTAGGTTGAGTGTTGTATTTTTAAAAAAGGGTCGCCTACAGAAATTGCCGGCGAACTTTTAATTTAATTTAAATAAATAATTTGAAAAGTAGTATTTGATTTTGAAAAATAATTTTAAATTTGAAAATTTTAAGATATGAAATCAAACTGATTTCACATCCCAAATAGTTCACGTAAACGAGCGCCGCACCACAAACCGTGTATCTATCCCGAAGAATAGACACACTGCTTGATAATGGGGCTCGATTAGATAAACTAGAAAGGTTTGTGACATCCGTTTGGTCTGCGAACCAATTTTATGTGCCGACAAGTTCCTCAGCTTAATATGAAAACATTAAACGGGGTTTATATTACACAGGTTCTTTAAAATTCCCTATAAGGGCAAGCCCCTATAGTTAATTACATCTTAAGTGACGGGAATCACCTAAGAAAACTCTCGATAATAATCAATAATTCTGCTCTCAGGATTTTCAAAGTTTAAGTTTTCAAAGGATTGAATTTTGGAATTTCAACAGGGAATGGATCAAGTTTGGAACATTTTGTTTTGGGAATTCAAAGGAAGAAAGGTAGGAGAAATCACAGATTCGAAGTGAACTTCGGTAATTTCCCGACTATCCTATTGTTTGGCTTGAATTTAGGAAAGTCCTAATGTTCATTTAATGTTTTGGTCTTGCCAATTTTAATTAATTAGGACTTATATTTGTATGATAAAATCATACAAATAGCCTCGAAGATGTGAGGGTTTATGTCGTATCGGACGACTACCTCGGAAATCCTAAGACCGATTAGAGCTTAATTTACATGACATGATTATGCAAATGCCTAACGAAAAGTTGAGGATTTATGTTGCGCTAAGCAAACTACCTCGAAATCCTATGGCTTTGTTGTTTAATTCTAGGAATGTTTAGCTGATGTAGAGTTGTTTTGCTGACGAAGATGGCCGTGCTGCCCATTGTGCTCCAAGCTCCTTGTTGTTGCAGAGGTTTAGTTTTAGAAGTCATGAATCAGGAGATGAGAGAAGTGTTTTAGTTTAGAGAAGTTTTAAAATCCAAGTGTTTTTTATGTTTTAATTAAAACAAATCTTAAAGTTGATTATAACAACACCGGTTAAAATCCCACGGTTCCATCCTTCCGGCATCGTTATTTTTATCGGATTCACTTAGTCCGGATGAATTTGCTAAACTCGACTAAATGAGTTCCATACTTTCATTTAGACCGTGGGAAATCCCGTTAGCAACACGTAGGTTACATCATCCGAGGTATTCCCGATCATCCAACGAGAACATTTTAATTTAGTTGTAATTGTAGTTTTGTGTTCTGTTTGTGATTAAATTTTGAGTTGTTTTATACTTTGAAATGTTGTGGCGGTGAATTTTATCTTGCAATGACTTTTAATTTAGTTTTGGTTTCAGTTTTAGGGACTATCCTAAAGGTGTGGGTTTTCATGCAACAGTTGTTTATCATGCAAGAGAAGTAAGTGCGATGCGATTAAAGAAATTGCAATAATGTAAATTGCAATAAAATAAAAGCATACCTGGAGGGTCTTCCCGTCATCCCAAGCTGCACTTAAAACATTATTAGAATATTTAAACAAGTTCCTAGGTAAAGCTAAGGGAAGGGTTATGGTTTTCTACCAAGTTCCTAATCCTATAGCTAGTCATTTCCTATGACGTCTAGGTTCTTATGTTTTGGTTTGAGGACGATTTTCTTCATCAAAGAATAATTAAGTTCAATTGTTCTTATAAGTATCTTATCATATTGAGGAAGTGCTTAAGAAGAATCTTAAACATCTTTTCAATATTGATAGGATTGTTTTAAGTCCGAATGGATTTAATTAATCGAGTGAAGTAATCGTCCGAGAATTCGAGTTTTGTTATCTTGCTCGATGAATCAGGACATTTGAATATCCTATAAGTGAAGTAACACTTCATTTAACGTTACGTTTAGGAGTTATGACAATAAAAGTTTTCGAGGGCAAATGGTGTTCAAATGGTTTGTGATTTAGTTTAATTTCAGTTTACGGGTTTAAATTTGAAATAGTGTTCAAGTTGCTTTATATTTAATTTCTTTATGTCTTAGGTGATTCAATTCAATTTAATTTAACTTTAATTCAATTTGATTTGGTTTAGCTTCAATTTTAATTTAATTTAATTTAATTTAATTTAATTTAATATGATTTAATTTTAATTTAATTTAATTTAATTTAATTTAATTTAATTATTTAATATTATTTTTATTTTATTTAATTAATTTAATTTAATTTTAATTTTATTTAATTCAATATAATTTAATTTGTTCAATTTAATTTAATTTAATTTATTTGATTTAATTTAATTTAAATTAATTTAATTTGTTTGATTTAATTTAATTTAATCTTTAATTTAATTTTATTTTTAATCTTAATTTAATTGAAAATTTAAAAAGAGTTTAATAATTTAACTTTTAATTTAATTTTAATGATTAAGTCCTTTAACATTTTAAAAATTAAATTTGAATTATCATTTTAATTGGGGATTGAATATTATTGAGATGATTAATTTAGGGATTTTTAAATTAAAGAACAAATCTCTTCCTAATAATATCCCCATTTAATAATTCCAATTTTATTATTCTTCCAAATTTAATCAATTATTTAATTAAGGTTTATTTTAATTATCTTCAAATTGTTTAGTAGATTTCAACCCTTTAATTATTTGAATTTCAATCATCCAAATCAGATTAAGATCAAATATTTTACTCTTTAATTTTATTAAACCTAAAGTTTTATTTAAGGGTTAAAATTTTAATTACCATTTTGCCCTTCAAGTTTAATAATTTCATAACTCACTAAATTGAGCTCAAATGAATTTGAAATTTTTATGTGACTTCACTCATATGATAAAGACATGAGAGGAGAAAATGTGTTTTTTCTGTATTTAATTTATTTATGTAATTATTTTTGGTAGAAAATAGGGATTTCCAAGGAAAATTTAATAATATGACCAATGGAAAGTTTCTGTCCTTAAGAAAATTATGGGACATTCCTAATAACCAGAGGACCACTTGGACCAATTTTGGTGATTTTTTGAATTATATTATTTTTATTATAATTATTTTAAGTTTTGGAGTATTAATTAATTTAAAAATAAAATAAAGGTTGAAAAATGAATTTTATATTTTTCAAAAATCCCTCTAATATCAAGGAAATCAGAGAACTAATCGTTACAATTTTCTGATTTTTTTTTGATTTATTAGAATTATTTTAGTGGAAATACTAGAAAATGTATTTTTTTTATTTTAAAATTACCTTAGGGCTTTAAAATTTAATATCTCATTAAATAGACCTAAGAAAAATATGGGATTTGTTCCCAAGTGATTAAAATTCAAAATGTGACATTTTGGTGAATTTTATTATTTTTATGATTTTTATTATTTTTTAATTATTAAAATATTAAAATAATACAAAAAAATCAACTTTTTTAGAAAATTGAAATTTTAATTTTCTTAAATTCCCCTGATATCAGAGAAGCTCCAAAACCAATTTGGTGAATTTTTGAAAGGTATTTTGAAAGTTATGAATTCTTGAAATTCAAATTGATTAAATGGATTAATCAACCCATTTAGTAAAGCTAACCAAGTCCAATTGACTTCAAATTTTTATGGTGGGTTCCTCTGATCCTAAAGGTCAGTGGAGAATTGATTTCAAGTCAATTTGATGTATGATTAGCTCTAGTTAATTAAGGAGCTATTTTGGGTGTTTAAGCCAATTAGGGTTATTCTAAGTGAATTAATTCAAAACCTATTTTTCCTAGGGTTCTCTGGTCATAAGAAACATCACCAAATTTTCTTAGAATTTATTTCACAACATGCTAATTATTGGATTTAAAATACTCAAAACAGCAACATGAATTTGAAAAATCAATAACTTCTCATAGGGATGGCCTCTGACTTTGGAAAATTCAGGGAATGTTCCCAAATTCAGAGGCTTCAAAAGCCGTATGGTCTCATCCCATGGTGAATTTCCTATATGCATGGAGAATTAAAACAATGCAGAGGGGAAATAAATCATTAAAAATAAAATACTTGATGAAATTAAATGATTTCTTTTCCACATTATTCTCCTCTCGTTCACCGAGCAAGAGGGTATTTTTATTTTATTTTTCTGATTTTTCTACACAAAGTTATGGGTTTTTGAAGTTTAGGGAATTAAATAAATCAGAAAATACCCTAATTTTCTATTTATCCACGCGGCGCCGCGTCAACCTCGACAGCTCCGAACGCACACGCGTCGCTCTCTGATTCGACGCCGCCATCCGACTCAACGCTCCAGGGGCCCGCTGTATCGTTCCGTCTCCTCATCAAGCGCGATCCTGGCCGTCCGTCCGCGCGTGTATTAAATGAACGGCATCCGTTCATCGTCCCCAAGCGTCCTCACCCGAGAGCCGTCCGTCTTCTAGGCCTAAGATCTCACTCGATACTTGACCAAATTGAACGGTCTTATGCTCTATGGATTCATCTCGAGAAGACGAACACATCCATACAGTTTATGTGGCATGAAATTGACTCAATAAAAATGGAGAATGTTCAGAAGCTCGGGAAGAAGAATGAGGCCATACCTTTGCTCAGATAAGTGTGGCTTCGATCTGAGGATTGTGTCACCTTCGATTGGATTCCAGCAAGCTCCAGATGAAGTCTCCTGGTCTGGTGAATTGCCTAGCTATGAAAGTGACCACAGCCGATCACAAAGCTTGGAGGCTGGAGCAAGCTGGGTGGCCCGGAGATGGGGCTTTCGGTGGGAAACTTCTCCTCTTGGTCCGGTGAAGGTGTAGGACCAGTCGATTTGAGGATTGGCTCACCGTGGCAAAGTGTCCCGGTTTTGGGTGAAATTTCGGTTGAGAAATTGGATTCCGTCGGTGGGGATTAGGGCAAATTGACACCTGGGATCAACTCGCTCAAAGTATGGAGTAGGGTTTGGAACAATTTTGGCGAGTTTCGGCAAGGTTTGTGCAACTCTCTTCCATGGCCGTGAGGGGGTCGGGTTTAAATAGAGGTGGCTGGAGAGCCTCGCGGGGATGGCCGAGGGTTGGGATCGGCTACTGCGGGCATGGGAAGAACGACTTATGGTGGCCATTGAGCATGGGGCGGCTCGAGCAGGTGGAATTCCAAAGTTTGGCTCCTCCCGAGGTCTCGGCCATGGTGTTTTCCAGCGACCCAGTGGTCGGCTGGCCAGTGCACCGGTCACCATCTTGTTCAGGTGGGTCAGGGCTGGGGTTTAGTGTAGGCAATTGGCAAATGCCATGTGTAAAAGGCTTGGATTAGAATGGAATGGGAGAGGGCTAATTTTGGCTCAAATTGGTCAACCCATCCATTTGGGCTAGGTGCACCACCCAAGGCTTGGTTTAGGCTGAAGAGAAAGTGATTTGGATCAGCTTGATCAGTGGGGAAGGGTCACCATCCAAGTAAAACTAAGCTTTAGCATGGTTTAGTGGAGTCATGGAAGTGGCTAATCACTCTTAAGAGAATATGGAAAGGGCCTCCTCCTCTTGCCATCTTGGGTATGGTGAGGTGGAAAGTAGATTCCATGGCTCTCATGGCTTCCATGTGGCTCATGCATGGCTTCATGGCTCATCTTTGGCTCGGGAAAAGTTAAGTCAATTTCATGGAAATGGATTTAAGAAAAATTTTGGTATTTTGATGGGAATTTGTATGGGGCTTAATTTGGAATGGCTTTATGATGAATTTTCAAACTTAGGGATTGATTTTAATTAAGGGTATGATGAGAAGAATTTGTCATATGGGCTTTAGTATGAAATTTGGGCTTTTAGGAAGGTTTCATGTAAGTGGGCTTTTGGTTTAAAAATAGATTTATGGATAGGAATTTTGTGAAGGATTGGGCCAAACAAATGTTGGGTTTAGCTCATGGATGTGTCATGAGTGATTTGAAATGAGTTTGGAATGATTTGGGTTTGAATTGGGTTGAATGTGGGCTTCTTTGGTGAATGGGCCAATATAGGTCAAATTGGGCTAACTTGGGCCAATGTTGGGCCAGGGTTGAAATTGATGTAAAATAAATGTTGGGAAATGTTTATGGGAGTGTTTCAACGAGGTTTTGGCTTTGGTTGGGTTTTGATTTTGGGGTTTGGGCTTATTTGGGTTAGGTTTGGGTTTAGATCAAAATTGGGCCTTTTGGTTTTGGGTTGAATTTGAGTGGGGTTTGGGTCTAAATTTTGGGCAAATCATGTTAAGGTTTTGTTTGTGGGAATGTTAAGGAAGGTTTAGAAAAGATTTGGGGTTAATTGCAGTTGAATTGGGTTAGTTTGGGTTATGTTTGGGTCATGGGTCCAGATTGGGCTTTAAGGCCAAAAGTGAAATTGGATCCAAATGTCAATCAAATTGGACTTTGATTTAGTCTAGATTGGTGTTGGGAATGTTGAATTAAAGTTTAGAATTGAATTGGACCATAATTTGGGTCAATTGGGTAGGTTTGGTTTGACATTGGGTTCACTTAGGGTTAAAATGGGTCAAATTGGGGGTTTTGACAAAAGTAGGGTAAATTGACAAAATTGGCCCATGGTTTAGTTGAACAAAATGAAATTGGGAATATTTGGGATTTTCTGGAATTTTCTGGGAATTTTCTGAATTTTTGGATTTTTGGGTCAAGAGGGGTATTTTGGGTATTTGGAGGGTATTGGGAGGTATTTTTGGTATTTTTGGCTATGAATGATCAATTTGAGTAATTTGGGAATGTTTGGGATTGATTTTGGGGAATTTTGGGTGATTTAGAAATTTTGGAGGATTTCAAAGGTTTTGGGTAGGCTAGGCGGGTGTAGGGTCCCGGGGGTCAAAAATTGAAAATTTGGAAAATTGAAGATTGGGTGAATGTAAGTGGAATAAGATCATTTTGGTTGAGCCATGAAGCCATATCAAGCCCATATGAGCCATGAAGGGACTCATTTGAGGCATCCACTATGTTGTTCCTAACCCTCTTAGCTAAGGGCTTAGGGGTTAAGGACCATCCATGTGAATCACCTCTATGAGTCAGGAGGTCAAGTTAGGTATGGGTGTGGTTTTAGGAGGTGTGTGAAAGTGTAATGTATAAATGTAGTGTATGTGTAAGTCAGCCCTCACCAGACCAGGCCACCCGAGGCGATCCTAAGGCCAAAGAGTCCCATAGGAAACTCATCCTTTAAACCTCCACATTTGATTTCAACCCTCTAGGTGATTAGGGGTCCACAGTCAAGTTTGTGGAGTTTGTAGGGAGTTAAGAAGTGGTTTGAATTTCTAAGTGGTGGGTCCCAATTCTAATCCTCTAAGATAGTCAAAGGAAAAGCCTAAGGCTAGATCCTAAGTACTAGAAAGAAGAAGAGAAGACCTCATCAAAAATGAGGTCAACAAATGGACTCCAATAGGTGTGGTGAGCCGACGAGCACACCGCACGTATTGGTGTTGACCGAAGCGATCAACAAAACCAACACGGATGCCCAAGTGACAAACTTAGGACGAAGTCGAAGAATTCTCGCTTGGGGAGTGTCAAGTATATCTACGAGACTCGGAGATTCCCGAACTCTCGGCGGGGAAAGGAAAATGAGGTGAATTCCAAATCACATGATCTGGGGGAATTTCAATTTAGATTTTATTTTGTTTCAATTTAAGTTTCGATGTGTGAGCTTAGATTTTAGTTTGGAGTTTCAATTTAGATTGAAGTTTTGTTAAGATTAATTTGAAGGGATTCGAACTTGAAATGAAAATTGGAATTTTGTGGTTTTAGATGTAACATCTTCAACCTCAAAAGAAAATTGAATTGATTGGATTGATTCATTACAATGAGGAGAGATCTCAGAGCAATGCGGTATTGGATGTAAAATCCTTAACCTCAAAAGTTTGATTTTGATGTATTTCATTGCAATAGGGAAAGAATCCTAAAGCAATGCAGTCTCGGATGTAAAATCCTCAACCCCAAGAATTTGGTTTTGATGTATTTCATTGCGATAGGGAAAGAATCCTAAAGCAATGCGGTCTCGGAGGTAAAATCCTCAACCCCAAAAGTTTGAATTTGAATTTTGATGTATTTCATTGCGATAGGGAAAGAATCCTAAAGCAATGCAGTCTCGGATGTAAAATCCTCAACCCCAAAAGTTTGTATTTGATGTATTTCATTGCAATAGGGAAAGAATCCTAAAGCAATGCAGTCTCGGATGTAAAATCCTTAACCCAAAAATTTGATTTGATGTATTTCATTGCGATAGGGAAAGAATCCTAAAGCAATGCAGTTTCGGATGTAAAATCCTCAACCCCAAGAATTTGATTTTGATGTATTTCATTGCGATAGGGAAAGAATCCTAAAGCAATGCAGTTTCGAATGCAAAATCATCAACCCCAAGAATTTGATTTTGATGTATTTCATTGCGATAGGGAAAGAATCCTAAAGCAATGCAGTCTCGGATGTAAAATCCTCAACCCCAAGAATTTGAATTTGATGTATTTCATTGCAATAGGGAAAGAATCCTAAAGCAATGCAGTCTCGGTTGTAAAATCCTTAACCCCAAGAATTTGATTTTGATGTATTTCATTGTGATGGGGAATGAATCCTAAAGCAATGCAGTCTCGGATGTAAAATCCTCAACCCCAAGAATTTGATTTTGAATAGTCATTGACTTTGCAAAGATTTGTAGTGTTGATTTGAAAAGTGTGGAATTTTGGTGTTTCGAGAATTCCATGAAAGTTGTAAAAGACTTTCATGGAAGGAAATAGATTAGGAGGGAATATGTAGATGCTACATATCCCATTCAAAAGAGTTGATCGGAAGTTGCTGGTTTGGATTGGGTATAATCCCTCGCCATCAGATTCGATCCGTGTCAATGGAATCAACCGCTTCCATCCCAGACAAGGGAGAGAATAGAACAGATTGGATTTCAGATTTGGAAGGTTGAGTTTGAACTCGATTGAGATTTGATTTGAAATTTGGAAAGTTTAATTTGAACTTGATTGAGATTTGATTTGAAATCTGGAAGATCGAATTTGAATTTGATTGAGATTTGATTTGAAATCTGGAAGATCGAATTTGAATTTGATTGAGATTTGATTTGAAATCTGGAAGATCGAATTTGAATTTGATTGAGATTTGATTTGAAATCTGGAAGATCGAATTTGAATTTGATTGAGATTTGATTTGAGACTTAGAAAGATTGAATTTGAATTTGATTGAGATTTGATTTGAAATCTGGAAGATCGAATTTGAATTTGATTGAGATTTGATTTGAAATTTATGTTCATTTTGTTTTTCCTTTAATGATTCAAATTTATTTTATCGTTTATTTAATGTTCATGTGAATTTGGTGTTCATCATTTTTAGATTTTTAAGGAAAGTTTTCTTTTATTCTTTTTTTTATTTCTTTTCTGTTCTTTGTTCGAAGTTCATTTAACTTTGATGGCGTTTCCCAGTCAATTTGCACAAAAGAGGTGAAGACAAAAAATGTGACATGGTCACTTTCATTCCAATCATGTTGAAGATACATCATACAACTCGATCTGGAATACATCTCATACAATCCATGTAGACTCAAAACGGACTATGTATGGTCTTTGTCGATCCATCCAAAAAAGGTAACTGTCAGAAATCCATGTCTGAATAGTGAGGTACATGGTCAATAACATCACCTTCCAAGCCATCCTTGGCAAGGATGCCTTATGGATGTACGTTGGAGGTGTGATATTTTCCATGCAACTCACAACTCGTAAGGCCGGAGGCTCTCTAGCTCCGGGTCTGGCTGGAAGTGGTAAGGTGTCTTCCTGTCGTCCATTCTTCTGAAAGTGACTGAGATCCGCTTCACTGGTACTCCAGGTATGCAATGTTTAGCGACATCTGCTCCGTTGCCCTTCAGTATCATAACGGAACCTACCAGTAATGGTATCTTTACTGGCCCTCGGAACTCACCTGAGCCTGCTATCCGGAGGTCAGATCCGAACATGATATTACACTCGTTCAGGAAAGAAACTGTGCAAAAAGGTCTGATGAAGTCGTGGTGATCTATGTACGAGGGTATGCAGTCACCCTTCTTGTAAATGTTAATAATGCAGCTGTTGGGTATGCAATCTGCTGGCAGTACCCTCCATGTTATCAATCTTTTTACCATCCTTTTAATGACTAATGGCATTGGATCCACCTGGCCATGACGGAGTATTCCGGTGGGTTTCCTTTCCGTCCTCCGCGAAGTTGTAGCGAGCATCCACATTGTATTGTAATTCTACCTTTCCACGGCATCCATCTCCGGGGTTACGAGTAGGTGTTTTCTCTTAGGCGGCTGCTCGGCCCATTCTTTTCAAATCCGGATACGGTCCACGATTTGTTGTTGTTCGTATTCGAGAACACGTACGTATGTAGCTCGAGGCCTTCTAGTATATTGATCCTCCTGCCTCGATTCTCTCGAAGTATTCAAAAGTTTTCTTCTCGACATTCCGCATTCTTTCTAGCTCGTATTCGGAATAATCCGCAAATGGCGGGGCACAGTAACGTATTGTGGAATATACGGCTCGATCCCTTCACGTTCTCCCGCATACCTCGGCTCCTCGGGGATAATGTCCGTCGGGACATCCTCGGGGTTGCTTCGCAACAAGGTTATGCATTGCGGGTGGTTCTATCCGGTGGCGTTGTAGCCTTCTTTCTTCGATCTTCTTGAGATTTCCCTGGTCTCTTCGTTATCCTAGGAGCCGGCCTCCTTCCTTCGAGTACACGGTGAGCCGGCGTCCTTGAAGTATATGTATTGGCAGTAGCAACTGCCTCGTCGCGCTGGTCCGCTGCTAATTTAGTTAACATATTGCGGATACGGCGATTTTTATTTCTTCGCTGAGTTGTTGTGAGAGTAGCTCTTCGTACTTCCTGAATTTCTGTGGGCGCGGCGCTGACAAGTCTGCCCTCTGCTGTAGCGACTACAGACTTGATTCTCTTGTCTTTCTTCAGTGTTCGTTTTCGTCTTCTTGCTGCTAGATTGGTGGCTTGGGCCACCCACTTTCATTCTTGTCGGCCGGGCGGTTCCTCTCGATCGATCGGGACCCGAGTCACCTTCCTCGTATTGCGAGGCTGCCGGTGCGAAGTCCGAGTCAATCTCGATTATTGCTCCATCTTTCACCCTCTTTTCGTCGAGTGCAAGGCTTACGCCATTTCTAAAGTTTAGGACCAACCGCCCGTTCGACATTTCCCTGCGAAAAGACAAGGAAAAGGATCAGGGGTTGTACTAAGAACAAGAACATTAAGAAAATATTTATTAAAGACATTTTTTTTATAACTTTTATATTTTTAAATTTAACAGGAATGAAATGGGATAAGTTCAGGAAAGAGATTTTGATTTGGAAAAGAAAACAAGGAAAACTTTATTATCATGATTTTATTTATTTTAGCACATTTTTTTTATTTTTGGGTTCGGACCCAGTCATAAGTAATTACTTCACCCGTGCTTCTAAGGATGAAGAATTCATTCCTTCGAAACATCAGGTAGAGTAATACTTCTTCAAGTATCGTCCATTGATAGGAAGCATATGTCGTTCTCCTTGGCAATTCACTAGGCCGGTAAGAGCCTCACGAGTATACCGCTTCGACCACAAACGACCCTTCCCGAGTGGGTTCAAATTTTCCTCCTATCTTGCGGTGTGCAAGGATAGGACTCTTGAGAACGAGAACTAAGTCACCAACTTTGAAGGTTCTTGGGCGGACCGGTTGTCATGGGCTTGAACCATCTTAGCTTGGTATAGTTCTAAATTCTGCTGCGATGCAAGTCTTTTCCCTTCCAGGCTTTCCAATTCTTCTAGTCGTAATTTGGCATTCTCTTCTGTCGTGATTTTGTTTGCGACTGCAATTCTGAGTGAAGGAAGCTTGACCTCTAAGGGTAACACTGCCTCGGACCCATACACCGGAAGCGTAAGGTGTAGCTTGAGTAGGAGTTCTGAAGGTTGTCCGGTAGGCCCATAAGGCTTCTAATAACTTCTCGTGCCAATTTCTCTTATTATCGTCCAAGGTTTTCTTTAAGATTTGAACGAGAGTTTTATTAAAAGCCTCAGCCAGGCCGTTTGCTCTTGGGTAGTAAATTATTGAATATCGCCAGTCGATTCCGTGTCTCCTGACAAAATTGTTGATTTGTGTGCTTCTGAATGCTGACCCATTATCCGAGATGATCTGCGCGGCACTCCGAAACGATGAACAACTTGGTTCTTGAAAAACTGTAGCACGTGGTGTGCTTTCATTTCTCTAAGTGGAACTGCTGCTGCCCACTTGGAAAAGTAATCTGTTGCTGCAAGAATGAAACGATGTCCTTTTGAAGATGGTGGTTCTATTGGACCCACAATATATGTGTCCCAACATTCAAATGGCCACGACGCAATTGTCGGATGTAGCACATTTGGAGGTTGGTGTAGAATCACGCCGTGCACTTGGCATTGATGACAGCTCTTGGCGATTTTCATGCAGTCGGTCATCATCGAGGGCCAGTAGTACCCTAGTCTTTTAATTTTCATTTTCATCTTCGGACCCGACTGGTGAGCGCCACAGAGTCCTGAATGCACCTCTTTAACAATTTCACGGGCCTCGGACCCTCTTAGGCACCTTAGCCACATTTGATCGAAAGACCTTCTGTATAACGTGTTGTTTACTAATGCGTAGGACAGAGTTCTTTTCTTGATCTTATGGGCTAGCGACCTATCGTCTGGTATTTTTCCTGTTTGCAGGTAGTCTATTAATGGCTGTCGCCAATCTTTTGTGTTTTTACGTCCTGCTGCTATTGATCCTTTTCCTTTTCTCGATTTGTGTATTGTGTCTATGTCGAGTCGTGATAGGACCCGACATCCGTGAGCCGACACTTCCATCGATTCATCTTGCAAGCAGGCAAATTCTTTTGCTGAGACGAGCTAACGCATCTGCTAAAGCATTTTCTTTTCGGGAATTTTGTAGATCGTCACATTCGGAATCTGTTCCAACAGTCTGTATGGCATACTTGGAAGTATTGCTCGAGTCTTGGCTTTAAAATTCATACTTGTCCAGCGATCCGTTGAATGATTAATTGCGAATCCCCGTAGATGTTGATGTCCGTTATCCCCATTTGAATAGTTAATTCCGGTCTCGTTATGAGGGCTTCGTATTCCGCTTCGTTGTTTGTACACGGTTTTGTCGAGTGGTAGGAGTATCTTAACATCCCCCGCTCGGTGTTATAAAGATTAATCCGATTCTCGCCTTACGGGCACTATCACTTGCGATTCTTCGTCTTTGTGTCTTGAAGATGCTCCGTCGAAATATAATTCCCAACGTCGATCATCGGGGTCTTCTAAATTCATTATTTGTTCATCCGGCAAATCGTCATTGAGAGGAGATTCGCCGGCAAAGGGTGTCTTTGCGAGGAAGTCTGCTAGGACTTGTCCCTTTACTGAGCACGAAGAGGCACGAAAGTTATATCAAATTGCAATAATATCATTGACCATCCGGAAAGTCCGTCGAAAGCGTTGGACGGGTCATCAAGTATTGCAATGGATTAAATTTCGAGATCAGGTTGACCTTATGAGAAAGCATGTAATGCCTGAGCTTTTGAGCGGCGAAGATCAGGGCCAAACAATGTTTTTCAATTGCGGGATACCTTATTTCCGTCGGAAGTAAACGACGGCTTAGGTAGTAAAGAGCATTTTCTTTACCCTCATCATTGACACAGGCTAACGAGGCTCCGAGAGAGTCGTCTAAAGCCGCGGTATAAAGTATCAGTGGTCTACTTGAGACTGGGGCTGCTAAGACAGGAGGTGTCATTAAATATTGCCTAATGTCCTCAAAGTCATTCTGGCATTTTTCTTCCCAAATAAATTTGGCGTCCTTTTTAACTAATGCTGAGAAAGGCTGACACCTACCTGACAAGTTTGAGATAAAGCGTCGAAGATATGCCAGCTTCCCTTGAAAAGATCGTAGTTGCTTTAAGGTTTTGGGAGGCGGCATTTCTAAGATAACTTTAATCTTTTCCGGGTCGATTTCAATTCCACGATGTCGGACAACGAATCCTAAGAATTTTCTGGAGGTGACGCCGAAGGCGCATTTTAAGGGATTCATCTTAAGGTTAAATTGTCTTAATCGTTCGAAAACAATTCTCAAATCATACAGGTGGTTTTCCTTTACTTTGCTTTTGATGACCACATCATCCACGTAGCATTCGACTTGATTGTGGATGAGATCATCAAAAATTCTTGTCATCGCTCTACGGTATGTTGCTCCTGCGTTCTTCGGTCCGAATGGCATCACCTTGTGTAGCAATATACTCCGATCGGCGTTCTGAATGCTGTAAGTTTTTCATCTTCTGGAGCCATTTTTATCTGGTTGTATCATGAAGATCCATCCATGAATGAGAATATTTCATGTGTTGAGGCAATGTCGATCATTAATTCTGGGATATTAGGGGGAATTCATCCTTTGGACATGCCTTGTTTAAATCTCTAAAATCCACACAAATTCTGATCTGATCATTCTTCTTTCTGACTGACACTACATTGGCTAACCAAGTCGGGTATTGTTCTTCACGGACAAATTTAGCGTCTATTAGCTTTTTAACTTTAGCTATGACTTGTTGTTCGATTTCTAGACGCATTCTTCCAGGACCTTGTCCGGCGGGACGAAGTAGGATCCACTCCTAGCTTATGGATCGCAACCTCCGGAGCTAACCACGGCATCTCATCGTAGCTCCAAGCAAAACGGTCTTTAAATTTCATTAATAACTTGATTATTTCTTCGAGTCTTCTTTATTGAGTAAGGAGCTAACAAAGGTAGGTCTAGGCTCTTCGTTAGTACCTAAGTTAACTTCCATTAACTCATCTATTGTAGATTTAATCTCTTCTTCGAATTCTGGTGGAGCGTCTCCAATTTGTAAATCTTCAAGTTCTTCTGTAGCTTCCATGCAGTTTTCATTGGACTCGCAAGTGACAACCAAGCAAAATTCAGTATCGTCAACTGATCCTACTGTGCCGAATCCGAGACCATGCTTTGAATTGGGTGGACGACCGGAGTTATTCCATAATTTTTCAAAACATTGTGATTGACCTTTTGTCCATTTTCGAGGTAAGAAACCACGCTGAATTAAATTTTGAACACAGGGAGAGTACCACTCAAAAGGTAATTCCATTAATTCTGATGAAGTGACATCTTCAAATTGTACATTATTTTCAGTTTTGGAGGAAGAAGTACCACGGTAGAATTTGGTTGGCTTTGCACCGCCGCTACGTACCTCTTTGACCACCATACCCTCGATCTTATTAGAATGGATCGGGGTTAGGGTCATAGTATGTACATAGTGGTTAATCTTCTCGTACATCGATTTGTATTCTTCGTTCTTCTCATCTTCGAGATAGATCTTGAATTGCGGCTTCTTCCGACTTATTGTCGCTGCTTCTTGTTCGATTTCTTTCTCTTCTTCAGAACTCGTCTTCCCAATCAACATTGATGGTTGGCTTCCTCTCGTCCAGTCGTCCTAACGTCTCTACCACGACCTCGTCCCAGGCCTCGACCTCGGATGCGAGTTGTGGAGAAACCTTCACCATCTCGCCGTAAGGGAGTGGTGAGTGACTGTTCGACTAGAACTTCAAGTTCTTCGTTGTCTCGAACTTTCTTCGCTTCATTCGTTATGGTATCTCTGGAGAAGATTGTTTTCTTCGGAGGTGCATAATAAGCTGCATCTTCATGGATTCCAATTTCATGTACGGAGAATGGTTGTAAGTCACCTTTGATGTAATGTTCCCCTCCATCGTAGTATTTGATGCACTGATGTAGGGATGATGGTACCATCCTGTTTTTATGTATCCATGGTCGGCCAAGTAGAGCGTTGAATGACATTTCTGAATCAATTATGTGAAATTTTGTGGTTGTCTTTGCTAAGTCACCAGTCTTCATTAGTAGTGTTATTGATCCGAGGGCTCTTTCTCCTTTCTGGTTGAATCCTCTTAATAGCATCTTGTCTTCTTCAAGCTCGCGAGCATCAATTTCCAAATATGCTAGTGTTCGAAGACTCATTATATTGATTGATGCTTCTGGATCCACCAATACTCTGGAGAGTGTAACTTCCCTATTGTAACTGAAATGTACAACGGTCGGTTGTGATCTGCTGTGCCGAGTAGTAGGTCATTGTCCGTGAAGGTAACACCTCGCTGTTCCTTTAACGAGCAAACCTCATCTAAGGAATCTCCTGCCATTTGAGCTAAGCAAATTTCCGGATCAATTAAGGCCTTGATCAGAGCTTCTCTAATCTCCTTTGATAAGATGAGAGCGTCGTATATGCTCAGTTTGGCCGGTAGTTTCCTAAGATGGGCTAGCACGTTGTAGTCTACTTTACTTTCGTGTGTCTCGGCTTCTTCTCGAATTGGTATTTCTTCTGCAGGGTTGGTTCTTCTTGAACAACCACTGCTTTCCTTTGTCCTTTGGACCCATTCTCGGAGGTAGAACTCTTCCACTTCTTAAGTTAACTTCGTAATTTCTTCGAATCTAGTGTTGAGCTTGCGGTGTTTCTTCTCGAATAGGAATGACGGAGTTCTTTCGGATTAGCTTCGCAGTCCGAAAACTCTAACTCTATTGTGATTGGAGCTCCTCGAAACTCGCGAGATAGATTCGTTGCTTGTTGAACTCTCGTAGCCTCCTTGATGGATGTCTTCTTCGTCATTGTGATCGTCGAGATTGTGTATGATTTGAGAATTGTCGTTGGTATCAAAATCGATGTCCAGATTGTCGCTAGTTACGTAATCGTTAGAAACAGTCAAAACGTAGCCAACGCCATAACCCTTATCATTACAAGATCCCACCCGAGTGAGCAGATAATCATACAGAGTCAGAGGTTCGAGAGATTTCTCCCCCGAATCCGAAACAACTATCCTAGGATAAGCAGCACCTAGCCTAGCCTTAGAAGCCTCGGTCCTCTCTTCTTCATCGATTTCCTTCTTTTCTTCAATCGTCTCTCGTTGAGGTGGTTCTTCTATCGCAAGTGACAGTGTCGGCTTAACAGGTTTCGAACTCTGAATTGAGGCTCGCAACGAAGCGGTTTGGATGTGATCCAAAATCTTCTTCGAAGACTTTGTCCAAGCAGTAGTCCATCCATCATCAGTTGCATAGGGGTCTATTGGAACAATGAGATCAGTCGAGACAACATTGACGGAACCTCCTTTCTAGGGTTCCTTCATGTACTCCTTCGGGATTATTATATTCCCTTTCCGAAGATTGTCGTTGAGCCAACTTTTGAAGGTAATACAATCTTCTATCTTGTGTCCAAGCATCCGGTGGTAAGGGCAAAAGTTGGGATCTCCTTTCTTGTTGACTTCTTCTGGTCTCTTAGGCTCGGCGATTGAAAATCCGGAGTCTTCATCGATCGCGGAACATTTTCGGCACCGCCTCATTCTTGAACGGATACTCCTCGCTCGAAGCTCCCTTAACGTACGTTGCGGACGAGGCGAGTTGTTCATACTCGTGGAGATGATCGATAGCTAGGTCGGGGTTGCTCGGTAATTCGTTGAGGTTGCTGCGGCCGTTCGACGATATTTGTATCGGTTGCTTGCCTTTGTCGGCTAGCTGCAACAATCCCGGATTTCTTTTCAAAAGTATTCACAGGCTTTTGCTTGTCTGTCTTGTCGGCGAAACTTAATTGCTTCGCCTCCTCTTGCAAGCTTCCGGCCTTGCTTAACAACTTCTCGAAAGTCTTAATAGTAAATCCCTTAAGGAGAAGTGCTATCGGGCCGTGAATGCTTTTAAGTAAAATGCCGACTGCATGCTGTTCTTGTAGTTGTGGCTCACACTTCATACTTAGGTTCCTCCATCGAAGTATGTAATCCACCAAAGTTTCGTTCGGCTTCTGCTTCTCTACCACTAAATCACCTATAGTGATGTGGTGCTGAGCTCCGACAAATCGCTTGATGAAGAGGTTCTCTAGTTCTGAGAATGTCTTCACCGAACCATTCGGTAATTCTGCATACCAATCAAAGGCGATCCCCGACGAGTGCGCTGACGGATTGTTGGAAGAGTAATGCATCACTTCCGCCGGCATTGCAACAACTGGCACGAAAATGTGCAACATGCTGCCGAGGGTTCCCGGTTCCATCAAAGGTCTTGAACAGAGGTGGTATGAAGCCTTTCGGGTATTGGACAATGTCAAATTCTTCAGGGTAAGGTCTACCCGTCCGAATGGATGTCCCGCTCTTTGACTGTGCTAAGGCTTCTCTCACCTGTTGTTCCACCAAGCTCTTGATATCCTTTTCAGGAATCATGCTTTGTGTCGTATCTTTCTTTAACTGCTCATCTCCGTTGACGGATGTAATCTCCTTTCCTCCGTCTACAATGTGAATGACCTCTGGGGGTGTCTCTCTTTGGGGTTGCACTTGACTCTGGAGAGTGGCTAGGGCTACAGCCATCTCTTCCATCCTTTTTGCCATTTGGGCGATCATATCATCTTTCTCTTGAAGCTGCCTCCTCATTACTTCCGGCTCCTCTCTTTCTGCGGCTGCAGGAGCACCTTGTGAAGCTGACGAAGCTCGTGTTTCGACCATGTTGATTTCTGCATACTCATCGTCCATGAATTCCGACGAATCAATATCATCTCCAAATTTCTCTTCTCTTTCCTTTGCTAATCGTCGAATATCAGTCCTCAACTTTTCCATGGCATCCTCTAGCGGTCCTTTCTGCGAATCCTTGGAGTTGTCGTGTGATAGCTGTCGGGTCCCCTTCTCATGAGTCCCCTTTACTGTAGTAGCACTTTCTTCGGATTCAAGTCTCCTGACGAGACTTTCCTTTTCAGTTGTTGTTTCGATCTCAACTGTCCGAGTAGTGGGACGCCATACCATCCTTCTAGCGACGGAAGGTCCAGGACCGGATGGTGCTGTCAGCGAAATGCCTGGAAGGTGGTATCCTCCCTAATCCGTAACCACCGAAACAACGATAGGCGGACTAACCTTCATCCTTTTATTTGGCTTTTCTGGAACGATGGCAGGTTCTACTCGTGGCCCAAGACGGGATTTGACTGGCACCCGCCCTATCCTTCTTAGAATTTCTGATACAGGGCACTTTTCCTTCTTTGCTAACTTCTCGATCACGATCTGCGAGTCGGGCAAATGGTGTGATCCTGGCCCTTTTCTTCTGTCGTCGTTGTAGTATGCGGGTCGAGGTAATGTAGAAACAATTCGCGGACATTTTCCTCGTCGACTGCGACGGAAAGGGGTGGAATCTACTTCCTTCCAAAAGGGTGTATCTTCGGACAATGGTATGTATTCGGGTAGTGGTGTGTACTCGGGGATTTCGGGATTTCCTCCGGGAAAGCAACTTCGACGGCTACGGCCTTCACGGCAATCTTCCTACTTCGTTCCTTCTTTGGGTCCGTGTTAGTGATGGAATTCTTGAGTCGGACTCGATTTCAAAACGAAGGTCTCACGGAAGGTCCGTACCCTCCATGGTAACGGGTTCACCATAGTTACGGATTTCCTTCCCCTTTAATTTGGCGAAGCCGGGGTAGGTGCGGAGACAACTAGACCGGTGGGGGTAGCAACAACGGTCCTTTTGTGGACGGCGAGTACTCCTCTCAGTTGGAATCTTTTGCAGGGGAGGAAACTCTTGAGTTGACCTAAGGTTGAACTCGATCAACGGCTCCTCAGTTTCAGATACTTTGTTTGTCAGCGCGAAAAGGGTAACGTCGGTGATCTTGACATTTGTGTTCTCGAATCCTTGTCCAAACCGGATGATCCCATTGTCGGGCAGCTCATCCTTGTAAACGACGAAAGTCCGATCCATTGGTGAGGAGAAAATCAGCTTTGGGGCTTCCATTTACGCGGGTAGATTCGATTGTCGATCCCAAGTTATGCTTCTTCTCATCAGGACGAAAAGAAAGGAATCAAAAAGAGTCCGAACACATTCTTGTTCATGCAGTTATAAGAAGGAGTTATTTGTTAAAAGAGTCATTCATTAGAGGGTTTGTTTATTTAGAATGGAATGTTCAAAGGTGTAAAGAAGGCAATGAATCCGATTCAGAGTTGGAAAAGGAAAAAAAAGCCTTATGCAAGACTTCTCGACTCGAAGGATCACTCCTAAACTAACATCTATTGGGGGTCCACCCCACCTCAGAAATGAGGTAAAAGGATCTCGGAACCTCTCTGTTTAGGGGTGTCTAAACAGTGGCTCCTAAATCCGAGAGAATGTTGGCTATACTCGTTAAAGGTAGAAATGAACATAGTATTCCAACGGAAAGAAGGGTAGCTTGATCCATTAGGGACATGGATACACTACCGATCTTCGAAAGCAGAATTGTCTGATTAAAAAAAATGGAGAGAGGAATTGTCCCCAGCGGAGTCGCCAGAAATTGTCGGCATATTTTTAGGTTGAGTGTTGTATTTTTAAAAAAGGGTCGCCTACAGAAATTGTCGGCGAACTTTTAATTTAATTTAAATAAATAATTTAAAAAGTAGTATTTGATTTTGAAAAATAATTTTAAATTTGAAAATTTTAAGATAAGAAATCAAACTGATTTCACATCCCAAATAGTTCACGTAAACGAGCGCCGCACCACAAACCGTGTATCTATTCCGAAGAATAGACACACTGCTTGATAATGGGGCTCGATTAGATAAACTAGAAAGGTTTGTGACATCCGTTTGGTCTCGCGAACCAATTTTATGTGCCTGACAAGTTCCCTCGCTTAATATGAAAACATTAAACGGAGGTTTATATTACTCAGGTTCTTTAAAATTCCCTATAAGGGCAAGCCCCTATAGTTAATTACATCTTAAGTGACGGGAATCACCTAAGAAAACTCTCGATAATAATCGATAATTCCGCTCTCGGGAATTTCGAAGTTTAAGTTTTCAAAGGATTGAATTTTGGAATTTCAACAGGGAATGGATCAAGTTTGGAACATTTTGTTTTGGGAATTCAAAGGAAGAAAGGTAGGAGAAATCACAGATTCGAAGTGAACTTCGGTAATTTCCCGACTATCCTATTGTTTGGCTTGAATTTAGGAAAGTCCTAATGTTCATTTAATGTTTTGGTCTTGCCAATTTTAATTAATTAGGACTTATATTTGTATGATAAAATCATACAAATAGCCTCGAAGATGTGAGGGTTTATGTCGTATTGGACGACTACCTCGGAAATCCTAAGACCGGTTAGAGCTTAATTTACATGACATGATTATGCAAATGCCTAACGAAAAGTTGAGGATTTATGTTGCGCTAAGCAAACTACCTCTAAATCCTATGGCTTTGTTGTTTAATTCTAGGAATGTTTAGCTGATGTAGAGTTGTTTTGCTGACGAAGATGGCCGTGCTGCCCACCGTGCTCCAAGCTCCTTGTTGTTGCAGAGGTTTAGTTTTAGAAGTCATGAATCAGGAGATGAGAGAAGTGTTTTAGTTTAGAGAAGTTTTAAAATCCAAGTGTTTTTAATGTTTTAATTAAAACAAATCTTAAAGTTGATTATAACAACACCGGTTAAGATCCCACGGTTCCATCCTTCCGGCATCGTTATTTTTATCGGATTCACTTAGTCTAGATGAATTTGCTAAACTCAACTAAATGAGTTCCACACTTTCATTTAGACCGTGGGAAATCCCGTTAGCAACACGTAGGTTACATCATCCGAGGTATTCCCGATCATCCAAGAGGACGTTTTAATTTAGTTGTAATTGTAGTTTTGTGTTCTGTTTGTGATTAAATTTTGAGTTGTTTTATATTTTGAAATGTTGTCGCGGTAAATTTTATCTTACAATGACTTTTAATTTAGTTTTGGTTTCAGTTTTAGGGACTATCCTAAAGGTGTGGGTTTTCATGCAACAGTTGTTTATCATGCAAGAGAAGTAAGTGCGATGCGATTAAAGAAATTGCAATAATGTAAATTGCAATAAAATAAAAGCGTACCTGGAGGGTCTTCCCGTCATCCCAAGCTGCACTTAAAACATAATTAGAATATTTAAGCAAGTTCCGAGGTAAAGCTAAGGGAAGGGTTATGGTTTTCTACCAAGTTCCTAATCCTATAGCTAGTCATTTCCTATGACGTCTAGGTTCTTGTGTTTTGGTTTGAGGACGATTTTCTTCATCAAAGAATAATTAAGTTCAATTGTTCTTATAAGTATCTTATCATATTGAGGAAGTGCTTAAGAAGAATCTTAAACATCTTTTCAATATTGATAGGATTGTTTTAAGTCCAAATGGATTTAATTAATCAGGTGAAGTAATCGTCCGAGAATTCATGTTTTGTTATCTTGCTCAGTGAACTAGGACATTTGAATATCCTATAAGTGAAGTAACACTTCATTTAACGTTCTGTTTAGGAGTTATGACAATAAAAGTTTTCGAGGGCAAATGGTGTTCAAATGGTTTGTGATTTAGTTTAATTTCAGTTGACGGGTTTAAATTTGGAATAGTGTTCAAGTTGCTTTATATTTAATTTCTTTATGTCTTAGGTGATTCAATTCAATTTAATTTAACTTTAATTCAATTTGATTTGGTTTAGCTTCAATTTTAATTTAATTTAATTTAATTTAATATGATTTAATTTTAATTTAATTTAATTTAATTTAATTTAATTATTTATTATTTTTTTAATTTTATTTAATTAATTTAATTTAATTTAAATTAATTTAATTTGTTTGATTTAATTTAATTTAATCTTTAATTTAATTTTATTTTTAATCTTAATTTAATTGAAAATTTAAAAAGAGTTTAATAATTTAACTTTTAATTTAACTTTAATGATTAAGTCCTTTAACATTTTAAAACTTAAATTTGAATTATCATTTTAATTGGGGATTGAATATTATTGAGATGATTAATTTAGGTATTTTTAAATTAATGAACAAATCTCTTCCTAATAATATCCCCATTTAATAATTCCAATTTTATTATTCTTCCAAATTTAATCAATTATTTAATTAAGGTTTATTTTAATTATCTTCAAATTGTTTAGTAGGTTTCTACCCTTTAATTATTTGAATTTCAATCATCCAAATCAGATTAAGATCAAATATTTTACTCTTTAATTTTATTAAACCTAAAGTTTTAATTAAGGGTTAAAATTTTAATTACCATTTTGCCCTTCAAGTTTAATAATTTTATAACTCACTAAATTGAGCTCAAATGAATTTGAAATTTTTATGTGACTTCACTCATATGTCAATAAAGACATGAGAGGAGAAAATGTGATTTTTCTGTATTTAATTTATTTATGTAATTATTTTTGGTAGAAAATAGGGATTTCCAAGGAAAATTTAATAATATAACCAAGGGAAAGTTTCTGTCCTTAAGAAAATTATGGGATATTCCTAATAACCAGAGGACCACTTGGACCAATTTTGGTGATTTTTTGAATTATATTATTTTTATTATAATTATTTTAAGTTTTGAAGTATTAATTAATTTAAAAATAAAATAAAGGTTGAAAAATGAATTTTATATTTTTCAAAAATCCCTCTGATATCAAGGAAATCAGAGAACCAATCTTTACAATTTTCTGATTTTTCTTTTATTTATTAGAATTATTTTAGTGGAAATACTAGAAAATGTATTTTTTTTAATTTTAAAATTACCTTAGGGCTTTAAAATTTAATATCTCATTAAATAGACCTAAGAAAAATATGGGATTTGTTCCCAAGTGATTAAAATTCAAAATGTGACATTTTGTTGAATTGCATTATTTTTATGATTTTTATTATTTTTTAATTATTAAAATATTAAAATAATACCAAAAAATCAACTTTTTTAGAAAATTGAAATTTTAATTTTCTTAAATTTCCCTGATATCAGAGAGGCTCCAAAACCAATTTGGTGAATTTTTGAAAGGTATTTTGAAAGTTATGAATTTTTGAAATTCAAATTGTTTAAATGGCTTAATCAACCCATTTAGTAGGGCTAACCAAGTCCAATTGACTTCAAATTTTTATGGCGGGTTCCTCTGATCCTAAAGTTCAGTGGAGAATTGATTTCAAGTCAATTTGATGTTTGATTAGCTCTAATTAATTAAGGAGCTATTTTGGGTGTTTAAGCCAATTAGGGTTATTCTAAGTGAATTAATCCAAAACCTATTTTTCCTAGGGTCCTCTGGTCATAAGAAACATCACCAAATTTTCTTAGAATTTATTTCACAACATGCTAATTATTGGATTTAAAATACTCAAAACAGCAACATGAATTTGAAAAATCAATAACTTCTCATAGGGATGGCCTCTGACTTTGGAAAATTCAGGGAATGTTCCCAAATTCAGAGGCTTCAAAAGCCCTATGGTCTTATGTCATGGTGAATTTCCTATATGCACGGAGAATTAAAACAATGCAGAGGGGAAATAAATCATTAAAAATAAAATACTTGATGAAATTAAATGATTTCTTTCCCACATTATTCTCCTCTATTCACTGAGCAAGAGGGTATTTTTATTTTATTTTTCTGATTTTTCTACACAAAGTTTTGGATTTTTGAAGTTTAGGGAATTAAATAAATCAGAAAATACCCTAATTTTCTATTTATCCACGCGGCGCCGCGTCAACCTCGACAGCTCCGAACACACACGCGTCGCTCTCTGATTCGACGCCGCCATCCGACTCAGCGCTCCAGGGGCCCGCTGTATCGTTCCGTCTCCTCATCCGGCGCGATCCTGGCCTTTCGTCTACGCGTGTATTAAATGAACGACATCCGTTCATCGTCCCCAAGCGTCCTCACCCGAGAGCCGTCCGTCTTCTAGGCCTAAGATCTCACTCGATACTTGACCAAATTGAACGTTCTTATGCTCTATGGATTTGTCTCGAGAAGACGAACACATCCATACGGTTTATGTGGCATGAAATTGACTCAATAAAAATGGAGAATGTTCAGAAGCTCGGGAAGAAGAATGAGGCCATACCTTTGCTCAGATAAGTGTGGCTTCGATCTGAGGGTTGTGTCACCTTCGATTGGATTCCAGCAAGCTTCAGATGAAGTCTCCTGGTCTGGTGAATTGCCTAGCTATGAAAGTGACCACGACCGATCGAAAGCTTGGAGGCCGGAGCAACCGGGTGGCCTCGAAGATGGGGCTTTCGGTGGGAAACTTCTCCTCTTGGTCCAGTGAAGGTGTAGGACCAGTCAATTTGAGGATTGGCTCACTGTGAGTGTCCTAGTTTTGGGTGAAATTTCAATTGAGAAATTGGATTCTGTCAGTGGGGATTAGGGCAAATTGACACTGGGGATCAACTGCTCTAAGTATGGAGTAGGGTTTGGAACAATTTTGGTAGAGTTTCTGCAAGGTTTGTGCAACTCTCTTCCATGGACGTGATCGGTCGGGTTTAAATAGAGGTGGCTGGAGAGCCTCACAGGGATGGCCAAGGGTTGGGATCAGCTGCTCCGGGCATGGGAAGAACAGCTATGGTGGCCATTGGGCATGGGGCGGCTCGGCAAGGTGGAATTCCAAAGTTTGGCTCCTCCCGAGGTCTCGGCCATGGTGTTTTCCGGCGACCCGGTGTACGGCCGGCCGTGCACTGGTCACCATCTTGTTCAGGTGGGTCAGGGCTGGGGTTTAGTGTAGGCAATTAGCAAATGCCATGTGTAAAAGGCTTGGATTAGAATGGAATGGGAGAGAGCTCATTTTGGCTCAAATTGGTCAACCCATCCATTTGGGCTAGGTGCACCACCCAAGGCTTGGTTTAGGCTGAAGAGAAAGTGATTTGGATCAGCTTGATCAGTGGGGAAGGGTCACCATCCAAGTACAATTAAGCTTAAGCATGGTTTAGTGGAGTCATGGAAGTGGATAATCACTCTTAAGAGAATATGGAAAGGGCCTCCTCCTCTTTCCATCTTGGGTATGGTGAGGTGGAAAGTAGATTCCATGGCTCTCATGGCTTCCATGTGGCTCATGCATGGCTTCATGGCTCATCTTTGGCTTGGGAAAAGTTAAGTCAATTTCATGGAAATGGATTTAAGAAAAATTTTGGTATTTTGATGGGAATTTGTATGGGGCTTAATTTGGAATGGCTTTATGATGAATTTTCAAACTTAGGGATTGATTTTAATTAAGGTTATGATGAGAAGAATTTGTCATATGGGCTTTAGCATGAAATTTGGGCTTTTAGGAAGGTTTCATGTAAGTGGGCTTTTGGTTTAAAAATAGATTTATGGATGGGAATTTTGTGAAGGATTGGGCCAAAAAAATGTTGGGTTTAGCTCATGGATGTGTCATGAGTGATTTGAAATGAGTTTGGAATGATTTGAGTTTGAATTGGGTTGAATGTGGGCTTCTTTGGTGAATGTGGGCTTCTTTGGTGAATGGGCCAATATAGGTCAAATTGGGCTAACTTGGGCCAATGTTGGGCCAGGGTTGAAATTGATGTAAAATAAATGTTGGGAAATGTTTATGGGAGTGTTTCAAAGAGGTTTTGGCTTTGGTTGGGTTTTGATTTTGGGGTTTGGGCTTATTTGGGTTAGGTTTGGGTTTAGGTCAAAATTGGGCCTTTTGGTTTTGGGTTGAATTTGAGTGGGGTTTGGGTCTAAATTTTGGGCAAATCATGTTAAGGTTTTGTTTTCGGGAATGTTAAGGAAGGTTTAGAAAAGATTTGGGGTTAATTGGAATTGAATTGGGTGAGTTTGGGTTATGTTTGGGTCATGGGTCCAAATTGGGCTTTAAGGCCAAAAGTGAAATAGGATCCAAATGCCAATCAAATTGGACTTGGATTTGGTCTAGATTGGTGTTGGAAATGTTGAATTAAAGTTTAGAATTGAATTTGACCAGAATTTGGGTCAATTGGGTAGGTTTGGTTTGACATTGGGTTCACTTAGGGTTAAAATGGGTCAAATTGGGGGTTTTGATAAAAGTAGGGTAAATTGACAAAATTGGCCCATGGTGTAGTTGAACAAAATAAAATTGGGCATATTTGGGATTTTCTGGAATTTTCTGGGAATTTTCTGAATTTTTGGATTTTTGGGTCAAGAGGGGTATTTTGGGTATTTGGAGGGTATTGGGAGGTATTTTTGGAATTGTTGGTATTTTTGGCTATGAATGATCAATTTGAGTAATGTGGGAATGTTTGGGATTAATTTTGGGGAATTTTGGGTGATTTGGAAATTTTGGAGGATTTCAAAGGTTTTGGGTAGGCTAGGCGGGTGTAGGGTCCCGGGGGTCAAAAATTGAAAATTTGGAAAATTGAAGATTGGGTGAATGTAAGTGGAATAAAATCATTTTGGTTGAGCCATGAAGCCATATCAAGCCCATATGAGCCATGAAGGGACTCATTTGAGGCATCCACTATGTTGTTCCTAACCTCTTGGCCTAAGGGCTTAGGGGTTAAGGACCATCCATGTGAATCACCTCTATGAGTCAGGAGGTCAAGTTAGGTATGGGTGTGGTTTTAGGAGGTGTGTGAAAGTGTAGTGTATAAATGTAGTGTATGTGTAAGTCAGCCCTCACCAGACCAGGCCACCCAGGGCAGTCCTAAGGCCAAAGAGTCCTATAGGAAACTCATCCTTTAAACCTCCACATTTGATTTCAACCCTCTAGGTGATTAGGGGTCCACGATCAAGTTTGTGGAGTTTGCGAGGAGTTAAGAAGTGGTTTGAATTTCTAAGTGGTGGGTCCCAATTCTAATCCTCTAAGATAGTCGAAGGAAAAGCCTAAGGCTAGATCCTAAGTACTAAAAAGAAGAAGAGAAGACCTCATCAAAAATGAGGTCAACAGTCCTGTGTATTCTAGAGAGTCTATTTGTGTTTTGAGTGTTAGGGCTTAGGAGAGAAGTGTGTAGAAGAGACAATTTGAGAGAGATTCTTCTCTAAGGAGTGAAGGAGAAGGAGTAAAGTGAGAGATTGATTCTTCCTTTCCATTCTAAGGAGGGAATTGAGTGTTGCAAAGAAGAGAGAATAGGATTCAAAGGAACTTCAAGGGAATTGCATTGGAGAAGAGAAAGAGATAAGTTGTATTTTCTTTTATGGTTTGTATGACTTTTCTTTTATATATAAAATCCATGTTTGATTGTGTCTTCTCTATGAATTCTGAGTAGTCTCCTTTGTCTTTCTTCTTGCATAGAGATGTGATGCTGTGTTGATGTGGATTTGAAGTCTTTTTAAAGTATTGATCAAATTGTGATGGTTTTTTGTTTCGAACTTAATTTACTTTTCAATCTGGCCAATTCAATTGTTAAAATATGTTGTTGAACATCTTAAAGGATTTAGAGTTTTACAACAACAAAGAAGAACCCATTCAATTTTCATGGATGAATTGAGTATTTTATGGGAATTGAGTGCAAATAAATAAGGAAAATTTGTTTTGATGAACGTCAAATTGGAGGTTTCAGGGTGACAGGCTGAGATCCCCAATTTGGTCCTAAGATTAGTAACTAAACTCGAAGGTTAGCCTTCAGGTGAAGGGTGAGTGGGAGCTCCGTAGTGACAGCCGGTATCCTCCCAGCCTAGCCTTAGATTTAGTAACTAAACTTAGGATATGTCAATATTCTTTTCATGCTTAGAAAAGGGGGAACTCTTTTAAGGGTAAAGAAACAATTATGCCCCTATTTGGCACAATACCACAGATAATCATTCCATATCATCCACACATCATATTCTCGTTGCAACAGGAAAGTTAATTTTCTTATATATCAAAACCTTTTAAATATATAGCTTAGTGTGTCTGTTAGTTAATTCTATTTTAAAGATATTAGAAGTGATTGTAGTTTGCTTAATTGTTATTGTTTTCTGCATCTTGGTAGTAGAAGTAAACATCAAACTTTAATTGCAAATTGAGTATTGAAATTTAGTAGTACATTATCTTTAGTAAGATTTACTTAATCTAAGTGGGATCGATAATCAGGACTCCATTAGACCCCTGTATTACTTGATACGATACGTATACTTGCGTTGAATGCGTGAACTTTACAAAATCATTATAAATATATAAATTTAAGTTCATAAGTTCTTGCAATATTAAAGTCCAGCCCGCATCACCTTCATCTCTAACAAAATTTTAGTTTTGAAGCTTTATAGAGAAGTCGTAAAAAGTACCTTTCTCATCCCTTTCAGGAGAAGAACACCTCCACTGAATAAACCTTCTAGGATGGTCTCTATAGACTGCTCATATTATTGAGTAGAGAGATCTTCATATGTTGGAGTAATAGTGAAAGTAGTGAAGAAGTCATATTCAATTTTCTAGCTCCTAACTATTTAGTTAATTGAGCAAATTCATCCTAAAGAATCCAGCCTCTTCATGGTTCTCCTTCATTCTCTTCACATGTTATACCACATAGAAATTTCTTTTAAAAAGTTCTTTATTTTCCTTATAGTCTGTATCAAATATATGAGAAATCAAAATTCTATAATCATTATATGTTGAAACACCTCAACTCACCTCTTATTGGAGTCTCAGCTTACCATCAGTTGGTTTATTCACTCCTCGTGAGGCCTTCTTCACTTGGCCTCCTCAGTTTTTTAACTTTCAGGCTCATCTTTTTTTCTTTGAGTCCCAATAACTTTTCTTATTTCTTAACCAGTACATCATCTTAGCTCATAGTCTCTTCTTTCATTTCCCTACTATTTGACTCAAACTATCTCTTCTCACTCACTAGAGTAATATGAGCCAGTCCGACCGAATAAGCCCATTGCCATGCAAATGTCATACTCTCCATCAATAGGATATGGTGGCCTTTGGGATCGATGGCCTATTTTGTCTCCCTCAAAGAGCCAGAGCTGAACCCCGAGACAAGGTGAAATGTTCTCAATGAGTATCCTCTCTTAGGATGTCATTCCTGCTTTAAATCATTTATTATTCTAGTCCTATCTTGATTCACAAGAAAAATTTAACCCTCATATTGGCATTGTCCAAAGGAACTATTATAAAAGGAGTTTTAGGTAGAACCATTCACCTCTTATTGTCAAGTCTAGCCCTCCTTTATCATTTCAGGTGAGTATTGATATGATGCCTTTTTCCTAAAATAGTCTTCCCTTTCCTTCTGTAAGAGGCTTGGCCATTTTTCTTTCAAAGGGATCCTCCACACACCCTTTTATCATAAGGTCTATAGGGTGACATGTATGAGCTTCCTCACGACAGCAATGCAAATTAGAATCCTCTTCTTCAATCTCCTTCTCTTCCCCTGCAACATTGTTCATTCACATCTAAGGATCCATAGCTTTAGGAGCCAATAAGAGGATTGTTATCCCTATAATCCAATCAAATAAAAAAAAACTCATTATATCTTGTTTACTTACTTTCATGAATAAAGTAGAAGGATAGTTAATTAATTGTTACAAAATCATGGAAACTACGAGTTCCATGATAAGAAGAGTTAAAAGCAAGATGCTCATCATTCAAAATTTCTTTCAAGAAAATAGATGAGGCGTATCCCCTAATATCAATCTCTTTCTTCTACAAAGCATAGTAACTTCTATCCTCTTCAATCGTAATCAGAAGGGCATTGGGCTTGTCCCTTTCAAACTGCAGTGGTTTGGTGAAACTCTTCCATGCACTCTTGCTACAAACAAAATTAAGCCTCTTCTTCTAGTCGCTTGGCATCTTACCTGCCCTGCCAAAAACTTCAAAAGATATGAGAGTGTTACCATGCCATTTTCCCGCAGCTTTAGATTAAAAATATGATGAATTAGATTAGTACATAAGAACAATCCCTCTAAGGGAACATATGTAATGATTTTCATCATTTATAACATTACAGTTGATTTAGAAAGAACATCCAAAAAAATTTAGGTTGTCCTCCTTTTCCTTGAAAAAAGGAAGCCTCGAGCTTGAATGAAAGTGATCAAGTTAAACATATATATCATGCTTATGAATAATATTTGGAGCCTTGTCCTTCCTGACAAGCCTTAGAATAATCATATTGTTGAAGAAGACAATGATTGTGCATCAGATAACATCTTGTCATTCCTTTGTGATTATTTTGAGGACCTTTACAACAATAAAGAGGCAATGTTTTTCTTTGAACCATACACCATCATTAGAAAATAAGCTATCACGAGAAGATAATAAAGTAGAGTGCAAGTGATATAGCCTAAATAATTCTTAATTTTCTTAGTCTTCTACATTTACTTTTTTTTGATGAAAATGCAATTTAGAGAAAGTTATCTTGTGTTTTTTAGGCAAGTATAACAGTTGGAAAATTTGGAGTGAAGCGGGGTTGAAAAGAAGATGAACAGAGTAAATTGGGATTTCACACCACTAGTGTCTCCTGGTTCGGGTGCCAAGGCACTCCCTTCAAGTGCCTTGGCGCCAGCTTCTAGGTGCCTAGGTGCCAGCTCTCTGCGCACCAAACTGAGGAGACGGTGCCTAGGCGCAACTTTTGGGCTCTAAGGCACACCAGTTTTTCTGCAGTTGCTTAACCAAGAATTTGGACTTATATTGACTATTTTAGGTCGTTTTAATTGGGATTGGACACAATTTGAGTGGAGAAGAACTGGATGGAACATCTGGGAAGTGTTGGGAGAAGCCAAGGAAGGTGTTGAGAAGATTAGAGTTTGTATTTTTACCATCTTTCTTGAGTGTTTGGTGAGGATCTTGTGAGTAAATTGTAGAGGGGAAACATTACATCAGAGCAAGGGAGAGTTGGATCCATTGTTGGAAGGAAAGCAAAGTATCGCTTTTACATTTTTTGTGTAATTAGTTGTGACACATAGTTATTTGATTTGGTTTGTGATTTGATGATGGTTTTCATGTTCTTCTTCAAGCTTAGTGAGTAGGTTCCATTTGAAACTCTCTTGTGATGAATGTGTAGGTTATAAATGATGCAAAAATACTTATTGAATCAATCTTATAATTATAATGTGATGGTTTTTACTTCATGCTTCATTTATTATCCAATTAGGTCAATTGGTGTGTTAAAACTTGTTGTGAACCCATAACGATCCGAGAGGACTATGACTTTATCAACTAAGAAAACCACATTGAACCTATGTGGGAAGAAAAAGTATTCCATCAGAAAATGAAATTACTAGGGAGATAGGTTTTGAAGGGATTTAACTTGAGTTTTTTTAGGGTTACAAATAGAAACATTTATCGAGTTAAACCAAATTTTGTTACACATTCGAAGGAGGGTAACTTAGATTCATGCTCCTATTGTCACTGCTATTTTAGATTCTTAGTATCCTATCATACATTTCCACATATAAATTCACAAGAGATTGGTACCATTCATATCTTAATATACACTAACCCAGTTAGAATAGTTAGAATAGTTAAAATTAGCCTTTTTAATTTAGCACAATAATTTAGAAGTAACTGTTAGAAAGAATACTTTAAATCACATTCCAAACTCATACCCTTACCGTAATAGACTAGAACTTCTCTAATTAGACCACCTCCCTTGTGGGATCAATATCTAGAATCAAGTAGAGACTTGTATTGCTGAAATAATACGTATAATTGAGTGTGAAACCATAGAGTGTAAGAATATTTAATTTTAAGACTTAAGAAATCTATCAAGGAGTGGATCAAGTTTTTGGTGAGAATATCAGGACTTATATCATTGTGACTGGCACGTTGTGGGAGGATCAAGTTTCTGGCGCCATTGCCGTGGAAGAGATGATAAATAATCTTTTAAGAGGATTTTAGTTGAATATGAAAGATTTAGATTTGGAAATCGTAGTTTTTTTTAAGTTATTATGTGGTTTTTAGAATTAAAAAATTAAATTTATATTTTCATATGTTTTTATTTTTATCAATAGTAAAATCTTTAATTGTGTATATATAGTGCAAGACCTTCAGGACTTATATTGTATGATTCAGAAGTAGAGAGGACTATTAGGAAAATTTGAAATAGAAAGACATCGTCAACTTGTAGAAGAAATGAAAAATATTCAACAAAATAATTTAGATAATCAAATGTCTAATAATGAACATCATAACACATATAGACTGTTAAGGGATCACCCTAATCCTATGGCAGATGAAATTCACTTAAGTAAACAAAATCCTCCCGTAGAAGCTATCACATTTGAATTGAAACCTGTTATTTTCCAAATGGTGTAGAACAACCAGTTTAGGGAACTCCATCTAAGGATCCAAATTTACACTTAGCAAGTTTTTTAGAACTCTGCATCACATTCAAGTATAAGGTATCTCAAACGACATTGTTAGACTTAGGATTTTTCTCTTTTCACTAGGGGATAAGGCTAAAATGTGGTTAAATTCATTAACACCTGGATCGATCAAAACTCAGAGTGATTTAGCCCGACAATTCCTAGTTTAATACTTCCCACCTTTAAAAACTACAAAACTTAGAAATGATATTACTTCATTGTGCCAGTATGAAGGTCAGTTAATATATGAAGCATGAAAGGATTAAAGGAACTTCTTAAGAACTGTCTACATCAAGCTCTGCCTGATTGGTTAATTATTCAAACTTTTAATAATGGTCTAGTATGATCCCTTAGATCTTTTACTGATACTGCCACTAGCGGTTCACTCATGTCAAAGCTATTTGATGAAGCTTACTCTTTAATTGAAGAAATAACTACAAATAATTTACAATGGCCTAAAAAAAGAGTAAATCCTATAAAGATAGCAATGTGCATGATACATGTGTTATTAATTCTTACCTCTCACATTGCAGCAATATATAGCAAGTTAGATCAAGTTAGAATGAACTAACCTCAAATTTCTCCAGTAATTGAGAAAAGATCATTAGGAAAAATAGTTGATTCGAGCACTTCATCATTTGAAAACCTGAATAGAATTGACAATAGACCAAACAACCTTTATTCCTACTTTTATAACCCAGGTTGGAAGAACCATCCTAACTTTAATAGGAATAATAATTCTAGTGAGAGAAACCAATAATTGGGAAATAACCAAGTAAACCCTTTTGTAAAATTAGAATAACCAGGGTAGTACCAACTATAGACCCTTATCCACCGGGTTTTAACAATAATCCACAGTTTAAGGAGAAGAAGTTGTCTCTGGAGGTTATGTTGCAAATGAGAAATCAACTACAAAGTCAAGGTGCAGCAATAAAAAATATAGATAACCAACTGGGACAAATTGCTAATTCACTTAGCAATCGAACTCAGGGAACTCTTCCTAGCAACACTAAGATAAATCCTAAGGATAAGAATAGTGAGCACGTTAAATTTGTTCAGTTAAGAAGTGGAAGAGTTGCAGGATATAGTCCGAAAAGAGAATGAAGTTAAAAAGAGAACGTGAATCTGAAAAACCTAAAGAACATATTTGTAAGGATTTAAAAAAACTATTCTCTCCAACTAAATCAACTTAGAGAAACCACTGCCGCAAATACTTTGACAATAGAAGTTGGATCAACAATTATCAAAATTTTTAGAAGTATTCAAGAAGTTAATTATTAATATTCCATTCACTAAAGCTGTGGAGCAAATGTGCAGTTATGTAAATTTCATGAATGATTTTCTTAATAAAAAAAGGAAGTTTGGAGATTATGTAGCATTTGCACTTAGTGAAGAGTGTAATGCTACAATTCAAAAGAAAGTTTCTCAGAAACTTAAGGATCCTAGGAGCTTTACTATTCCCTGTGCAATTGGAGAAAGATTCTTTGAAAAAGCTTTATGCGATCTTGGAGCAAGTATAAAACTCATGCCCTTATCTATTTTTAGACAGTTAGGTTTAGAAGAAGTTTTTCCGAGTACTGTAACCCTTCAGTTAGCTGATAAGTCGATCACTTATCCAAATGGGGTTATAAAAGATGTTTTAGTTAAAGTGGATAAATTTATCTTCCCTATTGATTTGATCGTGTTAAATATGATGGAAGATAAAGAAATTTCAATTATTTTAGGGAGACATTTCCTAACTACTAGACATGCTATGATAGACGTGCAAAAAAGTCAAGTAACTATGAGAGTAAATGACCAAGAAGTTACATTTATTGTCTTAAAATCTATGAAATATTCTGCTAAAGAAAAAGAAGACAGGCTTTATCGTATGAACTTGATTGACTACTTGTGTGATAGCCATTTCTGAAGAAGTTGTGATGTTGAAACTTGTTGAACCAAAATTATATAATGACAAGGACTCAGATTCTCAGGATGAGCTGGAGATCGAGCCTACTAAAGGTTTGAAATTTATTCAGGAGAAGTTTGAAATTTTAGATACTACGGAAATTAGTAAATCTCATACTCCTTCTATTGAGGAACCCCCTGAACTTGAGATGAAGGTGATTCCAACACATTTAAAGTATGCGTATATAGGGAAGTCATTTGCATTATCAGTTATCATATCCTCATATTTGACTCAATTTTAAGAGGAAAAACTAATGGAGAATCCGAGGAATTATAACGAAGCTTTTGGTTGGACCTTAGCTAATATTAATGGAATTAGTCTCTCTATCTATATGCATAGAATCCTGATGGTCGGCAATCATAAACCCCAGGCAGATCCTCAACGGAGATTAAATCCAATTATGAAAGAAGTGGTAAAAAAAGAGATATTAAAGTGGTTAGATGCATGCATTATCTATCATATATCTGATAGTGATTATGTTAGCCCTATTCATTGTGTTCCTAAATTGGGCTGAGTTAGAGTAGCTACAAATGAACATAACAAACTAATTCCTATCGGACAGATCACTGGGTGACGAATTTGTATTGATTAAATGAAATTGAATTAAGAAAGATCATTTTTTTACCTTTTTGGATCAGGTGTTCGATAGGATAGTTGGTCATCAATATTTTTATTTTCTATATGGATATTCTAGATATCATCAAATCCCTATAGCTCTTCAGGATTAAAAAATGCACATTTATTAGTCCTTATGGAACTTTTTCTTTCAGAAGAATGCCCTTTGGGTTATGTAACGCACCTGCCACTTTCCAAAGGTGCATGATGTGTACTTTTTGTGACTTGATTGAGAAAGGGATAAAAGCTTTTATGGATGCTTTCTCAGTGTTTGGGCCTTCATTTGATTCATGTTTAGAGCATTTAACTAAAGTACTAAAATGTCATGAAGAGATTAACCTTGTTCTCAATTGGGAGAAATGTCAATTTATGGTTATAGGAGGAATAATTTTGTGGCATAAAATATCTGAACATGCCATGGAAATAGACCCATCAAAAGATTAAAGTAATTACAAAATTACCTCCACCTACAACTGTATGGGGAGTTAGAAGTTTTTTAGGACATGATGAATTCTATAGGCGATACATAAAAGAATTTTCAAAAATTGCTAAACCTTTATGCCATCTTTAAAAAAAGATGTTTTGCTTAATTTGATCAAAATTGCTTAAATTCTTTTAATTTGCTAAAAGAAAAGTTTGTCACCGCTCCTATTAGAGTTTCACCTGACTGGGTGAAACCATTTGAGTTGATGTGTCATGCGAGTGATTACGCTATTGGGGTAGTTTTAGGACAAATACGGGATAAAATTTTTAAAGTTATATATCATGCCAAAAAAACTCTTAATGAAGCTCAAATTAATAACACTACTACTGAGAATGAATTATTTACCATAAAAAATGCTTTTGGTAAATTCTTGCCTTATTTAATTGGAACTAAATGTATTGTTCATACTGATCATTTTGCTATTAGGTGTCTTATGTCAAAGAAGGATGCTAAACTAAGATTAATTAGATGAGTCATTCTGATGCAAGAATTCAATATCGAAGTACTGGAGATCTGATAATCAAATTAATGAACACTTATGAAAATGAAATTAACAAAAATTTTCATGATGAATAACTTTATGGAAGTACTGAATGACATATGCCGTGGTATGCTGACATTACAAATTATTTTGTTAATGACATTATACCCTACGGATTAACATACCATCAATGGAAAAAGTTCATTCATGATGTGAAATAGTACTTTTGGGATGACTTATATTTATATAAAAGTGTAATGATCATGTTTTCAAAAGATGTTTACCGTTAGAAGAAACCCAGGAAATTATTTATTAATGTTACTATTCTGAATTTGGGGGATACTTTGGTGTTGATAGAATTGCAATTAAGGTATTACAATCTAGTTTTTATTAACCTATTTTTAGGGATGTGAATATATACATCAAAACTTGTGATAAATGCCAAAGAGTAGGAAATATATCTAAGCGAGATGAATTGTCCCTAAACTTTACTTTAGAAATTGAGATTTTTTATGTTTGAGGTTTAGATTTTATGTGACCATTTTTTCCTTCATTAGGAAATTTGTATATTCAGATTGTTGTAGACTGTCTCTAAGTAGATTGAAGCTATAGCTTTAACTCACTGTGATGCTCAAAGTGTTGTGAAATTTTAGAAGAAAAATATTTTTAGTAGATTTGGCATGCTGAGAGTAATAATTATAGATGGGGGAAGCTATTTTAAAAACAAATGGATTGAGACATTTGTTGCAAAATTTGGTATTAAACATAGGATAGCTACAGCATATCACCCTCAGACTTGTGGTTTAGTTGAGGTTTTCAATAGAGAAATCAAGAGAATATTAAATAAAACTGTTAATCCTAGTAGGAATGATTGTTCATTGAGACTTGACGATGAACTATGAGCTTATAGGACTACTTATAAATCACTAATTAGAATGTCTCATTATAGACTAATTTTTGGCAAAGCTTGTCACTTACCAGTGGAACTTGAGCATAAAACATATTGGGCGATTAAAGAATTTAATTATAATTTGAAAGAAGCTCATGAGAAGAAATTATTGCAATTAAATGAACTCGAGGAAATTAGGAATGAATCTTATTATAGTGCAAAAAATTATAAAGAGAGAATGAATAATTGGCATGATGAGAAGATTCTTCGGAAAGATTTTGAACCTAGATGGGAGGTTTTGTTATATAATACAATATTGAAATTATTACCAGGAAAACTTAATTCCAGGTGGTCGGGGCAATTTACTGTAATTAAAGTTTATCCTTTTGGTGCAATCGATATTAAAGATCCTAAAGTGGAAGAATATTTAAAGTTAACAGATAAAGACTTAAACTTTATATAGGTGGAAATAAGCATATAACTAATGAAGTATGATGCCGGGTCAACTTAAGTAAATATTAGGATACGTTGGGCTGACGATGTTAAACCAAGCGCTTCTTGGGAGGCAACCCAAGGTTTGTATTTGTGTGTATGTTTGTGTTTGTAGTAAGTTGTGTTATTGTTTGTTGTGGATTGGAGTGTTGGATTGGATTGTTTGTTTAGGTTTGAGATGAATTGCTTTGATTTTAGCAAGTCATGTGAGATTGCTAATCTACAGTCATCTCATTAAGAAAGGATTGTAACATGGTTTATTGGAGGTAGCAGGATTAATGTTATCCTTTATGCTTTAGTTCTTAACTGAGCTTAAGTCTATCTGGAGCCATGCTAGATTTAGTCTTTGGATGGATCTATCTTAATTCTATTACTTCCTTTATCTAACCTTCTTTTCTTCAAAATGGTGCAATACATCAATTGAAGAGTAACATGAGGATGTACACTATTCTTATTACTATTAGATGTGCGTATTTTGGAGGATGAGTCAATATCTGAGATTGGAGACACATAAGGCAATGCATCAGAAACAATCACGACTATCGATTTAACCATAATAAATTATTTAAAAGCAATCATTAGCTATGTGGAAGGAGATTCCATTAGAAATTGGAAGTAAGGAAGGGAGGTGTGATGAGAAGCTGGATGAGCTAATTTATATGATCTATTGTGTTTGTGAGTTTTCTAGTGTGAATTAAGTCTTGCAGAGAATCAAATTATTGAATTTAAATGATTTAAACAAAACTCGAAGTATGCACTAAGGCATCAGGACTCCTGACATTAAAAAGCCAGGAGACAAACTGGCGCCTAGGCACCCAAATCCCAACACTGAGGCATTACAACCTGAGTGCCTTAGCACCCATATCGTGACACTTAGGCGCCAGGGTCACCTAATCGACAAAAATTGGCTCGAGAGCACCGATTTCGGTCATTTTCATTAGATTTCTCCCCGAATCTTCTCAAGCGAATTTAGGGCAATACTTAGTATTCCTTTCTCTTGCATTTGGAATCAATCTCAGAGAATTAGAAGCTTGGAATTACTCTTTTTAATGTGAAATTCTACATCTTTAACCTTGCATTTATTTCTTCATCCAAGAAATTTTTGGATTTTTCAGTTTAACAGTGAAGGAGAGTAACTTGTTGGGGAGAGATTGATTGTCCTTTGATTAGCACATTGTGTGCATCTACATTTCTTTCTAAGCCTCTTTTCATGAACATTATTCATTATAAATACTTTTAATGGCTTCTAAAACCAAAGAATCAAGGGAAAAAGCTTCTTGATAGGAAGAAATTCATTCAAAAGCTCAGGTTCGATATAATGAATTTATGGTGTCAAAGAAGCCTATTGCCTGATTTCATTAGCCCTTGTGTCAAGCGGAGAGAATGATTATATCTTGTCATTGGGAAGCCTTCTGTTACGCTACTGTAGTAGCAGTAATTTCTGTAGTTTGAGAGTTTTATCCCAATCTTACCAAGGCTGTTGATGATTCAGTCTTAGTGGGGAAAAGCTTATGGATATTTCCCCTGCATTTATTAATGCACTATATTCCTTGAGTGATATCCATGGAAGTTTCTATTACACCTTTGTCCCCACTGACTCTGAGCATGATGATATCATCAGATTTTTGACTAATAGGAAGAGATAGTCGAAAGTGAGAAATGATCATAAGTTATTTTTTCTTCATCCTAACTCACTGCACCATCCAAAGCCTGACATTATTTCGTCTTTGCCAAGCTTCTTCCTTCTACTAATCTAAGTGAGGTGACCCAAAAAAGAACTACTCCAAGCTACTGTATTCAGAAAATGAATATTATTGATATCGGTTCTGTGATTTATCAGTCTATTGGAAGATCTACTCTACGCTTAGGACACCCAACTCTTATTTTTACTCTTTGTAAGCAGCTGAAGTTAGTTTTGAGCTTTGAGAGGAACTTCTTCACCATTAAAGCCCAAAAACAAAATGAATTAAGTTTATATGGTAAACATGCTATTTTTGGATGTGGAGAGAGGTCTACTCAGGCTCCTTCTTCTCATCCATCTACTTCTTATTCTCACTCTCGGCCTTTGAACCGGACTCCGCAAACTTAGCGTAATCTTAATATTGTAAAAGTATATAATATATTCAATAATTGTAGAGTTACCTTTATCAACGTAAGTATATGCATCGCTCAATTAATGCAGAGCTCTAGTGGAGTCCTGGATATCGATCCCACAGGGATATTTCAGAGGCTACAGACTAGGATTATAGAAACCAATTCAGAATCACAACTTGTAAATCGAATTGCCTATCTGTCACTAATAAGCAATCGTAAATAAAATCAATTTTAACAAACTAATTCTACTAACAATTAACTACTTCTACTATTAAAGTGAGGTTTAATATATAAGCAAGCATCCTTCTCCTTTGTTAAGAAATTTAATTGAACGAATAATTAGAATTATTTTAAATCTGTGTTGTGCTAAATAGGAGCATACCTATTCTTTACCCTTTGATCCAGGCATAAAGAACATTGACTAATCCTATGCTTGGTTACTGAATCCGAGGCTAGGCTGGGAGGATACAGCTCTCACTTTGAGCTCCCACGTTCCCCTCGCCTGAGGGCTAACATTTACACTTCTGCACCTAAACAATATAACGAAATTGAGGATTTTAGCCTGTCACTCTAAAATCTCCAATTCTACACCCGATAAATAATATTTCTCTATTTATTTGCACCCTACTTTCAAGGATTTGACCCTGAATCTTGGATGTAATCTTCACTTCAGTTGTTAAACTCAACATATTTTAAAAAATCAATTGGCCAGATTGAAAGTAAATTAAGTTTAAAGTGAAAAGATTATCATAACTTCTTTAACATTCTCTTGGCACTACTAATTTAAATCACCATTTCACAAAAATCTCAAATAAGGAGAAAGACAGAGAAACTACTCAGATTTCATGGAGAAGATACGACAAAACTTGGATTTCATATATAAAAGCAAAGTTATAAAAACTAAAATAAGTAAATACAAATTATCTTGAATTCCTCCTCAAGCAAACTCCTAGAAGTTCCTCTGGATCTCTTCCTTTCTTTGCAGCACACAAAATTCTCTTTCGTGGGGCAAGGAGAAAGAAATCTCTCACTTTCCTTCCACTCTTACAATCTCTCGAAGAATTCCTCACAATTAATACTAAATAAACTCACTCTCTAATACTATAATGGAACTACTAACACTAATAGAATAGTGGACACACTTTTGACCCTTTCTGGACTAGGTGGACACTAGTGGACACTTTTTTTCGGCCTCCAAATGTTTATTTTAAAGTTGTTGATGAGTCTCCAAGAATTATCCAAGCATCCCTTCAAAAATTATCCACATTCAATGCACCTTGTGAGAGAGCTGACATTCTCACCATCGGCGGCCTCGATCTCGCCGTCGGCGGGCTTCTAGAAATACTTGGCTTTGGACTCTCTCTCTTAAGGCCCACTATCGGCGGCCTCGATCTCACCGTCGGTGACCTCCCTTGTAATATATTTTTTAAACTCTTGGGAAAAATCCACCGTCGGCGCTGTCGATCTCGCTGTCAGTGCCCTAGATCAAATCTTCATATTTTGGTCTTTTTTGCTCCAAATTCGCACCTTTTTGCATCTTTTCGCTCCAATGTCTATAGATTTACATTCCTGCAACAAAACATCAAAAAAAAACTTTCTTTAAAGTGCAATATCATCAAAAATCAACATAAAATAGGCATGAAAATCTTAACATATTTTTAGTTGGTCAAAATCCCTTCAACTTAACTATTACTTGTCCTCAAGTAATTTTTAGTACTACATAAAAGTTATGATTCATTGTGGTAAAGTTCTAATTCCTAAATACTATAACTTTGATTTAAATAAATATCAAAGATTTCTTATAAAAGATTTTCAAGTAATTAGATTAACCCTATAGATGTAAGGCTATCTAGTCATCAAGTCTAAGAGTTCTAGTCTTCTATTCATTTCAAGAATGACTATGTTGCAATATCAATTCACTTAGAATATTCAAATGATAGAAAATTCATGAGAACACTACTAGTAAAAACACTAGTTCATAATTATAAGTTAAGAAATGTATTTAGTTTTCCCTTTAGGTTAATCCAAGTGAAGCCAATTTTTTATAAGGCATCTCCTCAAGCTTATCCTCACTTAAATTTTTTTTTCTTTTCTTTTGGATTGCTTTTAAATCCTATATGTTTTTCTTTTCTTTTCAGGGATTGTTTTTCAATCCTTTCTTTTTCTTTTTTAAGTGAGGATTACTATATCTGGATAGCCTGTTAATAATTTTGAACTTCACTCTTCTTTTCCTAAATTTGAAACTTAAAACACTCCTTTACCTTATATGTAATTCATAGTCTTTACATCATTGAGCCCAATCTTTTCTTTCTCAACTAAATTCCTAAAATTCTTAATATATCAAAATATAGTTTTCTTTAATTTAAATAGTTAACTGTAGTCTTATCCCCTTATACTAAATATCTTAACCTACAAAATTAATTTTCATTACCAAAAATATTTCCTTGAATCTTCTACAATATTTAAATAAATCCTAAATATAGTTAACTAAATTAAATTTTATCACAAAAATCATATTTATAAATTTTAAATTTTTTTTAATTGAAAACACATAACAATTAATATTTTTCTCCCTCTCAAACTTAAAGTTTTCAATAATATAAATAATACGAGGTGAAAGAAAAATTCTAAATATAAATCATATTTTTGCACTTTAGGTATTTTTTTTTTCTAAAATTTTGTAGGTTCTTCTCAAAATTTTTAACTTCAACTGGCCTGTAATATTAGGAAATTTTCTACACATATAACAGATTAGAGAATTTTTTGGGTAATGAAATTTTAGAATAAGTATATATAACAAAACTTTTAACAACAACAATTATACTTCACAGTACAATACCAAACATCATTTGCATTTCACAACACAATCACACACAGTATACTATTTTAACTTAGAATCCATAATTTTAATTACAATTACAATCTACACATCACAATTCATCCAGAAATAAAATATAAACCACAAACAAAATACATATCTCAGAAAATAATACAGTACACATAATACAAACAATAGAATAAAAATACTACAACAAAATACACATACATCACATCACAAATTTTAAGATCAAACATCAAAATCCCATACTATGTCTTCATCTCCCTGATCAGCAGGTGGATTGGGTTGTTAACGAGCATATCTGGGGCATTCAGAAAAAGTAACATCAGGCTCACCTCTATAGTGTCTAGCCTGAGCATCATAATAAGCAATCTCGAAATCAGTATGTTGCTGAAGATACTCACTATCATGATCGTGTCTCCACTCTAATCCTTCAATCCTCTGATCTATTCTCTCAAGTCTTTCATCAAACTTTTCAAAGCTCTTCCGCTGCAAGGTCATCTCATTAATTAAATCATAAAGAGTAGGAGAGCTAGAGGCAGGAGGGTCATAACTAGTAGAGGGGATATCTCTACTAGTAGAAGGTGCTTTACTTCTACTCCAAGATCTCCATTCTTCATGGGATTTGTATGTCCTCAAATTAGCTTTACTAATGGGTTTCATAGGGTACACCCATTCTTCATTATCTCTAGCTTCCACTCCAGATAATTGGAAAAGTGCATAAATGAGGCCAGGATGTCCTAGACCTCCACTTGATTCACTCTTTGCCTTGGCCAAAATATTCTTATAAATTATATTACCCACATTTATACTTCTATTATTCTGAATATAGAAATTCAGAACCAATCTATCTCTCAATACTTCACTATGATGGTAGGTAGGTAGCAGAGTCGAACATATGAAATAATGCCATGCTTTAGCTGTGGCATTCATCATGGAAAGAGGAAAGTTTATCCGTTCATGCTGTTTAATTTTCCAAGTCCCTTTCCCATCAGTGATAAAGTCAATGACATCGTCTAATGGACCTTTCATAGTTCCAAATGCCTCATACTCGCTAGAGTAAAAACTGTGAAGTTCATAAAAGAAATTAATGCGGGCAGCATTAAAATCAACAGAAAAACCTCTTACTTTTACAGGCTCATCTTCAAATTGAGTCAGATTGGAATAGAATTCTTTTACAACTTCTACAGCAGCTTTGTTCATAGAGTAGCAAAAGTTTTCTTAATTTCTTTCTCTGATAACTCGTTCTATTTCTCCTCTAGGATTATCAAAAACTCCGTCTTGAATACACCTCTTTCCTTGGAAGATTGAAGTGTACCTTGACTGGGCTTTAACATTTATAAATCGAGCCTCATCAAACTCAAGTCCCCTTTTCTGTCGGGGAGCCATTTTTTTATCTATCAAATTCACAAAAATCTAAACTAAACTCCAAAATAATGATAAAATGGCTTCCAAAGGTAACTTTAAGGGTTCTAATTTAAGTTCCATGAATTTCTTCCAAGTCTTTTCTCTACATTTTCAATTTTTCTGAAATTCATAAATGTACAAGAAATCCATGGTGAAAATAAAAAATTTCTACATAGGAGGGAAGCTCTTACCAAGTGATGATCAAATCTGGTGTCAAAATGCGTTGAAATTACCCTAAATCCAAGATCTCTCAAGCCCTAGGTCGAAATTTTCTGTAAATAAGGGAAGAAGACGATGAATAGTGGCAATTGACTGGTCAAAATCGCAGTTAAAAGGTAATTTTTGGGATCTCACCGTCGGCGGGGTCGTTCGCGCTGTCGGCGAGCTCAATAGAATTAAATATCCTTAGGTTCGGGAAAACACGTCGTCGATGGCCTCGAGCGCGTCGTCGGTGAGATTCTTAAATTTTGATCATTTTCTAAATTTTTGCAATTTTGATCAATTTCAAGCCTCGTCGACATCCGTTCAATCATTTTAAACATAATTTTTAAGTGAATAAGTGATGTATTAACACAAATAAACATTCACAACACCAAACATCACATTTATATATAAAATCCAAGTGTTACAATACACATTACATAACACACATAAGTTAGGTATTTTCTCAACCTCAAATCATCAATTCAGCATCGCAATCCAAGCCACAACTTCTAAATGCTGAAAAACAAATATTTCAAACATAATCTCAACTATACTGAGATAAAAAAGCAAACATAGAAATCAATACAAACAAATATAGCTCAAATCAAATCCTACATAAAGAAACATAAAAAGTAAATCAATTCTACTAATCCTCTGATTCAGTGCTAATTTCTCCTCTGACATCACCCATCACTTGAACTTGAACATAAAGGTTATAGAAGGGTCGGAATGGGAATTCTTCAGTTGAATCTTCTTCTACCCATCCCATCTTCCTCATTAATCGTATCAAACTTCCTTTGAAGTGTCCAGTATGATCAAAATGTTCTTTCATCCTCCAGCGATGTGATCAAAGAAATCAGAGATATTGTTAATTTTCTTCGTTAAATTTTGTAACTCTTTCTCCAAATTCTTGATTCTGTGCAAGATCATCGGCATCTTGTCCGCTACTAGAGGTCGAATTGGAATTGAGTTTTGTGATGACTGATCCATAATAGCACCCATCTCATTCTCCTCTTCATTGAACATTCTGGTTGGGTATAATGGTTTCCAAGGTAGAAGTACATTTTCCCAAATCTCGTATGAAACTTGGAACAGACTGCATAATGAGAAAATTGTTAAAGGATGTCCAAGCCCCTAAGTTGATCCTTAAAAAATCAGGCTCATAATAGACTTCATAATTATTGATCCAATATCAATTGGCCATCCCATTTGAATGCAGTAATTTAATATAGCACTTTCTTTGGTAACTTTATCGATCTTCATCATCGGTAATAACTTTGCAGAAATGAAAAAGTGCCAATATTTTGATACGGGATTTAAAAGTGTAGCAGAAAAACTAACATACTCATTTTCTCTTACTTCCCAGTCTTTAGTTTTGTCTATCAAATTTTGATAGATTTCATTCATCAGATTTCTCATCGGGACAAAGTTTGAATAATGGTAGACAGGAACATTCTTGACCTTATATAATTCATGAATAGGTCCAGAGTTAAACGTTACCCACCTACCTCGCACATAGACGCTTCCTTGGTTGATTACATGCAAATTGGCGTAAAACTCCTTCACCACAGAAGCGACTACTGCGACAGTAGTGTAGCAAAATACTTCCCATCGTCGCCGTACAATCATTTCTTCAATCGCTGTCAAAGGATTGTTTAATCCTCGACTCACAAAACCTCTTTCTATAATTAGCCTTCTCTTTGATAATACCTTGTTGAAGGGTCGTTGTGCCTCGACACTGATGAACTTTCTCCAGTTGAACACTCAAAATCTAGTGTAATCTATTGAATTGGAAGCCATTAGAGAAGAATTCAAGGGCGTTTCCATTCATGTTTGAGAAATGGAGAGTTTAGGAACCGTCACTAGAAGTTTATAGGGAAAGAATTCGCCTAAAACCGCCAAAAAACCACCATTTTAAACTAAAAAAACTGTCCACTCGCCGATCTCGCTATTGGCAACCTCAATGGCGCTGTCGGCAAGCTTTATGAAATTAGATGTCAGGGCCCTTGGGAAAAACCCACCGTCGGCGGCGTCGATCGGGCCGTCGGCGGCGTCGATCGCGCCGTCGACTCCCAAGGAAAAATTTGCACAAAAATGTCGTGGTCTGAATACGTTCCAAATTTTCTCTATGAATCCAAATTCTATGATGATTAAAGGGTAAATACGAGCAGTAGAATTTAGTACTACCACCAACTAGTGATAAATTTAAACAAACACACAACAAATAAAGATAACTATGGGTTGCCTCCCATAAAGCGCTTGATTTAAAGTCATCAGCCCGACCTATTTAAGTGTTATTCAGGTTGACTGAGCATTAAAACCTCTTTAAAGTTTGGTCTTTTACTCTCAAAATATGATTTTAATCTATGTCCATTTACTTTAAATCTATTCCCGGTCTTAGGATCTTCAATTTCAACAGCTCTGTAAGTATAAACCTTAGTCATAGTAAAGGGTCCTAACAAACGAGACTTCAATTTCCCAGGAATAACTTCAGCCTAGTATTGTAAAGCAAAACTTCTTATCCTGGTTCAAATTTCTTCTGGTTAATCTTCCGATCATGCCTTAACTTCTGTTTTTCCTTATAAATTCTGTCGTTATCATAAGATTCATTTCTTAATTCTTCTAATTCATTCATTTGTAACAATCTCTTCTCACCAGCATTTTTCAAATTATAATTGAGTTCTTTAATCGCCCAATATGCTTTATGCTCCAATTCTACTGGTAAGTGACAAGTCTTTCCAAAAATAAGTCTGTAAGGAGTCATTTAAATAAAAGTTTTATAAGCAGTCCTGTATGCCCATAATGCAGTATCCAATCTCGCAGACCAATCTAATCTATTAGGATTTACAGTTTTTTCTAAAATTCATTTAATATCTCGATTAGAAACTTCAGCTAAACCACTAGTCTGAGGATGATAAGTAGTAGAGATTTTATGAATAATATTAAAATTTTCTACCAATCTCTGAATTTATTTATTCCTAAAATGGAATCCTCCGTCAGTGATAATCACTCTCAGCATATCATATCATGTGAAAATATTTTTCATTAAGAATCTTGAAACAATTTTAGCATCACAACGAGGTAAAGCTTGTTCTTCAATCCACTTTGATATATGATCAACTGAAATCAATATATATAAGTTCCCAAATGAAGGAATAAATGGTCCCATGAAATCTAATCCCCAAACATCGAAAATCTCAACTTCTAACATGAAATTCAGAGGCATTTCATTTCTTCTAGATATATTACCTACTCGTTGGCATCTGTCACAAGTTTTGATATATTTGTAAACATCTATAAAGAGAGTAGGCCAATAAAATCCAGCTTGCAAAATTTTATGTGCAGTTTTGTCAACACTAAAATGTCCTCCAAATTCAGAATCATGGCATTTTTGAATAATTAGTTCAGTTTCTTCATAAGGCACACATCTCCTAATAGTATGATCCTTACATTTCTTATATAAATATGGTTCATACCAAACATATGCTTTTGCATCATGAATAAATTTTTTCTGCTGCTGCAGTGTTAGCATAAGTGGCAAAATATCACTTACTATATAATTAACTATATCAGCATACCAAGGTATTTTTCACTCATTAATATTATAAATTTATTCATCAGAAAAACTGTCTGTAATTTCATTATCGGTGTCAGATAATTCATGATATTCTGGTCTTGACAAATGATCAGCAATTTAATTGTAAGTTCCCTTTCTATCAATTACCACAAAATCAAATTCTTGCATCAAAAGTACCAATCTGATTAATCTTGGTTTGGTATCCTTCTTTTGCATTAGATATTTAATAGTAGAGTGATCAGTATGCACTATACATTTAGTCCCAATTAAATAAGATCTGAATTTATCAAAAGCATACATAATAACTAGTAACTCTTTTTCAGTAACCGTATAGTTAATTTGAACATTGTTAAGAGTTCTACTAGCGTAGTATATAACTTTAAAATTTTTATCATATCTTTATCCAAGAATAGCTCCAATAGCATAAGCACTAACATCACACATAAATTCAAATGGTTTCTCTCAGTCAGGTGAAACTATTATAGGTGTTGTGATTAGTTTTTCCTTTAATAACTCAAAGGCATTCATGAAGTCTTCAATAAATTCAAATTTCTTGTCCTTTTCTAAAAGTTGGCATGGAGGTTTGGTAATTTTTGAAAAATCTTTAATATAACGTCTGTAAAAACCAGCATGTCCAAGAAAACTTCTTACCCCTCTCACTGTAGTAGGAGGTGGCAGGGTCTACTTCCATGCTATTTTTCGAAATTTTATGCCCTAATACAATTCCTCCTGCAACCATAAATTGACATTTCTCCCAATTTAGAACTAAATTAGTTCTTTTGCATAACTCCAAAACTTTTTCAAGATGATTTAAGCATGCGTCAAAAGATGTTCCAAATACAGAGAAATCATCTATAAATACTTTTATTCGATCATCAATTAACTTACTAAATATAGACATCATACATCTTTGAAATGTCTCAGGTGCATTACATAATCTGAAAGACATTCTTCGAAAAGCAAAAGTTTCATATGGACTAGTAAATGTAGTTTTCTCTTGATCCTCCGGAGCAATAAGAATTTGATGATAACCGGTATATCCATCCAGAAAGCAGTAATACTTGTGTTCAGTAAGCCTATCCAACATTTGGTCTAGAAAAGGAAGAGAGAAGTGATCTTTTCAGGTGGCGGCATTTAATTTTCTATAATCAATACAAATACGCCATCCAGTAACTTGCCTGATAGATATTAATTCATTATTCTCGTTAGCTTCAACATTTACTCCACCTTTCTTAGAAACACAATGAATTGAGCTTACCTAAGTACTATCCGAAATAGGATATATAATTCCAGCATCTAAACATTTTAAAATCTCTTTTCTAACTACATCTTTCATAATAGGGTTCAGTCTCCTTTGTGGATCAATTCTTGGTTTATGTTCATCATTCAATAGAATTTTATGCATATAAATTGAAGGCCTAATTCCCTTTATATCATCCAGAGTCCATCCAAAAGCTCTTTTGCACTTTTTTAATGTATCCATTAATTTTTGTTCTTGAATTTCATTTAAGTCTGAGGATACAATTACTGGTAATGTTGAAATCTCTCCTAAAAATACATACTTCAAATGATTTGGAAGAGTTATTAATTCAAGTTCAAGGGGTTTTACAATAGATGGAATTAAGATTTCGTTCTCAGGTGTTGTTAAATCGGGCGTTTCAAATTGTTCCTGAATATAATCAGCTTCTTTGTTATCAATTTCAACATATTTATTGTTTTCCATATCTTAATGTTTTTCAAATTTTTTTTGAAATATTCTTTTCTTAAATAATTGCATATATCCATTCTAAAACATTCATTATCTTTTTCCATTGAAGGATATTTCATTGACTTTGAGATGTTAAAGGTCACTTCCTGATCATTTACTCTCATAGTTAACTCTCTTTTTTGAACATCTATCATGGCTCTTCCTATAGCTTGGAATGGTCTTCCTAAAATGATCAGTATTTCTTTATCTTCTTCCATATCTAAAATGATAAAGTCTACAGGAAAGATAAATTTATCAACCTTAACCAAAACATCTTCTACAACTCCTTTAGGATGTGTAATAGACCGATCAGCTAACTGTAGAGTTACAGAAGTTGGTGCAATCTCTCCTATTCCTAACCTTTTAAAAGTTGATAGAGGCATCAAATTTATGTTAGCTCCTAAATCACATAATGCTCGTTTATAAAATTTTTCACCAATAGAACACGAGATCTTTAAGTTTTTTAGGAAGTTTTTTCTGAATTATAGCACTACACTCTTCACTGAGTCCAACAGTCTCATGATCTAGTAACTTCCTCTTTTTGTTGAGTATATCCTTCATAAATTTAACATAATCAGACATTTGTTCCAAAGCTTCAACAAAAGGAATATTTATTGACAATTTTTTTAAAATGTCTAAGAATTTAGCAAATCTTTTTCCCTTGTCTTGTTGCTTTAGTCTTTGAGGAAATGGTGGTGGTGGTCTTTCAACAATAATTTTCATAGGTTTCAGAGGAAAATCAGGATATAAACTTTCATTTTCTCCTTCAGTTTCTACTTTTTCCTTTACAACTATAGTTTCTTTTTGGACCCTTGTTTCCAACTCTTTTCCACTTCTTAATTGAATTGCCTTAATCTGTTCTTTTCCTTGATCTTTAGGATTTACTTCAACATTGCTAGGTAAAGTTCCAACAAGTTTATTGCTAAGTGTAGTAGCAATTTGCCTCAATTGGTTTTCTATGTTTTTAATAGCAGCTCCTTGATTTTGTAATCGATTTCCCATATTCAAAACTAGTTCTTCCATAGATAACTTCTTCTCCTTAAATTGTGAATTATTATAAAAACCTGGTGGATTAGAAGGTCTATATTTAGAATTACCTTGATTGATTACATTTCCTAATGAGTTTACAGGATTGTTCCCCCACTGAGAATTAATAGGATTAGCATTACCTTGGTTATTCCAATTAAAGTTTGGATGATTCTTCCAACCTGGATTATAGTAGTTTGAATAAGGGTTATTTTGTCTATTATTTATCAAATTTAAAGTTTCATATGAAGATTGAGCATCTACAATTTGTCCTAATGAATTTTCTCCTAACACTGGAGGTGTTTGAGAATGATTCATTATGTATTGATCTATTTTCTTTGAAAGAGCAGCAATTTGAGAAACTATCATAGTTAAAGCATCTGAATCATGAATACTGGCTACTTTCTTAGAATTTACCCTTTCAGCGGGCCATTGAAAATTGTTAGCAGCCATTTCTTTGATTAAAGAATAAGCTTCTTCAAAAGGTTTAGCCATTAGTGATCCACCAACAGCAGCGTCAATGATGGATCTAAGAGATCCTACTAATCCATTTTAAAAAGTTTGAATAATTAACCAATCTGGTAACGCATGATGTGGACATCTCCTAAGAAGATCTTTAAATCTTTCCCAAGATTCATATATCGATTCTCCCTCATACTGACTGAAAGATGTGATATCGTTTCTAAGTTTAGCAGTCTTAGATGGTAGAAAATATTGTGATAAGAATTTTTGCGAAAATTCCCCCCAAGTTCTAATAAATCCAGATGCTAACGAATTTAACCAAGCCTTAGCCTTGTCCCTTAGTGAAAAAGGAAAAAGTCTAAGTCTGACAGCATCAACAGACACTCTGTCATATTTAAAAGTAGCACAAAGTTCTAGAAAACTCGCATGATGTAAATTAAGCTTTTCATTAGGAGTTCTGCCAAATTGATTATTTTGTACCATTTGGATAATTGCAGGTTTAAGCTCAAATGAATTAGCAGCTACATCTAGATTTTGGATAGTTAAGTGAATTTCATCAAATGTAGGGTTAGGGTAATCTCTTAGTGGTCTAGATTGATGTTCATTTTCTATTCTTTGGTTGTTTATGCTGTTTTCCATTGTCTCAGAATTTCTAGGTTCTTTTCTCAGTTTTCTAATTCTCCTAACAGTGCGTTCTAATTCCGAATCGTAGGGTATAAGATTTTCAAATCCAAATTTACGCATACAATAGAAATCAATTCACAGAAAAACAGTTCACTAAATACGATAATAAATTGCAAATTCTATTAAAAAGTTTTCTTATAGTCCTAAATTGTCCGTTACTCTTATTATGTTATATCCTAGACAACAGCGCCAAAAACTTGAACTGGCCTCAGCGAACATAGTGTAATCTTAATATTGTAAAAGTGTATAATATATTCAATAATTACAGAGTTACCTTTATCAACACAAGTATACGTATCGCTCAAGTAATACAGGGCTCTAGTGGAGTCCTGGATATCGATCCCACAGGGATATTTCAGAGGCTACGGACTAGGATTATAGAAACCAATTTAGAATCACAACTTGTAAATCAAATTGCCTATCTGTGACTAATAAGCAATCGTAAATAAAATGCAATTTTAATAAACTAATTCTACTAATAATTAACTACTTCTACTAATAAAGTGAGGTTCAATATATAAGCAAGCATCCTTCACCTTTGTTAAGAAATTTAAGTGAACGGATAATTAGAATTAGTTTAAATCTGTGTTGTGCCAAATAGGAGCATACCTATTCTTTACCCTTTGGTCCAGGCATAAAGAAAATTGATTAATCTTATGCTTGGTTACTAAACGTGCGACTAGGCTGGGAGGATACCGACTCTCACTTCAAAGCTCCCACGTTCCCCTCGCCTGAGGGCTAACATCTACACTTCAGCACCCAAACGATATGACTGAATTAAAGATTTTAGTCTGTCACTCTAAAATCTCCAATTCTACTTCTGATAAATAATATTTCTTTATTTATTTGCACCCTACTTTCAAGGACTTTGACCTCCCTAAATCTTGGATGTTATCTTCAGTTTAGTTGTTAAACTCAACATATTTTAAAAAATCAATTATCCAGATTGAAAATAAATTAAGTTTGAAGTGAAAAGATTATCACAGCTTCTTTAACATTCTCTTGGCATAACTAATTCAAATCACCATTTCACAAAAATCTCAAAACAAAGAGAAAGACAGAGAAACTACTTAGATTTCATGGAGAAGATACGACAAAACTTGGATATCATATATAGAAGCAAAGTTATACAAACTAAAATAAGTAAATACAACTTATCTCAAATTCCTCCCCAAGCAAACTCCTTGAAGTTCCTCTGAATCTCTTCCTTTCTTTACAACACATAGAATTCTCCTTCTAAGTGGCAAGAAGGAAGAAATATCTCACTTTCCTTCTACTCTTACAATCTCTCAAAGAATACCTCACAATTAACTTTAAATAAACTCACTCTCTAATACTCTAATGGAACTACTAACACTAATAGAATAGTGGACACACTTTTGACCTTTTCTGGACTCGGTGGACACTAGTGGACACTTTTTTTTGCCTCCAAATGTTTATTTTAAAGTTGTTGAAGAGTCTCCAAGAATTATCCAAGCATCCCTTTAAAAATCATCCACATTCAATGTGCCTTGTGAGAGAACCGACTTTCTCACCGTTGGCGGCCTCGATCTCGCCGTCGGCGGGCTTCTAGAATACTTGGCTTTGGACTCTGTCTCTTAAGGCCCACTATAGGCGGCCTCGATCTCGCCGTCGGCAACCTCCCTTGTAATGTATTTTTTAAACTCTTAGGAAAAATCCACCGTCGGAGCTGTCGATCTCGCCGTTAGTGCCCTAGATCAAATCTTCATATTTTGGTCTTTTTTGCTCCAAATTTGCACATTTTTGCATCTTTTTACTCCAATGTCTATAAATTTACATTCATGCAACAAAACATCAAAAAAAACTTTCTTTAAAGTGCAATATCATCAAAAATCAATATAAAATAGGCATGAAAATCTTATCATATTTTCAGTTGGTCAGCCTTCCATGAGTTTAGCTTCCATGAATGAGCAACTGAAGATTATCGAGGATGATCTAGCCATGACGCAGGCCTAATATTTGGTGCATCTAGATTGGCAGATGAATTTTCAAAGTGATCATGACGCTTGTGTATATGTAGCTCAACTAGAGATGTATTGGCAAAATGAATGGATTGAGTGTGATAAATTAGTGGAGTTTCCTATATATCCCCCTTACCAACTATTAAATGAACATATAAAGGCTATAGAAGAAGATTCTAAGGAAGAAGCTGATGCAGATGATGGTGATGATGATGAATAATGAGGAGTAGGATAAGATTCATATTTTCATGTTAATGTGATGTATTGGACATTTACTTATTGCTGCTGATGTTGTGATCTATTTCATTTTTATGTTATTATATTAGACATTGATCCTGTTGCAACTATTGTATTGATGTATTTACTTTTTGTTTTGATGCACTGGATTAGTATTTCTTGTTACTCTAAGTTATATATGGAACTGTCTGTTGCAAAATAGAAGATCTTTTTAATGCATTTTTCATGTTAAACATGTTGAACTGAGATTCACTTATTGATACATACCGGTCTTTTCTGTTTTTTCCTGTATATTATTCATGTTAGAATCTTATGGTAGAAAGTAATTCAGTTATATTTTATCCCTATTTGTAAAACTGTACTCAGAGTTATAAATGCTTAAAAATTCAAGTTTGAGAGGGAGAAAAAGTTTTTAAAGCTTAACGTTGTTTGTCCTTAATAGCTTACATTTAAAATTGATATCACTTTAAAATGACTTGTTTGGTTTTATCTTTAGGGTATTATGCTTTTGATTTTGGGAATGATATAGTAGACTTAATTTGAAAATTTTTAGTGAAAAGGATTCTACTAGAGTTAAGGTATTTAGCAGGAGATGATAGGAATATGATTTTACTATTTATAATATGAAAGAATTGTATATTTTGAAAAACTAGGAATCTTATATATACACTTTAAAAAAAATTGAGACATTGTTAAAAATTATTTTTCAAACTAATATACACTATTAACAAATTAAGAAATGTGACGAGTATTTAAAGCTAAGAAGAGGATAATGAGATTCAAAACTATTAAAGGCCTATCCATATAAAGTAATCCTCACATAAAATTAAAAATGATTGAAATTGATCCTAAAAAAAGAAAAGAAAAGAAAAAAAGAAAAAATAAATAAATGTGAGGAGAAGCTCGAGGAGAAGCCTAATAAAAAATTGGTTTCACTTGAACCTTATTAAAGGAGAAGATTTAGTTACAACCCTAAACATATTTTTAATTCTTAAATGTATTAGTAAATTTTTTATTAATAGAGTTTTTAAAATTATGTATTTTATGCTTTCTAGGAATCCAAAGTTTGCCAAATTACAATTAATTTTGAAATAGATAGAAAATCAGGATTCCTAAATTTAATACTAGATGTTCTTATACCCTAGTGTTGACCTCTTTTTTGGTGAGGTCTAAACTCTTCTTAGTGCTTAGGATCTAGCTATAAGATTTCCTCTTTGACTATCCTAGAAAACTAGAGTTGGAACCCACCATTTAGAAAATTCCAACCATTTCTTAGCTCCTTTTGGAACCCTAAATGGATGGTCACAAACCTCCAAATCACCTTGGAAGGTTAAAACCACCATGTGGAGACCCAATAGTGAGTTCCCATAGGAATGTTTGGACTTAGGATAACCTTGGGTGACTTTAGCTTCTCTTGCACACACACACCCCTAAACCATTGAGTTCCCCTATCCCAAACCTTAAACTTTATCCCTTCTACCCTTTAAGAAACTCACATAATTGAGCCAAAGCCACTAGTCTTTGATTAAGATAGCTAAGATCAATATGTGAAGGATCATAAAGTGGTTACCATTTGGCTAGATTTGGTCCCAAAGTTGTTAGACATGGCTAAGGCCCATGGGCACATACCCCTAAAACCCTAATTCCATTCAAAATCCTAATTTTCAAGCCAAATTTTCCAAAATTTCTTAGAGTCACTTGTAAGTCTTGAAAATGGCACCAAAACATTCCTTGTGTCGCACTGAGAATTTTGATTGTAAACTTGTCATACCTCTGGACAACTTTTTGACACCTCGACACCAAAATAACAGATACTTAAAAGAGATTCTGGGGATCATAAAACTCTCCACATTGATCAAAAATGGCCTTGGACATTATCATTTGACTTTAAATTTCGTTCTAAACCACCTCAGGCCTTCAAATCAGCCTTTTGACCACTTTGACCAAAATTAACTAAAATTGGCCAAAATTACCAAAATATCCCTGGAATACCCAAAATTTCAAAATTCCAAATTTTATCCAATTAAATCCCAAAAATCACTTGGAACATCTCCATGTCGTCCAATTGCCCCAATTTGACCAATTTTGACCAATTCGATAATTTTGGCCAAATCACCAAATTAACCCCAATTTCCACCAAATTGATTCCAAAATTCTCGAATTTTAATACTAAACTCAAATTCAAGATCTTCAATCTGAATTGAAACCTTTTTGAAGACCAATTCAATCAAGTTCAAAACCTAATTTTAATCCATACCAAAAATCTCTTATTTGGCCCAATCTTCAAAATCCACCAAATTCAACCTCATGATCAATCAATTCCCACAAATTTCACTTTCTAATCAAAATTCAACATTCCTAAACCCAATTTCAATCAATACCCATTCAATTTGATCATCCCATGATTAATTACAAAAATCCAAAATCATTCCATGCATTTCTAAAAGTCCATTTCCAAAATTTTTAAATAAAATTTTAATCCTCCTTCATCCCATAACATTTAGATCATTTTATCATGGCATTATATGAGGCATCTCATGCATGAACATCACACCATACCAAAATTAGTCATGTTGACATAAAATCCCAAAAATCATGAGATTAAAAAAATTCCTTTTGCATGAAACCTTTCCATGAATCATGGGCATCATGGCGTGACATGTGAAGCCTCTCTTAGCCATCCCAAGTCAATGTTTTGTCAAATGGGGCAAGGGGAAGTGACCACACCTCTTACTCACTCACTTGATTTTTTTCCCCCATCCATGAAACATTTAAAAACTCCCCAAACTTCCATGGAAGCCATCTTACCTTACCTAAATATGTTTAAGGGTCTTATGATCAACTCTAAGCACTTTGGGAAAGGATCTAGCCTATGGACCAAGGGCTAAACCCAAGCCAACCTAACCTAACCCAAACTCCAAGTCCCCTTTGGATTTTCACCTCACTCTCCCGTATAACAAATTTTCTTTTTTCCTCACTCATTCTCATTCATCACCACTCACTATTTTTTTTCTCCACCTCCATAACCTCAATTTGAGCAAAAAAAAGAAGGAAAAAAAAGCTCTCCCTCACTTCTCTCCAACCAAAACTTTCCATTCACAAACTTACCTCTACCTCAACCTCCATGACTCAATCCAAGCTCCTCACTCGATCTTCAAAAAAAAAGAAGACTACTTCACTCCGAATAACTTCCCAATGGCATTCCCAAACCAAGGTGAGTAATCCTCTCTCTCGTCTCTCTTTCTTTCATTATTTTTCACTAATACCACCCTATTCTCATGTATTTACTTATCTATCACCTAAGCTTTAATATTTACGTACATGCCACTTAAACTTTAATATTTTACATGCTTATTATATTATTCTTCTTTTTATCTTTGTTTTTACATAACTATTTAAAAAAAAAGAATTTACATGCATGCCACATACTTCTTATATTTACACGCATGAAACTTGATTTAAATGCATCAAATCTGTATGAATATATTCTTCTAAGTTAGATAAGCATTTTAAAAAAAACTGCACTCAATTTAGTTAAGAATTGAGAGAGATATTAAGGTTCGAAGATGGACGTCCGAGATGGAGTCGGACTGTAGCTTGGTCCGTGAACACGCCTCCAGCAGAACCGCTCCAGCTAATGAGAAATCAACACGTGGCGATGGGTACGAGGTTGATTATGACTGAGCGACAAAAATTTTAGTATTATTATTATTTATTTTTGACCCTAAACTTTGAAAAATCATAACTTTTCATAGAAAACTTCAAAGTATAAAATAAAAATACCCTCTTGCTCAGTGAGTGGAGGAGAATTATGTGAAATAAAAATCAAGATTTTTTGCATAATATTTTATTTTTAATTAATTAAACATTGTTTTAGGTCTTTCAATTCTTCATGCATGTAGGCATAACACCATGACTTGAAATTTTAGTATGTTGTTCTCACAGTTATTAAGGAGATTCCCTGATTTTTTCAAAGTTAAAGGAGATCTCTATGAGGAGATCCTTATTTTTTAAGTTTAGGTCTATTTTTTTGATAAATTAATCATAATAATTATCATATTGCTTAAAAAATCCACAAAAATCTTGGTAGGTTACTTATGACCGGAGGACTCTAGGAAAATTATAACTTGATTTAAAGCATTAAAAATAACCATAATTGTACCAAACACCTAAAACATAAATTAAATTAATTTTCACTAAATACATCAAAATAACTTGAAAACAATTTTTCATTGTAATTTTAAGTTAAGAGAACCCCCACATAAAAATTTCAAACCAATTGGAATGCATTTAAAACATTAAATGAATTAATTAAGTGAAATGACCATTTTTGACATTAAAAAATTCATAAAATGAAAAATACAATTTAAAAATTTACCAAATTAATTTTCGGAGTTCTCTGTGATCAGAGGAGTCCAAGAAAAATAAAATTGGACTTTTCATAAAAATTTCATTTTTAATCATTTTTTAAATATTTAAATAATTAAAAAATCAAAAAAATCACAAAAGTAATAAAATTCACCAAAATGTCACATTTGACTTCCTGATCACATGGGAATCATCCAAATATTTTTACTAAGTCTCTAAGTTAAGATATTAATTTTTAAAGGCTCAGTGTATTTTTTAATATTTAAAAATGGTTTTTTCTAACCTTTCACTAAAATAATTCTAATAATTCAAAAAAATATTAGAAAAATATTAAATTTATTTCTCTAGGTTCTCTATCCTTAGAGAGATTTAAGAAAAATAAAAAACTTAATTTTCCACTTTAAATTTATTTTATAATTAATTAATACCCCTGAAATTAAAATAATTCCAATAAATAAATTAAAACTCAAAAAATCACCAAAATTGGTCCAAGTGGTCCTATAGTTTGTAGGAACCTACAATAATTTTCCTAAGGATAGAACTTTCATCTTGGTCATGTTATTAAATTTTCATTTAAAATCCTTATTTTCCATTAAAATAATTTTATAAATTAAATTCAAAAATAGAAAAATTACATTTTCCCCTCTGATGTATTAATTGAAATATGAGTGAGGTGAGATAAAAATTCTAAAGTCATTTGAATTTGATTTAGTGAGTTATGGGGTGAATAAGATTAAGAGGAACCTTAGCCCTAATTAATATTTAAGCTTGACCAAGGGTAAGGGGGAAATATTTAATCTTAATTACCTTCTTGGATGATTGAAACTTAGGGAATGAAGGGATATGAACTCACCAATCAACATCAACATTAAAGAGAAAATAGTGATTACCTAAATCCTTAAGATTTGGAAGTTAATTAAGGAGTAGTTGTAGGGTTAGAGGCATAGCATGGGAAGATTTCCATTCTTTAATTTGAACCCCTAACCAATGAATTGATTAAATTCATTTAACTCTTATTAAGACTTAAAATGAGATAATTTAATTAATCCAAAATAACTAAAGAAAGACAATGATAATAATAAAATAATCTTAAACACAAAGATTTAATTTAAAATTAATTGAAATGGTTAAATTAAAATAAATTGAAACATTAAAATTAATTTAAAATAATTTTTTTAATTAAATAAAAAAATTTAAAATATTTAAAAAATATATAATTAATTAATAGTAACTTAAAACATGGGAAGCAAATTGAAATATTATAACTAAATTGAAATATCTTAAAATATTGCAATTGATTTGAAACTCCTTAAAACATTATTATAATTGATTTGAAAGATTTCAAGAATCAAATTAAACCATTTTAAAACAAATTATTAATCCAACTTCAATTAAACTGGTTAGTTTCTTTAATGAACCAACTTACCCCTAACGACTCTCATTTCATAACTCTTAAATGAAATGTCAAATGACATGTCACCTTTCTCGTAGGATATTCAAACGTCTAAATTCACTGAGCAAGAGTCAAACAAAATCAAAATTTAACTAACCTTCAGATGATTTATTGAGAAATCGCAATGAAACTAAATGAACTCAGAAATAATCCCAAAAGCGTTGAAGAAGATGCTTAGGGTTATGCCTCGAGCCCTCCTTTAACCTGATAGGATATTTTAGTAGGACAGTTGGACATCATTGTTCTTTGCCTAAGAAAATCATCACCAACACACCTCACGAACTCAATAACAATAGGATTAGGATTTGGTAGACAACCAGAAGCTCAACCTAGCTAACCTAGCAATAGAATTAGGATTTGGTAGACAACCAGAACCTTCCCTTAGCTTTACCTAGTTGTTTCTTTCAAATATTTAAATGCCCTAACATGCGTTTTAAGTGCAGTTGGAAATGACGGGAAGACCCTTCAGATATACATTTAAGTTTATTGAAATTACATTCTGCAATTTATTAAATGCTTTAATTTCCTGCATTTTATAAATTTGTGAAAATGATTGAACCAGCATGTTTAAAGAACTCAAAATTTAATCACCAACAAAACAAATTTGCAACTTCAACTAAATTAAAACATCTCTTGGATGATCAAGAATCCCTCGGAGGATGTAACCTATGTGTTGTTAATGAGATTTTCCACGGTTTGGATGAAAGTGCAGAATTCATTAAGTTAAATTTGGTAAATTCATCCAGACTAAGTGAATCAGATGAAAATGGTGATACCGGAATGAGAGAACCGTAGGATCCTAATTGGTGTCGTCATAATCAACTTAAACATTTGTTTTAATAAAAATATTAAGCCACCTCAATTTTTGCACAATCCTATGACATGATACTTCTCTCATCCCCTCATTTGTCACCTCTTTAAACTAAACCTGCTACAACGAGGAACTCGGAGCAAGCGCAGCGTTCAACACGATCATCTTCAACAATAAAACAAATCTACTTCAACTAAACTTTCCTTAGAATTAAAATAACAATCCATAGGAATTCGAGGTTGTTTGCCTAGCGCAACATAAATCCTCACTTCATCCTTTAGGCATTTGCATAATCATATTATGCATTTAAGCCCTAACTAATCTTAGGATTCTGAGGTAGTCGTTCGTCATGACATAAACCCTTCTAATTTTTAGGCCATTTATATGATTATGTCATATGAATATAAGTCCTAAATAAATAAAATTTGTAAGATTATAACATCAAATAAATCATTTCAAAATTGAAATCTATCAATAGGATAGTTTGGGAAGTCACCGAAGTATACTTCGGATCCGTGGCATCCCCTACTTTTCTTCTTTTGGATTCCCAAAATAAGTGTTCCTAAATTTGACCTATTCCCTATTGAAATCTCAATATCCAATTGTTTGAAAACTTTAAACTTTGAAATTCTTGAAAGCAAAACCACTGATCTTTATCGAGAGTTTTCTTAAATGACTTCAGTCATTTAGGATGTAATTAACTATAAGGGCTTACCTCTATAGGGAACTTTAAAACCCAGGTAATAAAAACCCAATCTAGTATTTTGTACTAGATAGGGAACTTGTCAGTCAACATAAAACTTGGTTCACAAACCAAACGGATGTCATGGTTCATTAGTTTATTTAATTGAGTCTCACTAGTAAGTGACATTTCTATTCCTCGGAATAGACATATGACTTGTAGTGTAGTGCTTGTTTATTTAAATTATTGCGTATATGAGATCAGTTTGATTTCATATTTTCAAATTAAAAATGATAGTTTCTAAATTATGTATATATTAAATTAAATTAAACATTTTGTAATGGGCGACGGGATACCCATTCCGGCGGCCGACAATTTATAATTTGGAGACTAACACCTAGTTTTGGTCCAATTAACTAAAATTTCTTCTAAATTACACTATGAAATTCCAGGGGAAAAAAATATAGGAAATCTAATTAAACCCGCTATCACAAGCCAACACATTTAGTTTTTAAAAGTTGTAGTGTGGTCAGAGAAAAATGTATTGAGAAATTCATACCAATATTATATTAATTTATGATGAAATTTCACTTTAAAGTAAGGTATTTTCTATATTTTATAGCAGGTATGAAGATTTATAGAAAATGGAGCAAAAAGATGGAAAAATGAGCGAATCTGGAACGAAAAATACTATAAGAGATGAAAACTGAATTAGCCCGCCGACGGCGAGGAATAGGCCGTCGACGACATATTTTTCCCGAGAGCATTTGAATATATTATAAAGGAGCCCGCCGATGGCAAGATCGAGCCCGCCAACAGGGAGCCTGAGAAGTTAGCTTACGTTCTAGAAGCCAGCCGACGGCGAGATAGAGCCCGCCGACGACGAGAAGGTCGGTTCAAGCAAAATACATTGAATTTGGACGCTTTTTCAAAGGGGTGCTTAAGGGAACTCTTAGAAATTCATCCATACTCTTTAAAATGGCGAATTTAGAAGAGAAAAAGGTAGAGAAACAAGAGAGGAATGTTAGGAAAATCTTGGAGAATGTTTAGGATTCTTAGATTTGGAGTAGAAATGTAGATTTCTACCCATTTGGAGTGATTGGAGAGGAGATTTTGAGAGAATTTGTAAGGGATTGCACTAGCATTGCATGGATCGACGGGAGACTTTGTGGGAGAGATCTTCGTCTTTCTTACAAAGGGAAAAAGCTAAGTATTGTTCTTCATTATCTTATGATTTTGTAAACACTTACCTAGTGGATTTGCTTTGGTTAAATGAAGTTTCCGTTGTGTTTTCTTCGTGCTTTGTGACGTATCTCTCTTACTCTTTCTTCTTTGGAAATAGTAGCATGAGAAGATTCTGCCATTGTTTTCCTTTTACTTTACTTTTGTAATGAGTAGAATTCATGTGTAGGATGTTGAGATATATGCTAGAAGAAGTTTTATATATAAATGTGATGGTTTTTACTTGCACTTCATTTACATTACAATTAAGGCCTGTTGTAATGTTAAAATTCATTGTGAAAACATACGATCCGAGAGGATTATGCTTTCTACAATTAAGTATGATCCACATTCAAATTCCATGGATGGTGAAGTTCATGCGGATTGAAAGCAAATAAATAAGGAAACATAATTATTGGACGTGGAAGTGGATATTTTAGGGTGTTAGACTAAAATCCCCAATTCGGTCCTATTGTTTGAGTACTGAAGCGGTGATGTTAGCCCTCAGGCGAGGGAAACGTGGGAGCTCCGAAGTGAGAGCCGGTATCCTCCCAGCCTAGCCACGGATTCAGTAACCAAGCATAGGATTAGTCAATATTTTTTATGCCTGGATCAAAGAGTAAAGAATATGATTGCTCATATTTGTCACATACAATATTTAATGCATCTCATTCATATACGTTATCCATTTCATTATATAAGAATAGTAGTTTTTTAGTATCTCAAAATTCTCCAAACCAATTCTTCCAAAAAGGGTTATCTTTAGAATTAATATTTGCAATTAGTTATAGTTACTATCTTTACATTTAACACTTGCATTTAGGAGTAGTTGCTAGATAAAAAATCATTTTAATCGACATTCTAAGCTAAGGTGTAATTGTAGTAGACTAGAATTTGACTAAAGACCTCTTACTTCATTTCCTCGTGGGATCGATATTGGGTTTTTAAAGAAAACTCTATATTACTTGAAGCGATACGTATTCTTGAGTAGTACCCATAGTGTGTAAAATCTTTTCTAATTTTTATATCATTTAAGATTTTGCACACTAGCAGCTAATTATAAATCAGGTCAAGTTTTTGGCCATCTTTTGGAAGTTAATTTACTGCGTAATTGCGGGTCGGGTCAAGTTTTTGGCGCCGTTGCCAGGGAAGCTTTGGTAAGAACTTTAGGAGAAGTTTAGTTGAAATAATTAGGCTTAGACTTAGAAAACTGTAGTGTCATAAAAACTTTTTTTGTGTGAAAAGTGTTTTTATATGAAAAAGTGTTGTAAAAAAAATAAAGTAAAAAAAATTGTTTGTGTGAAAAATAATTTGTTTGTCAAAATATATTATTGTGTTGAATATATTTCATCTGTTATTTGTTTAATTGTTAATGTATTGTTTGTTGTGTTAAGTATGCAAAACAAAGGATCTGCAGGACTTGTGCCTTATGATCCAAAGTTTGAAAAAAATAAAAAAAATAAAAATACAGAAAGGACTCGAAAAACTAGAAATTGAAATGGAAAACTTTCAAGATAATAACTTAGAAAATCATCATACTTCATTGAGGGATTACCTAAATCCCGTGACAGATTAAATTCACTTAAGTATATAAAACCCTATCGTAGAAGCTGATTCGTTTGAAATAAATCCTGAGATTATCCAACTGGTGTAGAACAATCAGTTTGGGGGAACTCCTTTGGAGGATCCCTATTTACACTTATCAAATTTTATAGAACTTTGTGCTATATTTTGTTATAACGGTATGTCAGAAAATGCTGTTAGACTAAGGCTTTTTCCTTTCTCACTAAGGGATAGGGCTAAAATGTGGTTATACTCATTAGCACCTAGCTCTATTAAAAATTGGAAGGAGTTAACTCAGAAATTCCTAGCTAAGTATTTTCCACCTTCGAGGACTACTAAACTTAGAAACGATATTATCTCATTTTGTCGGTATGAGGAGGAATCAATATACGAAGCACAGGAAAGATTTAAGGAACTCCTAAGAAAGTGTCCACGCCATGCGTGCCCGATTGGTTAATCATTCAAACTTTTTATAATGGGTTAGTAGGATCCCTTAGGTACATAATTGATGCTCGCATTTGGTGGATCATTAATGTCAAAACCATTTGATGAAGCATATGCATTAATTGAAGAAATAGCTACAAATGAATTTCAATGGCCCTCTACAAGGGTAAATCATAAAAATGTAGCTAGTGTTCAAGATACAGAAGTGATTTCAATTCTTGCATCTCAGGTTGCTGCAATATTGTCGGCATATTTTTAGGTTGTATTGTATTTTAAAAGGGGGGTCGCCTAACAGAAGTTGTCGGCGAATTTAAATTTTAAATTTGATTTAAATATATATATAATTTAGAAAGTAGTATTTGGCTTTGAAAATAATTTTTAAATTTGAAAGTTTTAAGATATGAGATTAAACCGATCTCACATCCCAAATAGTTTATATAAACGAGCACCGCACCACAAACCGTGTATCTATCACTAAGGATAGACACACTGCTGATGGTGGGGCTCGATCAAATAAACTAGAAGTTTTGTGACATCCGTTTGGTACGCGAACCAATTTTATAAGCCGACAAATTCCCACGCTTAATATGAAAGTATCAAACGGGGTTTATATTACACAGGTTCTTTAAAATTCCTATAAGGGCAAGCCCACTATAGTTAATTACATCTTAAGTGACGGGAATCACCTAAGAAAACTCTCGATAATAATCAATAACTCGCTTTCGAGAATTTGAAGTTTAAGGTTTTCAAAGATTGAATTTTGGAATTTCGATAAGGAATGGATCAAATTTTGGAACATTTTGTTTTGTGAATCCAAAGGAAGAAAGGTAGGAGAAATCACCGATTCGAAGTGAACTTCGGTAATTTCCCGACTATCCTATCGTTTGGCTTGAGTTTAGGAAAGTCCTAATACTTATTTAAATGTTTTGATCTTGCAATTTTAATTAATTAGGGCTTATATTTGTATGATAAAATCAAGCAAATAGCACTAGAAGATGTGAGGGTTTATTGTCGTATCGGACGACTACCTCGGAATCCTAAGACCGGTTAGGGCTTAATTTGCAATGCAAATGCCTAACGAAGAGTTGAAGATTTATGTTGCACTAGGCGAGCTACCTCGAAGTCCTATGGCTTGGTTATTTAATTCTAGGAAAGTTTTGCTTGAAGTAGGTTCAAGTTTTCTTGACGACGATGGCCGTCGTTGCCCACCATGCTCCAAGTTCCTTGTTGTTGCAGAGGTTTAGTTTTAGAAATCATAAATCCCGAGAAAAGGTTTTGGTTTTCAGAGAAGTTCAATTTCCAAGTGTTCTTGTATTTGGATTAAACAAATCTTAAAGTTGATTATAACGACACCGGTTAAGATCCCACTAGTCTCCATCCTTCCGCATCATTATTTTATCGATTCACTTAGTCCTTGCATGAATTTATAAACTAACCGAATGAGTTCCACACTTTCATTTAGACCGATGAAATCCTCGTTAGCAACACGTAGGTTACATCATCCGAGGTATTCGATCATCCATCAGACGTTTTAATTTAGTTGTAATTGTAGTTTTGTGTTCGTTTGTGATTAAATTTCAGTTGTTTTATATTTTGAAATGTCAGGCTTTTGTTGAATTTTACAAATACTGCCTGCAATGACTTTTAACTTAGTTTTGGTTTCAGCTTTTAGGACTATCCTAAAGGTGTGGGTTTTCATGCAACAGTTGTTTTATCATGAAAAAGTAAAGTTATTACTTCGTTAACAAAGTAAATTGCAAGAAAGTAAATTGCAAGAAAGTAAATCGCAATAAAATAAAAGCTGCACTGAGGGTCTTCCCGTCATCCCAAGCCGCACTTAAAACACAATTAGAATATTTAAGCAAGTTCCTAGGTAAAGCTAAGGGAAAGGTTATGGTTTTCTACCAAATTCTAATCCTATAGCTAGTCATCTCCTACGACGTTCAGGTTTCTTTGTAATTTTGTTTGAAGACGATTTTCATCATCGATGACACTAAATCCAATTGTTCTTTATAAATATCCTATCATATTGAGGAAGTGCTTAAGAAGAATCTTAAACATCTTTTTCAATATTTCTGTGGATCGTTTTTGGTACAAATGAACTTAATTATATAAATGAATCGATCGTCCGAGGTTTTCAAGTCTTTAATCCTCGTCTTTGCAACAATGGTAGACATTCAATATCCTATGAGGTAACACTCGTTGATGCTCCATTTGGGAGTTATAATAACGTTCTTTCACGTAAATTAGTATTCAAATGATTCGATTTAAGTTAAAGGGTTTAAATTCGTAATAGTGTTCAAGTTGTTTTATATTTAATTTCTTTGGCGTCTTAGGTGATGTTATATTTAATTCAATTTAATTTAATTGAGTTTTAATTTAACTTAATTCTAATTTAATTTGATTCGATGTTTAATTAATTTGATTCGATTTAATTTAATTTAATTATTTAATTTAATTTAATTTAATTTAATTTAATTGTTTAAATTAATTTAATTATTTAATTTCATTTAATTTAATTTAATTTAATTTAATTTAATTGTTTAATTTAATTTAATTTAATTTAAATTTAATTTAATTTAATTTAATTTAATTTAATTGATTTAATTCTTAATTTTAATTTAGTTTAATTTAATTTTAATTTGTTTTAATTTAATTTAATTCAATTATTAAATTTAATTTAATTTTAATTTAATTTATCTTTAATTTACTTTATTTTTAATTTTAATTGAAATTTCAAAAGAGTTTAATAATTTAATTAAGTCTTTTAATATTTTGAATTTGAATTATCATTTAATTAAGAGTTGAATATTAATGAGATGATTAATTTAGGATTTTTAAATTAAAGAATAAATCTCTTCCTAGTGAATATCGCTTATTTTAATAATTCCAATTTTATTATTTTCCAAATTTAATCCATTATTTAAAGTTTAATCATTTTAAAAATTGTTTAATGAGTTTCTACCCTTTAATTATTTAAATTTCAATCATCCAAATCAGATTAAGATCAAATATTTTACTTGTTAATTTCTTATTAAACCTAAAGTTTTAATTAAGGATTAAAATTTTAATTACTATTTTACCCTTTAAACTTAATAATTTCATAACTCACTAAATTGAACTCAAATGAACTTGAAATTTTTATGTGACTTTACTCATATGTCAATAAAGACATGAGAGGAGAAATGATTTTTCTGTATTTAATTTATTTATATAATTATTTTTGGTAGAAAATAGAGATTTTCAAGGAAAATTGATAACATGACCAAAGGAAAGTTTCTGTCCTTAAGAAAATTAGGGACATTCCTAATGACCAGAGAAGCACTTGACCAATTTTATTTGAATTATATTATTTTTTATTATAATTATTTTAAGTTTTGGAGGCACACGTAAAATAAAATAAATTTTGAAAATGGGTTTTATATTTTTCAAAAATCTTCTGATATCAAGGAAACCAGAGAATCAAATTTGTAATTTTCTGATTTTTCTATGATTTATAATAATTATTTTAGTGAAATGCTAGAAAATACATTTTTTTTTAATTTTAAATTACCTTAAAGCTTTAAAAATTCAATATCTCACTAAATAGACCTAGGAAAAATGTGGATTTCAATATCTCTAAGTGATTAAAATTCAAAATGTGACATTTGGTGAATTTTATTATTTTTGTGATTTTTATTATTTTTTAATTATTAAAAATATTAAAATATTATTAAAAATCAACTTTAGAAAATTGAAATTTTAATAATTTTCAGATTCTGATATCAGAGAGGCTCCAAAACCAATTTTGGTGAATTTTTAAAAAGTATTTTAAAAGTTATAAATTTTTAAAGTTTAAAATATTATTAATTTAATCAAAACTCAATTAAGGGGGCTAACCAAGTCCAATCGACCTCAAATTTTTATGGTGATCCTCTGATCCTAAAGGTCGTTGAATTGATTTCAAGTCAATTGATACTTCCGGTTAACTCTAATTAATTAAAGACCTATTTTGGGTGTTTAATTATGTGGTTGTTTTGAATGAACTAAGCCAAAATCTATTTTTCCTAGGTTCTCTACTCATAAGGAACATCACCAAATTTTCCTAGAATTTATTTCACAACATGCTATTTACCGGAATTAAAATATTCAAATAGTGACCTGAACTTGAAAAATCAAGAACTCTTCGATGGCTCTCCCGACTTCGGGAAAATTCAGGGAATGTTCCCAAATTCAGAGGCTTCAAAAGCCCTATTAGCCTCATGCCATGGTGAATTGTATGCATGCATGGAGAATTAAAACAATGCAGAGAGTAAATAAATTATAAAAAATAAAATACTTGATGAAATTAAATGATTTTTCCACATTATTCTCCTCTCTTCACCGAGCAAGAGGGTATTTTTATTTTATTTTTCCGATTTTTCTACACAAAGATATGGATTAAGCTTCGATATTTAATAAATACATTAAATACCCTATTTATCTATTTATCCACTGCCACACAACAACATCTAGCCTCCGAAAGACTGCGAGCATGCCTCCCGTGGCTCCGGGGACTTGCCCACCGAGTCGCCAGCCCCGGCCCCCGGCGGCTCTCACCGTCTCCGGTCCGACGCGATCCCGACCATCCGCGCGCGTGCAAATAATGGACTCGCATCCGGCTCATTCCCAAGTGTTCTCACCGAGAGCCGTCCACACTAAATCCCTAAGATCTCACTCGATTCTCAATGGATTTTTACGTTCTTATACTTCTATGGATCTGCCCTCAAGAGACGAACGCATCCATACTAACATGCATCGGGAACTGCGATTTGAAATGTAGAATCTTCGAAGCTCGGGATGAAGACAGCCTTGCGCCTTGGCTCAGAGAAGTGTGGCTTCAATCTGAGAGTTGTTGCACCTTCGATTGGGTCCTAGCAAGCTCCGTGATGAAGTCTCCTCGGTCCGTGAATCATTCGGATATGATTTCGGCTCGTGCTCACCACAAGCTCGGGAGGCCGAGCAACCGGGTGGTCTCGGAGACGGGCTTTTGATGGTGGACACCTTCCCTTGATCTGGTGGAAGGTGTAGAGCCAATCAATTTGGGAATTGGCTCACCGTGGAGAAGTGTCCCGTTTTGGGTGACTCAACTCGAAATCGAGCTTGAGGAGAAATCTAGGAATTCCACCTGCATCAAGTGCTCTAAAGGTGGAGAAGGGTCCGGAAATAATTTTGCGTAGTTTTGGTAAGGCTTATGCTTCGCTTCCCTTCATGGCCGAGAGGGTGGAGTTTGGGGCCGTAGCTCGGTCGATACTCTGCAGAGTTAGGCTCGGGACTCACCGCTCTCGCGAGAGAAGAATACCATGGTGACCACTGTGATTGTGGGCAGCTTCCAAGAAGTGAGAATTTCACCTTAGCTCACATGTGAGCTCTCGGCCATGGTGTTTTCCGGGCGCCCAGGCCGGCGCATGGGTCACCCTCAAGGTCGTAATGGGAGGCTCAGGCAACTGACCGGCCATGGACATGTGTAAAGGCTTGATCCAAGTGGAATGGCAGACAGATTTGACCTAAATGGGTCAACCCACCCATTTGGGCTAGGTGCACCACCCAAGGCCCGGTTTTACCGAGGGAAAAGGTTTGGTCAATTTCATAAAAGGATTTTAAGGATTTTGATAATTTGGTGGAATGATGAAGCTTCATTTAGAATTATTTGATGATTGGTTTAGGACTTAGGGATGATTTTAATTGAAAATATGATGAGGGGAAATGTCATATGGGCTTTTGGAAGAATTTTTTTTGGGGTTTTGGATTTGGTGGAAGGGGCTTTTTTTTAAAATTTGCTTAAGGAATGGGCCCTTAAGTTTAAAAATGAATTTATGGATGGGAATTTTGTAAAGAGGTTGGGCCAAATAATTGTTGGGTTTAGCTCATGGATGTGTCATGAGTGATTTGAAACAAATCAGTATTTTGGATTTGAATTGGGTTGAATTTGGGTTAGTTTTGCTTGTGTCAAAAAATGGGCCTTTTGACCTTGGATTGAGTTTGAGTGGGACTTGGGTTCAAATTTTGGGCAAATCATGTTAGGGTTTTGTTTGTGGGAATGTTAAGAAGATTTAGAAAAGATTTGAGGTTAATTGAGTTGGAATTGGGTGAGTTTGGGTTAAGTTCGGGGTCATGGGTCCAAATTGGGCTACAAGGTAAGGAGATTGGATCCAAATGTCAATCAAATTGGACTGGATTTGGTCTAGATTGGTATTGGGAATGTTGAATTGAAGTTTAGAATTGAATTGGACCAGAATTGGGTCAATTGGATAGGTTTGGTTTGACATTGGGTTCATTTCAGGTTAAAATGGGTCAATTTGGGGGTTTTGACAAAGTAGGGTAAATTGACAAAATTGGCCCATGGTGTAGTTGGACAAAATGAAATTAGGAATATTTAGGATTTTCTGAAATTTTCTTGGGAATTTTTCTGAATTTTTGGATTTAGGCCAAGAAGGGTATTTTGGGTATTTGGAGGGTATTGAGAGGTATTTTTGGAATTTTTGGTATTTTTGGGTATGGATGATCAATTTGAGTGATGTGGAGATGTTTGAGATTGATTTTGGAAAATTTTGGGTAATTTCAAGGGTTTTGGGTAGGTTTAGTAGGTGTGTGGCCCCTGGGTCAAAATTAAAATTGAGAAATCAAGATTTGGTGGATTTGTGGAAAGAAATCATTTTGGTTGAGCCATGAAACCATTTCAAGCCCATATGAGCTATGAAAGGACTCCATTTGAGGCATTCATTATGTTGTTCCTAACCCTCTTAGCCAAGGGCTTAGGGGTTAAGGACCATCCATGAATCACCCACATTTGTTTGAGGTTAAGTCAGTGTTAAAAGGCTTTTGTGAAGTGTGTGGAAATGTAGTGTGTAAGTGTAATGTAAGTCAGCCCTTCACCAGACCAGGCCACCCAGGGCAGTCCCAAGGCCAAAGAGTCCTATAGGAACTCATCCTTTAAACTTCCACATTTGATTTCAACCTCTAGGCGATTAGGGTCTATACTGGTGCCTCAGGAGTTTGGCAGGAGTTTAGAAGTGGTTTGAATTTCTAAAAGGTAGTTCCCACTTCTAGTCCTCTAAGATAGTCAAAGGAAAAGCCTATGCTGCATCCCAAGCACTAAAAAGGAGAGTGGGAAGACCTCATCAAAAATGAGGTCAACAAGGGTAGAAAAATTTTAGGTTGTTTAAGATTTATTAACCGATTTAGGTTTTTTTATTTTTATTCTTTTATTTATTTTTGTTTGGGATAACCCGATTAAGATACCATGGTTCCGTCATCTGTAATTAGGTTTCTAAATTTGATTAGCCATAAGTGACTAGCAGGTATTTTGTTAAAAACCATAAGATACCTCCTCTAGAATAACGTCTCAAACAAGGTTACATTTTAGGGTTTCAGTTTAAGTTTTAATGTCTTTTAGGATAAATTTTAAGTCATTTACGTTTTAAGGTTAATTTTAGATCTGGTTGCTATGATGTTATTATTTTGTTTGTCCATAGGTTTGTAGATTAGATTTAGATTTAGGTTCAATGAAAGTTGAATCGTAAGATTTAGTTTATTTTGGGTTGAATTTAAAGATTGAACTATGTTCATGTTGGGTTGAGCTTAAGAATTTAAATTGATTTAGGTCCAAGTTGAGTAGAATCCAAGGGTTAAGGTTACTTATGTTCAATTTGAGTAAAACCTAAGATTTAAACCTATGATTTAAGGTGACTTAGAACTAATGAAATAAACCTAAGGTTTAAGATGATTTAGATCCATTTTAACCTAAGGATTAGGGTTACTTAGATTCAATTTGGGTTGAACCTAAGGTTTAAGGATACTTAGGTTCAATTTGGGTTGAAACTAAGGTTTAAGGTTACTTGGACTAAATTTAGGTTGAACCTAAGGTTTAAGATTACCTTAGATTCAATTTGGGTTGAATATAAGTTTTAAAGTTACTTATATTCAATTAAATAACCTAAATTTTCAGTTCCTCTACCATAGAAACATCACCAAATCTTCCTAGAAATTTATTTCAACATAATTATTGGAATTAAAACACTCAAACAGTAACATGCACTTGAAAAATCAATAACTTCTCAAGGTGGATGGCTCTTCGACTTTGGAAAATTCGTGTGAATGTTCCCAAGTTCGTAGGCTTCAGGCCTCATGGCTTGGCGTCATGAATTTCCTATATGCACGGAGAATCGAATAAAGGCAGAGTAACAAATCATTAAAAAATAAAAAACTTAATAAAATTACATGATTTCTTTTTCCACATTACTCTCCGTTCACCGAGCAAGAGGGTATTTTCTGATTATTTTTAGGATTTTTTCTACACAAAGTTATGATTTTCGTTTGGGTATTTAATAAATAAGAAAAATCCCTATTTTCCTCACTTATCCACGCGACGCCACGCCCATCCTCGGCAGCTCCGAAGCTCCACGCGTAGTCTCCTGATTCGGCACCGCCATCCGATCAACATCTAGCCCGCGGTTCATGTCCTATCGCTCGTCAAAGGACCGCCGTCCACTCGATACGCGTGCGATCCAACGCTTCCGCTCATCGTCTACGACCGGTGAACCCGTGACCGTCAACCTCTCTAACCCACTTATCACTCGATTCTCAATGTATTTTTGAGTTCTTATGCTCTATGGATTCGTTCAAGAGACGAACACATCCATACTCTGCAGCCATGTATCAAATTCGACCCAAACTAAATGGAGAATTCCTCTGAAGCTCCTGGAGGAAGAGTGTCCATACCTTTGCTCGTATAGAAGTGAAGCTTCAATCCGAGAGCAGTCACGTTCGATTGGGTCCAAGCAAGCTCCGCATAAAGTCCTCTGCCTCGTGAATTGTCTAGGTATACCACCAAGCCCGACTGGCCAGTTTCGGAGGTCGGAAGCAATGGCTAGCCGTGAGGGGCTACGGGAAACTTTCTCGTCCGGTGAAGGTGTAGGACCAATCAATTTGGAGATTGGCTCACCGTGGTGAAGTGTCCTGTTTTTGCTTCGAATTTCAACTCTAAAATCGAGCTCACATCGCAGGAAATGGCAGGGATTTTAAAAGAGATCAAGTTCTGCGTAGAGAGTGATCTCGATGATTTTTATGTGGTTTCAGTAAGTTTTGGTTCAACACCTCTCATGGCCAAGAGGAGGTGGTGTTTAATGAGGCCGAGGCCCCCGGTGGGGGTTTAAGGCTGGATCACTGCTTCCGGTGAAGGGAAGAACAAGCCATATGCCATCAAGATGGTACCAAGACAGAATTTCAAACTTTGCTACCCCCGCGTTTCGGCCATGGTGTTTTCCGCATCCAGCGGCTGGCCGAGAGGCATGGGTCACCCTCGTTCAAAGCACTGGGGGCCGGAGGTTTCGGTGAAATTGCTTTACTAATAAAGGGCTGGATTAAAATGGCATGAGGAGAGGCCATTTTTGGCTTAATTTGGTCCAAGCCATGATTTTGGGTTAGTTCGCTACTCTATGGCTGATTTGGGGCTGAGAGAGGATCATTTGCACTGCCTAGAAAGGGGTGGTGAAGTCCTATCAGATGCTAATCATGGTTTTCAGTGTTTAACATGGAAGGGGTTAAAAAGCTTAATGAAGGTTTAAGAAAGGGGGCCCTCCTCTGCTACTTTGGGCATGGTCACATGTCAAACATCCCATGGCTTCATATGGTTTTGTGACATGGTTTTCTTTGGGCTCACTCATGGCTTCGTTAAGAGCTTAAATTTCAATTTCATAAAAAAGGATTTTCGTGAATTTTGGCATTTTGATGAAAATTGTTATGAGGCTAGATTTAAATTGTTTAATTGACAAATTATGACTTTATGAATGATTTTAAATTGAATGTGTGATGATGAAAAAGTGTCATGGGCTTTAGATTGATTTAGGCTTTTGACTTGGTGGAAATGGGCTCTTAGGAAGGTTTAAGGGAGTGGGCCTTTATGTTTAGCAATGGGCTTTTAGATAAAAATTTTGTAAAGGGCCAAGCCAAATAAATGTTGTGTTTATTTTAAGGATGTGTCATGAGTGATTCTAATAAATTCGAGGTGGTTTGGGCTTTAATTGGGTTGGATTCGGGTTCATTTGGTACATGTAATAATGTAGGTCAAATTGGGCTAATTTAGGCCAATGTTGGGCTAGGGTTGAAATTGATGTAAAATTAATGTTGGGAAATGTTTATGTGAGTGTTTCAAAGAGGTTATAACTTTGGTTTGGGTTTTTATTGACTCGGCTTATTTCGGGGTTAGTGCCTGGTTTAGGTCAAAATTGGGCTTTTTGGTTTTAAAGGATGGAGGGGGTTTGGGTCCAAATTTTGGGCAAATTATGTTAGTGTTTTATTTTTGTGGATGTTAGGGAAGGTTTAGAAAAGGTTTGGGGTCAATTGGAGTTGAATTGGCTCGTCTGGGGCTAAGCTCAAATGTGGGTCCAACAAGCCTTAAGGTCAAAAGTGAAATTGATTCAAATGTCAATCAAATTGGACTTGGATTTGGTCTAGATTGGATATTGTGGATATTAAATTGAAGTTTAGAATTTAATTGGACCAAAATCGGGGGTCAATCGTTATTTGGTTCGACATTAGGTTCACTGGGGTTAAGAATGGGTTAAATTGGGGGCTTTGGTAAAGTGGGGTAAATTGGAAAAATTGGCTCATGGGTGTGGTTAGACAAAATGAAATTAGGAATATTTGGGATTTTCTGGAATATTTGGGAATTTTCTGAATTTTTTTCGATTTTTTCGCTAAGAGGGGCATTTTGGGTATTTGGAGGGTATTGGGGGGTATTTTTGGAATTTTTGGTATTTTTGGCTATGGATGATCAATTTGAGTGGAGGGAAATGTTTAGGAATAGTTTTGGAGAATTTTGGGTAATTTAGGTGATTTTGCAAATTTTTGGTGTGCTCGATGGGCCGAAAATCGTGTCTTCGCACGGGAGATCCGTACCCCCTCCACGGCATGCTCGTTACAAATTTGCCCTTCCCTTTCGCCTTTGGCGGAAGTCGGTAGGTGCCGAGACGACTAGACGGTGGGGGTAGAGATAACTGAAGCCGGCTACGAGAATTCCTTCCTACCGGAACCCTCAGGAGGAACTCTCGAGGCCGACTCGAGGTCAACTCGATTGTTGCCCGTCGTACTTGCCCAGGCGTGAAAAGGGTAACATCCGTGATCTTGAGAGCCTGTATTCTCGAATCCTTACCCAAAATGGATGATCGCATTGTCCCGGAAACTCATCCTTGTAAAATCGCCGAAGTCCAAATTCGTTGGTGAAGGAGAAATCGCCTTCGGGCGTACATTTTCCAAGGCAACATTCTCGATCGTCAGTCCCAAGTATGCTTCTTCACATCAGGACGAAAAGAAAGGAATCGAAAGAGTCCGAACACGTTTTTGTTCATGTATTTATAAAAAGGAGTTATTTATTAAAAGAGTCATTCATTAGAGGGTTTGTTTATTAGGAATGAAATGTTCAAAGGTGTATAGAAGGTATGAATCGATTCAGAATTGAAAGGAAGAGAAAGTCTTATGCAAGACTTCTTGACTCGAAGGACCGCTCCTTAAACTAACACCTATCGGGGGGTCCACCCACCTCGAAAAGAGGTAAAGGATCTTAACTCTATTTAGGGGCGTCTAAACAAAGGGCTCAATCCGAGAGGAGTCGACTATACCCATTCAAGACAAATGAACATGGTATGTCAACGGAAAGAATGGCAGTTTTGGTCCACTAGGGGCATGGACTCACTACCGATTTATGAAACCAAAGTCGTTCGATCAAATGGAGAGAGGAACTACCTCAAATGAGTGCCGATTCGTCTAAGATATTTTTAGGTCAGGTGTTTTGTATTTTGAAAAGGGGTTGCCTAATAGAAATTGTCGGCTAATTTTAGATTTTAAATTTAATTTAAATATGTATATATGGTTTTAGGAAAGAAGATTTCGATTTTTAAAGTAATTTTAGATATGAAATCAAACCGATCTCACATCCTGCGTATAAGCTTTATATAAACGAGAATCGCATCACAAACCGTGTATCTATCCCGAAGAATAGACACCGCTTGATGATGGGGCTCGGTTAAATAAACCAGGAGATTTGTGACATCCGTTTGGTCTACGAACCAATTTTATAAGTCGACAAATTCTCGCTTAATATAAATGAATTGCTGTATTTATATTACTCCGGTCTTTAAAGTTCCCTATAATGGCCAGCCCCTATAGTTAATTACATCTTAAATGACGGGAATCATCTAAGAAAACTCTCGATAATGATCGTTGGTTTTGCTCTCAAGAATTTCAAAGTTTAAGGTTTTCAAACAATTAGATGGAAATTTCAATGTGGAATGATCAATTTGGAACAATTATTTTGTGGAGTCCAATGGAAGTGAAGTAGAGAAGCCGAGGATCCAAGAAGAATTCAAGTAACTTGAATTATCCTATTATTTGGCTTAGATTTAAGAAAATCCTAATATTATCTCGATATTTCAATCTTGCCAATTTTAATTAATTAGGAATTACATCAGGATGACATAATCATACAACAATTAAGACGTGAAGGGTTTATGCTCTATTTAACGACTACCTCGGAGTCCTAAGACCGGGTTAGGGCTTTAATTGGCATAACATGATTATACAAATGCCTAACGAAGAGTCGAGGATTTGCGTTCGGTAAACTACCTCTAAATCATGGCTCGGTTATTTAATTCTAGGAAAGGTTTTGCTGAAGTAGACCCGAGTTTTGTCAAGACGATGGTCATGCTGCCCACCATGCTCCGAGCTCCTCGTTGTTGCAAGAGGTTTAGTTTAGAAGTCATAAATCGTGAGATGAGAGAAGTGTTTTGCTTAGAAATCTTAAAATCCAAGTATTTTTAATATTTTATCAAAATAAATCTTAAAGTTGATTACAACAAAGAATCGATTAAGATCCCACGGTTCCGTCATCCCCGCACCGGTTATTTTCATCAATCTTCACTTAGTCTCGTGATGAATTTGCTAAACTCAATCGAATGAGTTCCACACTTTCATTTAGACAAATGTGGAAATCCCGTTAGCAATTGTGGGTTACATCATCCGAGGTATTCTCGATCATTCAACGAGACGTTTAATTTAGTTGCAATCGTAGTTTTGTTGTTCGTTTGTGATTAATTTTCGAGTTATTTTATATTTTGAAATGTCAGGCGTGAATTTTATCTCTGCATGATTTTTAATTTAGTTTTGGTTTGGGCTTTAGGACTACCTTAAGGTTTCGGTTTTCATGCAACAGCTGTTTAATGCAAGAAAAAGTAAAGTGCATTTGCACAAAGTAAATTTACAAAATAAAGGCATCTGAGGGTCTTCCCGTTTATCCAAGTCACTGTTACAGCAGCATTTAAATATTTCAACAACTACTGAAGCTAAAGCTAAGGGAAAGATTTTAGTCTTCATCAGGAAGTCCTTAATCCTATAGCTAGTCATCTCCTATGACGTCTAGATCTTCGTATTTCTGCTTAAGGACGATTTTCTTTCATCAAAAAATAATTAAGTTCAATCGTTCTTAAAAATATCCTATCATATTTGAGAAGTGCTAAGACGAGTCTAAACATCTTTTGGTACCTCTAGATTGTTTTAAGTCCACATAATGAATTATGTATGGAATTAATCATCCAAAGAGCTTAAGTTTTGTTGATTTGTCAAAGAATTGTGACATTCAATATCCTATAAGTGAAGTAATGCATTTAATATCTGCTAGGAGTTATGACAAAAAGAGCTTTTGAGGGCAAATTTGATGTTTTAGTGATTTGTGTTTTAATTTAATTTTAATTAATGGATTTGGTTTCGAATGTTCAAGTTTAAGTTAGATTTATTTAATTTTTTATGTCTTAAGTGATGTTATGTTTAATTCAACTTTATTCAATTTAATTTAATTTAATTTAACTTGATTTAATTTTAATTTTAATTTTAATTTTAATTTAGTTTTGATTTTTATTTTAATTTAATTTTTATTATTATTTTTTTTAATTTAATTTAATTTAATTTAATATATTTAAATTTTAATTTAAATTAATTTGATTTAATTTAATTTAATTTAAATTAATTTTAATTTTAATTTTAATTTAATTTTATTAATTTTAATTTAATATTTATTTTTTATGTTTTAAAGATGATTTAATTTAATTATTAAAGTATTAAATTTAATCGAAATTTTGATTTAATTTAGTTCAATATTTTAATTTTTAATTTAATTTAACACTCTGCCTTTAGTATTTTAAATCTTGAGTTTTTGATTATCATTTTAATTGGGAATTAGATATTATTGAAGTGATTAATTTAGGGACTCTTAAATTAAAAGAATAATGTTCTTAAATAATAACCTATTTTAATAATTTTAACTTTTTATTAATCTTCCAAATTCAATTAATTGATTGATTAAGGTTTATTCTTAAAATTGATCGATGGGTTTTTACCCTTTAATTATTTAAATTTCAAATCATCCAACGTATTAGGATTCAAATATTTTCATTTGATACTGCACTTTTACTGTGTGTTAAAATTTTAATAATTGCCAGTCTTCCAAGCTTAACAATTCCATAACTCACTAAATTTAGCTTAAATGAATTTGAAATTTTTATGTGATCACTCATGCCAATTAAGACTCTAGAGGAGAAAATGTGATTTTTCTGTATTTAATTTATTTTTTCAAGGAAAATAAGGATTTTCAAGGAAAATTCATGAAGATGACCAAAAAACTTTTCTATCCTTAAGAACTTAAGGGGACTTCTAATGACCAGAGACCATTGGACAAATTTTGTGATTTTATATGTTTTATTTTATTTATTATAATTATTTAATTTTTGAGAATTAATTAATTTAAAAATAAAATAAAGGTCAAAAACAATTTTATATTTTTCAAAAATCTCTCTAATATCAAGGAAACCTTGTGGAACCACTTTCATAATTTTCTGATTTTTATTTGATTTATTAGAATTATTTTAGTGAAAAGGTTGAAAAATACATTTTAATATTAAAAAATTACATTAAACCTTTAAAATTTAATATCTTATCCTAAGGACTTAAGAAAAATATTTGGTTTGCCTTAAGTGTTTAGAATTCAAAATATGACATTTTGGTGATTTTTTATTATTTTTGTGATTTTTATTATTTTTTAATTATTAAAAATATTAAAATAATGATAAAAATCAACTTTTTTAAAATTTTATAATTTTAATTTTCCTAAGTTACTCGATATCGAGAAGCTCCAAAACCAATTTGAATTTTGAAAGGTATTTGTGAGTTATGAATTTTTAAACATTTCATTCATAGGCTTAATTAACCCAATAGAAGCTAAACTAAGTCCAATTGATCTCAAATTTTTTATGTGGTGTTCTCCTATCCTGAGGATGCCTGAGAATTGCTTTTAAGTTAATTTGATGAATGGTTAACTTAATTAATTAAAGTTCAATTTTGGGTTTTTAGGCCAATTAAAGGTTGTTCAAAGTGAACTAGCTCAAAAATTATTTTTCCTAGGTCCCTCCAACATAAGAAACATCACCAAACTTTTCCTAGAATTTATTTCTCAACATGCTAATTACATTAAATTGAAACACCAAAGAAATAACATGCACTTGAAAAATCAATAACTTCTCATAGATGGCCTTCGACTTTGAAAATTCAGGAATGTTCCCAAGTTCAGAAGTTTCCAAAAGCCCTATGGTCTCATGCCATGGTACTTACATGTATGGAGAATTGAAGAGTGCAAGAGATAAATAAATCATTAAAATAAAAAACTTTAATAAAATTACATGATTTCTTTTCCACATTATTCTCCTGTTCACCGAGCAAGAGGTATTTTTATTTTATTTTTAGGATTTTTCTACACAAAGTTATGGATTTTTGAAGCTTTGGGTATTTAATAAATAAGATAACCTCATTTCACTTATCCACGCTGGCGATGACGCGCCATCCTCTGTGCCTTCGAAGCTCCACGGGTAAGCTTCCCGATTCAACACCATCCGACCCGCGTCTGTGGGCCCATTGTTTCATCCATTGCTCTGTCCCGCGCGATCCTGGCCGTCCACGGATACACGCCACACCAACGCCCCGCTCATCATCTACGACCGGTGTGAACCCGTGACCGTCAACCTCTAACCCTAATTTCCTGCTACTCGATTTTCAACGGATTTTGAGTTCTTAGCCCACATCTGCTCTCAAGAGACAAACACATCCATATGGAACATACTGAAACGGACTCAAACGAAATGGAGACCAGCCGGGAGGAAGAGTGAGTCAGATACTTACCAGAAGAAGTTTCATCCGAGAGTTGTGCCACATTCGATTGGGTCCAAGCAAGCTCCAGGTGAAGTCCCTTGGCCTCGTGAATTGTCTAGAGTCACACCAAGCCCGATCACAAAGCGGAGGCCGGAAGCAATGGCCGGCCCGGTGAGGGGGCTGTCGGAACTTCTCCTCTCGGGTCTCAGAAGGTGCAGACCAATCAATTTGGAGATTGGCTCAATCAAAGCAAGAAGTTTCCCGGTTTTTGGGCTTAACTCTAAAATTGAGCTCACAGAGAGGAAACACAGGGATTTTGGCTAGGAGCAAGCTCTATGTGTAGAGAGGACTGGACATTTTGGGCAGGCTTCTGCAGTTTTTGACGCACCTCTCATGGTCAGTGAGAGGAGGTGGTAGCGGGGTCAGGAGAGGCCTCAAGGGCCTCCCTGTGGGGTTTAAGGGTTGGGATCAGCTGCTCGGTGAAGGGAAGAACAGCTATGGTGGCCATTGCTAGCGGGGGCAGCCTTAACAGATGGGAATTTCAAACTTTGGCCTCCTGTTTCACCATGCAGGTTTTCCCACCTGTGCGGTTGGCCGGGCAGTATGGGTCACCTCAAGTTCAAGGGTTTTGACTTGGAGGTTTGTGCAGGCAATTGAGCTTTGCCATGTTTAAAGGGCTTGGATTAAAATGGCTCGGGGGAGAGGCCATTTTGATTGGATTTGGTCCAAGCGATGATTTTGGGTTAGGTTCACCTCCCATTTAGCCGATTGGGTCAGAGAGGATCATTTGCATCGCCTAGAAAGGGTGAAGTCCCCATCTAAAGTGATGCGGCTAATCATGGTTTAGTGTGTAACATGGAAGGGGTTAAAGCTTAATAGCTATTTGTAAAGGAGGCCTTCCCTTGCTACTTTGGGCATGGTCACATGTCAAACATCCCATGGCTTCATATGTCTTGTACATGGCTTCGTCTGCTCACCTATGGCTTGGCAAGAGCTTAGTCACTCATAAAAGGATTTTGTGAATTTTGGCATTTTGATGGAAATTGTTAGCAGGCTTGATTTGGAATTGCTTAATTGACAAATTGACTTCCTTTATGATCAAGATTTTAATGAATGTGTGATGAGTGAAAAGTGTCATAGCTTTAGATTGGATTTGGGTTTTTGAATTTGGTGGAAATGCAGTCTTTTAGGAAGGCTTGTGGGAGTGGGCCTAAGTCAGTAATGGGCTTTTAGAGGGAATTTTGTAAAGGGCCATGCCAAATAAATGTTGGGTTTAGTCTAAGGATGTATTATGAGTGATTTAAAATAAATTTGAGGTGGTTTGGCCTTGAATTGGCCGGATTTCTGGGTTCATTCGCAATGCTGGCCAATGTAGGTCAAATTGGGCTAATTTGGGCCAATGTTGGGCTATGGTTGAAATCGATGTAAAATTAATGCTGAAATGTTTATGAGTGCTTCTTAAAGAGGTTTCAGCTTTGGGTTGGGTTTTGCCTTTGGGACTTGGGCTTATTTGGGTTAAGTTCGGGTTTATATTGCAAATTTTGGAAGTGGTTTTGGGTTGAATTTTGAGTGGGGTTTGGGCCAAAATTTTGGGCAAATTATGTTAGTATTTATTTGTGGGGATTTTAGGAAGGCTTAGAAAAGGTTTGGGTTCAATTTGGAGCTGAATTGGTTTGGTTTGGGCTAAGTTTCCGGGGTCATGGGTCCAACTAAATTTTTACAATAAGTAAATTGATTCAAATGTCAATTAAATTGACTTGGATTTGGTCTAGATTTGTATTTTGGATATTAAATTGAAGTTTATAATTTAATTGGACTAAAATTGGGGTCAATTGGGTAGATTTGGTTTGGTATTGGGTTCACTGGGTTAAGAATGTGGCTAAATGGGGGTTTTGGTAAAAGGCAATTGAAAAACAGTCTTCATGTAGTTGGACAAAATGAAATTAGGAATATTTGGGATTTTCTGGAATTTTTTGGGAATTTTCTGAATTTTGGGATTTTTTTGCCAAGAGGCATTTTGGGTATTCTGGAGGGTAATGGGGTAGCTGGGAATTCTGGTATTTTTGGCTATAAATGATCAATTTGGAGGGAGGGAAATGTTTAGGAATGGTTTTCGGGAATTTTGGGTAATTTAGGTGATTTTGCAAGTTTTTGGGTAGTTCTTATTGTGATTGTAGTTTGGTGCAATGCAGTCTCGTGGCCAAAAATTGATTTCAAAGGTAAAGATTGATCACCTGAAAGCAAAATGGAATCACTTAAGGAGCTACAAGTCATATTGGCCTATACGAGTTACGAGAGATCTATCTGAGGCATTCACTACATTGCCTTTAACCCTTCTACCACTTTCAAGCCAGGGGTTAAGGTCCATCCATAAGAACTCACCACACATTCATGGAGTCAAGTTGGGTATGGGTGTGGCTTTAGGATTTGGATTGTGTGTATGAGAGTGTGAGAGTGTGAGTGTGTAAGTCAACCCTCACTGCACTGTGGCCACCAAGGTAACCAAGGCCAAAGAGTCCCTTCGTGGGAACTCTACCCCAAACCTTCACATTTCTGATTTCAACCCTCTAGGTGATTAAAGGCCCAATCAAGCTGGGGTTTGTAGAGAGGCACATGAGGTTCAAATTTCAAGGATGGGTCCCAACTAGTCCTAAGATAAGCCAAAGGAAAAGCCTAAGGCTAGATCCTAAGCACTAAGGAGGGAAGAGAAGACCTCATCAAAAATGAGGTCAACATTCATCAATGATGAATCTCTTGTCGCTTTTCTTTTTATATTGAATTTTAGAAACAAGTTTAGGGAGTTATTTAAGCAAGAAATTTGTCCAAAACCACACATAGAAGCATCCTAGATGTCACAATAACTGCGACACCATCGGCACTGCAATTGAGCGTCATCGCGTCTGTGCACCGTTTTATGGCGTCTGATACCATCCCCGGCACCGCAGGCGCCAGAGCAAAATCACACACCTTTCACTTTGACCCAGAAGGAATTCCAAATCTTCCATAAAATCTAATAATTGTCATGATTTATTACATAAGAAAGTGTAGGACTCCAAAGTAATATTAAATCATAATATTACCAACAATAACAACTAAAAAAATAAAATAACAAAAATAACTATAGGTTGCATCCAAAAAAGCGCTTTGTTTAACGTCGTTAGCCCGATATATTCAATTTTTAATCAGGATGACTCAACATTAAAACCACTTTAAAATGTGGCTTTGCCCCACAAAATAAGGTTTCAATCTATGCCATTAAATTTAAATATCTTTCCAGTTTTTGGATCTTCAATGTCAACAGCTCCATATTAATAAACTTTAATAACAATGAATGGTCCTAGCCATCTAGACTTCAATTTTCCCAAAAATAATCTCGTTCTTGTCTTATATAATAAAACTTCTTATCTAGGTTTAAATTTTTTTTTCTTAATATCCTCCGATCATGTCATATTTTCATTTTATCTTTATAAATTTTAGCATTATCATAAGATTCATTTCTAATCTCTTCAAGTTCATTAAGTTGCAACAATCTCTTCTCACCAGCATCCTTAAAATTGAAATTAAATTCCTTAATAGCCCAATATGCTTTATGTTCCAATTTTACTAGCAAGTGGCAAGTCTTTCAAAAAATCAGACTCTATGAGGACATTCTTATAGGAGCTTTACAAGTTGTCCTATATGCCCACAATGCAGCATCTAATCTAGCAGACCAATCTAATTTTTTTTACAGTTTTTTTCAAAATTCATTTAGTTTAACGATTTTATACTTTTGTTAGACCACTAGTCTGGGGATAATAAGCAGTTGAGAATCAATGTATAATTTTATATTTTCCAACCAACTTCACAATTCTTTTATTCCTAAAATGGGATCCTCCATCAATAATGATCACTCTCAGTATTCGATATCTTGTAAAAATATTTTTCATTAAAATTTTTGAAACACTTTGAGCATCACATTTAGGTAAAGCTATTTCTTCAATCCATTTTGATACATAGTCCATAGCAATTAATATATATAAATTTCCAAATGAAGGAATGAATGGTTTCCACAAAACTTAATCCCCATACATAAAAACTTCAACTTCCAATGTATAATTCAGAGGCATTTCATTTCTTCTAGAAATATTTCCTACTCGCCGACATCAATCACATGTTTTAATATATTCATTAACATCTCTAAAAAGAGTAGGACAACAAAATCCGCATTGTAAAATCTTATGTGTTCTATCAGTTCCAAAATGTCCTCCAAATTCAGAATCATGACATCTTCGAATAATTTTTCAATTTCTTCATAAGGGACACATCTCCTAATAACTAGATATTTACACTATTTATATAATTAGGGTCACCCCAAAAGCAAAATTTAGCATCACACACTACTGAAAGATAACCCAAGCACTTTCTGAAATAGGATATATTATTCCAGCATCTAACCATTTAAAATTTCATTCTTAACTACTTCCATTATCGGGTTTAATCTCTTTTGAGAATCATCTTTAGGTTTATTATGTTCATCCAATAGAGTTCTATGCATACAAATTGAAGGAATGATTCCTTTAATATCAGCTAAAGTGCTTCAGAAGGCTTTTTGTATCTTTTAAAGTTTCTAATAGTTTTTTCTCTTGTGATTCAGATAAATCTGAGGATATAATAATATGTAATGTAGATGAATCTCCTAAAAATAATTATTCTAAATGGGTAGGTAATAATTCATTTCAAGTTGTGGAGAGTACATACTTAATGAATTTGATATTTTTATTATCACTTTTTGTAATATAAAACATCTAAAATTTTTCCTAAACAAAATCTAACTTTTCATTTCTTATCTCATCATTTTTATCTTCCCTCTCATCCTTATCCTCATATTTTAAATCTTATTGCTCTAATTTCTCCTCAAAAATTTCCTTAAAATGATCATTCCTCAAATAATCACATTCTTCCATTCTGAAACATTCATTATCATTTTCTATTGCAGGATATTTCATTGCTTTTGGTACACTAATTGTTAGCTCTTTATCATTGAGACATAGTTAATTCTCCTTTTCGAGCATCTATCGAGCTCTTCCAAATACTGAAGGAATGGTCTCCCAAAAATAATAAAGAATTTCATCTTCCTCCATATATAAAATAACAAAATCCACCGAAAAGAAAAATTTATCAACTTAAATACATCCTATAACTCCTCTTTTTAGATAAGTGATCAAACTATCAGCTAATCGATGAGTTACGTAGTAGGGGAAATCTCTCCTAAACCCAACCTTCTAAAAATTAATAAAGGCATAAGGTTAATACTAGCTCCTAAATCACATAAGGCTTTTCCAAAAAATCGTTCATCAATAGCACAAGGTATGGTAAAGCTACCAGAATCTTTTAATTTTTTAGGAAGCTTTTTCTAAATAATTGTGCTACACTCCTCACTAAGTGTGACAGTCTTGTTATATGTAAACTTCCTTTTCTTGTTAAGTATATCCTTCAAAAACTTCACATAATTTGGCATTTGTTTTAAGGCTTCAGCAATTGGAATACTTATAATTAATTTTTAAGGATTTCTTAAAATTTTGAAAATTGTTTATCTCTCTGTATTTGTTTTAATTTCGAGGAAACAAAGGTGAAGGTCTTTTTATAGTAATTTTCATTGGTTTAATTGAAAACTCTATATCTGGATATGTATCATTGTTACCCTTTTCAATTTCCACCCTTTCCTTTTCGGTTTCAATTTCTTTTTGTAATCATGTTTCCAATTCTTTTCCACTTCTAAGTTGAATAGCTCTAATTTACTCTTTATTTTGATCTTTTAGATTAATCTAGACATTAGTAGGAAGAATTTCTGAAGTTCTATTATTAAGTGGAGTCACAATATGTCCCAATTGATTTTCAATATTTATTATATCCTTGACATTGTAATTGATTACCTTGACTCTATAATTAATTCTCCATGTTTAACATTAATTCTTCAATACACAATTTCTTCTCCTTAACTTGTGAGTTACTGATAAATCAAGGAGGATAATAAGGTCTATAATTGGGATTTCAATGGGTTCACTAAATTGTTATTATTATTCTGATTTAAATTATGGTGATTCTTTCAACCAAGATTATAATAATTAGAAAAGGGATTATCGTGTATATTATTTATGGCATTCAAAGTCTCATAAGATGATTTAGATTCCATTATTTGTCCCAATGAGTTTTCCTCTAACACCGGAGGCATTTAAGAATAGTTCATTCCAAATTGATCAATTTTCTTTGATATAACAACAATTTGAGAAGCCATAATAGATATTGCATCAAATCATCGATATTAGCTACTCTTTTTAGATTTACCTATTCAGAAGGACATTAAAAATTGTTAGTAAAAATCTTCTCTATTAAAGAATATGTTTCATCAAAAGGTTTTGACAGTAATGATCCACCAGTAGCTTCATCGATAATAGATCTAAGAGATCCAATTAATCCATTGTAAAATGTTTTAATTATTAACCACTTTGGTAGAGCATGGTGTGGATACTTTCTGAGGAGTTCTTTAAATCTTTCTTAAGCTTTGCATATTGATTCCCAATTGAACTGACAAAATGATGTAATATTGTTCCTAAGGTTAACAGTTTTCAAAGGTGGAAAATATTTAGCCAAAATTTTTTGAGATAATTCTCCCCAAGTTTTGATGGATTTAGTTACTAATAAATTTAACCACGCCTTGGCTTTATTGCTTAATGAAAAGAAAAAAAGTCTAAACCGACGCGCCATTCGACACTCCATCATATTTAAAAGTAGCACACAATTCTAAAAGACTAGCAAGATGTAAATTAGGATCTTCGTAGGTGTTCCCCCAAAGTAATTATTTTGTATCATATGGATAATAACAGTTGCCTAAAAGAATTAAGACCAACATCTAGATTTTGAATAGTTAAGTGAATTTTATCTATTGTATGGTTAGCATAATCTCTTAAAAGTCTCTTTTAATTTTCATTTAACGCACCAAAAAAATGTTTGATTTTTCACATATATTTTATACTCATTTTCCATGATATTGTATTTTAAAAAAAGGGTATTTTCATGTTTTGTTACAGGTATGTTGATTTTTGTCATTTGGAGAAAAATGAAGCAAAAAAGATGAAATTTGGAGTCAAATGAGGTGATTTTTGGAAATTGAGCTCTGGGCGTCAACGACGCCAGGATGGGCACTGATGATGCCCACATCCAGAGGGGAAAGAATCCAGAACATGCTCTGGCACCAACGGGACCGTGATGGGTGCCTCGAAGGCGCCAAGTTTGGTTATGCATGATTTGTTTTGTACATTCGACGTATTTGGACTACTTTTGGAGGTTTGTTTATGGAATCTTATGGGAAATTCTTCCCTACACTACTTTAGAGTGCTTTGAATGCCAGAAAAGAGTAGTATGGAAGTAGGAGTCGTTAGAGAAATCAATGTAAGTGTAGAGTGAAGTAAGAATTAGGTTTTCTGTGAAATAGGAGAGGAAGCGCTTTCTTCTTCCTTACTTTTCTAAGAGAGAATTGAGTAAGGTTGTATCGAGGGAAAGAGATTCAAAGGAACTTTAAGGGATTTACTTTAGGGAAAAGTGTCAGATAAGTTATGTTTGTTAGTTGTTGTTTGTATGAACTTTCTTTTATATATTAAATGCAAGTTTTGTCCTATCTTCCTCATGAATTTTGAGTAGATTTCTTTGTTTTCCTCCTTGCAATCAGATTTGTTGAAATGAAGAGATAGATTGGATATGCAATTTAAATATTAAATATTTGTGATGATTTTACACTTCGTACTTCATTTACTTTTTGATCTGGTCAATTAAACTGTTCAAATTTATTGTGAAACATATGATCCAAGAGGAGTATGCATTCTACAAGAAAGTGAGAATCAAATTCAATTTCATGGATGAGAATGTAGTACATGGGGCTGAGTGCAAATAAATAGAGAAAGATACTTTGTTGGGTGTAGAATTAGAGATTTTTAGGGTGACAGACTAAAATCCCTAATTCGGTCCCTGTGTTTAGAAACTAAAACGAGCGTTAGCCGTCAGACAAGAGAGAAGTGGGAGCTTCGGAGTGAGAGCCAGTATCCTCCCAGCCTAACAACAGATTTAAGACTAAACCTAAGATTAACTAATGTTCATTATGACCTCAGAAGAGGGCAAAGAATAGGAATGCTCTTATTTGACACAATACAATTTCCAACAATCTAAATCTTTCATTAACCATAACTTCATTGCAAGTGGAAGGATGCTTTCTCCAATTTGAACCTTTTGTTACAAAATAGTAAAACTTTATTTAGAATTAGAAATGTTACTTTGAAGTTTAGAGATTAGTTTAGTTACCAAGCTATATTAGAAAAATTAAACATCAGAAACTTGTACTTTTTCACTTATAAGTTTGATATAGTTTGAACATTGTGTTTTAGTGTTACTATCATAAATTTATAACTTCCTTGTGGAATCGCTAATAGGACTTGAGTGATACGTATACTTGTGTTTGTATTCTGGTTTCAATAATAAAATATATTAAAATACAAAAACACTGCATCAAGTTTTTAGCGCCGTCGCTCGAAGTAACTTAAACTTAGTAGTATTTGAAAAACTTTACTTTATTTATTAAACTTATATTTGCTATTTCTATTTTTGTTGATTAAGTCATTTATGCATAGTATTGGATTTAAAGGTTTAATACCTTACAACCCTGAATTAGATCGGACTGTTAAAAAAATTTGAAAACAACAAAAAAAATTTGAAAACAACAAAAAAAATCTAAAAATTTGAAAAAAAATTTTGAACAACTTATATAATCAAAGAATTGAAAACGAACATTAACAGAGACCTTTAAGAGATTATGTTAATCTTCAAGAAATTATGAAATTCACTTAAATATTCAAAATCCTGTTGTTACTGCTAATTCATTTAAGTTTAAACCTCGCTATTATCTAGATGGTACAAAATAATCAATTTGGGGGAACACCTACTGAAGATCTGATGCACCAAAAATATATACTATTTTAGTTATATATTTTTACCTATTATCAAGATATTGCACTTTAAAGGAAGGTATTTTTCATGTGATTTGCTATGTGTATGACGATTATAGGTGCTTGGAGCGAAAAGATGCAAAAAGGAACGAATTTGGAGCATAATGGAGCAATTTGAAGGAAAACAGCTTCGGTAAGAGCCGGTGCCCTTCCGTAAAACTTCGCAATTATCAGCAAGATAGGCGTCGTCGCTGCCACTATCGGCGCCGCTGCCACTATTTGTCGGTTCATTTCAAATTTAAGAGTTTTGGCGGATTTTTGAAGGGGTGCTTCGAAGAAACTATTGTGAATTCGTTCCTAACATAAAAACTGGTGTTCAACGAAAAAGGAGAGGAGGATTAATCGTAGAGAGTGTAAGGAAAGTGTGAGTGAGAGTTAGGGTTTGTGATTCGAAGATGATTCATCTCTAAGGAGGGGAGAAGGAGGTGTAAAGTGAGAGATTGCTTCTTCATCTTTGTTCCAAAGAGGGAAACTTATGGTTAAAAGGAAGGAAAAGGAATCAATGGAACTTTGAAGGAATTTACTGGGGAAGAGAAGGAGATAAGTTGTATTTGCTAATGTGGTTTTGTATGAATCTTCTTTATATAAAAATCTGTTTTATTGTATCTTCTCCATGATTTGTGAGTAGTTTCCTTTGCCTTTCTTCGCATAAAGTGGTGATGATGTGGTGATGTGGAATTGATGTGCCCTTAAAGTGTTATAAAAGTTGCGATGGTCCTTTTCATTTGGAACTTAATTTACTTTTCAATCCACCATTTTGGATTGTTAAAATATGTTGAGGAATATTAATTCCAAAAGAATTGAATGTTCTACAACAAGAATGAAGAACACATTCAATATTCGTTAATGAATTGCGAGTTCATGGAGATCGAGTGCAACAACAGGAAATGAGCTCGATGGACTTCAAATTAAAGTTTCATGGTGACATCGGGATCCTTGACTTGGTCCTAAGATTGCAACTAAAGCCTATGGTTAGCCTTTAGGTGAAGGGTGAGTGGGAGCTCCGTAGTGAGAGTCGGTATCCTCCCAAATTTTAGCCTTATATTTAGTGACTAAACTTAAAATATGTCAATGTTCTTTACATGCTTGGAAGAAGAGGTACTCTTTTAAGGGTAAAGAAGCAAATATGCTCCTATTTGGCACAATACGTAAAATTACCATTCTTCATCATTCACACATCATAATTTTTATACAGGAAGGAAGACACTTTCACATGTATATCTTATAAATCACATAAGTTAGTGTGTGTGTTAGTTGGGTACTATTAGTAAGTATAAGTAATTGCAGTACTTTATTACTACTATTATTTCTTGCATACGTTGTAGTACACTTGAGCAATTGTTACGCTGGTATTGGATTTTAGTGCTATATTATCTCGATTTAAAGAACGTTGCCTTCTCCGCGGGATTGATAACTAGGAATCCATTGTATTCCGTATTACTCGTACGATACGTATACTTGCGCGAATTTAGCGACTTTACTTAATCATTATAAATATATAAATCTATATTCATACCTCGTATTTTTAAGCATATATAAAGTTGCCGTCAAGTTTTTGCGTCGTTGTCAGAAGGTGGGGAGCAAACGGTACTTATTTATAAATATTGTGGTAATCGAAAAACCTTTTACTTTGTAGTATATTTCGCGTGTTTTTTTACTTCTTAGTGTGATTTTGTATACGTATAAAGTGATCCGTAGGTTGATACCTTACGATTCGCAGTTAGTGCGTACTATTAGAAAAATTAGAAAACAACAAAAACAAATTCGAAAGTTACCGTGAAATGGTGAATAATCAAGAGAATGAGAATATTAATGTTGGAAGTTTTGCCAAGACCCTTAAGAGATTATGCTAACCTGACGCAAATGAAATTCATATAGCTATTCAAAATCCTAATTTTGCTACTAATTCGTTCGAACTTGTCCTTATTATCCAAATGATACAAAATATTTAACTGCAGGAACACCTAATGAAGACCCAAATTTACATCTCGCTAGTTTTTTAGAACTCAGAAGTTACTTTAAGTACGACGAGTGTCAAGGGATGCCGTGAGATTCTAGATTTTTCCTTTTTCCTTAAGGGATAAAAGCTAAGGCATGGTTAAACGTATTAGCACCTGGATCTATTCGAACATAGGGAGAACTTTCAAAAGTTTCTATCAAAATATTTCCCTCCATCAAAAACTGCTAAATTAAGAAATGATATCACATCTTTTGGTCAGTTTGAATGAGAGAATATATATGAAGCTTGGGAGAGGTTTAAAGATCTTCTTAGGAAGTGTCCACATCATGCTTTGCCAGATTGGTTAATAATCCAAACTTTTTATAACGGAGTGATCATTGAGATCAATTATTGATGTGCCGTTGCCGGGTGGATTGTTAATGTCAAAACCTTTCGATGAAGCATATTCATTGATTGAAGAAATTGCTACTAATAATTCTCAAATAGCAGCACTTTCTAAGAAAATAGATCAATATGGAATGAATTATTCTCAACCACCCACAATGTTAGAGGAAAATCCATTTGGACACGTATAATCGAATCTCATACACCTTATGAAACTTTAAATTCGCGATTATCGTACCTAATAACCCTTATTCGAATTATTATAACTTTGGTTGGAAGAATCACCCAAATTTCAATTGGAATAATAATAATGCTAATGTGAACCCACAATGGGGGCACAATTCTATAAACCCACTGAAACTCAAACAACCAAGGAAATACTAACTTTAGACCATCTTATCCTCCCTGGATTCAATAAATAACCTACAGTTTAAGGATACAGTTGTCTACAGATGAAATGATTTTGAATATGGGAAATTCACTATAAAGTTCAAGGTGTTACATCAAAAATAATAAAATCAATTAGGACATATTTTCATCGCGCTTAATAATACCTTCCGGAACGCTTCCTAAAGAATGTGGAGATCAATCCAAAAGATCAAAACAAGGAGCAACTTAAGGTTATTCACCAAGGAGTGGAAACGAATAGAGTGTAAAGAAGTTAAAGAAGAGAAGGAGAAGGTGAATATTGAAAAAGGTTCAAATAAGATTTATCCAGACCAATATCCTCTCAACCAATGAAGATATCACAGAAACCACTTCCATTTCCTCAAAGATCAGTTTAAGAATAGTGGATAATACATTTGGAAAACTTTTGGAAATACTTAAAAAGTTAACAATAAATATACCTTTTGTCAAGCGTTAGAACAAATGCCCGATTATGCAAAATTTATGAAGGATATTCTTAAAAGAAGGGAAGGTTCACAGACGAGAGACCGTTGCACTTACGGAGAGTAGAAAAGTAATAATTTAGAAAAAGCTTCTTGAAAAACTTAAAGATCCCGTAATGATTATCCCGTGTGTTATAGGTGAAAAGTTTTTCGGGAAGAGCATTATGTAGTCCGGGAGCTAGTATTAACTCTTATGCCTTTATCAACTTTCAAAAGATAGGAACCGGAGAAATTTCTCCTACATCTGCACCTCTTCAACTAGCCGGTCGTTCTATTACTTATCCTAAGGGAGTGGTAGAAGATGTGTTAGTGAAAGTGGATAAATTAATCTTTCCTGTGGATTTTATCGTGCTTGATATGGAGGAAGATAAAGAAATTCCACTATTTTAAGAAGACCATTCATAGCTATCGGAAGAGCCGTAATTGATTTTTTTAAAAGGGAATTAACTATGAGAGTTAATGATCAAGAGGTGACCTTAACATTTCAAGTCTAAAGTATCCTCAGCTTGCAAAAGATAATGAATGTTTTAGGATGGAAGATCGTTAATATTTGAGAAAATGATTATTTTAAAGAGATGTTTGAAAAAGCGGAATATGAAAATATAATTGAAGATGAAAACTGAAATGAAAAAGATTCGTATAATGAGAAGAATAAGGAGTTCTAGTATATTCCGTGAGAAATCGAAGTGTTAAATACCATGGAAGGTGGAGATAAAACTTTAATTTCATCTATTATTAAACCTCCTAAACTCGAGATGAAAATTCTCCCTAAGCATTAAAGTATGTTCTTAGGAGAATCATATACCCTAACAGCTATTGTATCTTCGTATTAACTCGAATATCAAGAATGCATCTATCAAAATCTTAAAAAGATACAAAAAGCTTTTGGATTGGATTTCTGCGATATCAAAGGAATCACCCCTTCGATCTATATGCATAGAATTTATTAAATGAAGAAATAAACCTAAATTGATCCTGAAAGGAGATTAAATCCTATAATGAAAGAAGAGTTAAGAAGGAAATTTTAAAACGGTTTTGACAAGCCGGAACATTTATCCTATTTCGATAGTGCTTCGAGTAAGTCCAATTCAATAGAAAATCAAGAAAGGCGAAGGATCGTGGAAGTGGATGAAAGAAATGAAATTTACCTACTGTGGGACGAGTTAATGGATGGCGAATTTGTATTTCGATTATAGAAAACCGAATGCCGCCAATCGAATGCATCAATTTTCCTCTCTTTTCTCTCTCGATCAAATGTTGGATAGACATGCTGTATACACAAGAACTATTACTTTTGACCTGACATACCGGTTATCATCAAATACCTATTGCTCCTAAGGACGCAAAAGATGTACTGCTTATTAGCCCTTATGTAACATTTGTTTTCCAAGAATGCCTTTGACCGTGTAATGCACCCGCAACTTTTCAATGATGTATGATGTCTATCATTAGTAGTATGATAGATAATGCAATAGGAAGTTTTTCATGGACGATTTTTCCGTGTTTGGAACTTCATTTGATATTATTTTGGAAAACTTGGCAAAAGTTTTGGAACTCGTGAGAAAACAAATTTAGTTCTTAACTCGGAAAATGTCAATTTATCGCGTGTGAGGAATAAGAGCCATAAAATTTCTGGACATGTTAGTGGTGGTCGATCCCGCTAAAACTCGAGTGATTATGATTACCACCACCCACAACCGTGAGAGAGGTGCGGAGTTTTCAGTGACATGGCCGGATTTTATGTGCGTTATATTAAAGAATTTTCTAAAACTACTAAATCTTTGTGCCAACTTCTAAAAAAATGATGTAGAATTTTGATTTTAATGATGAATGTTTCGTGTGCTTTTGAATTACTTAAAGAAAAATTAATCAATGCTCCTATAATTGTTTCAATTCTATCATGAGAAATCCTCTTTGAATGGATGTGTAATGCTAGTGATTATGCTATTGGAGTTGCGTTGGGGCAAAGCTATGATAAAATTTTCAAAGTCATTTACTATGCTAGTAAAACTCTTAATGATGCTCAAATTAATTACCGAAAGGAGTTATTAGCTATAGTATTTGCTTTTGATAAGTTTAGACCTTATTTAATCGGGGACTAAAAGAAGTTCATACCGATCATCTTACCTATCGTTATTTAATGCAATAGAATGATGTTAAACTTGATCGATTGGGCGGATACTCGCAAGAATTTGATTTCTGAGATAGTTGATAGGAAAGGTTCCGATAATCAAATTGCCGATCATCTCTGTCAAGAATAGAATAAGATAATTATCTGGCTTGAGAAGGAAGTGACAAGAACTTTTCCCGATGAACAATTGTATATTTCATGGAAAAGAATTTGCCTTGGTATGCCGATATTGTGAATTATATCATGAGTGATATTATACCATCGGATTTAACAAGCAAGAAAATAAAAAATTTAAATATGATGCTACTATTTTTGGGATGAGCCCTATTTATAGAAATAGTGTAAGGATTCGATTATTAGAAGATGTTTGCCACATGAAGAAATTAATTCAATTATTTAGAGATGTCATGATTCTAATTTGGAGGTCATTTTGGTACAGATAAAACGGCTATAAGATTTTGCAATCGGATTTTATCGTCTACTTTTTCATGATGTTTATAAATATGTTAAATTTTGTGATCAATGTCAAAGAGGTTGTTTCTGGTGAAGAAATGAAATGTCAATTTATAATTTAAGTTAAATTTTTATATGGGGATTAGATTTATGGGACCATTTACACCTTCATTTCAACATATATATTGGTCGCTCTGGATTATGTTTTGAAATGGATTGAAGTCAAGGTTTTTACCAAGATGTGATGCTCGGATTGTTTCTAAATTTTTTAAAGAAACATATATTTAAAAGATAAGAGTAGATTACCAGAGGATGAGACCCATAGGCATTTATTTCGAAATAATCAAATTAAGAGATTAATCAAAAAATATAATATTAATCTTCATAGGATTCTACTATTTATCATCCCCATACTAGTGGTTTAAAGGTATATTGAATCGAAAAATTAAAATAATTTTGGCAGTCAGTGGATATTCATAAATTAGATTGGTCTCGCTAGATTAGATAATTTATCGCTTATAGGACTATTTTTAAGACCCCTATCGGAATGTCTCCTTATAGACTAGTATTTGGCAAAAAACGTGTCATTCGTCGATCGAATTGGAGCATAAAGCATATTGGGTTTATTGTTGAATTTTTATTTGAAAAATGCGGAGATAAAAGATTTATGCAATCGTAACGAGTTGGAAGAAATTAGAAATGAATCATATCATAACGATAGAATTTATAAAGAGAAAAATGAAATTGTGGCATGATCGAAGATATTGAAAAAAATAATTTGAACTTGGACAAAGAGTTTTATTATATAATACGAGATTAAAATTATTTTGAAACATAAGCCCGTATGGATGGGACTCTTTACCGTAGTGAAAGTTCATTCTTTCGAAGCCGTTGATAACAAGGATCCTAAACTCGGAAATATTTTCAAGGTTATCGCGCACTATTTAAAACTCATTTTTGCTTACCGCATTTCAAAGAGGTTTTATTGCTGAGTCATCCTAGTTAATCGAATGGTTTGCTCTGCCGATAACGTTAAACCAAGCGCTTTATGGGAGGCAACCCATGTGTGTACTTCGTGTGTTGTGTTTGTCATTATTGTCAGTTACGCTTTTACTGATATTTAAGAATCCTAATTACCGTAACAAGTTAAAAATTAAACATATATTGGATTGTATTGTGAAAATGAAGTATTTCGAGCCAAACGAAGTTCGGTGACAATTCTTTACACTGCTGTTACTGCGCCTTATTCTTTTAAAAATAGCCGAATTTCTGGGCTTGAGCGTGCCACCGACGCCCAAATCTCCGTTTAACGGTTTTAATTTTTAAAATGCAGCTTTGAAGTGCTTTGAGCGGGATATTCTCGTTTAAACAAATTTCAAAACTCCATTTAAAACCCATAACCACCAAAAAATGAAAATTCCTTTCCACCCGCATCCCATGGATTCCTTCTCCATTAAACTCCTAGATCTCGCATTTATAACCGATGGAAGTTTGTTAGTTTCGAGGCGCAGTGTCTATTCCATAAAGTGATGATGAAGAGAAGGATTATTAAGGAAAGAGGCTTTGTGAATCGAGGTTTGGAGAGTCCGACTACAAGAGTTGAAGAGATAGTAAAGCAAAGGCGTTGGGAAGTGTTATGCTACACTACCGCTGCAATGTTGTTTCGGCCGTGAAAGAATTTTATGCAAATCCGTACGGGATCAACCAAGGATGTGTTTTTGTGCTAGTAGGTATGTACCATTCACTTCTGCGAGGATTAATGTTCTCTTCATGATTGAGAATGGTACCTATTTGTCATTATGCAAATTTTAACGCGACGAATGGCGATATGAATGAAATTTATCAATATTCGACTTCCGATGAGAATGAAAATGGAAGTAAAAGATAATGGATATATCGCCTTTCTCTTCATCCTTAAACTGCATCAAAGCAGTGGCAATACGTTATTTCGGCAAAATTAATCTCCCACGAGAAGATAAGGTAAAGAAGGAAAGTGCTATTCTGAATTTCGTATACAACCGGAAGGCCGCGGATATCGGATCAATCATTACGAAATCTCGCTGGGATTGATCGTGCATGATCTAAATATGGGCTGACACCCGTCCACCATATTTCGTTATGTAGTCAATCACAAGTACCATGAGTATTGGGGAAAGTTCTTCTCCCCGGAGACCTATTGATCCAAATGATCTTTATGACTACCGAGTAGTAGAAGATGAAGGAGATATGGATTTCGTTTTCGTCGATCACCAATCGAGAGTTCACAACCTATTCAGCCTTACTATTCTGAAAGTTCGAGGGTGATATTGAAAAAGATAAAGAACTTGAAAAATGAGGCACAGAATGTTCTGCACGTTATTAACAATATTTCTGATTTATTTGACGAAGATTGACTAAGAATGAAAGATACTAATTGCGTCGGGTTTGACGAGTTGGGTTTCGATTAATCATTAAGAAGAATGTTGTGGTAGCCGAAGATTCATCTGATGAATTCCCATATCATCCCTTCTACAATCTGTTCTTTCATCGTCAATCAATTGGAGACATTAGAGAGGATGATAGCTTTCGAGACCGATGAGGAGTACTGTGGATTCGTATGTCGTCGTTCGAGTGTTCGTTTCGATTATTATGTTGTTTGCTTACGTTTTCGCTTAGTGGTGTTCTTGGACTATGCTTTGACTTCTTGTGTGTACTACACTTAGTGTTTGCTTATCGTAGTGTACTTGCAACACTATAGATCTAAGAGTAAGCGTTTTATTCGATGAAAATATGTGTGTAATCGTTGTATCGGTGGATTTTATATATGAAAGTGATGCGATGTGTTGTTTGTGTAAAGTGACGTTTAGTGTTTGTGAGATGAAATAGATGCTGCTGATGTTAAATAGGACTGTGGAGGTTGAAAACGATTGAAATTGCGACAAAAAATTTTTTTCGAACCCAATGGAATTTGCACTACAGCACCACCGGCACTCAAATCCGTAAAAGTTCGTTGGCTATTTTAAAGAGCCGTCGGCTACCGAAAATAAGCACAGGACTCCTTAAAAATTTGTAAAATTGCCCGGGGACCCATTTTCCGCCATTTTCTTCGTCTCCCACCTCCATGTTCACTATTTTGAAGCTTGTGTGGCCTAGATCTCGGAGTAGAGAGAATTTCAAGGATTTTTGAGGCCGGATCTCGCACTTCTCTTGATAGTTAGAGCTTTACTTTAAGCTAAATTTTTTGATTTTTTCAACATGTGGAAACTTCACATTGTTTCGATGATATTTTTTTGGAGATTTTTAGAAAAAGTGAGTTTCATGGAATTTTGGTTTTTACTTGTTTAGATTAATGCTTCTGGAAAGTTAGTACATTGTGGATTTAGGATTTACCATTTCGGTAATTTTTTGCGCTTTTTAGAAATTTATGTTGCTTCTAGAATGAGTAAGGAGAAGCGAAAATTTGACGGGATGATGAAAGATTTGTTAATATTAACGTGCTCGCCCTTGCTTCAACCTCTCGTTGCAAAATAAGAAGTGTATTCCGGTGGATCGAGCATTTCGAGAATTCCCGGTGGATCTGAAATAGTCGATTTCGAGCGGAATCGAGAGCATTTTTGTTACTTTTCTCGGTAATGTTGTTTCGGGGGAGTAGTTCGAAAATTTTATGCTAACGTGCTCGTCCGAGACGGAATATGTGCTAGTTCAAGGGAAAGTGGCTGAATTCACCCCACCACGCATCAACACATTTTATCAAATTCAAGAAGCTTTTGCTCAGGATTTTGAGAATTTTTATACTAATGAGGGGAATTTGATGAGTGTGATCACATATCTGACCGATGGAAGAGGGGAGTGGAAGATGAATCAGAGACAGATGATTAACTTTCCTGCTTCTACTTTAAATGTTGCTTCTAAAGCGTTATTTCATTTCTGCGAGATTGTTACCTTTCTTATCATCGACAAAGAAAAGCCAGTGATCGAGTTTATTTTGAATTATTGCATCTAGAATATGAAGTTAAGATTGATATTGGAGCCGATTGCTTTCAAGAGCATTCACTCTATTGCCAAAGGAGAAACCACTAGTGGATTAAGACATCCCTCTAATTCACGCTCTTCGTATTCGCTCCTCGAAGTCGAGTATAGTAGTTCTCGAGGAAGTAAGGATACCTTTCGAGACCGATTGGACGAACACCATTATTCGTACTTATGAGGCTCAAGTGGGTGCAACAAAGGAGAGGAGATACCTGATATTCCTACCACGAGCCATGATGTTCCATCTATCATGCCCCGAAACTATCCGATGGGGCTGCTGGAGCAGTTGTGATTGCAAAGTGATAGTATCGATAGGATGCATAGCCGGATGGATGTATTCGAGGCCAAGTAAGCAGGAATGAAGACTATTTGCGAGAAGAGTTGAGTTCGATATTGCTTTTATTATGATGCTCGGGGCCAGATTGAGAGGAGATTAGTGATATTTCCTACTTACTATTATACACCGTAATGCACATGGACCTTTCCGACCCCGTCGACGATGTCAGATGATGAGTGGTAGTTTTATACTTCTCGTGTTGTACTTTGTGTTTTGTTTTGTGTCGTTGTGTTGTACTGCTTGTAGTGTGTGAAGATTCCGCAGTATTTTTAGATGTACCGTAGTATTTTTTAATGTAGTTGTTGCACTTGAAACTTAAAATGTTAAATGTTATGTTTAATGTTGTGATAAGCTTATTACTATTTGTAATGTTTGTTAAAAGTTGTCAATGTTGGTAATTTTTTTCTTTTAATTCCATAAACATTTTTAAATGTTATATATATATATCACCGCTACTAATTGTTTTATATCATAGGCCGTAAAATTTACTAATACCAACAAATATTATGAAGATTTCAAAAATTCGGCACAAAAAGGTTAGTTCTTTTACTCTCTTATTATATTGCAAAATTTAAGTTTGGGGGGAGGGTAGAAAGGATATTAACTTCAATTATCCTAAATTAAAAATATTTTCAAAAATAATTATTAACATAACTCCTAGCAATAACTTCACTTTAGATAACTAAGATTCTATTTCAATTAAATATTGAAAAAAATTGAAGGAAAGTTATTGGTGATAAAGGCTGATTTTATAAGGGTAAGATATTTGGTATGTTGATTTGATTATAACTAACTATTTAAAGTAAAGAGAATCGTATTTTCTGAAATTTTTAAGAGACATAAAGTATTATAAGGTTGAGAAAAGATTTGTGAATTTATGATGAACAAGTTATTATCTATGTATAAAAAGTAAAGAGGTGTTTCAGGTTTTAACTTTATAAAGAGGAGAGTGGAGTTCAAAAATCACAGCTATCCAAGATACGTAATGCTCATCAAAAGAAAAAAGAAAAAGAGAGAGATAACAAGTATGGATTTAAAATAATCCCAAAAAGAAGAAAAAAAATGTAAATATGAGGAGAAGTCAGGAGATACCTAATCAAAAATTGGCTTCACTTGAGTCATCCTAAAGGGTAACCCGATTTTATTTCGAATTTATATCAGTTATTAGCCTACATTCGATAAAGAAGTACGGTTAATTTTGTATAATATTTTAAGTCACTTTAATGTGTCAAATTATAGTTTTTCTTGAAATAAATAGAAGACGAACCCTTAGACTTGATTACTGATTTATACTGTAGAGTTGACTTTAGTCACTGAATTTCTTTCTAAAAGTCTTTCCAATATATTTTCGAATGAAAGATTTTAGTATTCAACAGTGTGAAAAGTACATTGTTATGGGTTATATCTTTATGTAGTAAAAGGATTACTTGAGGACAAGTAATAGTTAAGTTTGGGGATTGATGCACCAAAAAATATATACTTTAGTTATATAAGCTTTACCTATTTTTGGTGATATTGCACTTTAAAGGAAGGTATTTTTCATGATTTGTCATGTATGATGATTATAGGCGATTAGAGAAAAAAGATGCTAAAAGGAATGAATTTGGAGCAAAATGAAGCAATTTGGAGGAACAAAGACTGGCGGCAGCCTTGCCATGTAATGAGCACACAAGACCCTCTTCCTAAACTTCAAGAATTATCATAAGATAGTAGCACCGACAATGGCCACTATCAAGCGCCGCCGGTGCCCTACGTTGGTTCATTTCAAATTGGAGAGTTTTGCGCATTTTTGAAGGGGTCCTTGAAGAAACTCTCAGAATTCATTCCTAACATAAAACTAAGTGTTCAAAACGAAAAAGGAGAGGAGGATATTATATGTATGTAAGGAAAGTGTGAGTGAGAGCAGACAGATTTGAAGAGAGATTCTTCTCTAAGGAGGAGAAGAGAGAAAGTGAGAGATTGCTTCTCATCTTTGTTCCAAGGAGGAAATCAAGTGTTGCAAGGAATAGAAAAGGAATCAAGGGAACTTTTGAAGGAATTTGCTTGGGGAAGAGAAGAGATAAGTTGTATTTCCGTTATTGTGGTTTGTATGAATCTTCTTTGTATATAAAATCCATGTTTTATTGTATCTTCTCCATGATTTGTGTGAGTAGTTTCCTTTGCCTCTTCTTCTTGCATAAAGTGGTGATGATGTGGAATTGATGTGCCCTTTAAAGTGTTATAAAAGTTGTGATGGTCCTTTCATTCGGGAACTTAATTTACTTTTCAATCCGGCCAATCGATTTATTAAAATATAAGCCGAGGAAAATTAATTCCAAAAGAATCGAATGTTCTACAACAAGAGTGAAGAACTGTCTACGTCCAGAATGAATTGCGTAGTTCATGGGGATTGAGTACAAATAAATAAAGAAATGAGTTTGGATCGACTTCAAATCGTGCTCATGGTGACAAGAACGGATCCCCCACCTGTCCTAAGACTGGTAACTAAAGCCTATGGTTAGGCCTTCGGCAAGGTGAGTGGGACCTCCGTAGGAGAGCTTATCTCATAAATAAATTAGATTTAGCAATGAAACTTAAGATATGTCAATGTTCTTTACATGCATGGAAGAGGAGGTAATTTTTTATGGTAAAGAAGCAATATGCTCCTGGAGTCTGCAATAACAGCAGAAAATACCATTCTTCATCATTCACATCATAATCTTTATACAAAAAGAAGAAGACTTTTCGGTTAGTGTGTGTTAGTTAAATTAGTTTAGTAAGTATAAGTAATTGTAGTAGCCTTTTTATTATTACCATACTTCGCATTCTACGTAGTACACTTCGACAATCATATGCTTGGTATTGGATTTTAGTGTTATATTATCCGATTTAAAGAAACGTTGCCTTCCCCCGTGGGATCGATAACCAAGACTCCATTAGAGTCATGTATTACTTGATATGATACGTATACTTGCATTGAATTTGTGACTTTACTAAATCATTATAAATATATAAATCTGAATTCATAAATTCTTGCATTTTTAAGCATATATAAAGTCGTTGTCAAGATCCTAATTTACAACTTGCTTGTTTTCTAGAATTGTGCACTACTTTTAAATATGATGGAGTGTCGAATGAAGAAGTCAGGCTTAGACTTTTTCTTTTTTCATTAAGGGACAAAGGCATGAAATTCTTTAGCACTTGGATTTATAATAACTCGGGGAGAACTTTCTCAAATTTTTATGGATAAATATTTTCCACCTTAAAAACTGCTAGCTTAGGAAGGATATCACATCTTTTTTATCAGATCGAAGGAGAATTAATATACAAAGCTTGGGAAAGAATAAAAAATCTCCTTAGAAAATGTTCACAACATGTATTACCAGACTAGTTAATAATTCAAACTTTTAATAATGGATTAATTGGATCTCTAATATCTATTATCGATGTTACTGCTGGTGGATCATTAATTTCAAAACCTTTTGATGAAGCATATTCTTTAATTGAGGAGATGGATGCTAATAATTTTCAATGGCCTGGTTAGGTAAATCCAAAAAAGTGTGGCTAGTAATTTATGATTCTGATGTAATATCTTTAAGCCAAATTATCAAGTATCAAAGAAAATTGACTATTGAATGAACTATTCTCAACACCTCCTGTAAGCGTAGGAAAATTAATTAGAACATATAATGGAATCTCAAACATCTTATGAGACTCTGAATGTCATAAATAACTGACCCAATAATCCCTATTCTAATTATTATAATTATGGTTCAAGAATCAACCTAATTTAAATTGGTCATTAATAACACTCAGTGAACCTAATGAAATTCAAACAACCACGGAAATCTTAAATATAGTACCTATAATCCTCTAGGTTTTATCAGTAACTCACAAGTTAAGGAGAAGAAATTGTCTATTGAAAAATTTGTATTAAACATGGGGAATCAATACAAAGTCATGGTAATCAATTACAAAGTTAAGGAGCTACTACTAGAAACATTAAAAATCAATTAGGACAAATTGCGACTGCGGTTAGTAAAAGCCCTTTAGGAATTCTTCTTAGTAATGTTGAATTTAATCCAAAAGATCATAATAAAGAGAAAATTAAGTCTATTCAACTAAGAAGTGGAAAGGAATTGGAAACAAGGGTACAAAAAGAAAATGAAACTGAAAAGGAAAGGGTGAAAATTGAAAAGTGTAAAGATGATACATCTCCGCATTTAGAATATCCAATTAAATCAATGAAAATTACTGTAGAAAGACCTCCACCTCCATTTCCTCAAAGATTGAAACAACAACAGAGAGATAAACAATTTTCAAAAATTTAGAAATCCTTAAAAAATTAACTATAAATATTCCTTTTTGTTGAAGCCTTAGAATAAATGCCAAGTTATGTAAAGTTATGAAAAATATACTTAACAAGAAAGAAAGGTTTTCTAATAATGATATTGTTGTACTTAGTGAGGAGTGTAGTGAAATTATACAGAAAAAACTTCCTCAAAAACTAAAAGATTCTCAGTTTACTATACCTTGCGCTATTGGTGAACGATTTTTTTGAAAGAGCGTTATGTGATTTGGGAGCCGTATTAACTTTATGCCTCTATCAATTTTTAAAAGGTTGGGTTTATGGAAGATTTCCCCTACTACTGCAACACTTCGGCTTAGTCGATTGTTCGATCACCTATCCTAAAGGAGTTATAAAGATGTATCAGACATGATAAATTTATTTCCTATAGATTTATTATTTTAAATATGAAGGAAGATAAAGAAATTTCTATTATTTTAAAGACTATTCTTTACAACAGGAAGAGCTGTGATAGATGTTCAATAAGGAGAACTAACTATGAGAGTTATTGATCAAGAGGTAACGTTTAATATATCAAAAGCTATAAAATATCTCGCAACAAAAAAAAGATAATGAATGTTTCAGAATGAAATTTTGTGATTATCTGAGTAATGAGCCTTTTAGAAAATTTGAAGAGAAATTAGAGAAAGAAGATTTGAAATATGAGGATACAGTTAAGATGGAAGATAAAAATATTGAGGTAGAAAATGAAAAGTTAGATTTATGCCCAAGAATTACTGGAGATGTTGGATACTACATAAAGTGATAAAAAGAATCTCATTCCTTCAATTATAAAACCTCCTGAACTTGAAATGAAAGTATTTCGTACCCATTTAAAATACACATTTTTAGGAGATTCATCTACGTTACCTATAATTATATCCTCAGACTTAACTGAATTATAAGAGCAGAAATTATTAGAAACTTTAAAATGATACAAAAAATCCTTCAAATATACTTTAGCTAATATTAAAAGAATCAATCCTTCGATATGTATGCACAAAATTTTATTGGATGAACATCATAAACCTAAGGCTGATCCTCAAAGGAGATTAAACCTGATGATGAAAGAAGTGGTTAAGAAAGTAATTTTAAAATGTTTAAATGCTGAAATAATATATCCTTTTCGATAGTTCTTGGATGAGTCGAATTCACTGTGTTCTAAATAAATGGGGAGTGACAATAGATGTAAATGAAAGAAATAATTAATACCCACAAGACAAGCCACTTGATGGCAAACCTGTATCAACTATAGAAAATGAAATGTCACCACTAGGAAAGATCACTTTCCTTTACCTTTTATAGACTAAATGTTGGATAGATTAGTTGGGCACAAATATTATTATTTTGTGGATGGATATACTAGATATCATCAAATTTCAATTGCTCCTGAGAATCAATAAAACACAACATTTAGTTTAAATTTATAACTTTTCGCTTTTCAAAGAATGTCTTTTAGATTATGTAATGCACCTACAATATTTGAAAAATGTATGATGTTAATTTTCATAATTTAATTGAAAATGGAATAGAAGTGTTTATGGATGATTCAGTTTTTAAAACTTCATTTAAATTAAGTTTAAATCATTTAGAAAAATTTTTGGAACTCTATGAAAATACAAATTTAGTATTAAATTGAGATAAATTTCAATTTATGGTCAAAGAGGAATTGTGTGTGGGTATAAAATTTCTGAAAATGGCATGAAAGTAGATCCAGCAAAATTCGAAATTATTGCTACACTACGACCTTCTACCACAGTGAGAAGGGTTAGAAGTTTTTTAGTGTATGCTTATTTCTACAGGTGTTATATAAAAGAGTTGTCAAATTTACTAAGCCTCTGTGTCAACTGTTAGAAATAGACATGAAATTTGATTTTAATGAAGAATGCAAGCAGCTCAGATATTAAAAGAAAAATTAATCACTGCTTCTATAGTAGTTTTACCTGATTGGGAGAAACCATTTTAGCTAATGTGTGATGCTAGTGATTATGTCATTGAAGATATTTTAGAGCAATGATATGACAAAGTTTTTAAAGTAATATATTATGCTAGTAAAACACTTAATGATGCTTAAATTAATTACACAACTACTGAAACAGAGTTACTAGCTATTTTTTATGCTTTTGATACATTTAGGTCATTTTTTATTAAGGCTAAATGTATAAGACATACAAATCATTCTACTATTAAGTATCTAATGCAAAAGAAGGATGTAAAACCAAGATTAATTCGATGAATACTTCTAATACAAGTGTTTAATTTTGAGGTAAAGGGATAGAAACGGAACTGATAATCAAATAGTTGTTCATTTATCTAGGCTAAAAATGGAGGAATTATTTGATTTTACAACTGAAATTGTGAAAACATTCTCGGATGAACAATTGTATAGTATTAATGGAAAGAATATACCGTGGTATGCAAACATTGTTAATTATATAGTGAGTGATATTTTATCGTTTGAGTTCACGATGTATCAATAGAAGAAATTTATATATGATGTTAAATTTTAATTTTGGGATGACTCATATTTATATAAATAGTGTAAAGATCTAATTATGAGAAGATGTATGCCTTAAGAAAACTGAACAAATTATTCAAAGATGTAAAATGATTTGAATTTGGAGGACATTTCGAATCGATAATCGCACATAATGTTTTACAATTCGATTTTATCGTCTACTTTTTTAGATGTTAATGAATATATTAAAACATGCGATCGATTTTAGTAAGAAATATTTTAAGAAACAGATCCTCAAGCAATTATATACTGAATGTTGAAATATTTTATGTATGAGGATTAGATTTTAGACCATTTATTCGAAAATTTATATATATTACTCCTGGTAAACTATGTTTCAAAATGGATTGAAACAGTAGCTTTACCTAAATGTGGTGCTCATAGTATTTCAAAATTTTAATGAAAAATATTTTAACAAGATATGGAATGCCGAGAGAGATCATCACTGATGGAGGAACCCATTTTATAAATAAGAGACCGAGAAATTTATTTGATAATATAATATATGTATAGATTCCCAACTTCTTATCATCTCTAGACTAATGGTCTAGTAGAAGTATCAAATCATGAAATTAAATAAATTTTGGAAAAAACTGTGAAATCCAACAAAATGGATAGGTCTCACAAAATTAGATACTTCATTGTGAGCATATAGGAATGCTTATAAAGCTCCTATAGGAATGTCCCATACAGACTAATTTTTCGAAAGACTTGCCACTTGACAGTAGAATTGAAACATAAAGCATATTGGAATATTAAGGAATTTATTTTAATTTAAAGAATGTTGATGAGAAAGATTATTGAAACTTAATGAACTTGAAGAGATTAGAAACTAAGCATGTGTTAATGCAACAATTTATTTAGAGAAAACAAAAATATGGCATGATCGAAGATATTAAGAAAGAAATTTGAACCTCTAAAAAGAAGTCTTGTTATATAATACAAGACCGAGATTTTTTCCGTGCAAACTAAAGTCTAGGTGGTTAGGACCATTCAATTATTAAAGTCTATCAATATGGAGTACATATCAAGATCCTAAAACTAGGAATATATTAAAGTTACTGGGCAAAGATTAAAGCCTTATTTTGAAGGGCCATACCACATTTTAAAGAGGTTTTTATTTTAAGTCGTCCAAAGTAAAAATTGGATATGTCATGCTGATGATGTTAAAACTAAGCGCTTTGTGGGAGGTAACCCATAGAAGTTTTTGTTATATTATTTTTTTTGAGTTGTTATTGTTGATAATATTATGATTTAACATTTTGGAATCCTAAACATCTTATATGTCATAAATGACTGCAATCTATTGGATTTAGTGGAAGATTTGAAATTTATTCGTACAAAAAATGAATAGGTGAGAAAACCTACTCTGGGTGCCGACAGTGCCAGGATGAGCGTCAATGGCGCCAAAGTTCTTTGATTGGCAGTTCAAACTACAATTTTTCGCGCTGGCAAATTTCTTGCCCAAATAACTCCCTAAAATTATTTTTAAAGCCACTTTGGACAGGAAGATCGTCAAGAGATTCTCCATTTAACGAATTCCATAGCTTCAAGTTCTAAAAATACTTCAAGATATGGAATTTGCAATAGAAGAAAGTTTATCAGTTTTGAGCATAGAAACTTTACGATAAATTTCTTGTAAAGAATAGACTAATCAAGGAATGAGGCTTTGTGAATCGAGGATTTAGTAATCCATGTACTAAAGTGGAAGACATAATTGTGCAAAGGCATTGAGAAGTGTTATGCTACACTAACTGATGAAAAAGAAAATTGAGAGACAAGAGAAGACGGTGATATAAGTTTTTCTTCTTCACTCTTAAATCCTGTGTTGAAGTAATGACATTTCTTTATTTCTCTAAAGTTACTCTCTACCATGAAAGTCAGTAAAGTAACTAAGGAAAGCGTTATTCTAAACTATTGTATTCAAACTGGAAAGCCTATTGATGTGGGTGTTATAATTGTGAACTTTTTTTTGGGCTTGATTGTGATTGGTTCTACTTATAGGCTGGGAAATCCTTCTACTATATTCCTACTTTGTCGTGAGTCACAAGTGTCATATGAACATTGGGAAAAAGTAATTTTAGCTTGGAAGCCTATGGACTCATCTGATTATTATTACTACATGTGGAATGAGGATGAAATGATATGAGCATTGTTTTCGATTGGACCATCTCAAAGTTCAACCTTTACGACCTCGGCTTTTCGATAGTTTTCATGTGATTTGAAAGGGCTCACAAAACCGGAGAAATAAGTTCGGGGACACAGTGAATGCAATAATAATATTTATGAATTATTTGATCATCCTGATTGAAGGATGAAAGAGTTGATCACAATGGATGCATCGAAGAAGGTGTGATACATATCTTTAAGAAAAACACTTAGATCGAAGAAGATTTGACTAATTAATTTTTGTACCGACATTTTTATAACTTATATGAGCGTCACCAAATTATGGGAGCCATCCAAGGAGAAGATAGTAGTGATGACGATAAGGAGTAGGGACTCTGAAGACTAGATTTTTGGTTTTTGAACTTATATATGCTTATGTGTGTTTGTAATGTATTTGCTTTCAATTTAAGACTCTTTATGCTTTGATTGAGTGTTTGTTGTTTAGTTTTCGCATTGCATATCAGGTTTTCGATTTCGATGTCGAAATTTATGTTTGCAGGGTTTCGCATCACTTATGTTGATGTGAATGGAAAATTTTCTTGTAAGCATTGGATTTTATATATAAATGTGAAGTTTTGTTTTATTTGTGAGAATTATTGATGAAAATTACAACTTAATGATGAAAATTGATACTTAATAAGGCTAATAAGATAATGGCATTACGAAGAAATGACTGAATTCGCGGTGCTTGAAATTTAAAAATTTGTCTGAGCGATGATAGTGCTTGGATGGGCGCGATGGCACTCGAAGATCGAAACTCCCAGATTTTCTTAAAAATAAAAAAAAATTGCTTGATTAAAGGCCACTTTTACCCTTTTAGTCATTTTCTACCTCTAGCTTAAGCTGAAAACTTTGATTAGGGCATGATTATACTCGGATTTGAAGTGATTTAAAGAGAAAAAAGACTTTGATCTCATCTTCTCTTGGTAAAAGCTTTACTTTAAAATTGAAACTTTTTATCTTCACCAAGGATTGGTCCTACACTTTGAAACTGTAATTTGAAGTTTTTGTAGAAAACTTCGAGAGAATCCAAGCGTGGTACCTCATCGTCATATCGATCTTCGAGTCTTCTACATTGTAATATTTGAATTTATTTAGATTATTTTCACTTTTATAGATTTAAATATGGATCCAAGGATGAGTAAAGGGAAGAGGAAATAAGATTTTGATGAGAAGACATTTGTGAGCATGAAAGCCCAATACCACTATAATACCCAACTTTCAACAAAGAAGATTGTTCAAGACTGTGCTTCCCAAAGTCTGGGCGAAGTTGTTGAAAGGGTGATTATTAATCGAATCAGAAAACTTTTGCTACTTTACTGCCAAGTGCTGTTGGCATAGTGCGGTTTCTGTTAATATGTGAAAACATGATATGAGCATTTATTTGTATGTTGTCAAATAAGTGGAATTTACCAGGGAGAAAATTAGTTCATTTTACTAGTTAAGGGGTTCATTTTGTGAGTATACCGTGTTCACGTTACCGATGCTGCTTGATGAAGCTATTGCCTATCCGACCAATGGAAATGAGTTAAAGTTGAAGCACAAATCAAAAGGTAAATTTTTTGTTTACGAAATGCTCCATCCAAAGCCTCGATTAATCGTTTCATTTTTACAAGATTTCGCCTACTCACCATAGCGGAAAGGGACAAGGGATAGATCCATTCTAAATTTTTGTATCTAATAAAAGAAAATGATTAATATCGGCTCTGTCATCTATAGAAATATTTGTGTTATTGCTATAGGTGATACTACTGGTGGTTTAGGTCATCCTACTTTGATTTTCACTTTATGTGAACAACCTGGAGTTGATTTTAATATGGAGTAAGAGAAGGTTTTTCCTCTTAAGCCCATAGAAAAAGCTAATATTAAAAATTATGAGTCTCATATTGCATGGAGAACTGGGAGTAGTAGTCGTAACATACCATCTACTTCTAGTAATCATACTGAGCATTGTTATGAGCACTCGATTATCCAACAGGGAGTTATTTTGCAAGTACAACATAAGATTGAAGGTTTAGAGGCTCAAAATGCTTATAACGATGATTATATGGTGAGAAAATTTGAATATAATGTTGCTTATAATGAAACTATGATCGATTCATGAGATGACTTACGCTGAATTCCTTGCTTGCCCTAGCTATACTCCTTATCAGTAGCAAGAACTTGATGTAGAAGAAGAAGATTACGAAGATCAAGAAGAGGAGTAGCGATTAAAGTTAGTGATTTACTATGGTTGAGATATTGATTTGTTATTATTTGTTGTGGTACTTTTATTTTACATTGTTACATAAGTTAATCTTTGTTATGTGGATTGATGTGCTTAATTTCATACTATTTTATTGTTTAGGTTTAAATTTGAACTGTTAATTGCTTTCATATTATTTTTAAATGTTTAATGTTTTTAATGTCTCTTTACGCAGCAAATCATTGATATATCATGTTTAGTAACTTTTCACATTATTATATATCTGTTAGTGTAAATTTCTAATCAATACCTAAGATAGTTTAAAGAGAAGAAAATGAAAGACCCGTAAAATGTTGGCTCTATTTGCTCTTTCTTCCTACATTTACATTCTTAATTGGATATATGTAGAAAAGTTTAAGTTTGGAGGGGAAAGAAAAAGAAAAAAATAAACTTTATTTATCCTTAATAAACTATATATTTTAAACCCATTTTTTAACATGATTTTTTGCATGAATTTAACATTAGAAAGTTATATTTTTTATTTTATTCAAATATTATAAAGATACTTCAGAATTATGTTTTAATAACAAAGGTTTAGGTTAAGATATTATTTTGGAAGTAAAGGAAAGGGTGTTTTTGAAATGTTACAAATTTTAGGATTACATGTAAGAAGAAAGGATTAAAACTTTATACAATAAAGTTACTACTAATATTGATGTATAAAGAAAGAAATCTAATGACTTATAACTTTTGGAAGAGGATAGTGAAGTTCAAAATCATTAAAGGCTATCCAAATATAGTAGTCCTTACATGAAAATAAAAGAAAGAAAAAGGATTGAAAAACAATCCATTTATATAAAAAAAAAGAAAGAAGAGAAACAAAAGAAAAGAAAATTATATGTGAGAAGAAGCATGAGGAGATGCCTAATAAAAAATTGGCTTCACTTGAAGAATCCTATGAGTAACTTAACAACATTTCTTATTTATATTGATGTGTTGTCTTTATTACCGTAGTCTTCATGAGAGTTTGTTTTCATATGATTTTTCTTAGCATTCTTAATATGAAAAATTACACTTATTTTTTAGATGAATAGAAGACTAGAATACTTAAACTTGATTACTAAATATTCTTACCTATATTTCGACACAAATTATTAAAAACTCGATTTACCATTCTTGTTATTATATTTAGTAAAAATTGTAACAATTATAAAGTTAAGTTCACTATCATGACTCATAATTTTTATGTAGTAAAAGCGTTACTTGAGGACAAGTAACAATTAAGTTTGAGGGATTTTTATACACGAAAAATATGTTTGATTTTTCACCTATATTTTATACTCATTTTTTTAATATTGTACTTTAAAGAAGTATTATGTTTTGTTGGGTGTATGCTTTCGATTACGTTACTTAGAGCAAAAGGAAACAAAAATGACAAAATTTGGAGTCAAATGAGGTGATTTTTTTAAAGAAGTGTATTTTCATGTTTTGTTGCAGGTATGTTGATTATTGGCATTTAGAGCAAAAGGAAGCAAAAATGACAAAATTTGGATTCAAATGAGGCGATTTTTTGGAAATGGAGCTCTAGGCGCTGATGGCGCTAGGATGGGCACCGAAGGCACCCACATTCAGAGGGGGATACAATCCAAAAACATGTATGTCGCCGATGGCACTAGGATGAGCGTTGATGGCACCATTTGACAGAGCCGGGGCGCCATTAACTCCCGTGATGCACATGATTTTTTTACAGATTTGACATATTAGGATGAATTTTGGAGGGTTGCTTGAGGCATCTCTTGGGAAACTCGTCCCTACACTATATTAGAGTGTTTTGAATGCTAGAAAAGATATGGTATGGAAGTAGGAGTCATTGGAGAAATCAGTGTAAGTGTAGAGAGTGAAGTAAAAAGAGGTTTTGCTCTAGTGTTGTAGGAGATGAAGGAAAGTGAGAGATTTCTTCTTCCTTACTTTTCTAAGAGAGAATTTTGTGTTATTGTAAGGAGAGAAAGAGAGATTCAAAGGAACTTCAATGGATTTGCTTTGGGAAAGTGTTTCGCATAAGTCAGGTTTGCTAGTTGTTGTTTATATGAACTTTCTTTTATATATAAAATCCGTGTTTTATCGTATTTTCCATTGAATTTTGAGTAAATTTATTTGTCTTTCTCTTTGCAATGAGATTTGGTGAAATTAAGAGATAGATTGGATGGACAATTTAAATGTTAAATACTTGTGATAATTTTACACTTCGTACTTCATTTACTTTTTCGATCTGACTAATTGAAAAGTTAAAATTTACCGTGGAACTTATGATTCGAGAGACTATGCATTCTGTTAACAAAATGAGAATCACATTCACTCATGGATGAGAATGTAGTCTATGGGGTTTAGTGCAAATAAATAGGGAAATATACGCACGGGCGTGTAATCGGAGATTATATGTGAGAGAAAGTCCTCAATTCATGAAAATTGAAACCAGCCAGATTTTAGCCCTCGTGCGAGATAAAAGTGAGCTTCGGAATGAGAGCCAATATCGTCCCAGCCTTCAAACTTAATGATTTAGGGACTAAACCACAGGGATTAGCTACCGCCTTTATGCATTCTTTTAACAAGTAAGTAAATAATAGAGGAATGCTACTATTTGACACAATAAAATTTCCAACAATCTAAATCTTTCACAATCAGAATTTCATTGCAAGGAAGGATGATTTCTCCATTTGAACCTTTTGTTACAAAATAGTGTTCCATTTAGTAATTTTACCAAGCTCAGAGAGAGTGTTTAGTACTAGTTCTATTAACATAATTAAACATCGTCAACTTGTGTTTTCACTTATAAGTTTAATATAGTTTAAACATCGTGTTTCGTTGTTACTATCATAAATTTATACCCTCCGTGATCGATAACTGTGTCCATACTCGTATTACTGAAAGGATATGTATAATTGTGTTTGTATTCTGGTGTCTATAAAAAATATATTAAAATACAAAAACACCGCATCAGTTTTCAATTCTTTGATTATCTAAGTTTGTCATTTTGTTCAAATTTTTAGATTATTTTTGTTGTTTAAAAATTTTTCTATTAATGCATTCTAACTCTGGATCGTAAGGTATTAAACCTTCAGATCCAATACTATGCATAAAATCACACCGCACATATAACTATATGCAATAACACAAATATAAGTTTTGGCTGCATCAAACAAGTTCTCAAATACTACTAAACTATCGTTACCTTCCCCGGCAACGGCTCCAAAAACTTGATGTATCAATACATTACATATTTATATATATAACATGTATCAGAGATACATATCACTAAGTATACAGTCAGTGGAGTCTCTTTGACATTGATCCCATGAGAAATGTACCTATGATAGTAACACTAAAATACAACTTTCAAACTATATAAAACATACAAGTGAAAAGCACATGATGAGAATGATTAATGTTGCTAATGGAACTAAGTTTACCAAATTACTTTCTAAAATTCAAAGTGAATTTACTAATTCTAAATAAAATTTTACTAATTTGTAACAAAAGGTTCAAATTGGAGAAAGTATCCTTCCCCTTGCAATGAGAGTATAGTTAGTAAAAGATTTAGATTGTTGGAAATTGTATTGTGTTAAATAGAAGCAATCATATTCTTTACCCTCTTCCAAGTGCATAAAGAACATAGTCTAATCCTAGGTTTAGCCAATCTGTGGTTAGCCGAGGATAATCACCACTCCATACCCCACTTCCCCCTCGTCTGCAGAGGCTAATTCCGCTTTTAGTCAAACACTGAGACCAACTGTGATTTTCTAGTCCACACCTAGTAACTTAACGCACATGCACACAAAGTATATTTCTATTTATTGCAATCAACCCTATGGACAACATTCTCAACTGCTGGAATTAGTGTGATTCTGCTTATCAGAGAACGCATAGTCCTTTAGGCGGAAGTTTCAAATGGGATTAAAAAATGCACTGGATTTTTTGTAAGTTTATTAATGGATTCCTGCTGAATTTCAAAGGCTAAAACTATGAGGGATCAATTTCCGAGGATAGGAGCACCTCATGGTTGATTTTGAAGGCTTCTGCGGACTCTCCGTCTCACCTTCTCGGTTTCAGTATGGCTTTATGGCCTATCAAGACCATGGCCGAGCTCGGATTAATCGAGAAGGTGAGAGGCAGTTTCCGAGAGGCTCAAAGAAGCTAAGGGGATTGACTTTCGCCTGTGGATAGTCAATCCCACTTTATGGTGTGCCCATCACGAGCTTAAGCACGGTGAAGAATTTGTCGGTGGGGGGGGGCTTTCTCTCTCTCTCTCTCTCTCCCCCCCCCCCCCCCCCCCCCCCCCCCCCCCCTTCCTATCGAGACATATATATGGATAAACAATAAGAGCCACCACTCACGGTGCCATGGGGGATATGAATTAATCATGGAAAGTACTCTCCTCATTATCAGAGCCAAAAGTAGTGGGCTCATAGTAATTCATCGTGTTTAATGAGATTTCCATGTCACGATAGGTATTATAGGGTCATGGATGACCTAAAAATAATGAGCCATGACTGTCTTTTGGCTTGGAAACCATGTATGGGCTTGGCTGGTGTATCTTTTAGGCCATGAAGGCAAGGTTCCTCATGTAATTTTTTTTTTGTTAACTAATTAATTAATTAAGTTGATTCCATATGGCTGAAAATTTGAGCTTATTTGGGTATGAAATCAATGCAGTATAATGAGTTAGCCATATGGTCAATGTATAAATTGCATGTGATTGTCTGACCAAATCTTCAACGTGTTAACTATGAAGCCCAACATTGATCAAATGATCCATTGGGCCAATAATGCTTCAAACTAAGTTCGCCATCATTCATTTATTTTTCTAAAATTGTCACTCAATTTTAGGGTTAAAAGGGGACACATTAGGGTTTGGTCCAAATTTTAGAGTTTGGGGTTCCTGATGGGTTCAAGGAGTCAATGTTGATAGACTTCTTCCCAATGATGGATTTGATGATCATGGTGGTTTAGAACTCGTAGAAGAATCCCTAGAATATTGAGCTAATTTGGATGGTTCAAGGCATGTCCTGTTCATGGATGTCAATTTTGGATAGATCCTCACAAAAGTGAGGTCAACAGGGCACCCAATATGTGTGGAATAATCGAAAAAGTATGCTTGTAGATATTGTAAGCTGATCGAACGGATTTAACAAAACCAAATAACTTATTAGTTTGTCGCTGACTTTAAAGAAAAATGTAATTTCTCCATGTCAGGAAGTTTAGCATTCAGCCTTTTAAAGTTTACTAGAGAAAAGGGTGTCAAGACTCATAAAGAAATCATTTGGAAAGAAGAACATAGGTAAGTTACAGGAAAGCCTTAACTCCATTTCAGAAGGTCTTATATCCAATAGCAAGAGCATTGATGCCATATTCCATTGAAGGAGGTCATATTCCTTTTGTCAAGGAAGTCGAATGTCGGTTTTGGGAAGGAATGCTAAGAGACTTATACCCTATCCCAAAAAGAAAAGGTAAAGGAAAGTCGTGATCCCATGTCATGAAGGTCTTATATCCAATAGAAAGAAAGAGAGCGGATGTCATATTCCATTGAAGGAGGTCTTATACTATAGCTCAAAGATGTCAATGTTAAGCCATGCAAAGAAACTTATATCCTATCCCAAAAGAAAAGCTAAAGGAAAGTCCTGATCCTATGTCAAGAAGGTCTTATATCTAATAGCAAGAAAGAGAGTGAATGTCATATTCCATTGAAGGAGATCTTATACCATTACTCAAAGACTTTGATTGTTAGTTATGGGAAGGAATGCTAAGAGACTATATCCTATCCCAAAAGGAAAAGCTATAGGAAAGCTGTGATCTCGTGTTAGGAAGGTCTTATATCCAATAATAAGAAGAGAGCAGATGTCATATTCCATTGAATGAGGTCTTATTCCATTGCTCGAAGATGTCGAATGTCGGTTTTGGGAAGAAATACAGACTTATATCCTATCCCAAATGAAAAGCTAAAGGAAAGTCGTGACTCCGTGTCAGGAAAGCCTTATATCTAATAGCAAGAAAGATGTGTGAAAACACACAAAGAGGACTTGATTATTTTGAACTTTTAATATTTAACAAGTTATTGGTCGGGAAGTAACCCTTATGTCCTTTCACAAAATTTTGTCAATTTTTTATTCATGTCATTTTTACTTGTAGGTGTTCAGTTTCGGATTTCTAGACCTGCACGAGCATTGTCAACAGCTGAGTATTTTTGTAACAAAACTAGAGTTTCATTTCGTTACAAATGATATCATACATTGAAAACATCAACAAACAATGTCAAACATCATAACAAAAGATGTAAGCAAAACGTCACATAATGCACACTACTGTCATATCTCATCTGTCATCTTAGCAACCTGGAATACTGCGAGACCTACCATGGATATCTTGCACTCTGAGGTATTGTTAGAAACGAGTTTTGTTAAGTATGATTCAGGTGCTTGGATATTCACAAGGTCATGGTAGTTCCAGAGGTCGCATTCCCTGAAGTTCCAGTACAAGTTGATCAATGGGATGTTTTTCAAGACATAATCTTTGTAGCATTATTGAAATTCGTTGTTGTCTTACTCCCATTATGTAATATTTTGCCACACGCTCCATTCCCTAAGTGTGTTTGTATTGATTCACTAGAGAGGAATTTGATATGAACTGGCCTAAGAAATAAGGAGATGGACCAATAGAATTTGGATAAAAATATTAATAATAAACAAAATTTTTAGAAATTATGTAAATCAATCCAACTTGATGATTTAAGGAAATAATTCAATATTTTCATTAAATTTGTGTAATTTCTCGTTATTTTATTTAATTTTAATTAAGAAGATTCCAGAGAGCAGTCTTTATAGCACATAAATGAATTTTAGTGGAGATCTATTACCTTATAAGTTTCTCACTTTATGTCACTTCATATAACATTTGTACTATGATATATTCAATAAAAATAACTTTAATATATAAAAATGTATGCATATAGGGAGTTCATGTAATCAATTTTTTGTTCGATTTTTAAAAAACATCCATAAATGCTTATCAAATCAACCATTTCTTTTCCTCTTATTTCTTTTTTAATATATTCGAACCACCTTCTTATCCATCCCTAACTTCAAGCCTCACAAAAAACTTAACTCCAGCCAACAATCCAATGTATTTTACCTTAGAAGAAAATTCATAACTTTTCCACCCCTAAATCCATAATACATAAAGTCACACCATTAGTTAGATAATATCTGAAACTTCTAATATTAAAATTTTCACCATTTTATATACAAAAATTCAACCTTCCACTTGCATAAAGTTAAGCAAAAAATATGCCCAAAATTTTAATTATGCCAACATTTTCTTTCATCTAACTGCCCACCAACCTTAGATATTAAAAATTCATTATCGTGGTGATAAACTTACAATAAATAAGTGTTCTAAATTTCATGCTTATAATTTTTTATTCAATTTTTTTATCTATTAACTATCATAAAAAGTTAATAAGACCATTCAAAGTTTATTTTAGAAGATTGAAAGATTTTGCAATAGCTTTTATAATCTGCATTTTGCAGAAATTTAAGAAAACTCAAGTTCTTTGCTCCTCCATTAAATCTAGATATTATACTGGACCGTTGCTTTGCACCATACAAACAAAAATACATACTCTCCTATATTGTTCAGAAATATATATTTTTTTCAGGTTTACAATTTGAGAATATCAATTTTAATATTTTATTCTTAATGGAGCTTATAAGTCTCTTGAACTTAGAGTTTTATTTATCACTCAAATTGGAGCAATTGTAGGGTTTTTTTTTTTTTTTTTTTTTTTTTTTTTTTTTTTTTTTTTTGTCTTCACTCACTTCTAATGTAGAATATATATCATTCCATTTGATTCAAACTCAAATGGCATTTCATCTCAAAAACTCTAAAACTCTAAATTTAAATTAAATGAAGTTCGTAAGGAGAAAATAGGACGCAATGGAGAAAAAGGATTCATGTAGCCGACCCCACTTAGTGGGATTAAGGCTTTGTTGTTGTTTGTTGTTGTTGAAGTTCGTAAGGAGATGATATCTAAGGAATAATCCTGATATAGAACTTTTATAGCATAGGAGCATTACCTTAGTCACCTTAATCTTTAGAGGCTTCAGAAAGACTAACTTCAAGACTCGTGGCATATTATTTTGCATGTCACATTAAAGTCAGACAATTAACATAAAGATTGTGTATAGCTTTATATGAAGCACATCCTGCAAATGACCTTGAAAAAAATCTATTGGCAATGTGAAATGCTTTCCTAAGAATGCAAATTTGTTTACAATATTATATGCGAGTATAATAATAAATGCATCCCTACTCAAAAGTGGAATACCAAACACAGTGTAATATGATGGTAACTAGTAAGGTGTTTGATTATATTGTACAGCCTGTGGGCAATGTTATGAATGATAAATTGTTTTGACTTGCGCACACATTAAATACTGTATTTTATGGGAGAGTTACCGATAGGAACACATAAAGTATCGAATTTCAATTACGCCTCCTACAAAAGATGTTTAGTGTTTATGATATGCATCTTTTGTTCAAATAATAATTAAAGTCTGAAACCAAATGAAAAGAATTTTTATGTTTCATATTTTATCAGGGGTTGTTTGTTATCACTAACTTGATTTTCTTTTTATTTCCATCTCTGTTTTGTTTTAGTATGACATTTAGTTGTTCTTATAAGAAAATAAAAATATACCCAAAATGTACTAAATAAATATATTTTAAAATAAATAAATAAAAAATAAAATAAAAGATAAAAAGTGATCCAATAAAGTCTCTTGGCAACATTAGAAATGTTACCAGGAAACGTTTATTTTAAATTTAAAAAGTTTGAGTTGTATTGTTAAGTGCCACTTGATCCCATCCCTAAGTAATTTCCTGAAGCCACAATTTATATTCAATATAGCTCTGTTTCTTGTTTTGAAATCTGCCGTTTAATATTATATTGATCAAAAAAGAAATTTTGTAGATGCCAATAAATTCCAAGTTCAAATAAATGGAAATACCATTTGCACTCTTAAGGGAATATTGATTACAGGCTTTCCACACATCATACTCTTCATAATTTTTATGTCAGAAAGACAGTAGGAACAGCAGCTGGATCCAGCTCCCAGCAACCACCACTGAGCATTGCTCTTTCTAGCTTTACTGCAGGGATTTGATGGGAGAACCTCCTGCACTCATTTGTGGGAATGACCTTAGGCGTGTCAAGGCCTCAGTTTCACGCCTGAACACACACTAACATATCCATCAACTTTATTAACAAGGCCTTGATTCCGTTAGCAGCATGCTTATTATTTCCACAAACCTCAAAATCACTGTTTTTGAGGTTCTGAAGTGGACCATTTGGCACTCCAGTTCTGATTACTGCCCAAACCTCACTAACATCAGAAAGATATAATGGTCCTTCTTCACCATTGGTTTTGCCTTAACCTGATGAGAAAGTTTCACTTGAATCCATTTTACATAGTTCTCTAATGGCTCTAAAGGTCCCGCAAGCAGAAGGCGGCTTGTCTTCAGCACAGTGGTCATCCACATCTAATTCAGAAAAGAACTCAAGCCATCTCACACTTGATTGTTTTCCTGTCTACCTTCCTTAGCCTACTCTCATAATACTTTGATAATTATCTTCTTCACAATAAAATGCCCAAATCTGACCACATTCAAACTTCTCCATTAACCTGTCACAAAGTCATAAAATCTGATGAAGGATATTCAAAGACAAGTAAGCTTGGCTCAGTGTCACATTCTGAGAACCAATATTATCCGCTTCAGTAATAGCCTCATTTCTGAGCGTCATAGTTTCTCTCGAATGCCATCTGCGATACTGCGGAAGCATCTTGCCTTTCATTTGAGTTGATATGCACCGTCTCAGAGACGCCATTCATCTTTATGGATGCAAAACCTTTGTTCTTGATCTCATTTTCTCCATAGCATCTTGCTTATTGTTTTCAAACCCATTCTCCATTGAAGGTTGAGGAATTTTGTTTTCACAGGTAAAATCTACGTCGTTGTATACCACATCAACATTTGGTGATCTTTTTTTACTATACAAGACTAATAGAAGGGAAATTGCCGAAAGTTGGTTGGTAAAGAAGCACAATCAAGTTCAAATGTGCCGTCTGGTAGGCCTTCTTCTTTTCCAGAAAGTAATTTGCATGCTGAATCCTGTGTGAAAACATAAGTACATCTTTTGCTGGTATTTCAAGTAAACTTTCTTCAGTGTCAGAGGCTCTGGCAAACAAAGCCATGAACTCTTTTATCTTGGCTAGACGTATAACACTGATCCCAGCTACTTCAGAGAAATCTGAAACAACCTCCACGACTTGGTATTCATGCTTTTATGATTATCTGGCTCATGACTCCATCTAATATCCTACCTCTTAAACAAAGCCCAAATTTCGTCTTTCTAGGATGAATCATATATGAGTTTCTCTTCACCCCTTCGACGACACAAGATGAGAGAAGAAGTGTGGTTCCTGAGTATTGTACGATTTTCCATGTTTAAAGTTCCCACAAGCAATCGGTAAACCTGCCTTGGACCATCTCATCAATTGTTCTGGGGTCTATTTCCAACCAGTTTAACTGAAGCTTAAACCTCTGCTGTACACCTTTCGAACACGAGCATAGAACCTGGGCATCCTATCAATGTTATCATAGAGGGCCCAGAGATCAACAGCAAACTTATTTTCGCTTCTTTCACTTTCAAAGTTAAGCAAAAACCTGGAGAATGGTATGTCAGTTTGCTGGATCAACGGAGTTCTTCAATCCTGAGGCTGCACTTGCATTAAACTCTGAACGGATATGTCTGTTCCCATTTTCTTTACCCTCTTCATCAGTAATCACACCAAAAAATTCATTATTTTTTGCACCCAATGAGCCTCCTTTTCCCTGCCTTGACCTTTTGTAGGCAGGAGGCAAAGAGCTAACACACGAACCTTGAACTTCATCACAATTTACATTTTGTTTGCGTCTGTTTGATCTTCGTAAATGACTAGAAGCTTTATCAGCAGTTGGTTCTGGTGTTTGATTATCTTCATTTCCTTTATTTTGACTTGCTAGAGGTTTTTGCTCGCTATCATGAATTGAATGAAATTGCACATTTTGAAATATCATGTCGTTACATTTAGTCTGATAATTTCCACCTTGCCATTTCTGACGTTGCTTTTAGATGCGCCAAAAATTTGAGGACTCTGTTCAGGTTTTAAATCTCTTGATTCAATGCTGAATTATCCAAATTAGATCTCGGGAATTTCCATGGTGGAAGCAACACAATCACTTCGACAAGTAGATGGAGCAATATTTTCAACTTTTTCTAAATTTGCAATTGGCTACATCTTTTGCTTTCAACCATAGGCAACAAATCTATTAAAGCATCTTTGGCAGCGAACCCGTTTGTTCAATACATTCTGAAAAAAATACTGAAATCTTACACTACAAGAAGGGCACATGGTCCAAAAGCCCCAGAAATCCAACGAATGGAGATGGCTTGCTTTCGTTCAAACCACCAAAATGAGCAAAGTTTGATTTAGCTGCAGTGCTTGAAACTCCAGGTCCTGGCTGCTTCTTTGCAGAAGGCCTGTATGACTGCCGAGTAGTTTGATTAAATGATAATTTGCTGAAATTAGCTCTCCTAATCACGTTATGCTGTGAACGTTTTTTGTGGGTCAGATAAGATCTTGCATGCATCTCCAACAAGTTGAACGCATTTTCAGCACCAACAAGCTTGTTTTTGTCAGGATGGAGCAGGAGGGCGCAGTTTGCGTACTGCTTCCTTATAGTTGGTTCATCTGCTGTCAACTCCACTCTGAAGGACCGCATACCAGTCTGTCTCCCCACTGATCTTAGTCGCTGAAGCACAATGCACCTCACATGGGCAGTTAAGATCTGTGATATGCTCTCCAGATCTGGAAAGAGTCGCTGTGCTTTCAGAGCAATCTTTAGTGCCCCTTCAAAATCCTGGGCTCTGCATCCTGCTCTCAGCGATGCTCTTGGCTCTGATAGCCTCTTCTTTGTTGCACTCCATTTTTGCCTAAACTTAGCAGTCAAACAGTGCAAATTTTTTAATTTAGTGGTTATTTTGAAGACAATGACAAAGGATAAAAAAGAATAGACACATTAGACTTAACAAAATGATAAAGAAGTCAAGGCTGAAAAAAGATTTCTAGCATAGACATGAGAATTAATAACAGCAGAAACAACAATCCTGCAAAAAGGCAAAACTAATTATAAGCTAAATCGAATAAAACATCTCATTAAAGGTGCAGAGAGCTAACTGACTGATTAAATAAAGAAAATGATATTAACAAACTAAGCATAACATGCAAATTCTGAATTGCTAGCATCAAGATTAAATAATAAAACATCTAAGTAGCTTGGCAAACAGCAAAATTCATTCATTTTGTGTAATTGAAGCTGATTTTAGCATTGGTGGTCCGAAAGGTTATCCAAACAGACGGGAAATTGGAAAGATTTTCACGGAATATGAGTTTTATGAGAATTAAAAAAGAAAATGCAAGATCCATAAATATGAAATCAAATGGGAGGACAGAACAGTAAGGGCCTGTTTGGTGGGGCTGTAGCCTCAGCTTTCAGAAGCCGTGAGTCATGTCTTTCTTTAAGAAGCTGCTGGCGCAGTCATGTGCCAGCCTGCGGTGTTCTCTACTGTCTGTTGTCATGGCCATGTGAAAACAGCTGCGGGCAGCTTTTCTATAAAAAGGACCTCAGACTGCCCCTATTTATTAAAACTGTTTGAAATTTCCCGAGCCTCCTAAGACGAATGTATAAACATTGGTGTTGAAGAATGATCAATGTATCAGAGTGGTCTTCTATCCCTCTACCAAAGTTTGTCTCATTCTAAGTACTAACTTTTGCCAAGACCAGCATTCTGTAGGGCCAAGGTCTGATATGAAAATATCAAGTTAACCTTATTTGACATGTAAAAATTGTCATTTTGTACAATTCATGTGAAGGCTAAAATAAGAGCACTGATAAAATATGAGATCAAATTACAATTCCTATTGGCTATTAAAACTTAAGATAATATTATGTTATGCAGAGCTGGTCCTACAACCGTACTAGAACCAAAAATGTTATATCACGTCTATCTTGAAAAATCATCAAAGATCATCAAGACAAGACCGGGTAATAAATCAGCTAGTTATGAGCTTGTTTGGGCTCGAGCTTGTGTATTAGAATACAACCCCAAGCATGGCTCAAGCCTCCGAGTTTTTATGATTGTGTTCAAGCCTAGTTCATTTAAGATTCATGGATGCTTGAACTTGGTTTGAGCTCACCTGCAGTTCAATTTATATTGAGATTGTTAAGCTTATTAATTAGTAGCTCATTAAGAAAATAACATTTTGTATTGATGCAAGATTGCTGGATCTTAAATGAGCATGTAATTTGAAAAAACAGATGAGCTCTAGTCAAGTTAAGTTTGTTGAGCTTCAAAAGCATAAAATTTTAATTTAATAGAGTTTTTAAATATGCAGATGTTTCTGTTAATTTTTTTAAAACTAACAAATCTTTTTAAGAATTTGACCAAGCAAGATTCCAGATGAGCTATAGAATGCCACAAGATAGTTCATATAGGCTCAATGCTAGAACATTGTGCTTTAACCATATAAAAAGTATTAACTAAATATCCAAATCAGATGTTATGGATGGTTAAGACTTCATGGGTGATGCAAAAAATGGAACAAACATCCAATTTATTAAAGTTTTTTGCAACAAATTATATCCACATCATCGTAGAGCTCATCTCTGCATTTTAATGGTCAATACCGAGCATTTAGCTAAGCTTTAATCAAGTTTATTTATGAGCTTTAAACTATATTTTTCGTGATCATAAAAAATAAAGTAAAAGGCTATCTGCTTCTCAACAGCAAAAAGGAATTTATCTAACACTGAGCTTTCAAACTTATGAAGAACCAATCGCACATTTATTTGTTGCAGATAACACAAGAAAATACATATCTATCAGAACTCCGATGAATTAAGGTTTTTGTGTGTGCTAAATTAGTCGGCATTGCCTTGATAACGAGTTACAGGTATAGTGATAAGAGAATATATCTAATAAAACCCCTAAATTAACATGAAAAAGGGATTATTGTGATCACATTTTAAATGTATAAAAATTCAGTTAGCGTAGGAAATTAAAATAAACGAAGAAAACAACGAGGAGTTACAGAGATAGACTTGCCGACCTCCTTGCATCTCGATGACTCCCATTAGCTTCCAAGATGATTAAATCAATTTTATCTAATTTCAGAGATCCCTTAACATGTTATTTATGGTGCCATCCTTTTGATGCACACTTCCGATGTGAAACTGGAAAGACCAATCTGCGGCATGGAAGAGTAGTATGGCGTGAAGTTGTACCAACCGAAATAATCAACTGAAACCCTTACGAGAAGGAGGAAGAATAAAACTTGCCGGCGGATCAATGGAAGTAGCAGTGATCAACGGAAGGGTGCATCACCGGTTTTTTTTTTTTTCTCGTCTCTATCTCTTACTGGTCAGCACGAGAAGCATCAGCAACAGCTTTTTCTCGCACCCTGAGTTGTTGTGTGTCATGGCACTTCGGAATTCAAATATCTGGAGAGTTCCCGGAGTTCGAATATCAAGCGAAAGCGAACCATATTGCCCCCAGGAGTTCCGGAGTTCCGGTTTAGGAGAAAAGGAGTTCCGGAGCGGGGAGCGCAGCGGAGCGAGTGAGGCAACGAAAGGAAAACGCCTGTGTCGAGACCGCGGGGGTTATCCCGCGGTCCACTTTCACAGTAATCCGCTGCACACGCGAATCCGAACCACTTCGTCCCACTTGCGAAATTTGCGGCGCTTTGCAACGCGCCGCACCCCCGAAAAGTTGAAACAAACGGACCTTAAGACGATTCAATCAAGAAAACTAAACCTAAATTATATGCAACTCCTTTTAAGGACTCCAGTAGGAGACGAAGTCGAATCCTCAGGAGTGATCTGAACTTAATGGGTTATGAAGGCTGAATTAGCCGGGATCAACAGCTAAGTTGTAGAATTTTAAGTTTAGCAAAAAATAGGCATCAAATCATTCTGAAAATGCATTAGGAAAAGAGAGAAGCCCAAATACCGGAGGTGGTCAGAAGAATATTTGGTTGTGATTCAGTATAAAGAAAATTTAAAGAAGGGATTATTTAATTGCTTCAAACTTCTGTAAAAAACATTCCAAGGCCCATAGATAGGAATAGAAAAGCACAATTAAATTCAAACCTAATTTAATTGTAAGTAGCCAGTAAATTACCTAATATCCTAACCTAAGAGACATTTAAATTAAATTCATCAAAGCCTTACATAGGCATGAATTTTAATGCAATTTGAAGTTGGAACTACACCCGTTTTTCAAAAAATTCTTACGAGACACTTATAAGGGTCCTCCGCTTCTAAAAGCTTGTAAAGGCTTTGTGAACATTCAGAATTTAAAAGTCTTGGGAAATTTTAAGCCTGCAATAAAACAATAACAATAAGCCTTTGTCCCACTAAGTCGGGTCCGCTACATGAATTCTTTTTCTCCAATGAGTCCTATTGAATGTCATATTTTCATTTAACCCTAATAAATTAAGATCATTTTTATACAACATGACCAAGTCTTTATATGTCTATCCGTACATTTCTTAACATAAGTCAAATTTAAAACATCTACTCTCCTAATAGGGTCATCGGATAGTCAACGTTTAACATGAGCAAATCATCTAAGGCGACTCTCTAATCTTGTCCGCCATCGAAGTTACTCCAACTCCATTTCATGGATATATTCATTTCGCATTTTGTCCTCATCCACCTAAGCATTCTCACCTCAACACCACTAACTTAATTTCATGCTTCTCTTTTACGTACCTCAACATTCTGCACCATACGTTATGGTCTCACCACCATCTTATAAAATTTTCCTTTACGTCTAAGCGGTACATTTTTATTACACAATAAAGCCTTGATGCACTCCTCCACTTCAACCATACAACTTGAATTATACTAACAACATCCCCATCTATATCACTATCACTTTGAACAACATACCCAAGATATCTAAACTATCTACTCCTTTATGACTTGATAATTAATTGTTACAACCCCTACACTAGATATACTACTACTACAATTACATTCCATGCATTCAATTTAGATCGACTCAAACGAAAGGCTTTAAATTTAAACTAACATTCATAGATCAAGTTTTTCCTCAACTTTCTATCTCTAGATATATCCACAAGAAAGATATCACCAAATAAAATGTAAAGATGCATTAAGGTACATCCTCCAAGAATATCAAGAAGACATCCGTAATCGGAAAATTTTAAACCCTAACCAATTTAAATTTAAGAAGATCCATGTGATAATTTGTCTAACTAACCATCAATCATCATATAATGATATAAAAGAAATAGCATCAATATTGACAAGTGATAGTGATCTTAATAATATCAAAACAATATCTAGATATATCCACAAGAGGGATATCACCAACAAATAACATACATCAGCGTACATCTCTGTAAATGCCCAAGAAAAACATCCGTAATCGGAAAAATTTTAAAAAACCTAACCAATTTAAATTTAAGAAAATCCATGTGATAATTTGCTCCAACGAATGCCATCAATCATCATATAATGATAGCAAAGAAATGAACAATATTGGACAAGTGATACCGATCTTAGCAATATCAAAACTAAGAATATCATTCATCTGAAGTATAGCTCATCTAGTTGGTATGATCATTCTATGCAATGATCCGTTTTGTTGATAAATCAATCGCATGATGCCTACTATCATCAAAGTAAAGCTAAGCCAATAGGACTATAAGTGAACAAATGTACTAGATAAAACTCGAATTTTACAAAACAAATATCCAATCAAGTTTATCTAACAATTTAAAAAATTCTATAACATTATTAAGAACTTAGAAGCAATAAATTGGTATCAACACTAATCAACTACGAATCTAATTTGACGCCATTAGGATCTATAAGTTGTCCTATGTACTAGATAAATAAACTCAAACTCTACTAAATCAAAACTCGTTCAAGTTTATTTATGTATATAAGAAAAAAAGAATATTTTTCAAGAACTTGAAGCAAATAAACTAAGATTGAATACTAACTACTAAATTATTTATATTCACAAACAAGCTTAAATATTATTTAACATATAACTCGTTAAAGATTTCGATATTAAAGATTGATAATACTTAATTACAATTTAATTAATCACTTATTTAATATAAATATATTATATTTTACCCGCAATCCTAGACTATTTTCTCCCAAGTATCATCTCTTGTTTCTATAATTTCTCTTTTCGTTATTTTCACGACTTCGCAGTTTCTACTCTTTTAGTTCCCAATTTGGTAAAATTCTCCTAAGATTGCTTGGTTAAGCGAGGTTACTTTGATATTATGACTTGCATGAGCATGCCTATAAGAGGTGAACACTTGAGATAATAAATAAATATATGATTTAACTAGTCTGAAGAGGTCAGATCTAATACTAAATTTTAACTAACTCAAAAGAATATATATTTAATTTAATGAAATATTATTAAAATCTAAAAATAGAAGATATCACCACTAGTTTAAATTATACAAACAATTAGCTTCTATTTTTTAAAATAATTAAAAAATATATAATGAGTTCTAATTATTGCAATAAAGCTAATTAAAATAAAAATAAGAATATGAATCACTAAACACACTATTTGCCTACTTAATTCATTAACTATCACAAAATTTTAATATTAAGCCAATGGCCCAATTGCAAAATTTAATATCGATACACTTAGATTCTCGTATCAAATACAATTGATTTATTGGATAGGGATTAATTTATCATATCTTAATTATATAAATATTATAACTATAATAATTGATTCAAATTTTTTTTTTACTTATTAATGTTAGCATTTATTCGAGAATGTTGAGTGTTAATAAATTGACACAAAATAAAATAATTTTTAGCAAATATAGTAACTTCAATATTTTTAACAATTAAATTAAATGATAAACACAAATTTATAAATAATTCAAGAAATTATTAAAATTTATAAAAATTAAACAATTAATCGTAGTTATAAACTTATCGAAAATTCAACACCTACACAAGCGTATCCCAATCCCTGGATGTGAAAAGTAAAGGGTTGTGTTCGTAGTCGACACCAACGTAAAACTTGTTGAAAAATCATAACATGAATCATTTTGACCATTGAGTAAATACTTTGTGGGGCGTCCTCAGAAGTAACATGTTGTATGACCCGAACACAAGAAAAGTGTGCAAGGGTCGCTACACCTACAAGACGAAAGGTAAAGGTCAAATAAGCAAAGGTTCCCATGTTACGCACGGATTGTGTAAAATAAGCTTGGCCCATAAAACTAATTTAAATATACGATCTTCGGGGGCATGTGCAATTTCAATGTAAATTCACGTAATTAATCGATATTACGATTCATAAAAAGCATATCTTATGCATTCAAGAAACTAAATGGGTTGAGAAAAGGCTAAGGAGATTGATAACTAAAGTTTTAAACATTTTCGTATTCTAGTAAGAGTCGCACTAGAATTGGTGTAGGGGTGTAATTATAGATAAAATTAAAGATAATGTTGTAAAATTTAATAAAGTTGAGATATAATTATAGCACTTAAGATTATTGTTGATACTAAAATTTTAATAATAAGTGCTTAGCGCTCCCGCAGGTGCTTTTCGTATAAAGATAAATTAATGACTTAGAAAACTTAATACAAAATGATACCACTTGAAAAAAGAAATTTATTGGACGAGATTTAAATGGAAATGTCAGTAGTGGTCGAAGATTTTAAATATTTATGGTGGCTACGTTCAGTGATGAACGGGCACAGAATATATTAGATTTATTTGGCCAGATGATTTTTATTATTTAATGTTTTATCTAAGAAAAGAGAATATATTATTACTTTATAAGCATGCATCTAATAAAACACAAATTAATTATTTTCTTAGAGAAGAAGAGATCGTCGAGAATGTACCGATTGTAAGGTCATTCCCAAGACGAATCAAGACTCAATATCGATTATTAAATCTACATTTAAAACGGGGCAGCTATAAAATAAAGAATACTAGGATTCATCTTCAAAATTAAATGTGGGTTCTCGATGCATACAACAAATTTTTTTATGAGTAAATTCAAGTTTCAAATTTGGATGTTTGGCGAAGGTTAAACGTTACGTGAGATAAAAGAATAAACACCGTTAAACACAGAAAAAAGATGCTTAAGCTGAGAATCGTTAAAAAAGTTTCTATAAATAAAAATAGTTTTTGCGGAATATAATGTGCAATAAAAGATAAATATAGCAAGCTATTGCTATAAAATCGTGCTTAAATTTAAAAGCTCAGAGAACCGAAAAATATCAAACGGCCCGCAAGTGTGAATCAACATAATGTTTGACACAATCATGTCAGAAATGATCGTGTGCAATAGTGCCGACCAATTTGTTATCATAAAATATTTTCATAAACATTTTTCAATTGATTTTTAAATCTTTAATACAATTTTAACCCATAAAATTACAGATCCTTGCGCAATATTTAAACTTGGTTTCAAATTTTAATCTTGAAACCAAATGCTTTTTCTTGCTTCGCAATGAAATTTTCTCCTAAGAAAATATATTACACCGAAATGTAATTTATACCACCTAAGAATCCAACATAGTCTTCATTTACATATCATTCAATTTGTAGAAAATATAACTTTTGTATAAAATTCATTTTTCAAGATATGATTTGAGATATTTATAGATTTTATAAGCGACATTAAGGTGTGAATTTTGTTTTATACATTAATTGACAAAAACCGTACATATTGTGAATATAATGTCGAGGTGAGTGCGAGATAAATAGATTAGTTTCGTATTAACATTCAATATTGTTGTGTATATGAATCAACCTCATCAAGGTCAAACTTTTGGCCTAGTTCGCAAGAATTTCACATGGATTTAATTTAACATTTTGGACCCTTACCGTATCTATAACCACCTCGTTACGAGATAAATATCATTAATTTAGATTTAGTCATTTTTATTCCTAAGAAGTATTTTGAATTTTTCCCGACCTTTAATTTTGATCTTTTCAACAAGCTTTTTTTTAGAGCTTAATTTCATGATTATCATCTTTTGTAACAATCATATCATCAATATATAAAATAAGGATTAAAATTTTTCAGAGAGTGCTTAGAAATAGTATAATCTCTCGACTCGTATCTAGCTTCATCCATAGCATTTGTAACTGCCAAACCAAGTTCTTAGTAATTATTTTAATCCATCTAAAACTTTTCCAACTCATAAACTCGTTACGCCATTGTTACATCGAGACGGAATAATCGACTTCACCCCCCGTTATGCAAGTCTAGGGAGTGAACGGCCTCGCCGTCATATTTGATCTAGGAGGGATTGGCTTGGATAGGATCGGCTAGCCCGACAAAACGGCCCAAGGAAAATGGAGGGACCTTCTCGTCAGAGAAGTGATTGTCGATAACATATATGAAGCGAAAGAAGGGGTTTTGGGGGTGAGTTTGAAGGGTCTTAAGGGGCATGAGGGCTAAGAGCTAAAGTTTAGAGAAGGTTTTTTTGTTTTCTACAATCTTTTGGATTTGTGTGGTGTTCCTAGTGGTGTCTGTGGTCAGGAGAGCCAATCTACCTCTCACAAAGTAGATCAATGTTGTTTCTTTGTTCGCTTTCATTGGTATTAGTAAAATCAAACCTCATTCTTAGTCTCACCTCTCTAATAATTTATTTGTCTTTTATTCTGTTTTGCTATGGATTGTATCAACGCAGACGTAGCGCGATCTCTACGAATACGCACGTAAAGAGGATGTGATGGAAGAAGGGAAATAAATCAGCGATGGAAGAAAAGTTCACCATTATTTAGGATAAAGTTTTCTTTCTATAGAAACCCGAATGGAGGGCCAACTGAGAGATTTTTTTTCATGGAGAACTAAATGGATGACCAAATCGAGAACCTCGAAAAGAACCTTGAAAAGATGACGACGAAGCTCATCGAGATGCACCCCTACAATGTGCCTCAAATTGCAAACCCTAACCAAAGGTTAATCAAAGAATATTTTGCCAAATTAAAAGGGAAGGAGATCGAATGAAAGGAATACAAATGAAAAATAACTACTATCAAGAGCTCTCAGAACTCGAGAAGGGTTAGAGAGGAAACTTTCGATCGAGGGGGCAGCAGAAAATTGGAGGGATTATGCAAGAAGGAGAGAAGTGGGTCATGATTTTGGTCAGAGTGGACCTTCATCCGCGACACATTGGAGGAAACACTATAGGAAGAGGTGGGTATATGAATTGATCTTCAAAGAGTGAGGAAACTGATATTGATCTTCGAGGGTGAAAACTGAAGATATTGATCTTCAAAGGGGAAGATGACCAGGGTGGGTATATCGGAGCATATTTTGCAATAAATAAAATAACTAGGGTAGAAAAACTTATGACGGTAAAAGGTTATGTTTGGAGGAAAAGCCTCTAGCATGATTTCAATGGATGGAGATGAGGTACCCGATCCTTTCATGTGAGGTGTTTAAAGATCGCATGTTGAAAATTTTTGAGCTTACCGGAATGAAACTTATATGAGCAATTCTACGCTTCGACTTGGGAGGGAACGATCGACTCGGTCAAGGAGAAATTTGAGTCAATGTCGCGGACAACCGAGGGGTCATTCTATAGCAAAACTGGAGGGAGATTCTTGAAGGGTCTCGTCGACATCATAGAAGCCTTTCGACCACTAAGACCGCATGGATGGTGAGTTGAAGGAGCTCACCTAAATGGTGGAAGACTAAAAAAATTGAAGAAAACCAGTAAAGGCGACACCATGGGAGGATTCTACAAGAGCAGTCTGATTGGCAATATCAAGGACCCAAATTGTGTCATTTCAAAGAGGTGCCAAAAGAGAGGGACACAGGAATTGTCCTAGGGAAATTTCAAGTGTTTCACTGAGTATGCGTAAAAAAAGAGAGCGAGTTATATTTATGATGTGATGAGAAATATGCCCTGTGCCAAAGTTACAAGAAGCACGCATTTTAGGTCCTTTTAGTTCGTGAGGGAGGAGGAAACAGATAATGAGGAGATAAGAGAGACGCGGTAGAAGAAGAGAAGCATTTTCACTTGATGTAACAGAGAAAGACACAATAGAAAGACGCGATAGAAGAAGAGCATTTTCACTAATGTACGGAGGTGCCCCTTGATTACACAATGAAATTGAGGAGATTGATCAGTAGTTGATCGTGGTGTTGGTGGATAGTGGGACCACACAATTTCATTCAAATCAATTAGTAGATTAGCTAGGGTTCGCTAGTAGATAATAAAGATTTAGGGTCATTATGGGGATAAAATAATATCAGAGAAAAGTCCGGGAATTTGCAAGGGATTAGTGACTGCACCTCATGGCATCCGTGATAGAGACTTCCTATAGACTTAGGTAGCATGGATGTGATTCTTGGATGAAGTGGCTGCAGACGCTTGGACAACACGAAGGTGGACGGAATTTTCTAATGATGGAGTTCAAGGTGAACAGTAGAAAGTGGTGCTGAGAGGAGATGCTAATCGACGCAACTATGGTCTCTAAAAACATGGTGAAGACGATAAGGGAGTAGAGTTAGGCCGGGTGGGAGCGTTGCAGCATAGAGGAGATCTAAGATCCAAAGTCAAAAGAGTAAATCGAGGGTGTTCGGCGCATCTCCTACAAATTTCCAACATCTTTCAATGTACTGTATGGATTATGGCCATTGAGGGAGCAAGAGCATGTCATTACCTTAAGGGAGGGTGTCCCTCATATCAAGGTCGACGACACTCTTATCCTCAAATTCGGCTGCTGAGATAGAGAAGATGATTCGAGACATACTTCGAAGTCGGGATTATGCCTCAAAGGTGAGCCCTTTCTTAATCCAACTTATTGGTGAAGGAGAGAGACAAGAGTTGAAACATTTCCTGATATGAACTATCACATTGAATAAAGATATTGTATTGGACAAGTTTCCTATTCATGCAAATGATTACCGCTAAATGAGTCTTATGGGATACCATTTTTCGAAAATCGATCTAAAGTCGAGATACAACCAGATCAAGACGAATCCAACCGATGTGAACAAGGCAACATGAAGGACATTATGAGTTTTTGGTTCCTCAATACTCCAACTACATTTTAGTTGCTCAAGAATTAGTTTTTTCAACGTTACCCCTGAACTTCATCGTGGTCTTCTTCAATGACATTATGATGGACGGCCAAGGGCTAGCCTGCTGCAGAGAGCATGTGGGGCATCTAAGGACAATTTTGGAGACGTCGAGGGAGCACCCGCTGTACCACTAAGAAATATTCTATCGTACAAGAGCATGTGCAGATCTAGGAAAACGTGGTGACCAAGGCACGAGTAGCAGCGGATCAATCCAAGATCGAGGCTAGTGGTTGGCGGCCCCGCCAAGAAGTTTAAAGAAGTTGAGGTGTCCCTAGGTCTCACCGAATACTACCAAGATTAATGAGGTGAAAGAATATACGTTGACAGAGCAACCGAAAAAAGACGATTTCAAGTGAGAGAAATAATAACACAGCCTCGAACTTCTAAAGACTCATGACCTCGTATTTGTTTTAACATTTCTCGTACTCGAGTAGACCATTTTGGTAGAAAGATGTGTCGGACACGGATTGGGAGCAAGAGCCACGTAAGACTACCGTATTACTCGCTTCTACTAAAGCTCACAACTGTGAGGCTTAAGTTAAAGGTAAATGAGTGAAAGTTGATTGTTATTGCCTCGACTATTCAAGAGGTGTAGACCTCACGCATTTGGGTGACAATGAGGGCCGCATGCATCAAAAGCACTTAAAGTATCTTAGAACAGATGATGGTGACCGAGAAGCATTAGAGATGGCAACAAAGCATTGGGATATTTACCAAGATCAGCCATCGTAAAAGATTAGAGAATAAAGCCGCAAATGCACCGTCGAAAAGGGTGGAGTACCAGCAAACAACATTATCCGTAGCCCTATTCCTTAGATCGGGGAAGTCCCTGGGACGGGATAGGACAGATGAAGGGCCGAGAAATATGGGCAAAGTTGTACAAGATCCAAACAGCTTATCCAAGATATGAGCCGAGGGGCAATGCAAGATTTCACTGTGGGCGGTTCACGTTAGCCGAGGGCAACGAAGTATATCCTCAAACTATTGCAAAATTTCGTGCGTACTTGGGGCAATGCAAGATACACATTCGCCTATCACGTAGTTTTATTGTGGATGCACAAAGACAACAGAACATGATGACAAGGTGCAATGTGTGACAACAACACAAGTACTTGACCATGATGCCGTGGAGGGTTACCTGTACCATAGCTTTACCGCAGAATATTTGGGAAGAAGTGATGATGGATTTAATAGTGGGTTGCCATAATCATAAGGGTTTAAAATAAAATCTCCTCGATCCTGTTTTAATATTTGATTATGCAGAAGAAATTTCTTGAGTTTTTATTTGTTACTCTTTATTAATGAGCGGCGTAAAGATTACAAAATAATATCTTTTTGAAAAAATGATATTAATGTATGATTAAAATAATTACGAACATTAACATCTCAAGAAAAAAATTACTAGAATTAAATTGAGTTTTTATCATGTGGTAAATATAGGGATTAGTGCTAATATCGATTTTCGTTTAATTAAATATACTCATTTCATTCAAATGCAGTTATCAATAAACATAACATAAACAATGGCTTAAGAAATATTAAAAATTTTAGAGGGTCCCTAGATATCAGAATGAATTAATACAAAATAACTAAATCTAAAATTACTTCCAAGAAATGAAAGCATGATGATGTTTAGCAATTTCACAAGTTTCGCAATGAAAGATCGTTTTAATTTACAAAAAATAGAAGGAAATATACACTGAAGATTTTTAAAAGAATAACGTCCTGATCTGTAATGATGTATCAAGATATTATCATTGGTAGAATATAATAGGTAATCTCGATCATCAAGGGGGTATAACCCATCATTTTTTTTAACTTTGCATAATTACTTTCCCCATAATAAAATTTTGAGAAAACATAATAATTAATAAAAAAAATGATTTTACAATTGTGATCTTTAATAAATTTATGAATAGATGAAATGTTAACTGCAATTTGTGAGACATGTAATTTATTACTAAAGGTTAAGTTGAGAAAAGTTCGGATGCATCTGTCTTACAAAAATTGATAAAGATTCAAATGCGGCTTTTATTTTCCTATCGCTAGTATTAGGTTAACAAGTTTGTAATATATTGAAAATGTTCGACAGAGGGCACTGAATCTAGGATCTTGTAAGGTAAAGAACTTAGAGACTAAAAACATAAGAATTACAAATCATATCATTCAGAGCAAGAGAGGAAGATCTTGATGATTTTTAATTAAGAAAATTTCTTAATTTATCGTTTTTTCTAAATCAAGTCACTTTGACTCCCCTAGGTAGGCCTATCTTTTTTATTTTTGCATTTACTTCCTACATAGTCTTGGAGCATTCCGTGAAGTGCACTTTGCATTTGCAAGATAGATTACTTTTGAAAAAATGATTCTCCTTTTGAAAAAGGTTCTGTCATATCTTAGAATTCAAAAGTTTCATGACTAAATCTCAAGTGTTAAATTATTGATAATCACTGTGTTTCTTCCTTTTTTGCTTGGCAAGAGAAAATAATTCATTTAGAGAGAAGACTTTTTTGCTTAAAATTTGGATTAGAATATTCTCAAGTATTACTGAGTCCAACCAGAAACTCATATTCTCTCTCTCAAGAAGAATTTTGTAAGGATCACAACATTTTTATAGCGTACCATTTTAAAAGGTTTGTAGTAGTTCAATACTAACAAGTAACTTTTATTATGTTTATATATTCGTTGACAAAAGATGGCTACATATTGTCGGATTTCCCATAGATGACTACATCATCTTTCACATTCGAGAAAAGCGTAACTTGACTAAAACTTTTGAAGTATAGAGAAATAAAAAATGGCACATTGATCTCCGGTAGTATGGCATTCCATAACCATATGCCGTAATCATGGATCAATTTCTTCCAAAAATAAAAAACTTTAGATCACCGGAGGAATATCCACAAGGTGTTTGAATCATTCGTTTTCTTTTTAGAAAGGTTTTCATAATTTGTGAGACCATTTAAGATATTTTTTTTGTTCAAACAATAAGATGCTTCAAATAAATAGAGTTTCTAAAAATTTTCACCATTATTCATGGCTGATTCCTTTAATGGAAAGTAAAAAAAATCCAAATATAGTGAATAGAAGGACAATTAGGCAAGAATGATAGGGTTAAAAGTAAAAATCTTAACCTTAAAAAATAAGAACAAAATTTGGAATGAACACCCATTATTCCTTTGATATCATGTAGAAAATAAAGTAGTTGAAAAAAAAAATCTCAAGAATCTTATCATTTTTTTTTTACAATGGAGAAGTAAGACATACAACTCCCAGAGGCAATATAAATATGAATAAATCACAAAAAAAAGGAAAAATAACTAGAGGTTAGTGATCTTACAACAAAGTAAATGGATTGCAATCCAAGAGTCATAAAGATAGATTCAACGGTACAAAGCTTTGATCTATGTGCCTTAGCTCTTCGCTATGATCAGTGTAATAGTATTTCAAAAAGTTTGAAAAGACTTGTTTTTTCTATACGATTGCAAGAAAATTTATTTGAAATAAATCTATTATTTTATTTAAATGGAGTCATGTAATTAGAAATTAATTTTGTTATACTTTATATTAGGAAATAATTCATTCCTGTGAGTAATATTGAGGAATAAATTATTTTCTTAAATTTAGAGTTTTTTTCATTCATATTTTATATTTATTTTCCACTTCTGAGAATGCAATAACCCAAATTATCGAGTCTCTGCTTGTAATTCCGGCCTCTTTGGCTTGGCACATCTCTTTCTTGTCTCGATGACTTCGCTCACTGGAAAATTCTGTGAGGCTTCTGCAACTCATTTTGAATAAGATGCCTGTTGAAACAATGGATTTGAATTTGTATCTAAGTCTTTCTCGTTCTCCTAGTCCCTGCAGTCTTGCTCTCATTTCATTGTCGATTTCGGTTTCGTCTAATTCAGAAGAATGTCGCGATCTTGAAGCTATGTTGGTGACACCATAGAGAAATCGGCTCTAATGTTCCTTTCCTTCTTATGCCGCGATTGGAGAGGATTAGTTACTTGCTGGATTAGGGCGCTAGCTAATATGAATCTCATGCATGAGTTCACTGATTGAGCAAGAACTTAGTGAAACGGCGGAGAGGGATGGGAGGGATCTTCGATCAACCTTGTTGATGTTGCTTATGCAGAGAATTGGAGGCAGCATTACCCCCAAATGTTATGGTCATCTTCACGTGGTGAATTACCTGCCCATCGGTTTGCAAAGTATAGCCTCCCGCTCCGAATTCCAACAAATACATCCATTTCCAAAGGTATCCTGGCCCAAGAATTCCAAAGAACTTGTCCATATTTCTAGCAACACCGTTTCCTAATTTTTAGTAATCTGACTTCCTTGATTTTCTACAATCCTTACCGCTAGACGTGCAGCTGTCCCACCGCCACCGCCTCCTTGCAAGTGCTCCCCGCTGATTTTTGGTGTTTGTTCCTTCCAGTAGTCTAGATTCCTGATTCCGCAGGGGTCCGGCTTCTCCACTTCCCCGCGCTGTCAAGGTGTCGAGCCCGCCCTTCCCCGGCTCGCCCGACTTCCATTTTCTGCAGCCCTTACAATACCGCCCTCCTCTCTTATCACCGCTATGCATCCCACGAATGCTCGTCTCGAGGGAGATCCCCAAGATTGACCTGCCCGCCCACTGGTGAATCTCTTCATGTGACTAAAACCCTGGCGATGAGGTCCTCTCTCTCCTGATCACTTGCAAATGAGGCCGAGAAAGGTTACTCTGATCGGCATCCATATATTCTTTGGCAAGTTGCCCGCCTTGTTGACAAAGCACCAACCAAGTTGGCCACTTCTAGCAAGTCTTCACTGCCATTGGTAATTTCTACATCTGCTCCATCGTCGTTGGCATTCTTGTAGAGATTATAGTCATGTATCCTATCCAACATCGCAAGTACAAGGATGGGATTGATAACTCGTTTGTCTCCTGATTGGAGGCATCCCAATCACCATGCCTGCTGTCTTCCCATTTGCTATAACTATTTCATCTCAACGGTTATCACAACAAGGTGCAATTACGAAAAGGATGACTATCATGGTTGGGATGATTGCAGACCCTAAAAAGACAAGGGCTAGCATCACCAAGGTCGACTTCCTTCCTTTTAATTCTATTGCAAGAGGACTGTTTTAACTTACACTGATGCTCAAGATCACTGGCACCGTGTCAGCGAAGGTGCACCCGAGTAGATACTTAGCCTAACCAACGCCAAAGAGGATGTTAAAAATAAGGTTAATAAATTTGTTGAACGTGGACATTGATCTCTTACCGCTGCTATCCAGGTTGTTCCTCTGGAGTATTTTTCCTGCATCAGAGCCTCCTCTGGAAACCTCCTGAGCTTTCCCGCAGCCACCGTCTCTAGAGCTTTTTCCTTTGGCGTTGTGTCATATCCCCCGTGAAATTTTTTAATGTTGTTTACTTCCTTGCAAGCTCCCCTGCAGTAATACATAGGAGTCTTTTGTCTATCTACAGACATTGCAAAAACTGTAATTAATGACAATCATAGTTGTCTACTTTCCTGCAAACTCCCCTACAAAGATTATCTGTAGAAGCCTTCCCCCTACCTACAAATACTACAGGAACTGCATTCAAATGAAAATGCGTACGGGATAAAGACTTCAAGTTCAACTTCACGAGATCACTCTCGCCCATTGTTTGATGTTAAATCCAAGTTGAACATGGTTTCAATCATGTTTCAACTTGAGGGGGAATGTTAGAGTAATATTAGAAAATAATTTATTCTTATGAGAAGTTATGAAGAAGAAATTACTCCTTAGATTTGGTGTTATTATCATTCCTATTTTATATTTATTTCCTCGATTACGAATCTCTTTCCCTACTTTGCAGCTCATTTTATTAAGCTTCGAACTCAAATTATTTAATATACATCAATGATTTGCATATCTCGGTGCGATATATCTTTCTTTCTGGCTGCCGTTTCATTTTTATCGTTTCTTATTCTGGGTGATTCACAAACTCCGTTATTTATATCCTCTTCGATTCTGAATTTCGCATTATTCTAAATTTCAACAAATTTCATATTTATTGAATCTCTTCAACATTTAGAATTATAAAATTATTTATTAATATGAGTTGCAAAATAGTCATTTAAATTTTTAACTTAATTATTAGCACTTTTAAATATGCATTAGATTAATTTAAGCAAGCCAAATACAAGTCAAGTTTAATTAAAAAAAAGAAAGGCAAGCTAAGCATGAAGTGTAGATGTGCATGGCTCAACTCAGTTATAGCCCTAAAGCTGATGCAATATCCCTAATAAATAGATTAGTTGAAAAAAACCCCTTTGTTATCTTTCTTTGAAGCATCTTCATAAAAGAATGCAGTCCTTTTTAGATTCATCAACATATCCCAACAATATGTCCATCCTCCTGAGCACATGGCCAACATCCTTTTTTAGTCCTCATCATGTCATTCACCAAGGTAATCACAAAGTGTCCTCTTAGGTCGTCTTAATGTCTTCTTAGACTCTTGCATGATTCATAACACCGTGTCCACACCATCAAGTAGATCCTTAAGAAGTGCATTTTGTTTCTTCTCTCCTTCCATTATTATACTCATTTTGTAGGTTGGATCTCCTGTTTAATATAATTATCTATGTTGCTATATGTTAGTTTCGTCATTTAATTGTGAGCAAGAAAATTTGTAAACGCCTCTGGAAACATCTCATTTATTGATCAGAAAAGTAATGGGGAATAGGATCAACAGAACATTCTAAGATTGCTTTTAATTCACACAAAAAATAATAAAATATTAGAAGTTAAAACTAAGATTTGATACTAAATTGATCTAAAATTAAGGGTGTGGAAGGATATTGGAACTAATAGGAAATTAGAATTAGTGTTTCTCAGATTAGAATTTTACTAATAATAAATCAAGAAAAATGCAAAATATGAAATCAAGGGAAGTACATTGTCATGCAATGAAACCAGCCAAACCCAAAATAAAATTTCCCACCTGAAAATCCCTTCCTTCCCTTGAGGGCTCAAAACAAAGATGAAGCCACACCCTGTTAAGCAATATGAGCACAACGGAGATGCATTCAGCCAAAGTGATCAACAATAAAGTTGTAAATGATTGGGTTAGCTATAATAAGAATTAAATCACCAAATTCTGATAAAATATAAGGGAGATGTGGCTAAAACATCAAGGTAGTCACAACAATTTCTGGTTGGTGAGATTTATGAGAGAAAATGAATTGTTGAAGGAGAGATAACTAGGGAGAAATAATTTAAATTGCTTCAAACATGAAACTAACATCCAAAAAGGCTCTATACATAGAAATATTTGAGCCAAATTAAAATTCAATCCTAAGCTAATGACACCCAAAATGAAAATTATCTGACACGGACGCCTGCTGCAGGGCGTGGGGATTGCACCTAGCACTCTGAACCAGTTTGGTCCGGACATAATGAGGATCGGCTGGTTCTCTTGGCTCCATGGGAAAGCCAACCAATAGGGTTACTCGTAATTATCCTAGGTCTATGTTGCTTTTGTCATGATTTAGGGAAGTTTTTGCGTGTTTTTTTTTTGGGATATCTGTCAGCATCTCTATTTTCCAATCTAGTGTTGTCTCAAATGGTCTGAGTGGTGCTCTGTCGTATCTCACACCCAATGTGGTGATTATTATTTCCTCTACCCTTTCTCTTCCTTCCCGCATCGCTTTCTGCCTCTCGCCTTTGTTGCCGTTGCGCTGAACCACCATTCCCCACTGTTTTCATCAATGTTCAGCAACCTGCCTCACTACTGCTGCCTAGGACAGCCATTCACTTGTTGTCTTGCAATCCACCACATCCCCTTTGCTTCTGCTGTCATCCCTCCTAACTGTAGCCGTTTAGAACAACAATTCTCGGTTGCTTTCCTTGCAGTCTGGCCACCTTATTCGTTGTCGCTGCCTAGGACAACCATCCGTTTGCTGTTCGGCAGTCCACTACATCACCCTTTTCTTCTGACATCATTTCCCCTCCCAGCCGCCATCAACTACAATAACTTTGTTGTTTTCCCGCTGTCCGCCACTTTCCAAACCCTCGCCGATCACAACCACTACCCCAAAATCCTGCCCTAATTAGAGTTTGTATTGTCTTGTGTTGCAATTTCAGATTTCATATTGTTTGTTGTAATTTTTATATTTGAATTTAGCAATAATACTTGTTTAATTGACTTTGGAATTCGATTAAACTATAATATCATTGGCATCAGAGCTAGTCTAACCCTAGTCTCATCCTATGGTTACCAAAACTATACCCAGAAACCCATCCTGGTTGATTTTCAAATTAGCCACCATAAAATTTTCTTTCTTGTCTTGCATCGACCCCATACACTCTCATTCACCTTCCCAAACCTAAACACTAATCCCACTAAAAACACAATTGTCGGAAATCTGCTCATGAGGAAAGGAAACAACGAAGCTTATGACAAATCCCCAAAGCAATGTCCATAAACTTTCTATGAAAAATATACAATGAGAAATCCTCTAATGACAACAGATTGTTGTTTTTAAGAGGGGATAATCCGGATGCGTCACCGTAGCAACAGCGGTGATTCTTTATATCGAAAAAATGGCATGGAAAATTAGAGAAGTCGGAATTTATAAGTAAATGAGGATTTAATGGATTTTGACAGTCACAGGGATCCGGAAGAATTCATCGAGGGCTCCTGGGCAATACAATAGCTCTTTGAATACAAGAATATTTCACCGAACAGAATGGTAATGCTACCCTTGATCAAGTTAAAGAAGTGTGTGTTGTTGTGGTGGGAAATTTTGAAGCACCTAAGCTAGTGTGAGGGAAAAGACAAAATCACTACCTGTACTAAGATGAAAAGGAAGATACAATGCAAATATCTACCTGCACATTATAGGCAAGATATGTCCTTGAGACAAAACTAGTTACAATATAACCAAAGGTGACTGTCATATCTTACAGGTTGAGTTCAACCCCAAAATCAAACATCAAAAGTACAACCAGTGGAACACCTAAGGCAACTTAGCTGTAAGAGGAACCCATACAGAATACATAAAAAGTGGAGACCACCATTAATCCCAAATTCATCCCCTCCAGTACATGCTTCAAGTGTCATGGTTTTAGCCACCTGGAGTTTGATTAGCCGAGCAGGAGAGCGATCTATTTCATTAAGCATGGAGTAGTTGAAGAATGGGACAGTGACAGAGGATGAAGCTTTCAAAGAGGAGTCTCACTTTCAGCCAATGAAAAGATGTCAGCGATTCAAGCTGAGCCCATGAGAGATACTCCGCCATATATAACATTAGTTTTTCGAGAAGGTAATGAGCCTCATAGACCGCAATTCATGCATACTTATGTACGTGATCAATAAAACTAATATTGATTGTCCAAGAGGGTCATATGTTTGAGCAACTGACACCAAACACATGGCATTTCCAAATAAGAGAATTTTAGAATTTCAGACATATAGTCTACCTCTTAAGTTGTCATCATTGAGGGAAATTTAATATACAAAAGATGAGAAGGTTTTGAGCTATTTCTAGAAGGCTATATGGAGTGATATGATTATTAAAATTCAATTCAGTTCAACAACACCTAACAATCAGATGGCGAGATGAGCATGGTGAACTGCAACTTTGAAATCTTCCTCAAGTATTTTTTGGGAAAGAGCATCCGACAGTGGATCCAAATCCTTCCAAGAAGTAGAGGCTTCTCCCAAGTAGTGGCTACCGAGATTTGCCCAGCCTTCTCCGGATTTTGCTCCTTAATTCTATCTACAACAAAACACTTAGTCATACGATCACAAAGATTACAATTTATCGCCTACTGGGGGCAACTTGTGCTTTCAGATAAGCAACATCCCGAGCGCCCCGCGTGTCGACCGCGGGGTTCGACCCCCGGCTCCGCGTTGAATGTAAAAACCCAACTGCGTTTGCGGATAAGCTGCTGAAACATGTTTTCCAAACGGTGAGATGGCGTTTTAAAACGCCACCCGCACTTATAAGCTGCCCCAAACGGGCCCTTAATGACTTGAGGCAAAGTTTGCGAGAATACTCATCTTTATACAATTCTAGCTCTGTCGTGCCAATACAAAATAGTTATTCTATCAGAATATGCTTTGGAATGATCTACATGATTTAAAGTGGTCATGGGTAGACATGAGCATAAATGTTGTAATGGGATATTTTGGGAAGCTCAAACCCAGAGCAGATGTTCCTTTCAAAAACCTCAAGAAGTGAATGAAAATGCCTACAGGATTGACTTACCAGGAGTTTACAATATTTCCACCATCTTCAAAGTGGCCAACTTGACTCAACGCTATAAAGAGACAGAAGCTATGACGAAAGAGGTCGAAGCTCTCCCAACCCCGAGAACTGACGAGGATGTCTATTGGAAAAGAGATCTCGCCTGGCGCTCTGATCGGATTGGTCCAAACATAAAGAGGGTCAACCAGTCCTTTTGGCTCCATGGGAGTGTCGCCCACGAATGGCGAAGTTATCCTAGGTCTATATATATATATATATATATATATATATATATTGCTTTTGTTGTGTCGTAGGAGAATTATTATGTGTTCTTGTTCAGGATAGCCACTGGTATCTCTATTTTCCCGTCTAAGGCTATATCCAATGGTCAAAGTACTGCACCAAAGGGTGATTACCCATTCCTCTACCCTTTCCCTAACTTCTCACATCGTTCCCCACCTCTCGTCCTTGTTTCCATCACTCAGAACCACCATTACCCATTGTTTCCATCTTTGTCCAGCCACCTGCCTCAACGCAGCCATTCGTTGGTTTTCCGCTAGTCCACCACATCCCCCTTCGCCGCCGCCACCCCCCCCCCACTGTCACCATCTAGAACAACAAATCTCTAGTGCTTCCTCAAGCAGCCACCTTCTATGATGTTGTCGCCGAGAACAATCATCCATTTGTTGTACGGTAGTCCACCACATCCCCCTTCGCTTTTGCCATCGTTTCCTTCGTTGTTGCCATCCATGACAATAATTCTCTATTATTTTTTCGTTGTCCGCAACCTTCCAAACTCTCACCAACCACCACCCCCTAAATTCAATCCTAGTTAGAGTTTGTGTTGTCGTGTGTTGCAATTTCAAATTTCTTGTCGTTTTATTGTAATTTTGTATTTGAATCTTACTAATAATTTGCTCGACTTTGCAAGCCTTGCTAAACTTCGGTATCATCATCCTTCAAATCTACGATAAGAATCAAAATAAACTCAATTTAAAAATACCAAAATAAATCCTCTAAAATTTCATCCAAGTCTTTCCCAATTCAGAGTTTTGATGTTGAATGTTTTTCCTTCTTCAAACATTCAACTATTGTAGCTGTGCTCCCCGAGAGTTTTCTAGAAAATTTTAGAACATTCTAGAATTAGACAATTCTAAGAATTATAAACCCTAATTACTTTTGATTTTAGGGGAGAACTATCACACCCCAACAAACTCTCTTTTGCGACAGCACGAACAATTGGGGACGTACCAAATTCTCATCAACACTGTCTCCGCAAACATGTTCCGTAGCAAAGTACGGAAGAAATCAGTCCAATTGAATTACCCTAAACGTTCAGACATATTTCGATTCATAATTCACATTCACATATACTCGGAAACATGGAAAAATCATATCATCAAAACATATATATATATATATATATATATATATATATATATATATAGTTGCTAAATCCAAAATAATAAAAATACGTACCCAAAAGTCTAACAATCTCCAAGACTATAATGCACAAGCTCTACATGTCATGACTGGCTACTCGCCCCTAGTGTTTCACACCCCTTCCTGAAAAATAACCATGGAAAATAAGCAAAAATGCATGATCATATGTAGCTCATATGCACAGCATAAAAATATGAATATAAACATACTTAATTTATACGAATTGCAGAGAAATGTAAGGTAAAAAAACGTGAATTGCAGGAAACAGTAGCAACTGTAGCAATCATACATTTCATCCATTCTTAGGCAATCATAGTCATATTCATAAGAATTTAATAATCAATAATCGTAATCATAAGTATGTCTCTTGTAATTGTATAGATTTTAACATTTCTACGTTGTTTCATGTTATCGAGTCGTCATCCTGCCTAAAGTCTTCATTAACTATTGATAAAAGGTTGGGTACCTTCATAGCAAAGCTTATCAATAACCTCTATCCGATAGCAACAAGCCTTCACTTTTCGTTCCCTTATGATACCAATGGTTCCAGGATTTTGTCTTCATCTGAATACCAAAAATCGAAAATCTCATCATTCCTTATTATCCATGCTTACAAGCATTAACGTAATAGTCTACCTAACACAATATTTGCGACATTCCTGTAATAAACAATCATAGGAATATCATAATTATAATATGAATACCTGTAAGCAAGTATATCATAACACACTCATCACTTCTATATTATAGAAAAAATCAAAATCACCATCATTGCCAACTCAAGCCTGACATAAATATAACACACTCGTTATTCGACAACAAAAAGGTTTTAAATGCAATCATAAATCAAGTCGTTTAAAATCTTATAGGAAAGGATATAATTAAATGTTAATAACATCATTTCACCTAAATCGATTATATCAGCCCCATAACGTAGTATCCCAAACTCACCTTAAGCACGTCGTCTAGTGAAAACAATAGGGAATTCATAAACCTCGATGATTTTCATGAATTCGTGCCTTATATTGTGATTTAACCATAAACATAATTTTATTACTTCAGATGGACTTCTTGGCCTAGTCAACCCTCCTTCATTTTTTCCTATTCCTCTTCTCTCTTCTACCTTTCCACTAAACCCTTCCTGCAAATCGTGATGGACATACCGAAGCATTTAGCTCTCGCTCAAAAGTCCAAAGGGGTTCATTCCTACTAAAGCTACAACAACAAGAAACAAATGGAATGCTTTAATTCGTGGCAACTAAACATAGGGAAAGAAAGGAATGTGACAAATATTGTAAAAGAATGTTTCCAACTCGTAGCTGTTTTCCGATCTTCCAAGCCGCGAGCTTCCTGCCCCTACAGTTGCCAATCGGCTTGGATCTGCCCGGTGGCACAGGACCGAGCTCAGGTTCCCATGAGAGAAATCAGGAAAAGGGAACTGGAAAGTTGCACCATTTGACTAAAATTCCAATAAATCCCTATCATTCGATCCTATCCAACCATTGCAAGTGTGGTTTAGTGCGGGAGACAGATTCGACTAGAGACAGTGTCGAGGATTAGGGATTAATTAAGGGTTTATTTAATTTTAATTAAACTTATATTTCACAATTTTATATCTTCTCAAACGTTTAAAATTCATAAATATTGCTATATATCAAATTGATCGATTCAAGTTGTAGATGCAAAATTTGTGGTATAATCAGCATTTTCACCCGCTAGACAAAATTGGCAGAACGGTGTATACAGGAGCCCTTTGATCAGAAATAAACAAATTTGTCATGCAAATGTGAATTGACTTTCATGTTCTTCTTAGGCAGCAAGTAATTTAGTTGATGTGGTATAATGATGCATTCATGTAAAACAATAACAAAAAAAAGACCATCAACTATTTAAAAAAACAATAACAAGTAAAAAAAAATGTAAGATACTTATACATGTAACTAAATTTTTTTATTACTAAACAAGGACAAGACGTTAAATAAGTTGCATTCATACTAAAAAAGGAAACAATACAATAATAAGCAGCAAAAATTTGTCAAGTTGGCTCGGCATTAAGCTGTTTCATTATCCAGAATGAATAAAATTAATAATAATAATAATAATAATAATAATAATAATAATAATAATAATAATAATAATAATGAGAATATAACTTCGATAGCTTCAATAATAACAATTTTCTACTCCAAATATTGATGAAAAGCAAAAAGATTGAAGTTATAAGCTAAAAAAACAGTGTTTTAATTTGAAAGATAGATTGATCTAAATTTAACAAGAGAAACTAGTGCCTTGTTCTCTTTCAAAAAAATGAGAGCAAGTGAGTTAAGGAAACAAAATACTAGACTGAAGATTAAGAGACTTTCAATCACAAACAACCAATGTAACGTGCGCATTAGTAAGAGAATAATGTGATAGGGATCATACTATGCAAGGATTGAGGTCAATTGAATGGATTAGGTATTATGGGAAACAAAAAAAAAAAAAAAAATCAAATCAAGCAAAAATGAGATCTTAAGTTTTGGCAAAGCTTATAGGTGATAAGTAAAGAGAGAAAGATAATAACCTAGCATACGGAAAGATATACAAGTTAATTACAGGATTTAGCATTACCAACACAAGGAGTATAGATCATATCATTAATACATAAATGAATGTGGACCCAAAAATACTTGGCTTCCCAAATTAATCACCTGATTTGATTTCGTAGGAGTGACTTCATATCAAAATCACAAACCCAATTTTGATCCATCTTACTTGAGCATAAGATGATGCAAAGAAACGCACCCTCAGATACATTTTTCTCCCGCGCTCGTCCTATTTGTTAGCAAACAGAAGCAAGCAGGTAGAAAACACATTTTCCTAGATCCTTATAAACACAGAGCCCATTTCGTAATCCTGATACATACATTAGCTGTTTAAATGCGCACATAATTAAATTCATCAAAATAAATACAGAGTTTCTAATTAGCATCATAAAAATTTAACTCACATCAAATTTCTTTAATTTTCGTCATATATATTCTTCAAATAATACACAGTAATTTTACATCAAAATACTAGAGGACAAAGCTTGACCACCTTACAATGGACCGACTCATTTTCTATCCCTAAGACAACAATTAAGATAATAATTGATCTATAAAACTAAAAGGAATAAACAACTCTAATATACAGCTCAAAATAACATTAAAAAATAATATATATGTATATCTTTTAACTAATATGAGTATCAGCAATCATAGATATAATTAGCTCAGAGCATTAGATGACAAATTAAGATTTGATATAGAAATGAACATGTAAAGCATACAATCAGAAGCAATAATCATAAATATTTGCAATGAATGAAATATAATTGTTGCATTTGTCCAATCATTCAATGTATCATACTAGTCAGATAAAGCATCAATTACTTGTTTTACTTTCATTTCTATTCTCATACTTGTTAGTCTTACAAATATTTTATAATGTTTATCTATGTTTTGGCAAAATTAGTTTATCATATATCATCAATTAGCCAGTCAATCTATAATCATCAATTCACCATTGAGATACAGTCTTCTAACACAGCAGCTATCAATGGCCCCTTGAAAAGATGATTATATGAGAAACATTTAACATCATTATAGCATCAGGTACTATAAACATGTCAATATGAAGAAACATCTTTAAGCATATACATAAATGTTTAATGTGATTGCAGGAAAAAATAAGCAATAGCATAAGAATATTCATGCTCTTTTCATTAGAGATTGACTACCTAAACACAAATACTAAATAAACCTCAGCATTGATTTATACTAATTCAGAATTTTAGAACACAAAATATAACAAAAATTATCTCAAATGATAGTTTTATCCATCCATCCATCCATATATCTATATATAGCCATTGCACGAATTCAAGTAAACAAACCAAATGGGGTGTGCTACAGTAAATAACAGTACATTGATTGCTTAAGAACTAATGTCAAGTAACATTTAGAACATTTTATTTAAATTAGTAAATCAATTTGCAAATCATAAAAACATAAATATTTTTTCTTTAAAAATATCCCAATTGAAGTGTGGAAATGTTTAGGTGATTTGGGGGTTTCCTGGCTTACTAAACTTTTTAATATTATTTTAAAAACAAAAAAGTATTTATGAGTGGAGAAAGAGCATTTTGTCCCCATTTTTAAGAATAAAGGAGATGCACAAGAGTGTGCAAATTATAGAGGAATTAAATTGATGTGTCATACTTAAAAGCAGAGGGTAATTAAACATAGGTAAGACGTATTAGCGAAGATTTCTCATAATCAATTTGGATTTATGCCTAAAGGTGTCTACCATGGAAGCTATACATTTATTAAGAGGTGGAATTTGTCGGCTTATAAAATTGGTTCGCAGACCAAACGGATGTCACAAAACTTTTAGTTTATTTGATCGAGCCCCACCATCAAGTAGTGTGTCTATCCTTCGGGATAGATACACGGTTTGTGGTGCGGTGCTCGTTTATATAAACTATTTGGAATGTGAGATCGGTTTAATCTCACATTTAAAATTATTTTCGAAATCAAATACTACTTTCTAAATTATATATATATATTTAAATTAAATTTAAAATTTAAAATTCGCCGACAATTTCTGTTAGGCGACCCCTTTTTAAAAAATTTCACACAACCTAAAAAATAGTGCCGACAGGTGGTTGAGAATAATTCATTCCATACTAATCTATTTTCTTAGAAAGGGCTACAATTTGAGAAATTATCATAGTCATCATATCTGAATCATGAACACTTGCTACTCTCTTAGGATTTACCCGTTTAGAGGGCCATTAAAAATTATTAGTAGCCATTTCTTCTATTAATGAATATGCTTCATCAAAAGGTTTTGACATTAACGATCCAGCAGCAACAGCATCTATAATTGATCTCAATGATCCCACTAATCCATTGTAAAATGTTTGAATTATTAACCAGTCTGGTAAAAAAATTTGTGGGCTCTTCCTAAGAAGATCTTTAAATCTTTCCCAAGCTTCATATTTTGATTCCCCTTCAAACTGACCAAAAGATGTGATATTATTTCTTAGCTTAGCAGTCATTGATGGAGGGAAATATTTTGATTGAAACTTTTGAGAAAGTTCTCCCCAAGTTCTAATAGATCCAGGTGCTAACAAATTTAACCACGCCTTAGATTTATCCCTTAATGAAAAAGGAAAAAGTCTAAGTCTGACAGCATCACTCGACACTCCGTCATATTTAAAAGTAGCACACAATTCTAGAAAACTAGCGAGATGTAAATTTGGATCCTCATTATGTGTTTCTCCAAATTGATTATTTTGTACCATTTGGATAATAACAGGTTTAAGCTCAAATGAATTAGTAACAACATCAGGATTTTGAATTGTCACATGAATTTCATCTGTTGTTGGATTAGCATAACTCTTAAAGGTCTTGGCAAATTTCCAATATCATTCCTATGATTATCTTGGTTATTCGTCATTTCGCAAGGATTCTCAGTTTGTTTTTATTGTTTTCTAATTTTTCTAACAGTATGCTCTAACTCTGAATCGTAATGTACTAAACCTATAGATCCACTACTTTGCATATAAAATCACACAAATACTCTAACAAGAAAACAAACACACAATTACACACTACAAATAAAGGTTTTCTGTTGCTATATTATAAATAGATACCGTTTATATCTTCCCCGGCAACGGCACCAAAAACTTGATGCAGACTTTTTATTATGCAAGAACTTATGAACCCAAATTTATATATTTATAATGATTTTGTAATGTCTAAACTTCAATGCAAGTATATGTATCGTATCAAGTAATACAAGGCTTTAATAGAGTCGTGGTTATCGATCCCATAGGGAAGGCACGTTTCTTATAATAGATAGCGTAATACTGAAATCCAATACTCAAATCATAATTAATGTTTAAGTTTACTTCTACTAACAAGATGCAGAAAACAGTAACAGTTAAGCAAACCACAATTACTTCTAATATCTTTAAACATACTTAACTAACACACACACACACACAAAGCTTTGTATTTGAAAGGATTTGATATATATGAAAAGTGTCTTTCCTCTTGTAATGAGTATATGGTGTGTGAATGATATAGAATGATTATTTATTGTATTGTGTCAAATAGGAGCATAAATGTTTCTTTACTCTCAAAAGAGTACACCCTCTTCCAAGCATGTAAAGAACATTAACATATCCTAAGTTCAGTCACTAAATCTAAGGCTAGGCTGAGAGGATACCGACTGTCACTACGGAGCTCCCACTCACCCTTCACCTGAAGGCTAACCTTCGACTTTAGTTACCAATCTTAGGACCAAATTGGGGATCTCAGCCTGTCACCCTAAAACCTCCAATTTGAAGCCCATCAAAACACATTTCTTTATTTATTTGCAATCAATTCCTATGAACTATGCAATTCATTCATAGATATTGAATGGATTCTTCATTATTGTTGTTGGGCACTCGATCCTTTCCGAGTTAATGTACAACAACTGATTTTAACAATTCAATTGGCCAGATCGAAAAGTAAATTAAGTTCAAAATGAAAAATCATCACAATTTCTTCAATACTTCAAAAGCACTTCAAATCCACATCATCACATCATCACATCCTATGCAAGAAGAAAGACAAAGGAGACTACTCAGAATTCATAGAGAAGACACAATAAAACATGGATTTTATATATAAAAGTGAAGTCATACAAACCACAATAGCAAATACAACTTATCTCTTTCTCTTCCCCAAACAAATCCCTTGAAGTTCCTTTGAATCCTTCTCTCTCTTCTTTGTAACACTCAATTCCCCCTATAGAATGGAAAGGAAGAAGCAATCTCTCACTTTACTCATTCTCCTTCACTCTTTAAAGAAGAATCCCTCTCAAATCTTCACTTCTTCACTCACTCTTCCAAACCCTAACTCTAAGCTCACACTCTCTCTACTTCTACAGTCTTCTCCCCCTCTCTACTTCTACACTCTTCTCCCCCTCTCTAATTCTGTCCAAAAACAGTTACATATATGTTAGAAACGAATTACCAAGAGTTTTCTTAAGCATCCCTTCAAAAAGTTGCCAAAACTCTTCATTTTTTAATTGCACCGACATAGGGTGCCGGCGGCGCTCTATCTTCAATTTAATTCTGGAGTCTGTAGAAGTTGGCGCCGACGGCGCCCATTCTGGCGTCGGCGGCGCCAGATACTGTTTTCTCCCATTTTGCTCCTTTTTCGCTCCTAATCCGTTCATTTTTTGCTTCTTTTTGCTCAAATCACCTAAAATCATCATATCTGCAACAAAACATGAAAATTACCTTTCTTTAAAGTACAATATCACCAAATATGGGTAAATTTATATAGCAAAAATAGTATATATTTTTGGTGCATCACCTATCGTCTTACAACCCACCGCAAAGTCAAGAATGAGCCGGCACACTATGGTGAGAGATCCGAACGGCAGACCACACCAGTAGTCCCTACTGACCAGAGTGCAGGCGGTATGGCTGTTAACAATTCGATTTCAAGTCGAGTTGTGGTTAGCTCAAAGTCAGCTAAAAAAAAAATTGATCCAAAATTTTGGCTTATAGCTCAGCTCCTTTTTTTGTCTGAGCTAAAATGCAAATCAATTTTTGAGCGATAAACTATCTTCGAGCTAAATTTGCTAAATTCACATGCATAAGCTGTTAACGATCTGACTTTGAGTCAAACTGGGGTTAACTCATAATCGACTTGAAAAAAATTTGATCCAGAATTTTTGCTCGTAGCTCGAATCATTTATTTCGATCCGATCTCGATAAAAAAATTTGAATGTATCTTCAAGAAATTAATGATTTTCAAGCTAAATTCACATCCCTAGCAGACGAGAACCCTTGATTGCAGTCAATTGTTGACCTCATTTTTGGTGAGGTCTTTTCTTCTCTCCTTAGTACTTAGGATCTAGCCATAGGTTTTCCCTTTGACTATCCTAGAGGACTAGAAATGGGACCCACCACTTAGAAATTCAAACCACTTCTTAACTCCCTTTAAACCCCACATATTTGATTATAAACCCCTAAACCACCTGGAGGGTTAAAATCAATATGTGGAGGTTTAAAGGATGGGTTTCCTACAGGACTCTATGGCCTTAGGACTACCCTGGATGGTCCGGTCTGGTGAGGGTTGACTTGCATACACACTACACTCTCACACACATTCCAACCTTAAAATCATTCTTACCCTATTTAATTCCCTGACTCATGTATTTAATTCATTTGGATGGACCTCAACCCCTAGACCCCTGGCTAAGAGGGTTAGGAATAACATAGTGAATGTCTAAAATGAGTCCTCATGGCTCTTGTGAGCAACATGGATTCATGGCTCAACCAAAATGATTTCATTTCACTCACACTTTATCAACCTTCATTTTTTTAAAATTTCAATTTTTGTCTCCCGGGACCCTAAACCCACCAAACCTACCAAATGCCCTTGAAATTGCCCAAAATTTGCAAAATTGGCTAAATTACCCAAAATTCCTCAAAATCAGTCCTAAAAATTTCCCACCACTCAAATTGATCATCCTTGGTCAAATATACCAAAATTCTCAAAATACCCCCCAATAACCTCCAAATACCCAAAATACCCTTTTAACCCAAAAATTCCAAAAATTCTGAAAATTCCCAAAAAATTCCAAAAAATCTCAAATATATCAAACTTCATTTTGTTCAACTACACCATAAGCTAATTTTCTTAATTTAGCCTACTTTTACCAAAACCCCCAATTTGACCCATTTTTAACCTAAGAGAGCCCAATGTCCAACCAAACCACTCCAATTGACCTCAATTTTAATCCAATTCAATCCTAAGCTTAAATTTAATATCCCCAACATCAATTTAGACTAAATCCAAGCCCAATTTGACCAACATGTGGATCCAATTTCAATTTGAAGCTTAAAGCCTAATTTTGGCCCATGACCTAAACTTAGCCCAAACCAACCCAACTCAACTCCAATTAGCCCCAAATCCTTTCTAAAAACTTCCTAACATCCCCACAAACAAAACACTAACTTGATTTGCCCAAAATTTGAACCCAAACATCACCCAAACCTAACCCAAATAAAAAATCCCCAATTTGGCCTAAACCAATCATGAACCTAAATAGGCCCAAATCCCAAAATTAAAGCCCAACCAAAATTGAAAACTCTTTGTTATACTCCCATTAATATTTTTCAACATTAATTTTACATCAAACCCAACATTGGCCCAACCTTAACCCAAGTTAGCCCAATTTGATCCACTTTGGCCTCATTACCAAAAAGCCCAAATTAAATCCAATTCAACCCCAAATAACACCAAACCTTTTCTAAAATTACTCATGACACATCCCTAAACTAAACCCAACATTTATTTCGCACAATATTTTACAAAATTTTCATCCAAAAGTTTATTTAAAAACATAAAAGCCCACTTCCCAAAAGCATTTAAAAGCCCATTCCAAAACCATTTCAAAGGCCCAAGAATTATTCCAAAACCCATGTGATATTGTCTCATCATGCCCATTTAATTAAAACTATCCCCTAAGTCCAAAATCTATCATTTTGATTAAACCAAAATGGAATCATGACAAATCCCATCAAAAAATCTAAAGTTTTCAAAATTTCAAATAACCCTCTTCCATGAAATTGACCAAGCCATCTCCCAAGCCAAATGTGAGCCAAGAAGCCATGCACAAGCCACATGGGAGCCATGAAAGCCCTGGACACCTCACCAAGCCATTAATGGCCAGAAGAGGGGGTTCTTTCTTAACCCTTCATTATCACTTTTTAACCCCATTTATGCTACACTCTAAACCAAGTTTAGCTACATCACCATGGATGGAGACTTCACCACTCTAATTCAACTGATCCAAATGATTCCTTTCAGCCCAAAGTCAAGCCTTGGGTGGTGCACCAAGCCCAAAACCATTGCTTAACCCATTTGAACTCAAAATAGCCCCTCCCCCTTTCCATTTTAGTCAAACCACTTTACACATGGCCAAAGCTAATTGAACTCACAAACATCAAGCCCTGACCTCACTGGTCAAGATGGTGACCCATGCCTGGCCAGCCAGCCACCACAGTCGCCGGAAAACGCCATGGTCGAGAGCTCCATGTGAGCCAAACTTTCAAATTTTCCCTTGCTGAGCTGTCCCATACCTAATGGCCAATATAGCTATTCTTCCCTTGCCCTGAGCAGTTGATCCAAGCCTTCAAACCCCCCTGGGAAGCCGTCTAGCCAGCCCTATTTAAACACCACCCCTCTCGGCCAAAGAAGGTGATGAACCAAACCTTAACAAAACTCTGCCAAAATCATTCCAGACCCTTCTCCAAACATAGAGCACTTGATCCCCACCGAAATCCAGCCTTAATTTCCTCTCTGTGAGCTCAATTTCTGAGTTCAATTTTAAGCCTAAAACTAGGACACTTCACTACAGTGAGCCAATCCTCAAATTGGTTGACTCGACACCTTAACCAGACCAAGAGAAGAAGTTCCCCAGCAAAAGCCCCCTCTCCAAGCCAGCCATTTCTTCTATCGACCAAGCTTTGAAATTAGGCTTGGTGGAAATCGGGTCCAGGCAATTCACCTGAGCCAGAGACTTCATCTGGAGCTTCCTTGGGTTCAATCAAAGGTGCCACAACTCTCTGATTGAAGCTCCACTTCTCAGAGTAAAGGTATGGATCTCTTCTTCCTCCCGAGTTTCTGTGAATTCTCCATTTTGTTTGGCTCAATTTCATAGCATGTTAGCCGTATAGATATGTTCGTCTCGTAAAGACGAGTTCATAGAGCATAAGAACGTATAATTTAGTTAAGTATCGAGTGAGATATTAAGCCTAGAAGGTGGACGGCTCTTGGGTTAGGGCTCTTGGGGACGATGAGAGGATGCCGTCCATTTGCACGTGTATCGAATGGACATCCTAGATCGCGTTGAACCAGGAAATGGAGCAGGAACCGCGGGCCGCGTGGCTCTGAGTCAGATGGCGGCGTCGAATGGGAATGCTCCATGTGGAGCTTCGGAGCTGCCGAGGTTGACGCGGCGTTGACTGGTTTAAATAGAAAAATAGGGTATTTTTGATTTATTTAAATACCAAAAACTTCAAAAATTCATATCTTTGTGTAGAAAAATCACAAAAATAAAATAAAAATACCCTCTTACTCAGTGAACAGAGGAGAACAATGTGAAAGAAGAATTAAGTAATTTTGATGAGTATTTTATTTTTAATTAATCATTTATTGATTTCAGTATTTTAATTCTCCATGCATGTATACAATTCACCATGGCATGAGACCATCGGGCTTTTGTAGCCTCTGTTCTTGGGAACATTCCCTGAATTTCCAAGGCTATAGGCCATCTCTGTGGGAAGATATTGATTTTTCAAATTTATGTGTCTGTTTTGATGTTTTAATTCCAGTAATTAACATGTTGTTTAGAAAATTCTAGGAAAATTAAGAGAGGTATCTTATGACCAGAAGACTCTAGGAAAATTATGGTTGGTTTAATTCCTTAAGAATAACCCTAATTGACCTAAACACCCAAAACTGAGTTTTAATTAATTAGGATTAACCACACATCAAAATTACTTGAAAACAATTCTCCACTGTCACTTAGGATGCAAAGAACCTCACATAAAAATTTGGAGTCAATTGGAAATAATTTAACCCATTAAATGTATTATTTAAGTTGTATGACCACTTTTAAAATTAAAAAATTCTTAAAACCTAAATTACACTTCAAAAATTCACCAAAATGGTTTTGTGGGATCTCTGATATCAGAGGAGTCTAGAAAAATTAAAATTAGAATTTTCTAAAAATTTTCATTTTTAACCATATTTCTAATAATTTAATAATTAAAAAATAATAAAAATCACAAAAATATTAAAAATCACAAAAATGTCACATTTTGACTCCTAATCACTTAGAAATAAACCAAATATTTTTCTCAAGTCTATAGGTTAAGAAATTGAATTTTAAAGGCATAAGACAATTTTTAATATTAAAAAATGAATTTCCCCACATTTTCACTAAATTAATTCTAATAAATCAAAGAAAAATCAGAAAAATATAAAATTTGCTTCTCTAGACTTCTTGTGATCAGGGAGATTTATGAAAAATATAAAATTCATTTTTCAACTTTAATTTTATTTTATAATTAATTAATACCATAAAACGCAAAATAATTATAATAAATAAAATATAATTCAAACAAATCACCAAAATTAGTCTAGGTGGTCCTCTGGTTAGTAGGGACATCCCACAATTTTTTGAAGGATGGAAACCCCATCTTGGTCATGTTGTTGAATTTTCATTGAAAACTCTCATTTTCTTACAAAAATAAATATATAAATTAAATTAAATTCAGAAAAATCATATTTTCTCCTCTAGTGTCTTAATTGACATATGAGTGAAGTGACATAAAATTTTTAAATTCATTTGAGCTTAATTTGATGAGTTATGGAATAAATAAGCCTAAAGGGGCATAGAGGTAATTAAAGGATTTTAACCCTAATTAATACTTTAGGTTTAATCAAAAAGGAGTGCAAAATATCTGATCTTAATTTCCTCTTGGGTGATTGAAACTTAGGGAGTAAAGGGGTAGAAATTCATTGATCACTTTGAAAATATCAAAATGGAACTTTAATTAATTAAATCATTTAAATTTTGGGAGGATAATTAAAATTTTGGATTATTAGGGATGTGACTTAGGAAGATACCAATTCTTTAATTTGAAATCCCTAAATAAATTACTTTAATAAAATTTCAATTCTTAATTAAACTTAAAATGATAATGGAAATTAAATAATGAAAAAGAAAATAACCCGTAATCAAATTAAAGTTTAAAACATTAACTGATTTAATAACTTAATTAAATTAAATTGAGAACAGTAAAATTAATTTATCATTTGAAAACAAATCTAAAACAAATTTGAAACATTAAAAATCAATATCAAAATAATTTATAATAAAAATGTAAAAAAAATTAAACTAATTAAAATCAACCTAAAATATTACAATCAATCCAAATAATGTCATTAAAATTTAATAAAAATAAATAATTTAAACACATCTTCTAACCTAAGCAAATTTAAAATTGTAAAATTAATCTAAAATATTAAGATCATTAAAATATAAAGATTTAATAGAATTGAAACAACTTGAACACTATTCCAAACTTAAAATTATTAATTAAAATTTTATAACTAAACCAAATCATTTCAAAATCATCAATTTCAATTTTCTAATTAAGAATTGTTAAAATCTTCAACAAATTAATTTTCCCCTAAAGGCTTTCATTATCATAACTCTTAAATAAAACATTAAGTGAAATGTCACTTCACTCATAGGATAATCAAACATCCTAGTTCACTGAGTAAGAAGCAAAACTTAACTAAATCTCTTGAATGATTAATTCACTTGTACAATGAAATTCATTTGGACTCAAAATAATCTCAGAAGTATTGAAAAGATGTTTAGGACTCGTCCTAAGCACTTTCTCAATACGATGAGATGTTTTAGAAGAACAACTGAACTTAATTGTTCTTTGGTGAAGAAAATTATCCTTAACAAAACATAAGAACCTAGACGTCATAGGAATTGACTAGCTATAGGATTAGGATTTTAGTAGACAACCAAAACCTTATCTTAGCTTTACCTAGGTGTTTTCTTGTAAATATATAAATTCTTTAACCTGTGTTTAAAGTGCAGGAGAAAATAAATAGGAATGCTTACCAGGTACGCTTTTATTTCATTGCAATTTATTTACTTGCACTGTACTTTACTTCTCTTGCATGTTAAACAAGAATGTCACCCTGCATGAAAACTGAAACCTTTAGGATAGCCACAAAACTGAAACCCAAAATTAAATTAAAAGTCACAACAAGATAAAATTCACCGCCACAATATTTCAAAATATAAAACAACTCAAAATTTAACTACAAAAAGAACAACAAAACTACAACTACAACTAAATTAAAACGTCTCGTTAGATGATCGGGAATACCTCGGATGATGTAACCCACGTGTTGCTAACGGGATTTCCCACGGTCTCAATGAAAGTGTGGAACTCATTCAGTTGAGTTTAGCAAATTCATTTGGACTAAGTGAATCCGATGAAAATAACAGTGTCGGGATGACGAAACTGTGGGATCTTAATCGGTTCTGTTTAACCAACTTTAAGATTTGTTTTAATTAAAACATTAAAAATATTTGGACTTTGAGATTTCTCTAAACCAAAATACTTTTCTCATCTCCTGATTTTCACTTTCTAAAACTAAACCTTTGCAACAATACGGAGCTTGGAGCATCGTGGGCAGCACGGCCATCGTCGTCAGCAAAATTGGAATCTACATCAACAAAACCTTTCTTAGAATTAAATAACAAATACATAGGATTTAGAGGTAGTTTGCTTAGTGTAACATAAATCCTCAACTCTTCGTTAGGCGTTTGTATAATTATATTATGCAAATTAAGCCCTAACAAATCTTAGGATTCTGAGGTAGTTGTTTAGTACGACATAAAGTCATACAAATATAAGTCATAATTAATTAAAACTGACAGGATTGGAACATTAAATATACTCTTAAATTGAAGCCAAATAATAGGATAGTTTGGGAAGTTGCCAATATTCTTCTTGGATCCTCAGCTTCTCCTACTTCTCTTCCTTTGGACTCCTAAAATTAATTGTTCCAAATTTGGGCTAATCCCTTTTGAAATTCCAAAATTCAATCATTTGAAAACCTTAAACTTTGAAATCTTGAAAGCAAAACCACTGATCATTATCGAGAGTTTTCATAAGTGATTCCCGTCATTTAAAATGTAATTAACTATAGGGGCTTGCCCTTATAGGGAACTTTAAGAACCCATGTAATATAAACCCTGTTTAATTCCTTTATATTAAACAGGGGAACTTGTCGGCTTATAAAATTGGTTCGCAGACCAAACAGATGTCACAAATCTTCTAGTTTATTTAATCGAGTCCCATCATCAAGCAGTGTGTCTATTCTATGGGATAGATACACAGTTTGTGATGCGGTGCTCGTTTATATAAACTATTTGGGATGTGAGATCGGTTTGATTTCATATCTTAAAATCATCAAACTAAAAATTATTTTCAAAAATCAAATGCTTCTTTCTAAAACAATATATATATATATAAATTTAAATTAAATTTTAAATTCGCTGATAACTTCTGTAGGCGACCCCCTTTTCAAAACAAACAACCTATAAATAAGCCGACATCAATCGACTTTTATCGTGACTGGCATGACCGACACTCAACCGGTTGCATCGGCTGACCATCCCATGGCGCGATCGCCACTCAATCGGTCGCCTCAATCAGCCAAATTCGAGAAAGATAGCCATCCAATTACTGTCATATTAAAATATGAATTGTAATATTGATATGGTTGAAACCTGGATAATTAATTCAAACATCAATTGTATTAAGATTGGTTTCCATAATTGCTTCCCCTTTTTATAATTGTACAAAGCACTCCTCTATAAATTGGAGCAAAAAAGACAAATAAATGACAGCTCCTGGCCTCCCTACTGAGAATTCTAGATTTATTCTACTCTTTGTCTCCCTCCTTCCTCCTTCCTCCTTCGGTAAATTCTAATTCTCGGGCCGTGTTTGTAATGGATAATTTAGGATTCAACATCCTAAGAGGTGGTGCAGTAATTGTGAATCATTCCACAGACGACAAGTGGAAAATAATACGAAGGAGAAACTTCCCAAAGAGAGATAACACACATGAAACCCAGTAGAGATACTACCCAACTTGACATTCATGCAGATCCATGGCCTACAAGCCCAAATGACCCACTTGATAGAGCAATTAGAGGTCCTCCGACAAGCGATCACCCAAAGGAATGACAACATGTATCGTCTGGAAGCGGAACCTCGGGGAATCCATCCCTAAATGGCCCCACCAGGCAACCCACCTACTTTAAACAACAACGTCAGCAAACAGCAGACATAGGGACATGGTGAGTCCCACACTAACATAGCCGCGTCAGAACAGGTAAACAGGTAATAGGAAGAGCAGATGGGAGTGCCTGTCTGACCGCTCATTGGAGGGGCATTTACTTGACAAATTTAAGAAGTGGTATCCCACCCAAGCTAAGGATCTCTCGCCTACATTCTTACAAAGGGTGGACTGACCCGATTGACCACATAGTGTCATTCGAGTCATTAGTCGATCTATTCCAGATCGATGACCCCATAATGTATTGCCTTTTTCTATCCACTCTGAAGAAGTCAGCCCTTGGATGGTTCAAATATCTTCTAACTGAAATCGCCTTAAGTTACGATGAATTTAAAAGACTTTTTATTTCACGTTTCTCAAATGTACAAAATTCAATGATAGACTCAAACACCTTGCTTGACCTTAAACAAGGAGAAAATGAGAGCTTATGGGCCTACATCAACCGTTTCCATAACGAGATGTTGGAAGTTAAAAAAATGAAACCTGATATAGCTAGAATAGTTTTGAAACAAGGAGGTTAAGGTTGAATTTTCAGGTATAAAAAAAACTTATTTAAATCTACTACTTTCACAGAGGTACTAGAGATGGCGAATGATCATATACTTGCCGAAGAAGATCTTTAGGACTCTCTGAAAAGTAAGTTGGAGTCACCTCACTAACCCTCAAAGAAGTGGAAAGAATAGATTGTGCTACAACAAAGGATAATCTATCCTCCATTGGTCTCCACAACAATAACAACTTTCTGACCCGGGATCAGCGAGGAAATGACTGGGATCAGCGAGGAAATGAACGAGGGCATCATGATCGAAAGCGGTGCTCTAACCATTGATTGGCCCAATATTACGAGTTATCCATTTTTACCAGAAAATGCAAGCTTTGAATCCCCTCAATGTGTCAATGGCTGAAATAGTCTAGACCATCCAAAACAATGACTACTTCAAACGGGTGCCGCCATTGAAGGCGGCCCCAGTGTTACGAGATCTGAAGAATACTATTAGTACCACCATTACCACGGTTACGACACGAAGGAATTCCATCACATTTGAAATATAATTAAGGAGGTCATTGTCGGCATATTTTTAGGTTTGTGTGTTGTATTATAAAAAGGGGTCGTCTACAGAAATTGTCGGTGAATTTTCAAGCTTTAAATTTAATTTAAATATGTATATAATTTGGAAAGTAACATTTGATTTTGAAAATAATTTTTAAATTTGAAAATTTTAAGATATGCAATCAAACTAATCTCACATCCCAAATAGTTTATATAAACGAGCACCGCATCACAGACCGTGTATCTATCCCGAAGAATAGACACACTGCTTGACGATGGGGCTCGATTAAATAAATTAGAAGATTTGTGACATCCGTTTGGTCTGCGAACCAATTTTGTAAGCCGACAAGTTCCTCTGCTTAATATAAATGAATTAAGTAGGGTTTATATTACCTGGGTTCTTAATGTTCCCTACAAGGGCAAGCCCCGATAGTTAATTACATCTTAAATGACGGGAATTATTTAAGAAAACTCTCGATAATAATTAGTGGTTTTGCTCTCAAGAATTTCAAAGTTTAAGGTTTCAAAGGATTGAATTTTGGAAATTTCAATAGGGAATGGATCAAATTTGGAACAATTTATTTTAGGAGTCCAAAGGAAGAGAAGTAGGAGAAGCTGAATATCCAAGAAAAAATCTTGGCAAATTCCCAAACTATCCTATTGTTTGGCTTTAATTTGGGAGTTTATTTAATGTTTCGATCCTGCCAATTTTAATTGATTAGGACTTATATTTGTATGATATAATCACACAAATAGCCTCAAAGATGTGAGGATTTATGTCGTACCAAACAACTTCCTTGGAATCCTAAGATCGGTTAGGACTTAATTTGCATAAAATGATTATGCAAGTGCCTAACGAAAAGGTTGAGGATTTATGTTGCACTAGGCAAACTACCTCGAAATCCTATGGCTTTGTTGTTTAAAACTAGGAAAGGTTTTGCTGAAGTAGATTCAAGTTTCATCGATGACGATGGTCGTGTCGCCCACCATGCTCCGAGTTCCTTGTTGTTGCAGAGGTTTAGTTTTAGAAGTCATAAATCAGGAGATGAGAGAAGTGTTTTGGTTTAGAGAAAATCTTAAAATCCAAGTGTTTTTTAGTGTTTTAATTAAAACAAATCTTAAAGTTATTTAAACAGAACCGATTAAGATCCCACGGTTCTGTCATCCCGACACCATTATTTTCATCGAATTCACTTAGTCCAGATGAATTTGTTAAACTCAACTGAATGAGTTCCACACTTTTATTTAGACCGTGGGAAATCCCGTTAGCAACACGTGGGTTACATCATCCGAGGTATTCCCGATCATTCAATGAGAAGTTTTAATTTAGTTGTGATTGTAGTTTTGTTGTTCTGTTTGTAATTAAATTTTGAGTTATTTTATATTTTGAAATGTTGTGGCGGTGAATTTTATCTTGCAATGACTTTTAATTTAGTTTTGGTTTCAGTCCAAGGACTACCCTAAAGGTTTTGGTTTTCATGCAACAGTCTTGTTTAGCATTCAATAAAAGTAAAGTACAGTGCATGTAAGTAAATCGCAATAAAGTAAATTACAATAAAATAAAAGCGTAACTGGAGGGTCTTCCTGTCATCCCAAGCTTCACTTAAAACACATGTTAAGGCATTTAAATATTTCAACAGATACCTAGGTAAAGCTAAGGGAAGGGTTTTGGTTGTCTACCAAATTCCTAATCCTATAACTAGTCATTTCCTATGACGTCTAGGTTCTTGGTTTGGTTTAAGGATGATTTTCTTCATCAAGGAACAATTAAATTCAATTGCTCTTCTAAAACATCCCGTCATATTGAGGAAGTGCTTAGGACGAGTCCTAAACATATTTTCAATATTTCTAGGATTGTTTTGAGTCCAAGTAAATTTAGTTGCACAGGTGAATTAATCATCCAGGAGTTTACTTAAACTTTGTTTCTTGCTCAGTGAACTTAGATGAATGAAGTGACATCTCACTTAATAATCTACTTAAGAGTTATAACAATTAAAGCCTTTAAGGGCAAGTTGGTTTATCGAGAATTTTAATCATAATTAATTAAAAGTTTGAATTAATGGTTTAAAGTGTTTTAATTTAATAATGAGGTTTTAATTAATAATTTTAAGTTTGGAATAGTGTTCAAATTATTTTAGATTTAATTTTTAATGATTTCATTTAGGTTTGTTGTTAAATGATTTTAATTCAATTTGATTTTAATTTAATTTAATTTTAATTTAATTTACTTTTAATTTAATTTTAATTTAATTCGATTTAAATTTGTTTAATTTTTAATTCAATTTAATTTTAATTTAATTTAATTTGAATTTAATTTAATTTAATTTTAATTTAATTTAACTTAATTTAATTTAATTTAATTTAATTTAATTTAATTTAATTTAATTTAATTTAATTTCATTTCATTTCATTTTAATTTTAGTTTTAATTGTTAATTTTAATTATCAATTTGGATTATTATTTTAATTTTTAATTAAGAATTAAGTATTGTTAAAATGACTTATTTAGGGATTTTTAAATTAAAGAATAAATATCCTCTTAATAATATCCTTATTTTAATGATCCAAATTTAACTATATTCTTTCCAAAATTTAAATTATTTAATTAATTAAAGTTTCATTGTTAATATTTTCAAAATGTTTAGTGGGTTTCTACCCCTTAATTTCCCTAAGTTTCAATCATCCAAGAGAAAATTAAGATCAAATATTTTACCCTCCCCCCATTTTGACTAAACCTAAAGTCTTAATTAAGGGTTAAAATTTTTAATTACCTTTATGCCCTTTTAAGCTTATTTATTTCATAACTCACTAAATTGAGCTCAAATAAATTTGAAATTTTTATGTCACCTCACTCACATGTCAATTAAGACATTAGAGGAGAAAATATGATTTTTCTGAATTTAATTTATTATATAATTATTTTTAGTAGAAAATAAGGGTTTTCAAAGAAAATTAAACAACATGACCAAGGAAAGATTGCTTTCCTTAAGAAAATTATGGGATGTTCCTAATGATCAGAGGACCACTTGAACCTATTTTTGAATTTTTGAATTATATTTTATTTATTATAATTATTTTGAGTTTTAGAGTATTAATTAATTATAAAATAAAATAAAAGTTGAAAAATAGATTTTATATTTTTCTTAAATCTCTCTGACCTCCAGGAGTTCAGAAGAATAAATTTTATAATTTTCTGATTTTCCTTTGATTTATTAGAATTATTTTAGTGAAAAAGGTTAAAAACTCATTTTTTAATATTAAAAATTACATTAAGCCTTCAAAATTCAATATCTTACCCTAGGGACTTAGGAAAAATATTTGGTTTGTTCCTAAGTGATTAGGAATTAAAATGTGACATTTTTATGATTTTTAATATTTTCATGATTTTTATTATTTTTAATTATTAAAATATTAAAATATTATGAAAAATCAAACCTTTTTAGAAAATTCTAGTTTTAATTTTTTTAAACTCCTTTGATATCAGAGAAGCTCCAATATCATTTTTGTGAATTTTTGAAAAGTATTTTTGGAGTTATGAATTTTTAAAGTTTCATCTTGCTTGTGAGGCTTAATCAACCCATTTGGTGGGGCTAATCAAGTTCAATTGGTTTCAAAATTTTATGTAAGGTTCCTCTGACCCTAAAGAGTAATGGAGAATTATTTTCAAGTCAATTTGATGTGTGGTTAACCCCAATTAAATCAAATTGAATTTTGGGGGTTTAGGCCAATTAAGGTTATTATGTATGAATTAACTCAAAATATATTTTTCATAGGGTCCTCAGGTCCTAAGGAACATCCCCAAATTTTCCTAAAATTTATTTTACAACATGCTAATTATTGGAATTAAAATACCTAAAACAGTGACATGAAATTGAAAATTCAATAACTTTTCACAGAGATGGCCTCTGACCTTGAAAAATTCAGGGAATGTTCCCAAGATCAGAGGCTTCAAAAGCCCTATGGTCTCATGCTATGGTGAATTGTCTATGCAAATGAGGAATCAAAATACTAAAAATAGTAAATAAATTATTAAAAATAAAAAACTCATCAAATAGCTTGATTTCTTTTCCACATTATTCTCCTCTGTTCACTGAGCAAGAGGGTATTTTTATTTTATTTTTGTGATTTTTCTATGCAAAGATATGAATTTTTGAAGTTCTGGGCATTTAAATAATTCAAAAATACCCTATTTATCTACTTATCCACGCGGCGCCAGCGCAACATCGGTAGCTCCGAAAGCCCACGCATCGCATTCCCAATCGACGCCTCCATCCGACTCAGCGCTCCGGGGGCCCGCGGTTCACATAACATTCCTTGGTCTGGCGCAATCTGAACCGTCCGCTCGATACACGCGCGATCCAACGGCTCCCGGTCATCGTCTACGACTGGTGTGCACCCGTGACCGTCCACACTAAAACCCTAAGATCTCACTCGATTCTCAATGGATTTTCATGTTCTTATGCTCTATGGATTCGCCTTAAAGAGACGAACACATCCATATGGTTTATAGGCTATGAAATTAACCTAAACAAAATGGAGAATCACTGGAAGCTCGGGAGGAAGAGTGAGTTCATACCTTTGCTCAGAGAAGTGAAGCTTCGATCTAAGTGTTGTGTCACCTTCGATTGAGTCCAGGCAAGCTCCAGATGAAGTCTCTGGCTTTAAGGAATTGTCTAGGTATGAAAGTGACCAAGGCCGATCACAAAGCTTCGAGGCTGGAAGCAATGGTTGGCTTGGTGAGGGGGCTTTTGCTGGGGAACTTCTCCTCTTGGTCTGGTGAAGGTGTAGGACCAATCAATTTGGAGATTGACTCACTGTGGTGAAGTGTCCTATTTTTTGGGTGGATTTTGAACTCAGAAATTGAGCTCTGTTAATGGGGATTAGGGCAAAGGAACACTGGGGATCAACTGCTCTATGTCTGGAGAGGGATCTGGAATGATTTTCGCAGAGTTTTGGCAAGGTTTTTGTTCAACTCCCCTTTTTAACCTTGAGGAGGTGGTGTTTAAATAGGCATGGCTGGAGGGCTCACCAGGGGGGTTCGATGGTTTAGATCAACTGCTTAGGGCAAGGGAAGAACAGCCATTGTATTCAATTGGGCTGGGACAACTCAGCAAGGAGAAATTCAAAAATTGGCTCACATGGGTGCTCTCGGCTGGTGGTTTCCGGCGGCCGTGGTGGTCGGCCGGCCGGGGTCGAGTCACCCTCAAGGTCGGGAGGACCGAGTCTTGGAGGTTTGTGCAAGCAATTTTCCAATGCCAAGTGTAAAGGGTTGGATTTAAGTGGTAAAGGGAGAAGAGTGATTTTGGGTTCACATGTGTCAACCCATGTATTTGGGCTTGGTTCACCTCCCCATGGTTTGATTTTGGGCCGTTGGGTCAGCTGCCACGGAGTGGTGAAGTCCCCATCAAAATAGTTTAAGTTAATTTTGGGTTATGGTGTTGCATTAAAGAGGTTAAAATGGCTTAAGGAAGGCTTAGGAAAGGACTCCCTCTTCTTGCCATTAATGGCTTGGTGACAAGTCAAACCCCCCATGGCTTCATGTGGCTTGTCCATGGCTTGCATGTAGCTCCATTTGGCTCATCCTTGGCTTAGGAAAAGTGGATTCATTTATATGAAAAAGGAATTTGGAGATTTTGGCAATTTAGTGAAAAATTTAGATGGTGCTTGATTTAGGTTTGTTTGATGATTGATTTGGGACTTAGGAATTGATTCCAATTAAAGGGATGATGAGAAGGAATTGTCATGTGGGCTTTGGAATGGGTTTGGGCTTTTGGATTTCACTTTGGATGGGCTTTCAAGATGGTTTAGGGAGTGGGCTTTTAGATTTCAAAACAAATTTTAGGATGAAAATTTTGCAAAGGATTGGATCCGATAAGTGTTGAATTTAATTTAGGAATGTTTCATGAATGATTTGGAATCAATTTGAAGTGATTTAGAGTCGAATCGGGTTGAATTTGGGTCTTTTTGGTTATGGTCAAAATGGATCCAATTGGGCTAACTTGGGTTAAGGTTGGGCTAAAGTTGGATTTGATGTAAAATTAATATTGAGAAATGTTCAAGGGAGTGTCACAAAGAGTTTCCAACTTTGGTTGGGCTCTAATTTTTGGATTTGGGCCCATTTGGGTTAGATTTGGGCTTAGGTCAATTTAAGGGATTTTGGTTTTGGGTTAGGTTAGGGTGGAGTTTAGGTTCAAATTTTGGGCAAATCAAGTTATTGTTTTGTTTATGGGGATGTTAGGAAGGCTTTGGAAAAGATTTGGGGCCAATTGGAGTTGAGTTGGATGGGTTTGAGCTAGGTTTAGGTCATGGGCCAAAATTGGGTCTTAGGCTTCAAATTCAAATTGGGCTTAAATGTCAATCAAATTGGACTTGGATTTGGTCTAAATTGATATTGGGGATGTTGATTTGAAGTTTAGAATTGAATTAGACCAAAATTGAGGTCAATTGGGGTGGTTTGGTTTGACATTGGGTTCACTTGGGTTTAAAATGGGCCAAATTGGGGGTTTTGGTAAAAGTGGGTGAAATTGGCAAAATTGGCTCATGCTGTAGTTGAACAAATGAAATTGAGAATATTTGGGATTTTCTAGAATTTCTTTGGGAATTTTCTGAATTTTTGGATTTTTGGGCTAAGAATGGTATTTTGGGTATTTGGAGGGTATTGGGGGGTACTTTTGGAATTTTTGGTATTTTTGGCTATGGATGATCAATTTAAGTGAGGGGAAATTTTTAGGATTGATTTTGAGGAATTTTGGGTAATTTAGGTGATTTTGTAAATTTTGGGTAGTTTCAAGGGCTTTTGGTAAGTTTAGTAGGTGTAGGGCCCCGGGGTCAAAAATTGAAATTTTGGAAAAATGAATATTGATCAAATCTGAGTAAAATGAAATCACTTTGGTTGAGCCATGAAGCCATATTAAGCCCATATGAGCCATGAGAGGACTCATTTGAGGTATTCACTATGTTGTTCCTAACCCTCTTAGCCAGAGGCTTATGGGTTAAGGACCATCCATATGAATTACCTACCTGAGTCAGGAAGTCAAGTTGGGTGAGAGTGTGGTTTTAGGACTTGGGCTGTGTTAGAGTGTAGTGTATGTGCAAGTCAACCCTCACCAGACCATGCCATCTAGGGTATTCCTAAGGCCAAGAAGTCCTATAGGGAACTCATCCTTTAAAGCTACACATTTGATTTCAATCCTCTAGGTGATTAGGGGTCTACAATCAAGCTTGTGGGGTTTGCAGGGAGTTAAGAAGTAGTTTGAATTTTTAAAGAGTTGGTTCCATTTCTAGTCCTCTAAGATTAGTCAAAGGAAAAGCCTATGGCTAGATCCTAAGTACTAAAGAGAGAAGAAAAAGACCTCATCAAAAATGAGGTCAACAGTCATCTGCACCAGGATGCTCAATGAGTTTATCGCAGTCAGCACCCATATGCAGCGGTAGGGCAAAGCTACAGCAAGAGATTTTGCAAATGGCCCTGTTCGAATAAATGAGGACCACGTAGTCAGATTGATCCTGATCATCTTCAGGGGAGGATCTTGACCTCTGACTTGAAAAGACAACATTCGGGAGAGGTATTCTCTTTCATCTCATATACACGTAACTATTTACCAATTATCTTTGCAGATGTATATCTCTCGCTGAAGGAGAACCCTTGTAATGAGGAAATCATCATCACAACACTAACAAAGAGCTACCAGGTGGGTAGTATTTTTATTGATATAGTGAGTTTAGTGAATATCATGCTCAAAATGGTGTTCAATAAGAATGGTCTGAAGATCGATCGGTTGACAGTACCGGTCGGTCCGTTGTTCAGATTCTTCAGGGAAAGGAAGGAAGCTTTGGGCCTCATCGCCCTAGCCATTTCTTGGGGGGAACCAGGGAAGCAATACAACAATATGGAGGATTTTCTCATGGTGGAATTTTAGTCGATTTGCAACACTATCTTCGAACAATCACTTATGCATGGCTAACGAGTGGTAATTTCTACCTACCATGTGGCTATTAAGTTTCTAGGCGACGAGTAGGGCATTACGATCTGAAAATTGGAGCAGTCTAATATCTGTGATTTGCAAGCGGCTTCGAACATTAACCATGAACCATTTGATGTCCAGATCCAGAGGGAGGGGGTCTCAAGATTAGTGAGGCTGTCCTCCAGGTACCTGTATTTGATGAAGAATCCAGTAAGAACTTCCTAATTAATAAACAATTCGATGCAATGTTCGAGAACCAGCTGATATGGATGCTCTGAAAGCACCGAGTGGTGTTTTCTTGGACTGCAGTAAAAATGTCAAGCATTTCCATCGGTATAGCGTGCCACAGTTGTCGAACAGAAGATTCGATCGATCGCCAGAACTTTGACTGAACCAATAGCAGTGGAGGTGCAGAAGCTGTTGGAAACTGACTACCTCCGTGAAGTCTAGTATCTGACTTGGCTCTCAAACATCGTGATGGTCAATAAAGCCAAAACCAAGTGTCGGATGTGCGTCAACGTCACCAACCATAACATTATTTGCCCGAAAGACATCTACCCCCTGCCAAAGATTGACACCTTGGTGGACGCAGCAGTCAAATATTCGGTAATGAGTTTCCTCGATGCCTACTTTTGTTACCACCAAATAAAGATGCATTCGACTGATGCAGAATATATAACGTTTATTACTGCACAAAGCATAATCATTTTGATGTAATGCTCTTTGATCTTAAGAACACTATGACGACCAATCAGCACCTCATGGATGTGATTTTTTCTAATCAAAATGGAAAGATCATTGAGGTGTATGTTGAAGGTCTTTGATTTAAGAGTAAGTTAGTCGAACAATACATCGAAGATCTAAGAGAGACCTTCAATACACCCAAAAATTCAATATGTCTATGTGCACCTTTGAAGCATTGATCGGAAAGTTCTTCGACTTTCTTTTGACGCCTGAATGATTAAAATCCAATAAGAAGAAAGTACTGGCAATCCGAGACAAATCACCCTCATTGAGTACCAAGAAAATTCAGAGACTGACCGGTCAGATTGCCGGGCTCAATCGTTTCTTCCCAATGTCAGGTGACAAGTGTGCAGCATTTATTAAGGCACTAAAGAAACAGTAGTGTTCAGATGGACAACCGAATGTGAGGAGGCATTGAGAGACTTGAAATATTTCTTAGTATCACAAAAACTGCTATATAGCCCGAAACCGGCGAAAGAACTGTCGTTGTACTTTAGGGTTGGTTGAGAGGTTGTAAGCTCAGTTCTAGTCTGAGAGGAGGTGGGAAAACAATACCCAGCCTACTGCACGAGCAGATGCTTCATGGCGCCAAAAATCGGTACTCGATTATGAAAAAGCAAGCCTTATCTTAGATTGTTTTACGCTTGTAGGCTTCGACCGTATTTCCAGATGCAACTGATCTAGGCTATCTTGGATCATATGATACAATTTGTGCTCATGCTGTGAAGCACTATGGCCGACTGCTAAAGTAAGCAGTAGAGCTCAATGAATTTAACATCATCTACATTCCTCGAATGTTAGTTAAAGCTCAGGAAATCGCAGACTTCCCGACTGACTTTTTTGTGATGGAGAAGTGAGACGAAGGAATATTCATTGAAGATATGACATGGACCATAAACGTCAATGGGGCCTCAAAGATACGCCGCTGTTCCTCAGTCATCTCATCCGCTAGCACATAAGTGACTGTTAGCTCGGTGGTGTATTGTGGGAACAAAAGGGAACAACTGGTCAGCATCATCCTGTTGAATTCCATAGTCTCTATGAGAGACTTTAGCTTGCACACTATTTTTTTACAGCTCAGTTTGAATACCTCAGGGGCTGGAACAAGAGCTGAACAAAAATTTTTCTTCCAATCTTTTATTTTGTTCTCTACTCCAAGTAAAATTCATTCTCCATTGAAAAAATGATAAATTCATCCTTTTCAACTTTGAACGAGAAGAAATGCTTGAATATGTCAATTGACCATGGGATGTGCTCTTAATAAAAAGTCAAAGATCATCACGGACAGCTATGGAGTTTTGCAGTACTTTCACTGGAATGACCACATATGTATTAAAGACGCTTCAGAGCTTGCCAAACAAAGGAAACAAGAGGCCATATTTTAACTAGTCCTAATAAAAAAAACTAGATCTCTGCCCATAATGCTTGTTGCTCTAGCCAACCCTGGAAACATCTGAAGGGTGATGCTATGGTACATAACGTATTTCTTCTCCAACTCCTTCACTTTGTTCTCCATCAATAATGAGTCTCTAGACGGAGTCGAAGACTGTGGGGGGGGGGGGGTAGTGGAGGGGGGTACTTTGGGGTCATGTCAGAAAATAAAGAGCGGTTGAAGAGAAAAAATAAAGAGGAAGAAAAATCAAAAGCTCGGATGCAAGAATTAAAATGTACAATGTAAGGAGCAACGGGTACGTGCCTTATTTATAGGGTGGATGCCCAAAGAGAGGCATTACATAAGGATAAGTGCCACAACAAAAAACTTCTCAGATTTATTCAAATGTCATTTCATTTCCAAATAATATTATTAGAGAATTCCTTATAGGGAGCCGGGAGCTGAGAGCCAGAAGTCGTGAGTTTGCACCCATATTACTATCAAGGAAACGTCAGCAACCATACACACCACAATGGTGAATCATCCGATCTTTAATCTTAGAAGAGGTCAAACATAAGTTGTAGTTGGTCACATGGTTTGTAGTGGTGGGCTATGTAGTTGTCTGTATGTCAAAGGGGCCAGATTCAAAATTTGCATGAGCTGTGGATTATTTAGCTTGTAAGTTATCACATAGGTGGTATTGATGGGTTGTGATGACGTCCATAGGCCATAGTGGCCTGAGTTTGGAGCTACATGAGTTATGGATTACGTAATATGTAGTTAGTTACATTGGTCATATGACCAGAGAAAAATATATTGAGAAATTCATATCAATTTTATATGAAATTGCACTTTAAAGAAAGGTATTTTCTATGTTTTATTGTAGGAATAAAGATTTATAGATAATGGATCAAAAAGATGGAAAAAAGAGCGAATCTGGAACGAAAAGGACAAAAAGAGATAAAAATTGACTAGCCCGCCGACGACGAGGGATAGGCCGCCAATGGCGTGTTTTTCCAGAGAGATTTGAATATATTATACAGGAGCCCGCCGACGGTGAGATCGAGCCCTCCAACAGCGTTTGAGTTTTTATTTAGAGTAAGAGTAGAGAGTAGAAAGGAAAAAAGGGTCGGAGTTAAGAGTTCTTCTCCCACTTCTTTTCTTTCTTTTAGTTTAGTTTTTATTAAAGTTTGAAGTCTGTATTCTGAGTCATCGGAGTTTGGAGACTTGCTCTAAGGAATAGTTTAGCGAAGAGTCAAAGTTTCAGGGGAACTTCCTTAGTCTTGTGGAAAGGATTTTCAGATAAGTGTTTATTTTTATTTAGTTTATCAATACTTGCTTTCGTTTATTATTTTTCTTATCATTTTTAATTTCAAATCAATTTGTTTTTATATTTTCCCAATGCATTCTGAGTTGTTTGCTTTATCTTTTTCTTTCTTAAAATGGAGAAGTAATTAATTTAAAGAGAATTGTTGTGGAAAGTATCAGTGTTTAAAAGTTGGAAGAAGTTATGAAGATTGATTTTGAGAACTTTGTTTACTTCTTAATTTGGCCTATTAAGTTGTAAAATTTCTTGAGATTATGTAAGATCCAATGCGGTATTATCTCATCATTAAAATTAGTAGGAATCACATGCAATTATATGGGTGAGAACTGTAGTCCATATAAGTGAATGTAATATTAGAATATATTTTTATAGAAGGGAATAAAATTAGAGGATTTTAGAGTGACAGGCTAAAACCCCCCAATTTGGTGTGAAGTTTTGAGTTTTGTTATGAGAAGTTAGCCCCCAGGTGGTAGGAATCGAGGGAACTCTAGAATGAAAGACTGGTATCTTCCCTGCCTAACCATGTTCAAAATAATATAAAATTCAAATTAACCTATGTTCTTTATAGAACCAAGTAAGGGTAAAGAGCACATTTGCTTCTATCTGTCACAACAAAATTTAAATACTTCCACAACAATACTTTAAGAATTATTACTACTTCAAAAAAGGAAAGAAAAAGATATTTTAGTTAATAGTATTTTTACATCCAGTGTTATTAGTTATTGAAACCTTTACTTTCATTGCTTAGCATTTTATTAAGAAAATTTCAAAAAGACAAATCAACTTTCTAAAACTTTTCAAAATCAAGACATACTATTTCAAAAACAATTAAAGAAAGTAAAAAAAGATAATTTTCTAAATTCCTTTAAAGATTTTCAACTTTTCCTTGTGGGTTCGATATCTCGGGGCTTCATCCGAAAGTCTTATATTACTTGATAAACGATATGTATACTTGCGTAGTATCCCATATTTTAAAATCATTATTTTCATATCTTAAATCATCAACGCACTTATATTTCTCGCGGACCAAGTTTTTGGCAGCCGTTGCACTTCTATCGGTAGCAGTACCAAGTTTTTGGTGTCGTTGTCAAGGAAAATTAATTAAATTGCATTTTAAAGAGAATTAAGAAATTTAAAATTTTTACTTTTCTTTTTTTTTGTTAGTGTGTTTTATTTTGTTTTATTGTTGTATGCGTAGTTCAGGTTCTGAAGGACTTGTGCCTTACGATTCTGAATTAGAAAGAACTATCAGAAAAATAAAAAAAAAATTAAAAATACAGAAAAAGAAAAAAATATTCAGGAAATGGCAAATCATCAAAATTAAAATGTTGGCATCCATCAAGAATTAAGACCTTTAAGAGATTATGTTAACCCTACAGTAGATGAAATTCGTGGTAGTATTCAAAACTCCCGTCAGTAGTCGCTAATTCTTTCGAGCTTAAACCTCGCTATTATCTAAATGGTGTCTAATAATCGAGTTTGGGGAGCAACAATCGAAGATCCTAATTTGCATCTTGCTAATTTTCTAGAGTTGTGTGCTACTTTTAAATATGATTGTGTTTCAGATGATGTTATTAGACTTAGACTTTTTCCTTTCTCACTAAGGGATAAAGCTAAAATGTGGTTACATTCGTTAGCACTTGGATCAATTCAAATTTGGGGTGAACTGTCACAAAAATTCCATCCTAAATATTTTCCACCATCTAAGACTATTAAGTTGAGAAATGATATAACATCTTTTTGTCAATTTGAAGGAGAATCAATATATGAAGCATGGGAAAGATTTAAAGATCTCATCAGGAAATGTCCACATAATGCGATACCAGATTGGTTAATAATTCAAACTTTTTATAATAGATTATTTGGATCTCTTAGATCAATCATCGATGTTGCTGTTGGTGGATCATTAATGTCTAAACCATTTTCTGATGCTTATGCTTTAATTGTAGAAATGGCTACTAATAATTTTTAATGGCCTTCTGAAAGGTTAAAACCTAAAAACGTAGCCAGTGTTTATGAAAATGATGCTTTTACAATGTTAGCAAATCAAGTTGCCATCGTATCAAGGAAGATAGACCAATTTGGGATGAATTTTTCTCACCAAATCTCATGATCGAAGAAAATTCATTAAGTCAAATGGTTAATTCTTATTCTTCACCAGAAACTCGTGAATGCTATAATCAAACCTAACAACCCATATTCCAATTATTATAACCTGTGTTGGAAGAATCATCCAAATTTTAACCGGAATAACAATAATCGGGGTGGTGTTAATCAACAATGGGGAACACCCAAGTAAACCCATTGGGGAATTGGAACAACCAAGGTAATAATAATAATAGATTAACTTATCCTTCAGGTTATAACAATGCTTTACAATTTAAGGTGAAGAAGTTGTCTATGGAAGAAGTAGTATCACATATTGGAAATCAATTACAAATTCAAGGAGCAACCATCAGAAATATTGAAACTCAATTGGGATAAATTGCAAATGCCTTAAGTAATAGATCCCAAGGAATGCTTCCAAGTAATACTGAAGTAAATCCAAGAGAAAAGAATAAAGAACAAGTGAAAGCAATTCAACTGAGAAGTGGAAAAGAATTGGATGGTAGAGTTCAAAAAGAGACTGAAGTAGAGAAAGAAGAGATTGAAAGACCTAAAGAGGACGCTCCAAAAGGTTTTGAAAGACCTATTTCTCCACCTAAGGTTGACTTAGAAAAACCACCACCTCCATTTCCTTAAAGACTTCATCAACAAAAGTTAGATAAGCAATTTTCAAAATTCTTGGAGATATTAAAGAAACTTACCATTAATATTCCATTTGCTGAAGCCCTAGAACAAATGCCAAGCTATGCAAAATTTATGAAAGATATTCTTAATAAAAAGAGGAAGTTTGAAGAAAATGAGACTGTTGCACTTAGTGAGGAGTGCAGTGCGATAATTCATAAAAAGCTTCCTAAAAAACTTAAAGATCCTGGTAGTTTCACAATTCCATGTGCAATCAGAGACAAATTCTGTGGAAAAGCTTTATGTGATTTGGGTGCAAGCATTAACCTTATGCCTCTATCAATATTCAAAAGACTGAGACTAGGAGAAATAACCCCAGCTACTGTAACTCTGCAATTAGCAGATCATTCAAACACATATCCTAAAGGAGTTATAGAAAATATTTTGGTAAAAGTGGACCAATTTATTTTTCCTGTGGATTTCATTGTGTTAGATATGGAGGAAGATAAAGAGATACCCATAATTTTGGGGAGACCTTTTCTAGCTACAGACAGAGCCATGATAGATGTGCAAAAAGGGGAATTAACGATGAGGGTTAATGATCAGACTGTTACATTTAATATTTCAAAATCGATGAAATATCCTACAAGAGGTAAAGAAGAAGAGGGTTATTGGATGAGTGTTATTGATTATTTAAGTGAATGCCATTTCAAATCAACTTATGAAGAGAATGTTGAAAGAGAAGAATTTGAATATAAGCAAGAAGAGGAGTTATTTAATTCTGAAGATTTTCAAGAGGAAGATTTAAAGTATGTTCATGAAAATTTTGAATTATTGGATATGACTGAGAGAGATAAATCTTATGGTCCATCAATTGAAAAACCTCCTGAACTTGAGTTAAAAATGCTTCCTAAAAATTTGAAGTATGTTTTTCTAGGTGAATCTTCAACCTTGCATGTTATAATTTCCTCTCAATTAACTGAAAAAGAGGAAGAGAGTTTACTTGAAATTCTGAAGAAGTACAAGAATGCCTTTCGATGGATAATTGCTGATATTAAAGGAATCAGTTCTTCAATTTGTATGCACAAAATTCTTATGGAAGATAATTGCAAACCGCAGGCTGATCCCCAAAGGATATTAAATCCTATTATGAAAGAAGTTGTTAAGAAATGAATTTTAAAGTGGTTGGATGCTGGAATTATCTACCCTATTTCAGATAGTGCATGGGTTAGTCTTATTCACTGTGTTCCTCAGAAAGGAGGAGTAACTGTGACTGTTAATGAAAATAATGAAATGATACCAACAAGCAAGTTACAAGGTGGCAAATATGCATTGATTATAGAAAATTAAACCTTGCCACAACGAAAGATCATTTTTCACTCCCTTTTCTAGATCAAATGTTGGATAAACTAGCTGGGCATAGATACTTTTGTTTTCTGGATGGATATACTGGTTACCACCAAATTCAAATTGCTCCTGAGGATCAAGAGAAAACTACGTTTACCAGTCCTTATGGTATGTTTGCTTTTAGAAGAATATCCTTTGGTTTATGTAATGCCTCCTACATTTCAAAGATGTATGATAGCTATTTTTTGTGATTTAATTGAGAAAGGGATTAAAATTTTTATGGATGAATTTTCAGTGTTTGGAATTTCATTTGAATCTTGTTCAGAATATCTACCTAAAGTTCTAAAATGCTGTGAAGAAACTAATTTGGTCCTTAATTGGGAAAATGCCAATTTATGGTAGCAAGAGGAATTGTTTTGGGACATCGGATTTCGGAAAAGGTTTGGAGGTAGATCCCGCAAAAATTCAAGTTATCTCTAATTTACCTCGCCTAACCAATGTAAGGGGAATTAGAAGCTTTTTAGGACATGCTGGATTCTACAAAGCGTACATTAAAGACTTTTCAAAAATTACAAAACCTTTATGCCGTTTACTGGAAAAGGATGAACTTTTTAATTTTGATGATAACTGTCGTAAAGCCTTTGAAACATTAAAAGAAAAATTAATCACTGCACCTATAATAGCCGCCACAGTTATAAATCAAACTTTAATTAGATTTGGCACCAAAATTAAAAGGGAATGGATGCAACTCTTGGTGGTAACGTCCATAACTTCCTTTGGGCGGTAAATTTGAATGAAGGGGTGCGTTCCTTGGTAGATACATCAAATTTGGACACATTTTAAAGAGACACCAAAGTACCTTTTGGTTCACTATTTAAAGAGTGTCTTAGAAGTGAAGAAGTGAAGAATTGAAGAGGCTCTTCACTGTATTTCGAAGAGAGGAAATTAGGAGATTTTTCCATTGCATTTTAAGTTTTTATTTAGAGTAGGAGTAGAGAGTAGAAAGTAGAAAAGGGTCGGAGTTAAGAGTTCTTCTCCCACTTCTTTTATTTCTTTTAGTTTAGTTTTTATTGAAGTCTGAAGTCTGTATTCTGAGTCATCGAAGTTTGGAGACTTGCTCTGAGGAGTAGTTTAGCGAAGAGTCAAAGTTTCAGAGGAACTTCCTTAGTCTTGTGGAAAGGATTTTCAGATAAGTGCTTACTTTTATTTAGTTTATCAATACTTGATTTCGTTTATTATTTTTTTTATCATTTTTAATTTCAAATCAATGTGTTTTTATATTTTCCCAATGCATTCTGAGTAGTTTACTTTATCTTTTTATTTCTTAAAATGGAGAAGTAACTAATTTAAAGAGAATTGTTGTGGAAAGTATTAGTGTTTAAAATTTGGAAGAAGTTGTGAAGATTGATTCTGGGAACTTTGTTTACTTCTTAATTTGGCCTGTTAAGTTGTAAAATTTCTTGAGATTATGTAAGATCCAATGCAGTATTATCTCATTAAAATTAGTAGGAATCACATGCAATTATATGGGTGAGAACTGTAGTTCATATAAGTGAATGTAATATTTGAAGATATTTTTATATAAGGGAGTAAAATTAGAGGATTTTAGAGTGACAGACTAAAACCCCCTAATTTGGTTTGAAGTTTTGAGTTTTGTTATGAAAAGTTAGCCCCAGTGTGGTGGGAATTGAGGGAACTCTAGAGTGAGAGACTGGTATCTTCCCCGCCTAACCATGTTCAAAATAATATAAATTTCAAATTAACCTATGTTCTTTATAGAACCAAGTAAGGGTAAAGAACACATTTGCTTCTATCTGTCACAACAAAATTTAAATACTTCCACAACAATACTTTAAGAATTATTACTACTTCATGAAAGGAAAGAAAAAGATATTTTAGTTAATAGTATTTTTACATCCAATGTTATTAGTTATTGAAACCTTTACTTTCATTGCTTAGCATTTTATTAAGAAAATTTTAAAAAGACAAATCAAATTTCTAAAACTTTTCAAAATCAAGACATACTATTTCAGAAACAATTAAAGAAAGTAAAAAAGATAATTTTCTAAATTCTTATAAAGATTTTCAACTTTTCCCTGTGGGTTTGATATCTCGGGGCTTAATCAGAAAGTCTTATATTACTTGATAAACGATACATATACTTACTTAGTATCCCATATTATAAAATCATTATTTTCATATCTTAAATCACTGCGCAATTATATTCCTTGTGGACCAAGTTTTTGGCAGCCGTTGCACTTATATCTATCGGGGATCAATCCCCAAAAGAGATTAAACCCAATGATGAAAGATGTAGTCAAGAAAGAAATATTAAAGTGGTTAGATAATGGTATTATCTATCCTATTTCGGATAGTGCTTAGGTAAGCCCAATTCATTTGTGTTCCTAAAAAAGGAGTGAATGTTGAAACTAATGAAAATAATGATTTAATACGTATAAGACAAGTTACTGGATGACATATATGTATTGATTATAGAAAATTAAATGCTGCCACCGGGAAAGATCACTTCCCTTTACCATTCCTAGACCAAATATTGGATAAACTTGCTAGGAATAAATACTTTTGTTTTTTAGATGGATATACTGGCTATCAACAAATTCCTATTGCTCCTGAGGATCAGAAGAAAACTACATTTACCAGTCCTTATGGAACATTTGCTTTTCGAAGAATGCATTTTGGATTATGTAATGCATCTGCAACATTCTAGAGATGTATGATATCTATATTTAGTAAATTAATTGATGATGGAATAGAAGTATTTATGGATGATTTCTCTGTATTTGGAACATCATTTGAAATATGTTTGGATCATCTTGAAAAAGTCTTAGAGCTATGCGGAAAAACTAATTTAGTTCTAAATTGGGAGAAATTTCAATTTATGGTTGTATGAGGAATTGTATTATGGCATAAAATTTCGGAAAATGGCATAGAAGTAGATCCTGCAAAAATTTAAGTTAGAGCTAAATTACCACCTCCTACTACAGTGAGAGGGGTAAGAAGTTTTCTTGGACATGCTGGATTTTACAGACGCTACATAAAAGATTTTTCAAAAATTACTAAACTTCTATGCCAACTTTTAGAAAAAGATAAGAAATTTGAATTCCATACAGAATGCTTAAATGCTTTTGAAATATTAAAAGACAAATTAATCACAACACCTATCATAGTTTCACCTAAATGGGAGAAATCATTTGAACTTATGTGCGATGCTAGTGATTATGCTATAGGAGCTGTTCTTGAACAAATGTATGATAAAATTTTTAAAGTTATATACTATGCTAGTAAAACTCTAAATAATACTGAAATTAACTATATAGTTACAGAAAAATAATTATTAGCAATTGTATATGCTTTTGATAAATTTAGATCTTATTTAATTGGAACTAAATGTATTGTGCATACTGATCACTCTGCGATTAAATATTTAATGCAAAAGAATGATACCAAACCAAGATTAATCGATGGATATTACTGATGCAAGGATTTGATTTTGAAGTAATTAATAGAAAGGGAACTGATAATCAAATTGCAGATCATTTGTCAAGATTAGAATGTTGTGAATTATCAGACACTGACAATGAAATTACAGACAGTTTCCTTACGAACAACTGTATAATATAAATGAGTGGAAAATACCTTGGTATGCTGATATAGTTAATTACATTGTAAGTGATATTTTACCACCCATGCTAACTCTGCAACAACATAAAAAATTCATTCATGATGCTAAAACATATTTTTGGGATAAACCATATTTATATAAGCAATGTAAGGATTTAATTATTAGAAGCTGTGTGCCTTATGATGAAACCGAACATATCATCCAAAAATGCCAAGATTCAGAATTTGGAGGACATTTTGAAACTGATAAAACTGCTTATAAAATTTTACAATCTGAATTTTATTGGCCTACTCTTTTTAAAGATGTTTATAGATATATCAAAACTTGTGATAAATGCCAATGAGTAGGTAATATATCTAGAAGAAATGAAAAGTCTCTAAATTTTATATTAGAAGTTGAAATTTTTTATATTTGGGCACTAGATTTCATAGGACCATTTATTCCTTCATTTGGAAACTCATATATATTAGTTGTTGTTAATTATGTTTCTAAATGGAATGAAGCACAAGCCTTACCTCGTTATGATGCTAAGATTGTTTCAAAATTTTTAATGGAAAATTTTTCACAAGATACGGAATGCCGAGAGTGATTATCACTAGCGGAGGATCCCATTTTAGGAATAAATATATTCACAAATTAGTAGAAAAATTCAACATTCATAAAATTTTGATTGCTTATCATTCACAAACTAGTGGATTAGTTGAAGTTTCTAATCGAGGAATTAAACGAATTTTAGAAAAAGATGTAAACCCTAGTAGATTAGATTGGTCTACAAGACTAGACACTGCTTTATGGGCATACAGAACTGCTTATAAAACCCCGATTGGAATGACTCCTTACAGACTTATGTTTGGAAAGACTTGTCACTTACTAGTTGAATTTGAGCATAAAGTGTATTGGGCAATTAAAGAATTTAATTATAATTTAAAAGATGCTGGTGAGAAGAGATTGTTGCAGATGAATGAATTAGAGGAATTAAGGAATGAATCCTATAATAATGATAGAATTTATAAAGAGAAAATGAAATTATTGCATGATCGGAAGATTAACTAAAAAAATTTTGAACCAGGACAAGAAGTTTTGCTTTATAACACAAGGTTAAAATTATTTTGTGGAAAATTGAAATCTCGATGGATAGGACCTTTCACAATAACTCAAATATTTACATACGGAGTTGTAGAAATTGAAGATCCAAAGACTGGACATAGATTTAAACTAAATGGACACTTATTAGAACCATATTTTGAAGGAAATAGACCAAATTTTAAAGAGGTTTTAATGCTCAGACAACCTGATTAATAACCTGAATAGGTCGGGCTGACGACGTTAAACCAAGCACTTTATGGGAGGCAACCCATAATAATCTTTTTTTATGTATAATGATGGTATATTTATTTGATTTATTATTAATTATGATATAAAATGAATTCTACTACTCATATTTATCTTTAGAATCATTACGATATTGGATCCACAGAAAAATTTGGAAAACATTTGGACCAGAGCGAAACTGGGCAATTTTTGCCTTAGCCGCTAACGGCGAGATTGATGCCGCCAACAGCGAGATCTGCCGCCAAAATTCAGTTATATTATTTTAAGAATCCCACCGATGACAAGATTGTTGCTGCCGACGACGAGATTGATGAAAGAGCGGTTTAGGGAGTTATTTTGACGGTTTTTGACAATTATAAGTGTTTTTACTCTTTAAAAACGCCTAGAACTCGAATTTTAAACCATCTACTTCTTAAAAATGATTTGAAACTCCACAAAAACTCATCATTATGGCATCCAATCACCTTAAAATCCCTAGATCTCAAGTGTTCAATCAAAAAAAATTTGTCAGTTATGAGGCTCAGCGAATCTTTAACAAAGTTATGATGAAAAAGAGACTGATCAAAGAAAGAGGATTCGTGAATAGAGGAATGAAAAATTTGACAACGCCTATTGAAGAGATGATTGTGCGACAACGTTGGGAGGTATTATCCTATACAACTTCTGCAGTAGTCATCCCTGTAGTAAAAGAATTCTACTCCAATCTTCTCGGAATCAACAATGGAAACGTCTATGTGCAAGGTAGAAGGGTAACTTTCACTCCTTCTAGAATTAATGAATTATATTCAATTGAGAATACACCTATTTGCCACTACTCCAACTTTGTTCTTATAAGAAATAATATGAATGAGATATATCGATATTTGACTGATGAAGCGGAAGATTGGGAAACGAGAGAAGACGGGTATGTTAGCTTTTCTGCATCACTTTTAAACCTTATCTCCAAACATTGACACTTCTTTATTTCTTCAAAATTGTTACCCACTATGAGGGTAAATAAAATTTCTAAGGAGTGTGCAATTCTGAATTACTGTATTCAAGCGGGATTACTTATCGATGTTGGTTCAATTATTATGAAGTCTGCTTTAGGCCTGATTGTTCATGGATCAATTTATGGGCTTGGACATCCTTCAACAATTTTTACACTATGCAGTCATTACCAGGTTTCATATGAATCCTGGGAAAATGTACTTTTGCCTTGGAAGCCTTTAGATCCGACTAATATGTTTCCTACTCTGGATAACGATAATGAGACAGCCATTATTATGGATCAAGCATCTCAAAATTCTCTTTTAATCAAGCCATTTACTGATAAAACTAATTTGATCTTACGAAAACTCAAAGGACTGGAAAAAGAGGTACAAAACGTGATGACTTCAATTAATAACATCTCTGATTTATTTGATCATATTGACTGGAGGATGAAGGAACACTTCGATCATTCTAAACATCTTGAGGCTAGTTTCGTACGGCTTTTGAGAAAGAAAGGATGGATAGAAGAAGATTCTACAGAAGAATTTCCTTACAGACCCTTCTACAATCTATTCTTTCACTTACGTTCTATCGGAGATATCAGAGATGAATTTAGTACTGACACTGACAAGTAGAAGACATTCGTATTTGTTTATGTGTTGTGTTAGTTTGAATTTAATTTTTTCTGCACTTTTGATTTTTGATATAAGATCTCAGTATAGATGAGATTATGCATTATTTGTTTGTTTTCAGTGCTTTGAGTATTGTGGTTTGGATTGCGACGCTGAATTTTGTGTGTTAAGGTTGTGAAAATACCTTGTTAGTAATATTGTGTACGAATATTCTAACACTTTGATTTCATATAAAATATATGTTGTTTTGTGTTGTGTGAATTTATTTGAGTTTAAATAGTATCTAATCAAAATAAAATATATTTAATCGATTGATCGGACGTTAATAACGCTAGAAATGAATTAAATTATTACAAAAAATATTAATTTTAATTTTTGAAAAAATCCCGCCGACAGCGAGATTGACTTTTTTCAGAGACTTTAGCCTACTTGAATTAATTAGCCCACCGACGGTAAGATTTTTCCCACTGACTGCGAGATCCCGAAAAACACTTATATTTGACCGGTCAATCGTCACTATTCATTGTCCCCTTCATTTAAACTTTGAAAAAACTGACCTAGGGCATGAGAGATCTTGGATTAGAAGCAATTTCAACATATTTTTACACCGGATTTCATCGTCCCTTGGTATGAGCGTTACTCCCCTGAAAAATTTTTTTTATTTTCACCATTTATTTCTTCCACATTTGGAGATTTTGAAAAAAATTGAAAAATGGAGAAAATAGTTTGAAGAAATCCATGGAATTCATTTTAGATTACTTTAAGTCACCTTTGGAAGCCATTCTAGTATTTTTTTGGAATTTAGTTGAGATTTTTGTAAATTTGATAGATCAAGAAATGGCTCCACGACAGAAAAGACGACTAGATTTTGATGAAACACAGTTCATGAATGCTAAAGCTCAATCAAGATACAACTTTAACATCAAAGCAAGAAAATGCATTCAGGACAAAGTCTTTAAGAATCCGGGAGGAGAAGTGGAACAAACGATCAAAGAGCGAAGATCAGAAAATTTCTGTTATACAACAAACAGGGCTACAGTTGAAGTTGTAAAAAAGTTTTATGCCAATTTGAACCAGATTAAGGATGAACTATAAAGGTTAGAGGATTTTTAGTCGATTTTAATGCTGCACGTATTAATGCTTTCTGCGAAGTACAAGATCTTCACACCAGCGAATATGATACTTTTGGAACAATGGAAGGACCATTGGAAGAGGTGATTAACTTTCTCACTGATGGGAAAGGGACATGGAAAATTAAGCAGCATGAACGGGTAAACTTCCCTCTCTTTATGTTAAATGCAACCTCTAAAGCCTGACATTATTTTATTTGCTCTACTTTGTTACCTACCTATCACCATAGTGAAGTTACAAGAGATAGAGCAGTTCCGAATTTTTGTATTCAGAACCACAAGAGTATAAATGTGGAGAGTATTATTTATAAAATTATATTAGCCATTGCAAGAAGTGAAAGTGGAGGAGGACTAGGACATCCTGGTCAGATTTATGCACTCTGCCAATTGCCTGGAGTAGAGGTAATAGATGATGAGGAATGGGTTGAACCTATGAAACCCATTACCCAGGCTAATATAAAGACTTATAAGTCCCACGAAGGATGGAGATCTGGGACTAGGAGCTATGCACCTTCAACTAGTAGGGATATTCCCTCTACCAGTTATGACCCTCCTACCTATAGTTCTCCTACCCTTTATGATTTGATGAATGAAATGACTCTGCAGCAGAAAAGTTTTGAAAAGATTAAAGGAAAATTAGAACATAAAGATCAGAGGATTGGAGGATAGAGCGAAGCATGATTATGATAGCGATTATCTCCAGAGGCATTCTGAATTTGAGATAGCCTACTATGGTGCTAAGAATCATTATAGGAGATGAGAGCTTGATGTTATATTTATTGAGTGCCCTCGTTATACTCACTACCAGCCTACTCCACCTGCTGAACAAGGAGATGAAGATATAGTTTAGGATTTTAATGTTGATGATTAGATTCTATAATTAGATATTTATGTTATTTGATTGTTTGTTTATTTTCTTAAAATTAGTATTGTTGTTTAGTTTATGTACTTTGATTATTATGTTGTGTAATACATTTAAACTTAGTTTTATAAGTTAGATTTGTGTGGTTTTTTAAATTTTAACATTTCAAACTGGATTTTTGAAATGTATGTGGTTGTTGTGTTAAATTGTATTTAGTATTATACTAAGTATAAGTTGTGTTAGTATTTTGTACTTATTTCAAAACTTCTTTACCCAGCAAAACTCTTTGATATTATATATGTGTAGAAAGTTATTAATAGTACAGGTTAATTAAGTGATGAAAAGAACCTGCAGAACTTCAAAAGGAGAAATACCTAAAGCACGAAGGTATACTTTAAATTTACAGTTTGTTTTCTTTTCACCCGATATAAATAGATAGAAAAATTTAAGTTTGGGGGAGGGAAAAACAAAAATTTAATTATTAAATTGTTCTCAATAAATATTTTCAAAAATTTTTATAAAATAATTTTACGTAATGAATTTGATTCGGTAAACTAGAATTAATTTATTTTATTATTATAGAAAGTTAAACGAAATATTTCTAGTGATTAAACTAATTTTTAGATTAAGAGATTTGATATAAGAGGATAAGGAATATAGTTAACTATTTAAAGTAAGAAAAACTATATTTTAAAATATGAAATTCTTAAGTATTTAGCTGAGAAAGAAAAGATTGAAACTCAATGAAGTAAAAACTTTGATATACATGTAAAGTAAGAAAATGTTTCAAGTTTCAAATTTAGGATAAAGAAAATGAAGTTCAAAATTATTAACAAGCTATCCAGATATAGTAATCCTCACTTGAAAAAGAAAAGAAAGAAAAAGAAGAAGAAAAAGGATTGAAAATCAATCCAAAATGAAAAGAAAAAAAAAGTAAGTGAGGAGAAGCTTGAGGAAATGCATTATCAAAAATTGGCTTCATTTAAATCAACCTAAAAGGTAAACCCAGTTACATTTCTGAACTTATATATATATATTAGTATTTTACTAAGTAGTGTTTTCATGAATTTCCTATCATCTGAATATCCTAAGTAATTTAATATTACAAAAGATAGTCATTCTTGAAATAAATAGAAGACTAGAAATCCTAAACTTGATGACTAAATAGTCTTATATCTATAGAGTTACTTTAATTATCTAAAAATCTTTCTAATAAACTTTACAATAATATTTATTTAAACCAAATTCATAGTATTTCTGAATTAAATCCTTATTACAAATAATTATTACTTTTATATAGTATCAAGATTACTTAAGGATATTAAGTTTGGAGGATTTTGACCAGAGAAAAAAATATTGAGAAATTCATACCAATTTTATATGAAATTGCACTTTAAAGAAATGTATTTTCTATGTTTTATTGCAGGAATAAATATTTATAGGTAATGGAGCAAAAAGATGGAAAAAAGAGCAAATCTGGAACAAAAAGGATTAAAAGAGATAAAAATTGAACTAGGCCGCCGACGTCGAGGGATAGGCTGCAGACACCGTGTTTTTCCAGAGATATTTGAAAATATTTTACAGGAGCCCGCCAACGGCGCCAACGAGCCCACCGATGGCGAGAAGGTCTGTTCAAGCCAAATACATTGAATCTGGACGCTTTTTGAAGAGATGCTTAAGCAACCTTTGGATATATTCCTTCTTCTTTAAATTGAGACGAATTTAGGACCGAATGTGTGGAAATTAATAGTGTGTGGTGAGTCTATTGTGTGTTTTTTCTTAGTACAATAGTGTGTTCTAGAGTATATTAGTGAGTATAATTGAGTTTGTTGTACAAAGAGAAAGATAATTTTTCTAAATTGCAATCTTCCATTCAAAAATTAAGTAATAGAAGTTAGTATAAGTGTTCTTTATTTTCGTATACTTGATAAAAATTGCATCTGCTTAAATTAGTTCTTAATCTCTAACTTCCCTGTGGGATCGATATCTAGGACTCCATTAGAGCCCTTTATTACTTGAGCGATATGTATACTTGCGTAGATACAAGGGGGTACATTTTTTATTTTACATATTTAAACATTTATATAATTATAAAGCTCCGCAACATATTTACACTGTGCCCCTCAACTGCTGTGCAGGCGGTCATCATACTGGTGAGCTGAGATAATGTTTGTAGGCTATAGGAGCCAGAGTTGAGAGATGCACTGTTGTGGACCAGATAGGCCATATTTGGTCACACGGGCCCTTTTGGTGAGGCGGGATGATTTGTAAGTCGTAGGGGCTGGAGTTGGTAGATGACAAGATGTGAACCATGTAGCCTGTAGTTGATCACATATGCCATTTGGTGAGTTATGGTATCGTATGTAGGCCATAAGGGATGGAGTCAAGAGTTGCATGAGCTATAAACCACATAAGCCATAATTGATCACATAGAGTATAGTGGTGAAATTATTTTGTCATAGGGGTTGTAGTTGGGAGTTACACGAGCTATGGACTACTGAGACCATATTTGGTCATTTAGGTCATAGTGGTGAGCTATGATGATGTTTGTAAGCTACAGAGGCCATAGTCAAGAGCTAGACGAGCTTTGATTTATGTAGGTTGTAATTGGTTAAGTAGGTCGTAGTGGTGAGTTGTGATAACATTCATATGCAATAAATGTTAAAGTTGAGTGTCACATGTGTTGTGGATCTTATAGGCGATTTTAAGAATGCTTCATTCAAATTCTTCCCTTCATTCTTGTCTTGTCCGTGACTTCAGCGGCCAGGAGTGGGGCGTGGTGGGCGGCGGCCAGGAGTGGGGCGTGGTGGGCGGCGGGGGTGGAGGATTGGGAGCCGAGGGTGTTGGTTCTTTGGCGAGAAGGATTATGAGTATTTATTGTTAAAAAAAATTAATTAGTTAATCAATTAATTAATTTAATTATTTGGTTATACGAAGAAATTTTTTGGGGGTGGGGGGAAGGATTATCGAAACGGGAAAAAAAATTGGGGCCATGAGGGGAGCCCAGGGTTTTGGTTCTTTGGCGAGAAGATTGTGAGAATTTATTGTTAAAAAATTTTAATTAGTTAATCAATTAATTAATTTACTTAATTGGTTATATGAAGAAATTATTATGCTAAGTTTTTTTTTATTCTATTCTTTTTTCTTACAAAAATAAAATTAATTTAATATTATATATTACTTTTTTCAATCCTACTTTAAATTTTTGTGAATTCATTTAATTTGTTTTTTTTAAGTTATTTTATAATTTTTATTAATTATATTTTATATTTATTTTATTTATAAATTCAATGTTATATTTAAATTTTATATAAGTTGATTAAAATTGTTAAAAATTTGTTCATAATCATTTTAGATATTTTATTTTTTTAATTCTTTTATTATCAATTTTAATATTCTTTTTTTAATTATAAACTTGTTAAACAACTTAATCTTGTTTGTGTTTTTGAGAAATTCAAATAAGATGATGTGAATCGATTGATTGTTTTTTATTTTTTTTATTTTTTTATATATTAATTTCGATTTGAATTTAAAATTTCTTGAATTTTGATCCATGTATTTAATTCCAACCCTAATTCGATTCCACTTTTTTTAAATATTATTTTATCATATTTATTATTATATAAATGTGGATATCCTTTCTAAGTAAAATCGACATTCTGGACATGTTCGTGCATTCTATTTCGTCATTCGGAGTAGTCGGACAAATTCACCAAATATCATATCAATTTAACTACACTAAAGTGTCGCAACAAATGAAGTCTTTTTCTCTTATTGGAGTCATTTGACGTGCAAACTGTTAATTGGTCATCGCCTAACCAACACAACCAAAGTCAAGTGGACCACTCGCAGCGGCAAGTCAATTATCGTATGTCTTGTGGTCCCCTTATGACTCTCAAATCCCTATAGGAACATAACTTGAGCTTCAATACGTCATCTTTAAATGACTCAATCAAATGCTGAGGATTGGAAACCGCTGATATGAAACAACAAGGAGCGAAGAAATGACTTAAATTTCTAAATAGTGTAGGTCTCGTTCTAGTTTTCTATGAGAGTCGAGTGAGAACTCCTAAGACTAGATTCTAGGCTCTAAAGAGAGAAAATAAGACCTTATAAAAATTAGGTCAACAGCTTCTTCTAAAAAATTGTGTTGCACTCTTCACTAAATGCAACTGTTTCATGATCTCCAAACTTTCTCACTTGTTAAGAAAATCTTTCATGAACTTTATGAAACTGGGAATTTGCTTCAGAGCCTCAGCAAAAGGACTATTAATAGTTAGCTTCTTAAATACTTCTAAAAATCTTGAAAATCGCTGATCTTTAATTTTTGTTGTTGATGATTTTAAAGAAAAAAAGGTGGTAGTTTTTCCAATGTTAATCTTAGTTATTGAAACTAGTTTTTCTAGGCCTTTAGAATTATCTTACATAGGATTTTCAGCTTCAAGTTCTCTTTTTCCAACTCATGATCTTTCTGAACTATATCCTCTAATTGTCTTTCACTTCTTAATTTAACAGCTATAACGTGTTCACCATTCCTCTCATTAGGGTTAATCTTAGTGTTACTAGGAAGAGTTCTTTGGGGTCAATTGCTAAGTGAGTTAGAAATTTGTCCCAACTAGTTCTCTATATTTCTAATAGCTGCACCTTGACTTTGTAGTTGATTCCTCATTTGCAAAACAACTTCCTCCAAAGATAACTTCTACTGAAATTGTGGTTTAGAGTTAAATCCAGGAGGATAATAAGGTATATAGTTAGTACTACCCTGTTTGTTCCAATTTTCTACATAATTTGCTTGAATATTCTCCCATTATTGGTTTCCTCCATCATAATTTTTATTCCAGTTAAAGTTGGGGCATTTCTTCCAACATGGGTTATAAAAATTGGAATAAGAGTTGTTAGGTCTATTGTTTATTGCATTTACAGTCTTAAAAGATTAAGTGATAGCATCAACTAGTTGTTTGAATGAAATTTTCTCAATTGCTGGAGGTACTTGAGGTTGACTCATCTTAAATTAGTCTAGCTTCCTAGAGATGGCCGTGACCAGAGAAGTTAGCACAGAAATCACATATGTATTATATACTTTAGAAACCTTCCTAAACTTTACTCTTTTAGAAGGCCATTAGAAATTTTTAGTGGTCATCTTTTCAATCAGAGAAAAGCCTCGTCAAATGACTTTGACATAAGTGATCTGCCAACTACAGCATCAATAATAGATCTAAAGGGTCCTATTAAACTATTGTAAAAAGTCTAAATAATTAACCAATCGGGCAGTGCGTGATGTAGATACTTTCTAAGAAGCTCCTTAAATCATCCTCATGCCTCATATATAGATTCACCTTCATTTTGGTATAATGAAGTAATATAATTCCTAAGTTTTGTTGTTTTTGAAGGCTTGAAATACTTAGCTAGGAATTATTGGGCTTAGTCACCCCAAATCCTAATTGATTTAGGTGCTAATGAGTTCAGCCACATTTTGGCTTTACCCCTCGAGGCAAAGGGAAAAAACCTAAGCCTAACAATATCGTTTGACACGCCATTATGACAAAATGTAGTGCAAAGTCTTATAATAATTGATAAGTATAAATTTAGATCCTCAGACGGGGTTCACCCAAATTGGTTGTTCTGCACCATTTGGGTAATAGCAATCTTAAGTTCAAATGTATTAGCTTCTATGACAGGAGTTTGAATTATTTAAGTGAATTTCATCAACGTAGGATTAGCGTAATCCCTTAATGTTTCATCTACTATGCGCATCATAATTTGTTTCATGTGTTTCCACATTATTTTGTGAATTTTTTGTCATTCCACTACAAGTTCGTGAAGTCTCTTCTATTTTCTAATCCTCCTAATAGTTCTTTCTAGTTATGAGTCATAGGGTGCATGTCTTGTAGGTCATGAACTACCCATATACAACTAGAGAATCAACTAGTAGGTTTTTATACAAACACTGCACAAAAAAATATTTATGAAATTTTTGTTTTTCAAATAAACAAACAATTATATACAAAAATAAAATAAAATTTTCCAAATCTAAGTACTAATAATTCAACTAAAATTCTCCTAAGTTAACTACACCGTCGCTCCCTAGCAACGATGCCAAAATATTTGATGTGCGTGCGATATGACGCGACCTTAAATTAAATACAGGTTCACTCACTCTGGGGTCTAATACAAGTGTACGTATTGCTTCTGTAATAAGGGACTTTTGAGTTCAGATTGTCGAACCCACAGGGAATGAGCTGTTTAAGTTTTAGGAAAATTTCTAGCATACTAAATTCGTTCTTAGCTTGGAAGTTAAGTTGGTTTAAAATTGTGCTAACTATTCCTACTGAATTATAAACTATTCTTAAAGGTATACTCATACAGAAATTCTACATAATAAATTTGAATTGGTGGCAATCAAGTTATAAAGCTACCTTCCCTTGCAATGATATAAGTGGAGTGTAGGAACTGAGTACTTCAATTTGTAAATGTGGCTAGAGACAAATAAGAGTAAATCTCTTTTTTGCCCTCTCCCGAGTGCACAAAAAAGTTTGGTTAAAATGGTCTTAATTCCTTAAGTCTCACTTCGAACCCATCAAATATTATTTCCCTAACATTTGTATCTCTTTATTATGTACTTTTGTCTATACTTCAACGTGAATAATCTAATTGTTCTACCATAGCTCTCCTGAGTAATTATGGATCACAACACATTTTAACAACTCACGTGGCTTGAATGAAAAGTAATCGAAAGCTTGAAGATCACTCATCACATTAAATATTAAATATCAATTTTTAAAGTGTTTTAATAGTCATACACAACCTACTTATTCATCACAAGGAAAATGTAAAAAGACTACTCAGAAAGCATTGAGAAAAAACCACAAAAAAACTTTGAAAACAAGTAAATCTACTATACAATTGTATTTACAAAAATACAATAACAAAATCATGCAATACATAGCTTTTCTCTCCTTTACAAAGGGTTGAGAATGATCCCCTAAGGATCTTCTAGGCTCTTGCTGCTCTCCTTAAGCATCTCCTTACAATATCACTCAAAATCCTCACCAAAATATCAATGAAACCTCTCCTATTCCAAAGGAAGGGAAGGACTTCACCACCATACCTCGAATAATGTCAAAAGCTTTCCTTTTCATCACCAAAGAACCTCTTTATGGAGTTGAACAAATCCCCACTTCGTGTAGAGGAACTGCTAGAAACTGCCCACACAAATTTTTATGCCTAGGCCCTAGTCTCTTTGTTTGTCAATTGGGTAGGGGTGTCCAGAAAAGTGGCGCCTAGGCATCCACTGGCTGGCACTTAGGCGCCGAACTCTTGGGTACCTACGGTGAGACTAGATCCTAGGCACTCTATAAATCTAGCATCTAGGCGCCAGTCACCTAGGTCCTTCTTAGCTCCAAGTCATCTCCACTTTACTCCATTTCTTCTCCACTTTACTCCACTTATAACTATTGTACAGGCAAGAAAAACACAAAAATGCATTTCTTTTAAATGCAATTTTATCCATAAAAATGTGTCAAATATAAAGAAAATTAAGCATACTTTTTTACACATCATCAGCAATATCACTCGGGGCGGGAGAGAAATGTTCAACAAGAAACATTCATTATGTGGTGTGATTGAAAGGATATTTGGAGATTGGAAGAAGAAATGGATCATACTTAGTGATATGCCTACATATTTGTTTCCCAAACAAGCGCAATGTGCTCGTCATGATGGCTCTCCACAATTATATTCGATGACATTCTTCTCGCAACGATGTAGACCTAAATAGAGCTAATGGAAACTATTCACTTGTCCTTGTTGAGGCATATCAATATCGTCTTGGAAAATCTTTGTCACAGGCCAAAATTCGTGTGCCTGAGACTTGCACTAGAGATAAGGAAGGTTCAAGCGAGATGGTAAAGTTGGGGGAACGAACTACGAATTCTATAGTTGGTGGTAGAAATTAGGGAACATCTATTTCTTATTGTACTTTATTTGTAATGTGTGTTGAAAATATTTACTGTTTATTCTATCAGTATTTTATATGAGTCATGTATATTTTTTCTCCTTATGCATGTATTCGTTCCCACTTAGATGGCAAATGAGGCAACCACAGGTAATAAATTTAATCTAAATATTGCATATCTTTTCATGTGGGTTTTGGACGCCTACAATGAGACATTCGGTTTTAAGAGTTCTTCTGGATGACTTATATGTCACTAGTGATTATTCTTACATATGAAATCCCAATGAAGGAAATCACGTTCTTCTATTTATTTTAGTACTATAGTTTTTGAAGTTCTTCTTGACGACCTTTTTTGGTGATATGCATATGTGACACACATAAGCTTGGTATTACATGGGTTAAAGGCAAGCAATGACCTTTTTTTATATGGTCTGTTGTTTTATTGTAGTGATAAATTTGTTGGTTTATATATTATGTTCTCTGATATCTCACTACTATATAAAACTTTAATTGAGTGCTTCTATTATTGCCAATGTTACATGTAAGGGTAAGTGCATTGTGTATTTGAGCAGCCAGGAAGGATGAGCTCAAGGATTTCTGATACCTCCAAAGCGTTGTACTACTACTGCGGACTACAATGTTCCATGCTTACTTTGTAATATCCACATAGCTATGGGAGACAGATTTACATATGTCCAAAGGGAAGAACAGAAAATTGTGGCTTCTTTAGGTGGGCAGATGAGTTAGAGGATTTCACCGTCGATCATGATCTGGCATGGAGAGTTTCTCTGGAGAACTGCTTATCTCGTGACATACACTAGTTGTATTTTAAAAATAATATTATCATATTTTTAATTATTATTTTAGTAGTTTTTATTATTTTTTAATTTGGATAGTCATGCAACTCACTGTTTAGTAAGCTGGTTATTTTTATTTTGTAATGTTTGAACTGGATATTTACTTTTAAGTAGGTAATATGTTAGTATAAAAAGTTATGTTGAAACTATTTTATAATACAAGGGCAGAATGATTGTTTGTCCAGAAACAACTGTAGAACTTTTTTAAAATTGCAAAAAATAAATAGAAACTCAAGTTATCCACGACAGCTTATGCATAGCAGCTTCTTGGATTAGCTGTTGCGCAACAGTTTTTAAATAAGCTGCAGTTGCCCTAAAATTACCCTAAGTCATAAATTTGAGTTTTATACAAGTAGCTTATTGGAAAAAATAAATGAGTTATATTAAATAATGATTATTTAGCCTATAACAAATATTTAAACAATAATGTTCAGGAATGAGTAATCAAGCCATAATTAAGTTATTCACGAGCTTTGAATAATATTTTAATGAACACAAGTGAACCAATGAACAAGTTGTTTAAACTTTTTGAATTTAGTAGCCAAGTTCTTTCATAAGTGTATAAACTTGTTTGCTTTTTTAATCAAATGATAATGAACAAATTTTAACAGTGCACAGCCACAAATAAATCGTAAAGCGCTCAGCTCATTTGTATCCCTATGGAGAATTATTTTTTCGCTGTTCAAGGATTTAGGGTGCTTTTGGGGCAGTTTATTGGGCGTTTTGCATTTTGAAAATGCGGAGTGAATGTTTGTTTCGCGCGTTAGATCGGCTGCCCGAAAAAGCGAGTGGAAATTTCTTAAGGAATCATGGCCCCGGGGTCGACCCCGCGGTCCGTGTTCCTTGGGAGTGTATTACCGGTAAGCCTCGCGATACCGTCCCCGAGCTCGCCTCCTTGCTCCGTGAAACTCGCCTCCTTGCTCTACGATCCCGTCCCCGAATTCGTCTCTTTTCCCTGTTCAGACTGCACCATACCGCTCGTCCCCCTACCGCAAAGTCCTCTCCCGAGTTCTGCACAAATTAGCCACTTTTCTATCACCATTGCTTTGCGGTAGGGGGACGAGCATTTCTTTCCTTCTCCTGTCTTTTATCCTCAACTTTTTCAGATCACGATTGGCCTTCCAGTTCATACCTCATTCATTCCAACTGCAACTCCATGCCCTAGTGCTCGCCCTTCCCACTTTTTCTAAGCCCTAGTGCTCGTTGTTCCTCCAGATTCCAAAGAATCTCCGATAGATCAGGAGATTTTTGTCTTGAGTGAAATCGGAAAAATAAAGTATGTAGATTTTTTTTTTAAAAAAAATTCGTTTATTATGTGTTCCAAAGCATTAGGTACATTTATTCGTTTGATCTGAATTTAATATAGTAGTGGCTTTTTGTCCATTTGACTGAATGGTTTTGAAGATTTTATTCAGACTTGATTATAGTTTGATAAACTTATATTGACTCATGACTATTGTACTTCAGTACAGGATAGTCTTACTATTTGGACAATGAAGGGATAAGAAAATTCATTTTGATTGGTTAAAAGCCTAACCCAAGTTTATAATTCGTAATCATGTTCATGGTTTTAATTACAATACGGTCTTTTAAATGTATTTTGAACTTTGTAAAGTAAATTGATACTCACGAGAGAGTGAGTAGTGTATTTTATTTTTTTGAACTGATCTGTAATAGTTTGCGGCTTTTATTTTATCTATTATTTTCCCCAAATAATTCTGTTGCAAACAGCTTCACCAAACAGAGGCAGAATGGTCATTTATCCAACAACAGCTGCAAATAAGCTGTTCTGAGTAAGCTCCCCCAAACAACAAGCCAGCTTATCTTGATAATCTGCAGATTATCAGATTATTAGAATAATCTGATTATCAGCATATTATAAATAATCTACAGCTGCCCCAAACATACACTTAGTTTGTCTACATCCACGTTATTTATTGGTGTCTCACCATGGCTTTCAAGATTTATGTGAGAACATACCATGCTAATAAGATCTTCTAAGGCTTGTTTTGTCAATTAAGTCGAACTAATCTCCATATATATATATATATATATATATATATATATATATATATATATATATATATATATATATATATATATATATATATATATATATATATATAATAAAATATTCTTCTAGATCAACACTAGCTAATCAGAACTAATAAACTAAGGCTGCGTTTGGGACAGCTTATTAGCTGCGGTGGCGGTATGAAAAAGTCACCTTCGTGTTTGAAAAACACTTTCGGAGCCGGATTAAGTCAACCGCAGCCACCGCGCTTAAAGTTTTTCTTCTATGAGCGCGAAGCAATACCGGGGCCACGTTTCGCGCGTTGGGGTGAAGTTTTCCTCCGGTGCCCTCCGCTCTCCCTCACCCTCGCTATCTCCTTCATCGCTTACATTCACCGCATTGCAAGCCGGGAAGTCATCGTCCTCGACACCTTCATCATTTAGGTAAACATTTTGTACTTCCCCGAGGAACTCCATCGCCCTCGCTATTGGATTCGCAAGTTCTCCCTCAGCTCCAGACTCCCTCGGGCTTGCCATCTTCATCGATCTCTCTCAGCTTCCCTTGGCTCGCCGTCTTCCTTAATCGCTCCCTCAACCCCTCCTACTGGTATTTCTCTCCTTCCCTTTCCCTGGGTAGTTCTCTCCTTTCTCTGTATAAATAGTTCTTGCTACTCTGTTTCCCTACTTTCATCTTAATCAAAGGGTCGAAGGAGAAACTCTTTTCTGTACAAAGACTTGGAGTAGTAAAAATAATATTGGATAGAGATGGGCGGATCTCGGATCTCGCTGGCAGCGCTAACTGACACTCCTAAAATATATCACTTTTTGTTATATCATTTTACTCATTTGTGATGATATTACATATTAAAGGAATGTACTTTGTATATTTTTTGGTTTTAGGTACAAGAAATAGTGATTGGAGCAAAAGGAAGCAAAAACGGTGCAATTTGGAGCAAAAACGAGCAAGAAATGAAATTCTGCCTTGACACCTTTCGATAAGTCTTTTGATGTTTAATCTCTTTTATAGTTCTTGCATATTTCTGAATGAGATTATAATTTAAAGAAAGTTTGTTTTTATGTTTATTTTGTAGGGCTATCAGTTACGAACGTAACGCAATTGAAACGGGGCGAATCGGAGCTAAAACGGAGCCAAACGATGGAGCTACGCAGGAATCTCGTCGACGGCGGCCTCGAGCCCACCGACGGCGGGATTTTCTCGAGAAGGCCAAAATATGACCAAAAGGCTCGCCGACAGCGAACTCGAGCCCGCCGACGGCGAGCCTTAGCAGTTAGCCCATGTTCTAGAAGCCCGCCGACGGCGAGAACGAGCCCGCCGACGGCGGAGAAGGTCGGTTCAAGCACAAATTCATCGAATCTGGATGCTTTTTGAAGAGGTGCTTAAGCAACCTTTGGGAATTTTTCTACCTCTTTAAAAAAAGACAAATTTAAGTAGAGAAAAAAGTAGAAAAAATGGAGAAAACATTGAGGAAAGTTTAGGATTCTTAAATTAATATTAGAAATGTAGATTTCTACCCTTTTAGAGAGATTGGAGAGGAGATTTTGAGAGAATTTGTAAGAGATTTCGCTAGCATTGCATGGATCACTGGGAGACTTTATGGGAGAGATCTTCGTCTTTCTTTCAAAGGGAAAAACTAAGTATTGTTCTTCATTATCTTATAATTTTGTAAAATTTTATTTAGTGGATTTGCTTTGGTTACATGAAGTTTCCGTTGTGTTTTCTTCGCGCTTTGTGACGTATCTCTCTTACTTTTCTTCTTCTTTGGAAATAGTGGCATGAGAAGATTATGCTATTATTTTTCTTTACTTTTCTTTTATATTGAGTAGAAATCATGTTTAGGATTTTGTGATGCATGGTAGAAGTAAATTTAATTATAAATGTGATGGTTTTTACTTGCACTTAATTTACATTGCAATAAGGGCTCATTGTAGTGTTAAAATTAGTTGTAATTGCATCGACCTAAAAGGGCATATGTAATTCTCAACAAAGTGGAACCACATTCAAATTCCATGGATGATGAAGTTCATGAGAATTGAATGCAAATAAATAGGGAAATAATATTAATCGGGCGTAGCATTAGAGATTTTAGAGTGACAGGCTAAAATCCTCAATTCGGTCCTATTGTTTGGGTGTTGAAGTGTAGATGTTAGCCCTCAGGTGAGGGGAACGTGGGAGCTCCGAAGTGGCAGCCGGTATCCTCCCAGCCTAGCCGCAGATTCATTAACCAAGCATAGGATTAATCAATGTTCTTATGCCTGGACCAAAGGGTAAAGAATAGGATTGCTCCTATTTGGCACATACTATATTAAATGCGTCTCATTCCTATACATTTTCTATTTCATTACATAAGAATAGTAGTTTTAAATATCTCAAAATTCTTCAAACCAACTCATCCAAAAAGAGTTATATTTAGAATTGTTATTTGCATTTAGATATAGTTACTATCTTTACATTTAACACTTACATTTAGGAGTAGTTGCTAGATAAAATACAATTTTTATCGACATTCCAACCTAAGGAGTAACTGTAGTAGACTAGAATTTGACTAAAGACCTCTTACTTCACTTCCTCGTGGGATCGATACTGGGGTTTTTAAAGAAAACTCTATATTACTTGAAACGATACGTATACTTGCGTAGTACCTCTAGTGTGTAAAATATTTTCTAATTTTTATATCATTTAAGATTTTGCACACTAGCCGCCATTTATAAATTGGGTCAAGTTTTTTGCTATCTTTTGGAAGTTAATTTACTGCGTAATTGCGGGTCGGGTCATGTTTTTGGCGCCGTTGTCGGGGAAGCTTCGGTGAGAACTTTAGAAGAATTTTAGTTGAAGTAATTAGGCTTAAACTTGGAAAACTGTAGTGTCGTAAAAACTATTTTTGTGTGAAAGTATTTTTGTATGAAAAAGTTTTTAAAAAAATTATGTGAAAAATATGGTGTTCGTGAAAATGTTTGGTAGTGTTGATTATATTTCATTTATTATTTGTTTAATTGTTAATGTATTGTTTGTTATGTTGCGTATGTGAAATAAAGGATTTACAGGACTTGTGCCTTATGATCCAGAGTTTGAAAAAAATAAAAAAATAAAAATACAGAAATGACTCAAAAAACTAAAAATGGAAATGGAAAACTTTCAAGATAATAAGTTAGAAAATCATCATACTTTATTGAGGGATTACGTAAATCCTACGACAGATGAAATTCACTCAAGTATACAAAATTCTGTCGTAGAAAGTCGACTCATTTGAAATAAATCCCGAGATTATCCAGCTCAGTGCGAAACAATCAGTTTGGGGGAACTCCTTCAGAGGATCCCTATTTACACTTATCAAATTTTCTAGAACTTTGTGCTACATTTCGTTATAACGGTATGTAAGACAATGTTGTTAGACTAAGGCATTTTCCTTTTTCACTAAAGGATAAGGCTAAAATGTGGTTATACTCTTTAGCACCTGGTTCTATTAAAAATTGGAAAGAGTTAACTCAGAAATTCTTAGCTAAGTATTTTCCACCTTCAAGGACTACTAAACTTAGAAACGATATTATCTCATTTTGTCAGTATGAAGGGGAATCAATATACGAAGCCTGGAAAAGATTTAAGGAACTCATAAGAAAGTGTCCACACCATGCTCTGCCCGATTGGGTAATCATTCAAATTTTTTATAATGGGTTAGTAGAATCCCTTAGGTCTATAATTGATGCTGCCGCTAGTGGATCATTAATGTCAAAACCATTTGATGAAGCATATGCATTAATAGAAGAAATGGCTACAAATGAATTTCAATGGCCCTCTACAAGGGTAAATCATAAAAATGTAGCTAGTGTTCATGATACAGATACGATTACAATTCTTTCATCTCAGATTGCTGCAATATCAAGGAAGTTGGACCAATTTGGAATGAACCAACCTCAATTTACTCCTGTAAGTGAGGAAAATTCATTAGAACCTATCATTGATTCTAAATTAACATATGATGCTTTAAATATCATAAACAACCTGTACTCTAACTTTTACAACCCAGATTGGGAGAACCATCCTAAATTTAACTGGAATCATACTACTAATGGTGGAAACCTAAAATGGAAAAATAATCATGCAAATCCTAATGGAAGTTGGAATAATCAGGGGAACACAAACTATAGACTTTCATATCTACCAGACTCTAACAATGATCAACAATTTGAGGATAAGAAAATGTCTATGGAAGAAGTGGTTTTGCAAATGGGAAACCAGTTGCAAAGTCAAAATGCTGCGATTAGAAACATAGAGAATCAACTGAGACAAATTGCTAATTCACTTAGCAATAGACACCAAGGAATACTTCCTAGCAACAATGAGATCAACCCTAAAGAGAACACTAATGAACAAATAGAAGTTGTCCAATTAAAAAGTGGAAGAGATATAGAGGATGTGGTTAGAAAAGAGCAAGACGTTTTGAGAGAAACAAAGGAAACTAAAAGACCTGAAGAATATGTTTCTAAGGATCTGGAAAAATTAATATCTCCAACTAAAATCAGTTTGGAAAAACCACCACCTCCATTTTCTCAAAGACTTAGACAGCATGAGTTGGATAAAAATTTTTAAAGTTTATTAAAGTACTTGAGAAGTTAACGATAAATATTCCTTTCACTGAAGCTTTGGAACAGATGCCAAGTTATGCAAAGTTTATAAAGGATATATTTAACAAGAAAAGGAAATTTGGGGATTATGAGACAGTTGCACTAAGTGAGGAGTGTAGTGTCATACTTCAGAAAAATTTTCCTCGAAAACTTAAAGATCCTTGTAGCTTTACAATTCCTTGTGCAATTGGAAAAAAAATTATGTGGAAAAGCTTTATGTGATTTAGGAGTGAGCATTAATGTGATGTCTCTATCTATATTTAGAAGGTTAGGTTTAGTATATATTTCTACCACTACTGTAACCCTTCTGTTAGTTGATCGATCTATCATTTATCCAAAAGGAGTTATAGAAGATGTGCTTGTTAATTGTGGATAATTTTATCTTTCCTTTGGACTTTATTGTATTAGATATGGAGGAAGATAAAGAAATTCCAATTATTTTAGGGAGACCTTTTCTTATTACTGGACGAGCTATGATAGATGTGCAAAAAGGAGAGTTGGCTATAAGTATTAATGACCATGAAGTCACTTTTGATGTCTTAAAGACTATGAAATATCCAGCTGAAAGAAAAGATGATGATTCTTTTTGGATTGATGAAATTGATTATTTAAGTAAATACCATTTCCAAGAAAGTTTTGAGAGTAAGTTAACAAATGAGATTAAATAGATTTTTATGATGATTCGAAAACATTACTTAAAGAAGACTATATGTATGTTCAAAAGAGGTGTGAAATGATGGACGCTAACAAAAGTAGTAAACTTTTATTTCCATTTGTTGAAAAATCTCATGAACTTAATATGGATGTACCCCATACAATTTTAAAGCCTATCTATTTAGGGAATTTATCTACACCACCAGTCTTTATATCTTCAGATTTGAATCAATCACAAGAAGAACCTGAATTAAATGATGAATAAGATAAAATTATTGAACTAAGACTTGGAAGAGAATTTGAGGATATATTTCAAAAGAACTTGGAGTTGAGAAAAGAGGATAAGGATATTGGAAGACCATTGGAAGAAACTCCTAAGGAATTAGAAAAACCTATTTCCTCAACTAAGATATATCCTCCATCATTTAATAATTATAAAGGGGAAGAATTGGAAGATAATTTGAAACAGAAGAGTAACATAGAAGAATTTGATCCAGAATCTGAATTTTTTAGAGAGAACCTAATCCAAAATTTGGGAGATATTAAAATATCTTATAAAAATCCATTTCTTATAAATTTCAAGGAAGATATTAATATGCAAATTCAGAAAATCAATAGAAGAATATTGGATCTAGAAACAAACTTGTGGAATTATGATATAAGTCCAACTGAAAATGAAGAGCTAAATGAAAAATTAAAATTTGAGGATTTTATAGGAATCCCTGGATCTGAAAATGATTGGGCGATTGATCGAGGATTACTTAATTGGAATTTTGATCTAGGTGTAATCATTTATTGGGCCCGCGATGTTAAAACCAAGCGCTTTATGGGAGGCAACCCATAGTTATCAGTGTGATTTGATTTAAGTGTGCTTGAGAGTCATGATTGTTAGTGTTGTATGGTGTTTGCATTAGAGTGGATTGAATTGATGTTTATGTGTCATTATGGATTGATCAGTTTGATTGATGATTGGTAGATGTTTGGATTATTAATATTTGATTAGATATTTGTGTGTCTTGAGGGAGGTGATTCCTTAACTTCTTATTATGACTAGACTTGATCTCTTGTAGTAGTTGGATTAAAGAGTCCTCTATGACTTGGGTCTCACCCGGACTTGAGTTTTACAAGAGATACCTTAAATTTAAATTGTAACATATCTAGCTCAATTTTGTTACTTCTTTTCTGCAACTTTATTTTCATTAGGTAGGAGTCATGAACCTATTTAATGAATACTATGTGGATGATCTTACACTATCTTTATAATTGTTAGTGGTGCTTAATTATAAGGATTAGATGATGTCTGAGATTGGTGTCGGGAAACCAATTTATCAGGGGTAATCTTATCTTTGGGATTATAATCTATAAAATCATTTTAAAGTACCTAATTTACTAGTGTAGTGATTCCGTTAAAAATTGAAGGTAACATAGTGAGATTGGATGAGTTAAATGATGAATTAACCTCATTTATCATATGTGTGTTTATGTTTGTGTTACAACATTATTTAGGTCTTGAAGAACATTTTTATATTCCCTTGCTGATACATGCTACGCTAGTTAGACTTTGGTTTAGTTAATTTCATTATGACATGATTAGTTTAGATTTACTTTTTGCTGCATATTGTTCTATTCTAATGAATACTTGCAAATGATTTTGATAGACATTAGTGGTAGATAGAATTTCTAAATTATTTTTCTTCCTGCTTATATTTTTTGTACTGAATGCTATATATGTTAAATATTAAGTTTGGAGGTAGGAAAAAAAATAAAATTTTAATGTGAAAATACTTCCTTTTAGTGTAATTTTATTACAAGCATGTTTTAGGTTAGATTTACTTTCTCCAACAGTCATTCTATCCTGATTATGCATGTATATGAATTTGATAGGATGTTGTAGTAGTAAGTAGATTTAACCTTTACTTTTTCTTCCTGCTACATTTTATGGAATTAATTGCAAAATATTTTTGAAATTTAAGTTTGGGGGGAAGAAAAATATTAACTCTTATTTGTTCTCAATTATTATATTTTTAAAAATTATTAGCATAACTTCTGGCAATTAACCTCGCTTGAGATAACTAAAACTTTTTATTTCAGTTGAATATTATAAAATGATTGGATGAAAGTTTTTAGTAATAAAGGTTAATTTTATAAGGGTAAGATATTTGGTATGAAAGAATTTGATTATAGTTAACTATTTAAAGTAAAGAAAACTATATTTTTGAAATGTTAAAAGACTTAAAGTATTGTGTGTTAAGAAGAGATTGTGACTTTATGATGAATAATAAGGCTCATACATAATTATAAAGTAAGGATGTGTTGCAAGTTTGAACTTTAGAAAGAGGAGAGTGAAGTTCAAAATCATTACAGGCTCTCCAGATACAGTAATCCTCATTAAAAAAAAGAGAAAACAAGAGAGAAAAAGAAAAGAGAGTGAAAAAAGGGGATTAAAAATAATCCCGAAAGAAAAGAAAAAAAAAAGAAAGAAAAATATTTATGAGAAGAAGCTTGAGGAGATGCTTAATCAAAAATTGGCTTCAATTGAGTCACCCTAAAGGGAGAACTTGATTTCATTTCCGAATTTATATATAAAGTATTGGCATACATTCTGATGAAGTTTGCATGAACTCCTTTTTCACATAATCTTTCAAGGCATTCTTAATGTAACAAATTATAGTTTATCTTAAAATAAATAGAAAACTAGAACCCTTAGACTTGATTGCTGAAAATTCTTATACTTGTAGTGTTAACTAGAGTTACTGAATTTCTTTCTAAAAGTCTAACCAATATATTCTTTTAAATGAAAATTTTTAGTGTCTTACAGGTGAAAAGTACATTGCCCTGAGTTATATTTTTATGTAGTAAAAGTGTTACTTGAGGAGAAGTAACAGTTAAGTTTGAGGGATTTTGACACGCCTAAAATATATATGGTTTTTGCTATATCATTTTACTCATTTTTTATGATATTATACTTTAAAGAAAGATATTTTGTATGTTTTTTGGTTTTAGGTACAAGAAATGGTGATTGGAGCAAAAGGAAGCAAAACGGTGCAATTTGGAGCAAAAACGAGCAAGAAATGAAATTCTGCCTTGGCACCTTTTGATAAGTCTTTTGATGCTTAATCTCTTTTATACTTCTTGCATATTTTTGAATGAGATTACACTTTAAAGAAAGGTTGTTTTTATGTTTATTTTGTAGGGCTATCAGTTACGAACGCAACGCAACTGAAACGGGGCGAATCGGAGCTAAAACGGAGCCAAATGGAGCGAAACGGTGGAGCTGCGCAAGAATCTCGCCGACAGCAGCCTCGAGCTCGCCGACGGAGGGATTTTCCCGAGAAGGCCAAAATATGACCGAAAGGCTCGCCGACAGCGACCTCGAGCCCGCTAACGGCGAGCCTTAGCAGTTAGCCCATGTTTTAGAAGCCCGCCGACGGCGGAGAAGGTCGGTTCAAGCACAAATTCATCGAATCTGGATGTTTTTTGAAGAGGTGCTTAAGCAACCTTTGAGAATTTTTCTACCTCTTTAAAAAGAGACGAATTTAAGTAGAGAAAAATGTAGAAAAAGTGGAGAAAACTTTGAGGAATGTTTAGGATTCTTAAATTAAGATTAGAAATGTAGATTTCTACCCTTTTGGAGAGATTGGAGAGGAGATTTTGAGAGAATTTGTAAGGAATTTCGCTAGCATTGCATGGATCACCGGGAGACTTTATGGGAGAGATCTTCGTCTTTCTTTCAAAGGGACAAAGCTAAGTATTGTTCTTCATTATCTTATAATTTTGTAAACTTTTATTTAGTGGATTTGCTTTGGTTACATGAAGTTTCCATTGAGTTTTCTTTGCGCTCTGTGAGGTATCTCTCTTAATTTTTCTTCTTCTTTGAAAATAGTGGTATGAGAAGATTATGTCATTATTTTCTTTTTACTTTTCTTTTGTAATGAGTAGAAATCATGTTTAGGATTTTGTGATGCATGGTAGAAGTAAATTTAATTATAAATGTGATGGTTTTTACTTGTACTTAATTTACATTGCAATAAGGGTCCATTGTAGTGTTAAAATTAGTTGTAATTGCATCGACTCGAAAGGGCATATGTAATTCTCAATAAAGTGGAACCACATTCAAATTCCATGGATGGTGAAGTTCATGGGAATTGAATACAAATAAATAGAGAAATAATATTAATCGGGCGTAGAATTTGAGATTTTAAAATGACAGACTAAAATCCTCAATTCAGTCCTATCGTTTGAGTGCTGAAGTGTAGATGTTAGCCCTCAGGCGAGGGGAACGTAGGAGCTTCGAAGTGGCAGCCGGTATCCTCCCAGCCTAGCTGCAGATTCAGTAACCAAGCATATGATTAGTCAATGTTCTTTATGCCTGGACCAAAGGGTAAAGAATATGATTGCTCCTATTTGGCACATACAATATTAAATGCATCTCATTCCTATACATTACTATTTCATTACATAAGAATAGTAGTTTTAAATATCTCAAAATTCTTCAAACCAACTCATCCAAAAAGGGTTATATTTAGAATTGTTATTTGCATTTAGTTATAGTTACTATCTTTACATTTAACACTTGCATTTATGAGTAGTTGCTAGATAAAACACAATTTTAATCGACATTCCAACCTAAGTAGTATTGTAGTAGACTAGAATTTGACTAAAGACCTCTTACTTCACTTCCTCGTGGGATCGATACTTAAAGAAAACTCTATATTACTTGAAACGATACGTATACTTGCATAGTACCCTTAGTGTGTAAAATATTTTCTAATTTTTATATCATTTAAGATTTTGCACACTAGCCACCATTTATAAATCGGGTCAAGTTTTTAGCTATCTTTTGGAAGTTAATTTACTGCGTAATTGCGGGTCGGGTCACTAACCTTGGCTTTCTTCGCTGTTGCTTCTGTCGCCGATGATGACATTGTTGTTCTAATGGAGGCCAACTTCGAGACGGAGGTAGGCAAGGATCGCGACGCCCTCGTTGAGTTCTACGCTCCATGGTTAGTTATTTTTTATCTGCTCCTTCGCATCGAGTACATTATTTGTGCGTCTGTGTTTATGGGCTGACGGAACTTAAATTTGATCTGATAGATCCTAGGATGTTTGCCAGCAGTTTAATTTAATTCTTTACCGATGATGCTAGATTTATCACTGGAAAGGGAGAGTATTTAGAGGAACCTCAATAATTTTTTTTGGTGGAGTTTGAGAAAATTTAACCATTTCAAGTTCCGTATGCGTTAATCTTAAATTGAACTTGGCCAAGTAATTAATGAATAATTATGGCAGCTTGATGAAAGCTTTCTGACTAATTTTTAATTATTTCTTGTATACTTATGTGGTAACTTGTTTCCTTTTCCACTGTGGTCATTGTAGTTTGGATTTATGTTGTGAACAATCCGATTTTATTTTTAGTTGACCCGATCTCTGCTTATGATCTGCTTGTTGCTTCGTGGCCCTTTCTTGACCTGATTTATGCATAGTTAAAGGGTGGCTTGATCTAATCTCAATTTGAGCAAGAACAGTCTTTTTCTAATCTTATTTATTTTTGGAAAAGCAGACTTATTTTTTATCATAGCCAAAATTAGTTCCATTTTTGTGTGATTCTTTTTCTTAAAAGTTAAATTCGTGGCCCTTGATTAGATTACATTTGATTTGTGAAGGATTTGAAATGAGGGTACTAACATTTGTTATAATTTGTCAGAAAAGATGCTAGAAGAAAATTTTGTTCTTGTAAGATATTTAATCTTATTCATAGTTAACTGCTCCATTAGTGATAATAAGATGACTTGCCAGAAAGAAATTTTTCTAACTTTAAATAAATTATAAAAAATACATCGCCTTGAATTCACAGGATTCCATTTTGGCTGAGTTGGTTATCTGTTATAAGTGGATTAAAAAGTTACAGTTTGATTTGCAAAATAATTTTGGTCATGTTTTCTGCCCTTCATTGATCTCACCTCATCAGTACTTCCATGTATAATTAGCCTCTTTTGCAATTGGCTTATTAGATGTAAATACATAAGAAATGATTTTATTTAAATATAAATAAATGAATTCCTTATAAATTTGTAAATAATATTTTATATTTTAAATTAAGATTTTATATTTTAAAATAAGATTTTATATTTTAAAATAATTTTAGCAATAAAGAGGAGCGAAAACGGTTATTTTTTTACAAACTGCTGCAAATCAACTGTTTTCAAACGACAAAAACCAAACAGCTTAATAACTTATTCATTTCAATGACATAATAGTCATTTATCTACAAACAGCTGCAAATCAGCTGTTTTTCAAATGCTCAAATCAAACAGACACACAACTTATTCGAATTAGCTGCTTATCAGCAGATTATCAGAATAAGCAGCTTATCTGAATAAGCTGTAGCTGCCCCAAACAGACCCTTAAATTTGAAAATAACTTTCACATATTTCTAATGATTTCTACAACAATAATACTAAAAACCTAAAGCGAGCACAAAAAAAATAGAGCCACAGTATAAAGTGGAGGCTTTAAGATTGAACAAAAGTTTCGCTTACAATATTTGATTTGCCTCTCCTCTCAAAATCGTCAAATTTCAATCTTTTACCCCCATCAAAATATACAATAATCCTCTCCCAAAAATGAATATCTCTCAGTCCAAATACAAAATACCTAATAAAACTTGGGCTGCCTCATCGGAAAACGCCCAGTGCGGTGGCGAAAGTGGTGAGAACAGCCATAGAGAGTGTTCGGCTCCGACTGACGCCGCAGTTTATGTCAGCGCTCATTGGGCCGAATCCAGTCGATGACCCGCTAAAACTCCCATTGCTAGCATATGAGCTGAAACGCAAATAACAAGCGGCTGCTTAAATTTTAGGTAGTTTATTATTATTTTTATTATTATTAATGTAATTAAGATAATAAAGATAAAAAAAATATGAAAATTTATGTTTTAGACATATAAATGCATAAGACATGATACGTATGTAAATCTCTTAAAATAAAATGAGTATTTATTATGGGAGTTGGTTGAGTGAATTATGATGTACTATAATTCTTTTGTAAGGATTTGAAAAAATTATGTGTTTGATATAAGAAATGACAAATACAATATAAAATATGAATGTATTTAAAGTTTATAATTTTGGCAGACTATAAAATTCGGTCATTTTGATCCAATCTAAAAACACAAATATGACAATCATAGATGAATTTTCATCAATTAGAAAATAAATGGCATAACATTGAATTAACAGCTCTCACAAGCAACTCCAAATAGGGCTATAAACAATTCGATTTCAAGTTGAGTTAGGTAGGATCAAAATTAGTTCAAAAAATTGATTGAAAATTCTAGCTCATAGCTTGGCTCATTTATTTTAAACTGATCTCAATCTGAGCCAAAATTCAAATCAATCTTCGAACAATTAACAATCTTTGAGCTAAAATTATTAAATTCACAGTTTTAATATCACTAGAGTTCTTAACGATCTGATTTCAAGCCGAGTCGCAATTGACTTTAAATTAGCTCGAAAAAAATTCGAAATTTTAGCTTGTCAAAACATAACCACAAAGCTTCATTTCAGAAAATTAATTAACATAAAAGAAAAGTTTGCTGACCTGGCAGGAAATTTGCAGTCTCCATGACCTGGCACCACAATAAATTCAAAAAAAAAAAAACGAAAAAGCAAATTATAATAATAAAATTACAAAATTACCAAACTACCCCAACAAAATATTGGAAAAATTCAAAAAGAACAAAAAAAATGAAAATCACTCACTAGGGTTCAGTCCGGTGATAGCAGCGACGCCGGAGAAATCGCAAGCAGACGGCAAAGATCCATGCCGGAGAAAATAATCATTAAAGGCATATGAAGCGTGGGACTGCAAATCGTCCGGTTCGAAGCAGATTCCACCGTCCTGAATAGGCCGGCAATCCGACGAACCCGGCCCACAGGCCCAATCGAGCGCCGATTGCAGGGCGGCGTCCTCTGCGTTGTTCTTCGCGACGCACCACAGATCTCCAACGGCAGCCACGCCGTCGTGATTCGAGATCCGGTGATCGACGGCCGTTGCGAAGGCCAGAGGGAGGAAAAGGAGGAGGAGGAGGATGGGTTGTTGCCGGAAATGGAGACGAAACTTGGTCATGGCTGGGGATTTGGTGTTTGGGAAGGAAAGGTTCTGGGGATTAAAGGGAGAGAGGCGTTTTCTTCAGTTTTTTAGTAAGAAGCCCTTTAACAGTGAGATAGAGAATGGTTTATTTATTTATTTATTTATTTTGACGGCTTTTTAAATTCCAATTTAAACTTGATTCATAAAATGTTTTAGTTCTATACTATGATTTAGGTTCAAGCTGATAAGTTGTCGGTTTTTTTCTTTCAATATTTAACTTATGGTACTCTAAAAGTAGCCGTTGTGAAGTTCATAGGGCTTTTAAGCCACTTTTTTCTTTGCTACATTATATATATATATATATATATATATATATATATATATATATATATATATATATATATATATATATATGAACGATTTACATACAAACTGTTACATTAGAGGTGTAAAAAGTGAGTCGAGTTTGAGCACTCCTCAACTTGAGATCGATCTCGATTAATTTTATCTAGTTCGAGCTCAAATTTATGTCTAAGAGTTGGAGTCTTATTTATTATTAAAAAGATGAAATAATATTAATTTAAGCTATTGTTATAATAAAGTGACAGATAATGAGTAATTATGAGAGAAATAATAAGAAATTACTTAATATAAAATATAAAATATTATTTTTTAAAACATATTAAATATTTTAAAAATAAAATTTTTAAATTTAATATATTTTGAATATATTAATATTAATATTTTTTTAAATGAGCCCGCTCGAGCTAATGAGTTTGAGTCGGAACTAGCTTGAGCTTGGCTTGTTATCTAAATTCACGAGCTGCTCGTCGAGTTGAGCTTGAGCTGGCTCACAAGTCATTTGACTCATGAGCGATCACATACACCCCTAATTTACAGAATTAACATCTAAGCTTTAATTTTTATGTACATGTCACTTTATGAGTTATCTGTGCATATAAATGTGTATTTCACATTTTAAAAATTAAAAATGATAATATTTTTAATGTGTTATGAAAAAATTTGGTGGTGTAAATGTAAAAAATAAAATTAGGCGTTACATATGAAAATATATAAGAATTAATAAGTGGTATATATGTAAACGCCCCATTTGTGTCGTGTTAGAATATTGTAAGAATTAGAATTTTATAGGTTTTCGGGAGCAGAGTGATTTCAGCAGTTTAATTAATTATTACGGTTTAATTATATTGATATTGTCAATATCTTTTATAGTAAAGAATTGAGTGTTAGTTGTGTAAATATGAAATGTTGGTGCAAAATATGTAAATACATCCAAAATTATGTGGTATGTGTCATGTATGTAAGCCCTACCTTTAAAATGTAAAATTACTGATGTGACCGTTGGAAGCTCGACAGGCTCTGCAAGCGTTATGTATTGTCCGTCGGGAAAGCTAAGAAACAGCAACTCAGGATCGTTTGATATTCTTTGAGATTGGTGTCTCTACTTCCTGAAATATTTCCTTGTGGAGAACGATTTATGATGCAAAATCGAAGGGATATTCAGTGGAAATGAGCGGGAAGTGTTATTTTATCTTTTTTATTATTATTATTATTTTTATTTTATTATATTTTTTTATTAAGGATCATCAACTATAAATACAATAAAATAAAGTACAATCAAAACAATATAAACATAACTCCACACAAACAAGAAAAACAAATAACATCTAGTAATTCAATAGGAAATCAGCACTAAAAAAACGAAAGAACAAGATAACAAATAATATTAAATATCAATGAAAAGAGTTGAAGAGTACAGCCCACAAAATCTAGATCAGTAACATTCATCAAGAGTAGATCATTGATAACTGCAGCAACATAATCTAGAACTTGTGAAATATTAATCTATTGAGAATTTTAGGGCAAAGAAATGCAATAATCGACACAAATCCAAAAGAACACACAGAGATTTAATGAGGATCGACAAGGATGTCTAATTCCTCGGGAGCAGAGAGGCGGTTTTCCTTTAATCCAGAAAAGAGAGTACAAGATATAACCCCTAGCCCTAGTGTTACAAACAGGGCCTATTTATATGTAATTACAAAATTACCCTTGTACCAAACAGCGGGGCGTTGCCCCCACACCCCAAACCCACATAACGTAACTCCCTCGATTCACTCGCTCGGCTTCAACATATGTCCCTTATTTGATATATGAGTCATACCTAACAAATCTCTACCTTGGCGAATATCCAGCCCCTTAGGAGAAAAACATATATGGGAGTTACACATGCACCAATGTGGGTTGGGCCACCATGCTTCTCTAGCAAGTGTGAATATTCAACATGTCCGAGCAATGCAAGAACTTGTTGATAGTAACTAGCTTGGTCAACATTGAAGATGTATTCTCATCAGTATGAACCTTCTACAACAGTATCTCACAGAAGCAATTAATTCTCCGATCTTGTGATACCTGACATCAATGTGCTTGGTCCTTAATGCGACTTTTTTATATGCAAGAATTTATGAACCCAAATTTATATATTTATAATGATTTTGTAAAATCACAATTTCAAACGCAAGTATACCTATCGCTCAAGTAATACATGGCTCTAGTGGAGTCCCATTTATCGATCCCACAAGGAAGCGAGGTAAGAGGTCCTTAGTCAAATTCTAGTCTACTACTATTATCAGACTTTAGATTAGAGAGTCGATATAAGTGGTGTTTTATTTAGCGCTTACTCATAAATGCAGATGATTATATGTAAGGATAATAACTATTCCTAAATACAAATATTACTTCTAAAGATAACCTTTTTGGATGAGTTAACTTGTTGAATTTTGATATAATAAAATCTATTATTCTTATGTAGTGAATTGGATAATATAAATGACTGAGATGCATTAAATATTGCATGTGTCAAATAGGAGCATTCATATTTTTTACCCATATTTCAGCTTATAAAGAACATTAGTTAATCCTAAGTTTAGTCCCCAAATTTGTGGCTAGGCTGAGAGGATACTGGCTCTCACTCTAGAGCTCCCACTTCCCTTCACCTGAAGACGAACTCTCGTTTTAGTTTCCAAATACTATGACCAAATTGGGGATTTTAGTCTGTCACCCTAAAATCTCTAATTCTACACTTATCAAAGTATATTTCCCTATTTATTTGCACTCAACCCCCATGAACTTCACCATCCATGGAATTTCAATGTGGTTCCACTTTATTGAGAATTACACTACCCTCTCGGATCAATGCAATTACAACGAATTTTAACAATACTATGGGCTCTAATTGTAATGTAAATGAAGTGCAAGTTAAAACCATCACATTTATAATTAAGACATCTTCTTGCATGCATCCTAATATCCTAAACATGAATCCTACTCATTGAAAAATAAAAGTAGAATGAAAATAATGGAATAATCTTCTTATGCCATTATTTCTAAAGAAGAAGAAGAGTAAGAGAAAGACATCATAAAGCACGAAGAAAACACAACGGAACACTTCATTTCAAAGTAAATCCACAAATAAGTGTTTAAAAAATCATAAGATAATGGAGAACACAATACTTAGTTTTTTCCCCTTGAAAGAAAGAAGAAGATCTCTCCTACAAAGTCTCTCGTTGATCCATGCAATGCTAGAACAAACCCTTACAAATTCTCTCAAAAATCCCCTCACCAATCTCTCCAAAAAATGTAGAAATCTACATTTCTACTCTTATTCTAAGATCTCTCAACATTCTCTACATTTTTCCTAACATCTAACACTAGTTTTGGCTTCAAATTCACTTTAAAATGGTGTATGGACAAATTTCCCAAAAGGTGCTTGAAGAAACCTTCCAAAAAGTGTCCAGATTCGATGTATATGGCCCATTACCGCTTCTGGCGCACTCTAGCGCTGTTTGGGGTCCGTTCGACGCTATTTTCCATGAAATTTTCATCATTCTCTGTCTTCTGGTGCGGTCCGGCACTGGTCCAGGCGCGGTTCGACGCTGGTAAAGCGCAGCTTGACCATTTCGCTCTGTTTGGCTCCGTTTCAACTCTGATTCGCCCTGTTTCAGTTGCGTTGCATTCACAACAGATAGCCCATCAAAATAAACATAAAAACAACCTTTCTTTAAAGTGTAATATTATTCAAAAATATTCAAGAAGTGTAAAATAGATTAAGCAAAGAAAGACTTATCAAAATGTGTCAGGCCAAAATTTGCATTTTTGCTCATTTTTGCTCCAAATTGCACCATTTTTGCTTCTTTTTCTTCAAAAGTCATTTCTTGTACCAAAAACCAGAAAACATACAAAATACCATCCTTTATAGTGCAATATCATCAAAAATAGGTATGAAGTAGACAGTAAAAAACTATCGAATTTTTAGTGGATCAAGGTCCCCCAAACTTAACTATTACTTATCCTCAAGTAATTTAGTTAATACATAAAATAATTATCCACTGCAATGAAATTTCGTTCTAGAATACCATGATTTTGACTTAGATAAATACATTAGTAAAATTTTCAGAAAAATATTTGAATAATTCAAGTAAATTCTGCAGGTGTAAGACTATCTAGTCATCAAGTCTAAGAGTTCTAGCTTTCTATTCATTTCAAAAATAACTGTAGATTGTCCTATTAAGGCACTTAAAAGGATTATATGAAAACAAGTTTATGAGAACACTACTAGTAAAGATGCTAATCCATACATATAAGTTCAGAAAAGTAATTAAGTTCTCCCTTTTAGGTATATCCAAGTGAAGCGAATTTTTTATTAGGCATTTCCTCAAGCTTCTCCTCACTTTTTATTTTCTTTTTCTTCTTTTTCTCTTTTCTTTCTATTTTTTTCTCGGGTTCATTTTCAATCCCCTTTTTTCACTTTTTTTATGAGAGGATTACTATATCTGGATAGTCTTTAATAATTTTGAACTTCACCCTTCTCAACCTAAATTTGATGCTTACCACGATCCTTTACCTTAGAGACATTTCTTTAGCTTATTATTGATTCATCATAGAATCACAATCCTTTCCTTTCACATAAAGTTTTAGGATTCTTAATATTTCAAACATACAGTTTTTCTTACTTTGAATAGTTGACTATAGTCATATTCTCTTATACCAAATATCTTAGCCTACAAAATTACTTTTCATTACAAAAAAATTTCATTCAAGTCCACTAAAGTACTCAAATAAAATTAAAATATAGTTATCCGAAATTGGGCTATATTACAGAAAATTATGTTAATAATTTTGAAAATACTTTTAAATAAGAACAACTAATAGTTAATTCTTTCTATCCCCCAAACTTAAATTTTAAAATATTTTGTAATTAATTCCATAAAATGTAGCACGAAGAAAAAGTAATTGAGTTTACTAGCTACTACACCATTCTATCAATTTCATATACATGTATAATCAATATAAAATGACTGCAACAGAAAATAAAGCTAGCCTAAAACATGCTTGCAATAATATTACACTAAAAGGAAGTATACTAACTTTAAAATTTTATTTTTCTTCCTACCCCCAAACTTAATTTTTAACATATATAGCGTTTAGTGCAGAAAATATAAGCAATAAGAAAAACAGTTTAAAAATTCTATCTTCCACAAATGTCAATAAAAAACATCTTCAATTATTCATCTGGACATAACAATATGCAGTAGAAAGTAAATCTAAACTAAGCATGCCAGAATGATATTCACTAAATAAAAGTTTAATTAGCATAGCAGGTATCAGCAAGGGAATATAAAATTGTTCTTCAAGTCTTATATAAAGTTGTAACACAAACACAATACACATATGGTAAATGAGGTCAATTCTTCCTTTAACTCATCGCACCTCACTACTTACCTCTGTTTTCTAACGGAATCACTACACTAATAAATTAGGTACTTTTAAATGATTTTATATTTTATAATCTCAAAGATAAGATTATCTCTGATATATTAGCTTCTGGACACCAATTTTAGGCATCATCTAATTTCTTTAATTAAGACCTCTAACGATATTACTGTAAGATCATCCAAATGTTATTCATCAAATAGATTCACGACTTCTACCAAATGAAAGCAAAGTCAGAGGAAGGAAGTCACAAAATTAAGATGGATCTATCACTGCTCAAAATCATGGTATCTCTTATAAAACTCAAGTCAGGGTAGGACCCGTTTCATAGTGGACTCGTCAATCCAACTACTACAAGAGAACATACAAATCTAATCATAATAAGAAGTTAATGAATCACCTCCCTCATGACACAAAGATCAAATGAAACAACTAACAATCCAAACAATCACCAATAACAATCAAACTTATCAATCCATAATGGCACATAAAGATCAACTCAATACACTCTAAAGCAAACACCATACAACACTAACAATCATGACTCTCAAGCAAACTAAATCAAAACACACTGATAACTATGGGTTGCCTCCCATAAAGCGATTGGTTTAACGTCGCTAGCCCGACAAATGATTCTTCCTGGGTCAAAATTCCATTTATGTAATCTTCGATCAATCACCCAATCTTTTTTAGATTTAGGGATTCCTACAAAATCCTCAAATTTTAATTTTTCATTCAGCTCTTGCTTTTCAGATTGATGTATATCATTGTTCCTCATATTTCTTTCAAGATCCAATATTCTTCTTTTTATTTTCTCAATTTTCATATTAATATCATCCTTGAAATTTATAAGAAATAGATCTTTATATGATAATTCAGGATCTCTCAAATTTTGATCAAATTCTCTAGAGATAATTCTGATTCATGATCAAAATCTTCTATGTTACTTTTCTGTTTCAAGTTGTCTTCCAATTCTTCCCCTTGATAATTATTAAATGATGAAGGTGGTCTTTCTATATCTATCTTTGTTGAGTAAATATGTTTTTCTAATTTCTTAAGAATTTCTTCCAATGGTTTTTCAATATCCTTATCCTATTTTCTCAACTCAATGTTCTTTTGAAATATATCCTTAAATTCTCTTCCAAGTCTTAGTTCGATATCTTTATCTAGTTCATCATTTAATTCAGGTTTTTCTTGTGATTGAGTCGAATATGAAGATATAAAGACTAGTGGTGTAGATGAATTCCCTAAATAGATAGGCTTTAAAATTTTATGGGGTATATCCATCTTAAGTTCATGAGATTCTTCAACAAATGGAATTAAAAGATCACTATTTTTAGTAGCGTCCACAATTTCAAACCTCTCCTAAACATACATACTGTCTTCTTTCGATAACTTTTTCAATTCATTATGAAAATTCATTCCGACCTCATCTGTTAACTTACTTTCAATACTTTTTTTTGAAATGTTCTTTACTTAGATAATTAATTTCACCCATCCAAAAACAATCATCATCTTTTCTCTCAGTTGGATCATTATTATTCTCATTAGGTTTGATCTCAGTGTTGCCAGGAAGTTTTCCTTGGGATCTATTGCTATGTGAATTAACAATTTCTCCCAATTGATTCTTTATGTTTCTAATCGCAGCACTTTGACTTTGCAACTGGTTTCCCATTTGCAATACCACATCTTCTATAGACATATTCTTATCCTTAAATTGATGATCATTGTTAGAGTTCAGTGGATATGAAGGTTTATAGCTTGTGTTCCCCTGATTATTCCAACTTCCATTAGGATTTGCATGATTGTTTTCCCATTGTTGGTTTCCACCCCTAGTAGTATGATTCCAGTTAAAATTAGGATGGTTCTTCCAACCTGGGTTGTAAAAGTTAGAATACGGGTTGTTTATGATATTTAAAGTCTCATATAATAAGTTGGAATTAATCATATGCTCTAATAAACTTTTCTCACATACAGAAGTAAATTGAGGCTGGTTCATTCCAAATTGGTCCAACTTCCTTGATATTGCGGTAACCTGAGATGTAAGAATTGCAATCACATCTGTATCATGAAAACTAGCTACATTTTTAAGATTAACCCTTACAGTGGGCCATTGAAATTCATTTGTAGTCATTTCTTCAATTAATGCATATGCTTCAACAAATGATTTTGACATTAATGAACCACAAGCAACAACATCAAAAATGATCCTAAGGGATCCTACTAACCCATTATAAAAAGTTTGAATTAGTAACCAATCTGGCAGAGTATGATGTAGACACTTTCTTAGGAGTTCCTTAAACTTTCCCAGGCTTCATATATTGATTCCTCTTCATACTTACAAAATGAGATAATATCATTTCTAAGTTTAGTAGTCCTTGAAGTTGGAAAATACTTAGTTAGGAATTTCTGAGTTAACTTCTCCAAATTTTTAATAGAACCAGGTGCTAATTAGTTCCAAATTTTTAATAGAACCAGGTGCTAATTAGTATGACCACATTTTAGCCTTATCCCTTAGTGAGAAAGGAAAAAGCCTTAGCCTAACAGCATCGTTTAACATGTCGTTATAACGAAATGTAGCACAAAGTTCTAGAAAACTAGATAAGTGCAAATAGGGATCTTTCGAAGGAGTTCCCCCAAACTGATTGTTCTGTACAAGTTGGACAATCGCTGGATTTAGTTTAAACGAGTTAGCTTCTACGACAAAGTTTTGTATATTTGAGTGAATTACATCGATCGTAGGATTTACATAATCCCTCCATGATTTATGATGATTTTCCAAGTTATTTTTTTGAAATTTTTCTATTTCCATTTCTAGTTTTTCAAGACCTTTCTGTTTTTTTATTTTCTTCCATTTTTCTAACTCGGGACCATAAGGTAAAAGTCCTACAGATTCTTTATTTTGCATACATAACACAACAAACAATACATTAACAAAAAAACAAATAAAACAAAAAATATATTAAAAAAAAACAAAAATATTTTCACAAACACCTTATTTTTCACACAAACAGTTTTTTCACAACACTTTTTCAGAGAAAAAACACTTTTCACACAAAAACAATTTGACGACACTAAAGTTTTCCAATTCTAAGCCTAATTACAAAAATATTCCCGGCAACGGCGCATAAAACATGATGCGAATTTTTATATGCAAGAATTTATGAACCCAAATTTATATATTTATAATGATTTTGTAAAGTCACAATTTCAAACTCAAGTATACGTATCACTCAATAATACAGGTCTCTATTGGAGTCCCTTTTATCTATCCCACAGGGAAGCGAGGTAAGAGGTCCTTAGTCAAATTCTAGTCTACTACTATTATCAGACTTTAGATTGGAGGGTCAATATAAGTAGTGTTTTATCTAGCGCTTATTCCTAAATGCAGATGATTATATGTAAGGATAATAACTATTCCTAAATACAAATATTACTTCTAAAGATAACCTTTCTGGATGAGTTGGTTTAGTGAATTTTGAGATAATAAAATCTATTATTCTTATGTAGTAAATTGGATAATGTAAAGGAATGAGATGCATTAAATATTATATGTGTCATATAGGAGCAATCATATTCTTTACCCATATTTCAGCGTATAAAGAACATTGGCTAATCCTAAGTTTAGTCTCCAAATTCGTGGCTAGGCTGAGAGGATACTGGCTATCACTCAAGAGCTCCCATTTTCCTTCGCCTAAAGGCTAACTCTTGCTTTAGTTTCCAAACACTAGGACCAAATTAGGGATGTTAGTCTGTCACCTTAAAATCTTCAATTCTACTCCCATCAGAGTATATTTCCTTATTTATTTGCACTCAACCACCATGAACTTCACCATCCATGGAATTTAAATGTGATTCCACTTTGTTGAGAATTACACCACTCTCTTGGATCAATGCAAGTACAATGAATTTTAACAATACAACGGGCTCTGATTGTAATGTAAATGAAGTGCAAGTAAAAACCATCACATTTATAATTAAAACATCTTCTTGCATGCATCCCATATCCTAAACATGAATCCTATTCATTTCAAAAGAAAAGTAGAATGAAAACAATGGAATAATCTTCTTATGCCATTATTTCCAAAGAAGAAGAAAGAGTAAGAGAAAGACATCACAAAGCCTGAAGAAAACACAACGAAAAACTTCATTTTAAACTAAATCCACAAAATAAGTGTTTACAAAATCATAAGATAATGAAGAACATAATACTTAGCTTTTTCCCTTGAAAGAAAGAAGAAGATCTCTCCCACAAAGTCTCCCACTGATCCATGCAATGCTAGAACAAACCCTTACAAATTCTCTCAAAATCCCCTCACCAATCTCTCCAAAAAGGTAAAAATCTAAATTTCTACTCCTATTCTAAGATCTCTCAACATTATCTACATTTTTCCTAACATCTACCACCATTTTTTGGCTTTAAATTCGCTTTAAAATAGTGTAGGGACGAATTTCCCAAGAGGTTCTTGAAGAAACCTTCCAAAAAGCGTCCAGATTCTTTGTATATGGCCCTTAACCGCTTCTGGCATGGTACAACACTGTTTGGGTGCTGTTCGGCGCTATTTTCCTTAAAATTTTCATCATTCTCTGTCGGTCCAGCGCTGGTCCAGGCACGGTTCGGCGCTGGTACTGCGCAACTCCACTATTTCGCTCCGTTTGGCTTCATTTCAACTTTGATTTGCCCTGTTTCAGTTGTGTTACATTCACAACAGATAGCCCTACAAAATACAAATAAAAATAACATTTCTTTAAAGTGTAATGTCATTAAAAAATATTCAAGAAGTGTAAAAGAGATTAAGTAAAGAAAGACTTATTAAAATGTGTTAGGCCAAAATTTGCATTTTTGCTCATTTTTTTTCCAAACTACACCCTTTTTGTTTCTTTTTCTCTAAATGTAATTTATTGTAACAAAAGCTAGAAAACATATAAAATACTTTCATTTATAGTGCAAGATCATCAAAAATAGGTATGAATTAGACATTAAAAAGCTATCAAATTTTCAATGGATCAGTTCTCGCATGGTACATCTGGTTCTTAGCCAAATAGATAGCACTTAGACTATCATAATGCAATTAAACTCCACCTTGCTCAACACCTAGTTTCTTTTCTAGCCCAATAAGCCATAAGGCTTCTTTAGCAATTGACCCACTTTTAATATGTTTGCAATTTATGTTTATATCAACGGCACCAAAAACTTGATTCCGCTTTAATATATATATATAATTATATAATTATATGATTGAATGTTTAATGTGGATTCTACGCAAGTATACGTATCGTATCAAGTAATACGGGGCTCTAGTGGAGTCCTAGTTATCGATCCCACGGGAAGTTTTTAACAGATTTGTTATCGACTAAATTTAAAAGAATTACTTACTAATATAAGTAAACGGAAATTTAAAGTAACTAAAGCAAACTAAAGTAAACTAATGCTTGAAATAAAGTTGATTTAAATAATTCAGAAAAAGTATCCTTCTCCTTATTTTTAGAAAATTAAGTGAATGATGAATCTAAATAGAATTCTTAAATTGTATTGTGACAAATAGGAGCATTTCTATTCTTTACCCTTTGGTCCAGGTGCAAAAAACATTGACTAATCCTATGTTTGATTACTGAATCTACGGCTAGTCTGGGAGGATACTGGCTGCCACTTCAGAGCTCCCACGTTCCCCTCACCTGAGGGCTAACATCTACATTTCAGCTCTTAAACAATAGGACCAAATTGAATATTTTTGTCTGTCACACTAAAATGTCCAATTCTACGTCCGATAATTAATATTTTCCTATTTATTTGCACCCTCCTTCCAAGGTTTTTGACTTCCCTGAATATTGGATGTAATTTTTACTATAGTTGATAATTTAACATATTTTAACAACTCAATTGGCCAGATTGAAAGTAAATTAAGTTTTAAGTAAAAATTATCACAATTTATTTTAATATATTAGATACTTCTATTTAATTTCATCAATTCACATAATTTTCATAAACAAGGAGAAAGACTAAGAAAACTACTCAGAATGCATGGGAATAAAACAAAGCATGGATTTCATTTAAAGTTAACAACAACAATAAACAAAAAAACTTATCTTAATTTCCTCCCCAAGCAGACTCCTTGAAGTTCCTTTGACTTTTCCTTCTAGTACAACAAACTTCTAAATAGCACTCAAATAAACTAAAGAAACTCACTAATGATAAACAACAGACACACTTAAGACACCAAAAAGAGACTCAGACTCTCTAAAATAGACACACCTAGACACTAGAATTCGGCCTCTATTTATAGAGGTAGGCAAAGGTCCAAGGGGTGCTTAAACACCTCTTCAAAAAGTGTCCAGGTTCAAAGTATTTGCATTTTGAACTGTCTCGCTGTCGGCGGGAAATGACCTCGCCGTCAGCGGGGCTTCTGGAAGGTCTTCAAACCGTGCTATCTCGTTGTCGGCGGGCTCGGGCTCGCTGTCGGCGAGGTAGTTATAATTCCTTCAGAAATTCTCCTCATGATCTCGCCGTCGGCGGCCTAGATCTCGCCGTCGGCGACTTAGTTTAATTTGCATGAATTTCTTTCTTTTTGATCCAAATTCACTCCATTTCATGTTTTTTGCATTAATCACTTATAAATCTTCATTCCTGCAGTAAAATAAAGAAAATACCTTTCTTTAAAGTGCAATTTCATCAAAAAATAGATAAAAATTTCTTAATGAATTTTTACGTGATCAAAATCCCAAACTTAATTATTACTTGTCCTCGAAGTAATTTTAATACTAAATAAATATAATGATTTCTATAATAGAATTTTTCAATTCGGATAATATGAATTAAATTTAAATAACATTATAATAAAGTTAAATATAAATATTTCTGAGTAATTAAATTAACTTTATAGATATAAGATTATATAGTTATCAGTTCTAAGATTTCTAGTTTTCTATTTATTTTAGGAATGACTATATTTAAAAAGAATAAATCACTTAAGATATTTAGATGATAGGAAGTTCAAGAAAATACTATTTAGTAAAATACTAATTCATAAATATAAGTTTAAAAATATACTTAAGTTTTACCTTTTAGGTTGATTTCATTGAAGCCAATTTTTGATAAGGCATCTCCTCAAGCTTCTCCTCACTTTATGTTTTTCTTTTCTTTTCTTTTCTTTTTGGATTGATTTTCAATCCTTTCTTTTTTTTTCTTTTGCAAGTAAGGATTACTGTATCTGGATAGCTTGTTAATAATTTTGAACTTCAATTTCTCTTCCTAAATTTGAAACTTAAAATATTTCCTTGCTTATATATATTTCATAGCCTTTACTTCATTGAGTTTCTATCCTTTTTTTTCACTTAAATACTTAAGAATTTTCAATTTTTAGAATATAGTTTTCCTTACTTTAAATAGTTTACTATATTCTTATTCCTTTTAACCAAATATCTTATTCTATTAATTAATTGAATTACTAGAAACATTTTATTTAACTTTTTATAATAATTAAATAAAATAATTCATGTTTATTGAATTGAAAAACTACTATAGAAAATCATTTATTAATAATTTTTGAAAATAGAAATCGAGAACAATTTTAATAATTAAATTTGTATTTTTACCTTCCCCAAACTTAAATTTTTCTATCTATACTAAATAGTGAAAAAGGGAAAGTATATAGTAAAATTCATCATACCTTTCGAGCTTTAGGTATTTCTTTTCTTTGAAATTTTTGCGAGCTTTTTCATTACTTACGGAACTCGTGTCGTTAGTATTCTTCCACATATAGTATTTAAAAGAAAGTGCAGGGATGAAATTTTAAAATAAGTATCAAACATAACAATTGAAAACTTAATCTATTACTACACATACAATTAACTAATCTATTTTAAAACATATTAAAACAATCTAAACAATGTTAACATTCATAACTTATAAAAACTTAAACTAACATCCTATATATATAAAAAATTGCAAACTAATTTAACACACATAAGAAGTTTAATATCATAGCATAAGCAAATATACCAACATCCATAGTCTCTAGAAAGTACGTAATAATTACATCCAAAATAATAAAGTTTCCCAAAAATAACAACAAATCTAAACAAACTGAATAAACTAAACAAAGGCTCTAATCTTCTACATCAAAATCCCAAGCTATGTCATCTCCCTGATCTCTAGGCTGAGAAGGTTGGTACTGTGAATAGCGGGGGCACTCAGAAAAGACAACATCTAAATCACCACTCCTATATCGACGTTCAGCATCATATTATGCAATTTCGTACTCTTAATGTCGCTGGAGATATTCACTATCATAATCGTGTCTTCTTTCCAAGCCTCCGATCCTTTCGTCTATATGCTCAAATCTTCTTTCCATATTTTCTCCAAATAACTCAAAACTCTTTCTACTTAGGGTTAATTCATTCATCAGATCTTGAAGGGTAGGAGTGGTGTACTGAGGGGGTTCATAACTAGATGAGAGTATATCTCTACTTGAAGAAGGTACATAATCCCTTGTCCCAGATCTCCATCCTTCGTGGGATTCATATTTCTTTATATTAGCCTCAGTAAGGGGTTTCATAGGTTCAATCCATTCCTCATCATCTCTTGCCTCTACCCCAGATAATTGGCAGAGTGCATAGATAAGACCAGGATGTCTTAGTCCTCCTCCACTTTCATTTCTAGCGGTGGCTAATATATTTTTATAAATAACATTTCCCACATTAATACTCTTATGGTTCTGAATACAGAAATTCAGAACTGCTCTATCTCTTGTTACCTCACTATGGTGGTAGGTAGGTAACAAAGTAGAACAAATAAAATAATGTCAGGCTTTAGATGTTGCATTTAGCATAGAAAGAGGGAAGTTTACCCGTTCCCGTCGCTTTATCTTCCGGACTCCTTTCCCATCGGTGAGAAAGTCGATCACCTCTTCCAAGTGGTCCTTCCATAGTTCCAAAAGTTTCATACTCGCTGGTGTAGGTGTCTCTAACCTCGTAATAAGCATTTATTCTAGAAGCGTTGAATTCCACAAAAAATCCTCTAACCTTAATCGGTACATCTTCAGCATGTGTTAAGTTTGCATAAAATTCCTTCACTACTTCCATAGCGGCTCTGATGGTCACGAAACATAAATTTTCCCATCCTCGCTCCTTAATGATTCGCTCAACTTCTCCTCCTGGATTCTTGATAACTCGATCTTTGAATGCATTTTCTTGCTTATATGTTTTGAAAATATCGAGTTTATGCTCTTGCATTAATGAACCGGGTTTCGTCATAATCTATCCGTCGCTTTTGTCGTGGAGCCATTTCTCGATCTGTGAAATTTGCAAAAATCTTAACTAAACTCCAAAATATTACTAAGAAGGCTTCCTACAACATCTAAAATCCATTTAAATCAATTTCCATGAAATTCTTCCAAGTATTTTCTCCACATTTCGGATTTTTTCAAAATTCTCCAATATAGAAGAAATCCATGGTGAAAATAAAAAATTTTTGCATAGGAGTGAAGCTCTCACTAAGGGAAGATGAAATTCAGTGTCAAAAAGTGTTGAAATCACCTCAAATCCAAGATCTCTCAAGCCCTAAGTCGGTTTATTCGAAAATTTGAGGAAAGGGATGATGAATAGTGTCGGTTGACCGATCAAATATAGGTCTTTTCGCAATCTCACTGTTGGCGAGATTTTTCTCGCCGTCGGTGAGCTAATTAATTTGATAAGACAAAAGTTTCGGGAAAAATCCACCGTCGGCGAGCTCGGTCTCGCTGTCAGCGGGTTTTCTCGCTGTCGGCGAGATAATTCTCGCCGTCGGCGAGATCCCAAAATTTTTAAATTTTTGAAATTCATCAATCATTTTCAACCTCGATTTGCCTTTAATCAATCTTCCGATCACTTAATTTAATAATAGTATGAAGATTCGATACTTAAACTCACAAAAAGTTCACACAACACAAACAATATAACTTTATTTATGAAATCCATGAGACTTACAAATTTCACACTAACAACTTAACAGATACTTAACTTAAATGTTCAAATCCATAATACTCAGCATCGCAATCCACACCACAACACTCTAAATGCTGAAACATAACAATTACATAAAATCTCATCAATTCTGAGATGATCAAATCAAAGTTCGACTCATAATAAAACCTAAATCCAAATCAACACATATATACACAAATATATGACATAAACATAGAAATCTTTCCTACTCTTCATTGTCTGAACTAACATCTTCTCTGATATTTCCGATGCGACGCAGTGCACAAATAAATTGTAGAACGGCCGAAAGGGAATTCGCAGTAGATTCTTCATTAATCCATCCTTTCGTCTTAGTAGATGAATAAAACTGGCCTCCAGATGTCCAGTATGATCAAAGTGCTCCTTCATTCTCCAGTCAATGTGATCAAACGTATCAGAGATATTGTCGATGGAATTCATCATATTTTGCAATTCTTTCTCCAATCCTTTAATCTTCTTCAGAATGAAATTAGTTTTATCAGTAAAGGGCCTTGCTAAAGGATTGTTCTCGTGATGCTCTATCAGAAATAATGGTAATCTCATCATTGTTATCCAAACTTGGAAACATATCAGTAGGATCCAGTGGTTTCCATGGTAAAAGTACTTTTTCCCAAGCCTCATAAGAAACTTGGTACTGACTGCATAAAGCAAATATAGTTGATGGGGGTCCAAGTCCATGCACAATCAATCCCAATGCAGACTTTACTATTATTGATCCAACATCGATAGGTAATCCAATTTGAATACAGTAGTTTAAAATAGTGCATTCCTTTGAAACTTTATTTACCCTCATAGTAGGTAATAATTTTGATGATATAAAGAAATGCCAATGCTTCGAGACGAGGGTTAAGAAGTGATGCGAAAAACTGACATACCCGTCTTCACGTAACTCCCAATCATCAGGTTCGTCGGTTAGGTGTCTATAGATCTCGTTCATATTGTATCTTGAAGGCACAAAGTTGAAATAATGACAAACAGAGGTATTCTCTATAGAAAATAATTCATTTACCCTTGAAGAAGTAAATGTTACCCATCTTCCTCTGACGTAGACATTTCCATCGTTGATCGCATGTAAATTAGAGTAAAACTCTTTAACTACTGGAATAACTACAGCGGATGTCGTATAACAAAATACCTCCCAATGCTACTGTGCGAACATTTCTTAGATTTTTGTAGTGGAATTCTCTACTCCTCTGTTGACAAATCCTCTTTCTTTAATAAGTCTTTCTTCATCAAGGCTTTGTTGAAGATACGCTGCGCTTCCGAACTGACGAATTTTCTTCGGTTGAAAACTTCTATTTTTGTGGTTTCTAAGAGTTTGGTGGTCATTTCAGATCAAAAGGATTGGTCTCTAGTCGTTTCTAAGGAAGAAAACAATGTAAATTTGGATTTGGGATAATTTCCTATGAAGAAATGGCCTAGATCCGTCCAAAACCGCATGAAAAATCTTTAAGAAACCAAAATTTCAACTACCTCGCCATTGGCGGGAAGTTTCTCGCCGTCGGTGAGCTAGTTATAGAATTGACTCAAGTCATGGTGCACGATCTCGCTGTCAGCGGGCTCGGGCTCGCTGTCGGCGAGATTCGTAAAAATTGCCCAATTTTGCTCTGGTCCGAATATTTTCTGATCTCATCTTATAAGTTTAACTTTGTGATGATTCTAATAAAAAAATTTGAGTAGTAAGATTTATTTTAATAATATAGACTCACTAATTTGTAGATAATTAAAATAAAAGACTACTATGGGTTGCCTCCCATAAAGCGCTTGGTTTAACGTCGTCAGCCCGACCTAATTCAATTAGTAATCAGGTTGACTGAGCATTAAAACCTCTTTAAAATTTGGTCTTCTACCTTCGAAATATGGTTTTAATCTATGTCCGTTTACCTTAAATCTATGTCCTGTTTTAGGATCTTCAATTTCTATAGTTCCATATGAAAATATTTGAGTTATGGTGAAAGGTCCTAACCATCGAGATGTCAATTTCCCAGGAAATAATTTCAATCTAGTATTATAAAGCAAAACTTCTTCTCTTGGTTCAAAATTTCTCTGATTAATCTTCCGGTCATGCCATAATTTCATTCTTTCTTTATAAATCCTATCATTATCATATGATTCGTTTCTTAATTCTTCTAATTCATTTAATTGCAACAATCTCTTCTCACCAGCTTCTTTCATATTATAATTAAATTCTTTAATCGCCCAATATGCTTTATGTTCTAATTCAACTGGTAAGTGGCAAGTTTTTCCATATATAAGCCTATAAGGAGTCATTCCAATCAGAGTTTTATAAACAGTCCTGTATGCCCATAATGCAGTGTCTAGTCTTATAGACCAGTCTAATCTATTAGGGTTTATTGATTTTTCTAATATACGCTTAATCTCTCGATTAGAAACTTCAGCAATCCACTAGTTTGTGGATGATAAGCAGTTGATATCTTATGCATAATATTATATTTTTCTACTAGTTTGTGAATATATTTGTTTCTAAAATGAGTTCCTCCGTCAGTGATAATCACTCTCGGCATTCCAAATCTAGTAAAAATATTTTTCATTAAAAATTTTGAAACACTTTTAGCGTCACACCTAGGTAAAGCTTGTGCTTCGATCCATTTGGAAACATAATCAATGACTACTAATATATATGAGTTTCCAAATGAAGGAATAAAAGGTCCCATGAAATCTAATCCCCAAACATCAAAAATTTCAACTTCTAATATAAAATTCAGAGGCATTTCATTTTTCTCGATATGTTTCCTACTCTTTGGCATTTATCGCAGGTTTTTATATATCTATATACATCTCTAAATAGAGTAGGCCAGTAGAATTCAGATTATAGAATTTTATACGCAGTTTTATCTATCCCAAAATGTCCTCCAAAATCAGAGTCATGGCATTTTTGAATGATTGGTTCAGTTTCTTCATAAGGCACGCATCTTCTAATGATTAGATCCTTACATTGCTTATATAAGTATGGTTCATCCCAAAGTATGTTTTAGTATCATGAATGAATTTTTTTTGTTGTTGCAAAGTTAACATATGTGGTAAAATGTCACTTACAATATAATTTACTATATCCGCATACCAAGGTATTTTCAACTCATTAATATTATAAAGTTGTTCATCAGGAAAACTGTCTAAAATTTCATTATCAGTTCAGATAATTCATGATTTTCTAATCTTGATAAATGATCTGCAATTTGATTATCAGTTCCCTTTTTGTTAATGATCTCAAAATCAAATTCTTGCATTAATAATATCCATTTGATTAATCTTGGTTTAGAATCTTTCTTTTGCATTAAATATTTTATAGCGAGTGATCAGTATGTACAATACATTTAGTTCCCTATTAGATAATGCCGAAATTTATTAAAAGCATATACAACTGCTAATAATTCTCTTTCGATAGACTTGTATAATTTATTTCGGCATCATTTAGAGTTTTACTAAGCATAGTATATAACTTTAAAAATCTTATCATATCTTTGCCCAAGAACTGCTCCTATAGCATAATCACTAGCATCACACATAAGCTCAAATGGTTTCTCCCAATTAGGTGAAACTATTATAGGTGCTATAATTAATTTATCTTTTAATAATTTGAAAGCATTCAGACATTCGGTTGTAAATTCAAATTTCTTGTCCTTTTCAAGAAGTTGGCATAGAGGTTTAGTAATTTTTGAAAAATCTTTAATATAACATCTGTAGAATCCAGCATGTCCAAGAAAACTTCTTACCCCTTTCACCGTAGTTGGAGGTGGTAATTTAGCTATAACTTGAATTTTTGCGAGGTCTACTTCCATGCCTTTTTCGAAATTTTATGCCTCTAATACAATGCGCTTCGTAACCATAAATTGACATTTCTCCCAATTAAGAACTAAATTAGTTTTCTCACATACTTCAAATACTTTTTCAAGATGATTTAAGCATGTGTCAAATGTTGTTCCAAATACAGAGAAATCATCCATAAATACTTCTATTCCATTATCAATTAATTTACTAAATATAGACATAATACATCTTTGGAATGTTGCAGGTGCATTACATAATCCAAAAGGCATTCTTCGAAAAGCGAAAGTTCCATAAGGACTAGTAAATGTAGTTTTATCTTGATCCTCGGGAGCAATTTGTATTTGATGATAACCGATATATCCATCTAAGAAACAAAAATATTTATGTCCGGCTAATCTATCTAACATCTAGTCTAGAAATGGTAAAGGGAAGTGATCTTTCCTGGTGGCTGTATTTAATTTTCTATAATCAATACATATTCGCCATCCAGTGACTTGTCTTATAGGGATAAGATCATTATTTTCATTAGCTTTAACGGTCACCCCTCCTCTTTTAGGTAGACAGTGAATTGGGCTTACCCAAGCACTGTCAGAAATAGGATATATAATACCATTATCTAACCATTTTAAAATTTCCTTTTTAACTACTTGTTTCATTATTGGATTTAATCTCCTTTGTGGATCTGCTTTAGGTTTATGTTCATTATCTAAAATAATTCTGTGCATACAAATTGAAGGACTAATTCCTTTAATATCTGCTAAAGTCCAACAAAATTTTTTTTATATTTTTTTAATGTATCTAAAAGTTTTTGTTCTTGAGATTCATTTAATTCAGATGAAATAATAATTGTTAGAGTTGAAGAATTACCTAAGTAAGTATACTTTAAATGATTAGGTAACATTTTTAACTCAAGTTTAGGAGTTTTAATAATAGATGAAACTATATTTTTTTCAGTGTTTTCTGTGTTATCCAAAAATTCAAATTTCTCTTGAATATAATCTAGTTCTTCATTTATCTTAGATTTTTCAATTAATTCAATATTTTCTTTTTCTAATTTTTCTTCATAATATTCCTTAAAATGTTCTTTTTGTAAATGATCGAGTACTTCCATTCGAAAACACTCATCATCTTTTTCTAGTGCAGGATATTTCATTGATTTAGCAATATTAAAAGTAACTTTTTGGTCATTTACCCTCATAGTTAATTCTCCTTTCTGAACATCAATCATAGCTTTTCCAGTGGCTAAAAATGGTCTTTCTAAAATGATAGGAATTTCTTTATCTTCTTCCATATCTAAGACAATAAAATCTACAGTGAAGATAAATTTGTCCACTTTTACTAATATATCTTCAATAACTCCCTTAGGATATGTGACGAACGATCGACTAATCGAAGAGTTACTGAAGTAGGTGAAATTTCTCCCAATCCTAATCTTTTAAAAATTGATAGAGGCATTAGATTGATGCTTGCTCCTAAGTCACACAAAACTTTTCCATAAAATTTTTCTCCAATAGCGCAGGGTATAGTGAAACTACCAGGATCTTTTAATTTTTCAGGAAGTTTTTTCTGAATAATAGCACTACACTCTTCACTAAGTGCGACCATTTCATTATCGGTAAATTTTCTTTTTTTATTTAGAATATTTTTCATGAATTTTACATAGTTTGGCATCTGTTCTAAAGCTTCTACAAAAGGAATATTTATCATTAATTTTTTCAAAATTTCAAGGAATTTAATAAATTGTTTATCTTTTTTATGTTGAATTAGTCGTTGAGGAAATGGTGGTGGAGGTTTTTCAACAGAAAATTTCATAGGTATTAAAGGATTTTCTAAGTTTGGATCTTGTTGATTCTTTTCCTTTTTAATTTCCACTTCCTATTTTTGACTTTCAAGTTCTTTCTGAATTCGAGGTTCTAATTCTTTTTCACTTCGTAATTGTATCGCTTTAATTTGTTCATTTCCTTGTCTTTGGGATTTATTTCCACATTACTAGGAAATGTTCCAGGTATTCTATTATTAAGTGCCGTAGCGATATGTCCAAGTTGAGTTTCAATATTTTTTATAGCTGTTCCTTGATTTTGTAATTGGTTTCCTTGTATTTGTAATTGATTTCCTAGATTTTTTAAATGTTGACCCATATTTAATATTAATTCTTCTATCGATAATTTCTTGTCTTTAAATTGTGGGTTATTAAATCCAGGTGGATAATTAGGTTTATAATTAAGATTTCCTTGATTAGATGGATTTCGTAATGGTTGTTTCATATTATTCATCCATGGTTGATTAGTTATGTTATTATTCCAATTAAAATTAGGATGATTTTTCCATCCATGATTATAATAATTTGCATAAGGATTATTGGGTCTGTTGTTAATTGCATTAATAGTTTCATATTGAGATTGGGATTCTATAAGTTGTCCGGATGAATTTTCTTCGATATATTTAGAGAGTAATTCATTCCAAAATGATCTAATTTTTTAGATACAGCAGCGATTTGCGAAGCTAACATAGATATTGCATCATTTTCATGAATACTAGCTATTTTTTTTGGATTCATTATATCAGCAGGCCATTGAAAATTATTGGTTGTCATTTCTTCGATTAGTGCATAGGTTTCATCAAATGGTTTTGACATTAATGATCCTCCAGCAGCAGCATCGATGATTGATCATAAAGATCCTACTAATCCATTATAGAAAGTTTAGAGAATTAACCAATCTGGTAATGCATGATGTGGGCATTTCCTAAGAAGTTCTTTAAATCTCTCCCAAGCTTCATATATTGACTCTCCATCAAAATGATTAAAAGAAGTTATATCATTTCTAAGCTTAGCAGTTTTAGATGGTGGAAAATATTTGGATAGAAATTTTTGTAATAATTCTCCCCAAGTTTTAATAGATCCAAGTGCTAACGAATTTAACCACATTTTAGCCTTATCCCTTAAAGAAAAAGAACAAAGTCTAAGTCTAATAGCATCGTTAGATACTCCTTCATATTTGAAAGTAGCACATAGTTCTAAAAAACTAGCAAGATGTAAATTAGGATCTTCAGTAGGTGAACCACTAAATTGATTATTTTGTACCATTTGGATAATTGTAGGTTTAAGTTCAAATGAATTAGCAGCTACATCAGGGTTTTAAATAGTTAAATGAATTTCATCTAATGTAGGGTTGCCATAATCTCTTAATGGTCTTGGTTGATTGATATTTTCATTTTCAGGAATATTTGCCATTTGTGTTAAATTTATAATTTGTCTTTTTTTGTTTTCTAAATCTTTTAATTGTACGCTCTAATTCTGAATTGTAAGGTATTAAGTTTTCGTTTCCAAATTTTTGCATACAATTTTATAAAACAAAATAGTCCGTTACTCTAGTAAATAATTTCTAAACTCCCCGGCAACGACGCCAAAAACTTGACCCACTTTTAATATGTTTGCAATTTATGTTTATACCAACGACACCAAAAACTTGATTCTGCTTTAATATATATATATATATATATATATATATATATATATATATATATATATATATATTTAATTATATGATTGAATGTTTATTGTGGATTCTACGCAAGTATACGTATCGTATCAAGTAATACAGGGCTCTAGTGGAGTCCTTGTTATCGATCCCACAGGGAAGTTTTTAACAGATTTATTATGAGCTAAATTTAAAGGAATTACTTACTAATATATTAAATGGAAATTTAAAGTAACTAAAGTAAACTAATGCTTGAAATAAAGTTGATTTAAATAATTCAGAAAAAGTATCCTTCTCCTTGTTTTTAGAAAATTAAGTGAATGATGAATCTAAATAGAATTCTTAAATTGTATTGTGACAAATAGGAGCATTCCTATTCTTTACCCTTTGGTCCAGTGCAAAGAACATTGACTAATCCTATGTTTGATTACTGAATCTGCTGGTCAGGTCGGGAGGATACTGGTTGCCACTTCGTAGCTCCCACGTTCCCCTCACCTGAGGGCTAACATCTACACTTCAGCTCTCAAATAATAGGACCAAATTGAATATTTTTGTCTGTCACACTAAAATGTCCAATTCTACGTCTGATAATTAATATTTCCCTATTTATTTTCACCCTCCTTCCAAGTTTTTGACTTCCCTAAATATTGGATGTAATTTTTACTATAGTTGATAATTCAACATCATTTAACAACTCAATTGGCCAGATTGAAAGTAAATTAAGTTTTAAGTGAAAATTATCACAATTTATTTTAATATATTAGGTACTTCTATTTAATTTCATCAATTCGCATAATTTTCATAAACAAGGAGAAAGACTAAGAAAACTACTCGAATGCATGGGAATAAAACAAAGCATGGATTTCATTTAAAGTTAACAACAACAATAAACAAAAATACTTATCTTAATTTCCTCCCTGCGGACTCCTCGAAGTTCCTTTGACTTTTCCTTCTAGTACAACGAACTTCTAAATAGCACTCAAATAAACTAAAGAAACTCACTAATGATAAACAACGGACACACTTAAGACACCAAAAAGAGACTCAGACTCTCTAAAATAGACACGCCTAGACACTAGAATTCGGCCTCTATTTATAGAGGTAGGCAAAGGTCCAAGGGGTGCTTAAACACCTCTTTAAAAAGTGTACAGGTTCAAAGTATTTGCATTTTGAACTGTCTCGCCGTCAGCGGGGCTTCTAGAAGGTCTTCAAACCGTGCTATCTCGCTGTCGGCGGGCTCGGGCTCTCTATCGGCGAGGTAGTTATAATTCATTTAGAAATTCTCCTCATGATCTCGCCGTCGGCGGCCTCGATCTCGCCATCGGCGACTTAGTTCAATTTGCATGAATTTCTTCCTTTTTGATCCAAATTCGCTCCATTTCTTGCTTTTTGCTTTAATCACTTATAAATCTTCATTCCTGCAGTAAAATAAAGAAAATACCTTTCTTTAAAGTGTAATTTCATCAAAAAATAGATAAGAATTTCTTAATGAATTTTTCTGTGATCAGTAACTTCAACTATTGTCATGTACTCAGCTTCAGTAGTAAATAATGCCACAATAGACTGAACTATTGATTTCCAGCATATAAGCCCTCCAACAAGAGTAAATACATACCCAGTTGTAGACCTTCTACCATCTAAATCACCTACATAGTTTGATACCCATTTGCACCCAATAGCCTTCTTTCCCTCAGGAAGCTGACCTAGCTCCCATGTGTGATTCTCTTGCAAAGACTTCATCTCCTCGACCATTACACCCATCCATTTCTCTTTCTCATGGCTGGTGATAGCTCCTTGAAAGTGGCTAGATCATCACTTATGATGAGAAGTGCACAGGAGACTAAGTCTTCATAAATCAATATGCCGGGAGGCCTTATGTTGGTGCGTCTCTGTCTATCTTTAGTTGGATTGTAATTATGCAAGTCATCTGTATTGTAATGACGAGGTGTTGGATCTGAACCTTGAACTCTCTCAGTTGCTATTGGTATTTGTTCTAGATCCATCTACATTATATCTGAACTGGAACTGTTCCCTGACACCTTGTCTTGATTCTGCTGCAACATGGACTGCTCATCAAATATTGTATCTCTACTTATCACCACCTTCTTTGCAATCAGATCCCATAACTTGAATCCTTTCAAACTTTTCTTATAGCCCAGAAAGATGTACTTCTTGGATTTTGAATCAAGATTTTATCTTTCATCTCCAGGTACACGCACATAAGCAGGACAACCAAAAATTCGTAAGTGATCAAACTTAATTGAATTATCTATCCATACCTCTTTTGCAAGCTTGCCACTCAATGATGCTCGAGGTGATCTATTGATGAGATAGCATTCCATATTCACAGTTGTCGGCACTATTTTTAGGTTGTGTGTTTTATTTTGAAAAAGGGGGTCGCCTAACGGAAATTGTGCGGCGAATTTCTAATTTAATTTAAATAAATAATTTGAAAAGTAATATTTGATTTTGAAAATAATTTTAAATTTGAAGATTTTAAGATATGAAATCAAACCGATCTCACATCCCAAATAGTTTATATAAACGAGCACCACACCACAAACCATGTATCTATCCCTAAGGATAGACACACTACTGACGGTGGGGCTCGATTAAACAAACTAAAAGATTTGTGACATCCGTTTGGTCCGCGAACCAATTTTATAAGTCGACAAATTCCCCGCTTAATATGAAAGTATTAAACAGGGTTTATATTACCTAGGTTCTTTAAAATTCCCTATAAGGGTAAGCCCCTATAGTTAATTACATCTTAAGTGACGGGAATCACCTAAGAAAACTCTCGATAATAATCAATAATTCTGCTCTCAAGAATTTCAAAGTTTAAGTTTTCAAGGGATTGAATTTTGGAATTTCAATAGGGAGTGGATCAAATTTGGGACATTTTGTTTTGGGAATTCAAAGGAAGAAAGGTAGGAGAAATTACGGATCCGAAGCGAACTTCGGTAATTTCCCGACTATCCTATTGTTTGGCTTGGATTTAGGAAAGTCCTAATGTTTATTTAGTATTTCAATCTTGCCAATTTTAATTAATTTGGACTTATATTTGTATGATAGAATCATACAAATAGCCTTGAAGATGTGAGGGTTTATGTCGTATCGGACGACTACCTCGGAATCCTAAGACCGGTTAGGGCTTAATTTGCAATACAAATGCCTAACAAAAGGTTAAGGATTTATGTTGCACTAGGCAAACTACCTCGAAATCCTATGGCTTTGTTGTTTAATTCTAAGACAGTTTTGCTGATGTAGATTCAAGTTTTGCTGACGACGATGGCCGTGCTGCCCACTATGCTCCAAGCTCCTTGTTGTTGCAGAGGTTTAGTTATAGAAGTCATAAATCAGGACATGAGAAAAGTGTTTTGGTTTAGAGAAAATCTTTATTTCCAAGTGTTTTTTGTGTTTTAATTAAAAAAAATCTTAAAATTCATTATAACGACACCGGTTAAGATCCCACGGTTCCATCCTTCCGGCATCATTATTTTTATCGGATTCACTTAGTCCAGATGAATTTACTAAACTCAACTGAATGAGTTCCACACTTTCATTTAGACCGTGGGAAATCCCGTTAAGCAACACGTAGGTTACATCATCCGAGGTATTCCCGATCATCCAACAAGACGTTTTAATTTAGTTGTAATTGTAGTTTTGTGTTCTGTTTGTGATTAAATTTTGAGTTGTTTTATATTTTGAAATGTTATGGCGGTGAATTTTATCTTGCAATGAATTTTAATTTAGTTTTGGTTTCAGTTTTAGGGACTATCCTAAAGGTGTGGGTTTTCATGCAACAGTTGTTTATCATGCAAGAAAAGGTAAGTGCGATGCAATTAAAGAAATTGCAATAAGGTAAATTGCAACAAAATAAAAGCGTACCTGGAGGGTCTTCCCGTCATCCTGAGCTGTACTTCAAACACAATTAGAATATTTAAGCAAGTTCCTAGGTAAAGCTAAGGGAAGGGTTGTGGTTTTCTATCAAATTCCTAATCCTATGGCTAGTCATTTCCTATGACGTCTAGGTTCTTGTGTTTTGGTTTGAGGACGATTTTCTTCATCAAATAATAATTAAGTTCAATTGTTCTTATGAACATCCTATCATATCGAGGAAGTGCTTAAGGCAAATCTTAAACATCTTTTCAATATTTCTAGGATTGTTTTAAGTCCAAATGAATTCGATTACACAAATGAATTAATCGTACGAGAATTCAAGTTTTGTTGTTATCTTACTCGATGAACTTGGACATTTGAATATCCTATAAGTGAAGTAACATTTCATTTAACATTACTGTTTAGGAGTTATGACAATAAAGCTTTCGAGGCAAATTGGTATTCAAATGGTTTGTGATTTAGTTTAACTTCAGTTAAAGGGTTTAAATTTGGAATAGTGTTCAAGTTACTTTATATTTAATTTCTTTCATGTCTTAGGTGATGTTATTTTTAATTTAACTTTAATTTAATTTAATTTAATTTTAACTTTAATTTAATTTAATTTAATTCAATTTAGTTTGATTTGATGTTAAATTAATTTAGTTTAATTTGATTTAATTTCCTTTACTTTAATTTAATTTGATTTAATTTTAATTTAATTTGATTTAATTTAATTTAATTTAATTTAATTTAATATGTTTTAATTTAATTTAATTTAATTTAATTTAATTTGTTTTAATTTAATTTAATCTAATTTAATTTAATTTAATTTATTTATGTAATTTAATTTAATTTAATTTATTCATTTAATTTAATTTAATATGTTAATTTAATTTAATTTAATTTAATCTTTAATTTAATTTTATTTTTAATTTTAATTTAATTGAAAATTTAAAAAGAGTTTAATAATTTAACCTTTTTATTTAATTTAATGGTTAAGTCCTTTAACATTTTAAAACTTAAATTTGAATTATCCTTTTTTAGTTAGGAATTAAATATTATTGAAATGATTAATTTAGGGATTTTTAAATTAAAGAATAAATCTCTTCCTAATAATATCCCTATTTTAATAATTCCAATTTTATTATTCTTCCCAAATTTAATCAATTATTTAATTAAGGTTTATTTCAATTATTTTAAATTGTTTAATGGGTTTCTACCCTTTAATTATTTAAATTTCAATCATCCAAATCAGATTAAGATCAAATATTTTACTTGTTAATTTTATTAAACCTAAAGTTTTAATTAAGGGTTAAAATTTTAATTACCATTTTGCCCTTCAAGCTTAATAATTTCATAACTCACTAAATTGAGCTTAAATGAACTTGAAATTTTTATGTGACTTCACTCATATGCCAATAAAGACATGAGAGGAGAAAATGTGATTTTTCTGTATTTAATTTATTTATATAATTATTTTTGGTGGAAAATAGGAATTTCCAAGGAAAATTTAATAACATGACCAAGGGAGAGTTTCTATCCTTAAAAAAATTATGGGACATTTCTAATGACCAGAGGACCACTTGGACCAATTTTGGTGATTTTTTAAATTATATTATTTTTATTATAATTATTTTAAGTTTTGGAGTGTTAATTAATTTAAAAATAAAATAAAGGTTGAAAAATAAATTTTATATTTTTCAAAAATCGCTCTAATATCAAGGAAATCAGAGAATCAATTTTTGTAATTTTCTGATTTTTTTATGATTTATTATAATTATTTTAGTGAAAATGCTAGAAAATACATTTTTTTTAATTTTAAAATTTCCCTAGGGCTTTAAAATTTAATATCTCATTAAATAGACATAAGAAAAATATGGGGTTTGTTCCTAAGTGATTAAAATTCAAAATGTGACATTTTGGTGAATTTTGTTATTTTTGTGATGTTTATTATTTTTTAATTATTAAAAATATTAAAATAATATTAAAAATCAACTTTTTTAGAAAAATGAAACTTTAATTTTCTTAAATTCCCCTAATATCGAGAGAGGCTCCAAAACCAATTTGGTGAATTTTTGAAAGGTATTTTGAAAGTTATGAATTTTTAAAGTTCAAATTGACTAAATGGCTTAATCAACCCATTTAGTAGGGCTAACCAAGTCCAATTGACTTCAAATTTTTATGGTGGGTTCCTCTGATCCTAAAGGTCAATGGAGAATTGATTTCAAGTCAATTTAATGTATGGTTAGCTCTAATTAATTAGGGATCTATTTTGAGTGTTTAAGCCAATTAGGGTTATTTTAAATGAGTTAACTCAAAACTTATTTTTCCTAAGGTCCTCTAGTCATAAGAGACATCACCAAATTTTCCTAGAATTTATTTCACAACATGCTAATTATTAGATTTAAAATACTCAAAATAGTAACATGAATTTGAAAAATCAATAACTTCTCATAGGGATGGCCTCGACTTTGGAAAATTCGGGGAATGTTCCCAAATTCGGAGGCTTCAAAAGCCCTATGGTCTCATGCCATGGTGAATTTCCTATATGCATGGAGAATTAAAATAATGCAGACAGTAAATAAATTATTAAAAATAAAATACTTGATGAAATTAAATGATTTCTTTTCCACATTATTCTCCTCTGTTCACTGAGCAAGAGGATATTTTTATTTTTTATGATTTTCCTACACAAAGTTATGAATTTTCCAAGTTCAGGGAATTAAATAAATAGGAAAATCCCTAATTTTCTATTTATCCGAGTCGGCGCCGCGTCATCCTCGGCATCTCCGAACGGCCATGCGGCGCGTTCCCATTCAACGCTGCCGCTTGAGTCAGCAGCCCGGGTCCCGCCTTCCGCGTATCATCTGCCGATCCGACCTAATCTGAGCCGTCCGTCCGCGCGTGTATTGAATGAACGACATCCGTTCATCGTCCCCAAGCCTCCTAGCCCGAGAACCGTCCATCTTCTAGGCCTAAGATCTCACTCGATACTCGACCAAATTTAACGTTCTTATGCTCTATGGATTCGTCTCGAGAAGACGAACACATCCATACGGTTTATGTGGCATGAAATTGACTTAATGAAAATGGAGAATGTTCGAAGCTCGGGAAGAAGAGTGAGGCCATACCTTTGCTCGGAGAAGTGTGGCTTCGATCCGAGGGTTGTTTCACCTTCGATTGGATCCCAACAAGCTCCGGATGAAGTCTCCCAGTGCAGTGAATTGCCTAGGTAGGATTTCGACCACGGCACGATCACAAAGCTTGGAGGCTGGAGCAAGCTAGGTGGCTCGGGGATGGGGCTTTTCTTTGGTGGACACCTTCTCTTGGTACGAGTGAAGGTGTATGACCAATCAATTTGATGATTGATCCATTGTGGAGAAGTGTCCTGGTTTTTGGGCTAAAGTTTGAACTCGAAATTGAGCTCGAATTTGGAGAATTGGAGTGGAATTCGGTGGGGATCAAATGCTCTATGTATGGGGAATAGTACGGAACAATTTTGGCGGAGTTTCCTTAAGGTTTGTTTCGGCACCTCCCATGGCCGAGAAGGGGTGGTGCTTAAATAGGAGAGGGTGGAGGGCCTCCCGGGGAGAGTTAGGGCTTGGGATCAGCTGCTCTTGGCAAGAGAAGAACAACTACTAATGGCCGCTAGGGATGGGGCGGCTCGGCAGGTGAGAATTCCGAGCTTGGGCTCACATGTGAGCTCTCGGCCATGGAGTTTTCCGGCGACCCGGGCGGGCGGCCGGCGGGCATGGGTCACCCTCGGGTCCGGGTGGGTCGGGGCGGGGTTTAGTGCAGTCAATTGGGCCTTTCCATGTGTAAAGGGGATGGCTTGTAATGGAATGGGGAAGAGGCCATTTTGGCTAGATTTGGGTCAACCCATCATTTTGGGCTTGGTTCACCCTTCAAGGTGGCTTTGGGTGTTGCGGGGAGTCACGAGGATCGAGTTGGTTTGGCATGGAGAAGTCCTTATCCAAATATATTTGGATTAAATTTGGAGTTAAGGTGAAACATGCTTAAGGTTAATGACTTTTAGGAGGTGCTTAAAGGACCTCCTCCTTTTACCATTTAAGGAGAGTTGACAACTTAGAGATCCTCGTGGCTTGCCGATGGCTTGCATGTGGCTTCATGGCTCCATGTGGCTTGGGAAAAGATTAGGTCGATTTCATAAAAAAAGGATTTTGTGGATTTTGGCATTTTAATGGAAATTGTTATGGGGCTTGATTTGGAATTGTTTAATTGATGGGATTAGAACTTAGGGAATGGCTTTGATTAAGTGGATGGCAAATGGAAATGTCATGTGGGCTTTGGATGAATTTGGGCTTTTGAATTTGAAGGAAGTGGGCTTTTAGGAAGGTTTAAGGGAAGTGGGCTTTTTGAATTTTAAAATGGACTTTAGGATGAAATTTTGGTAAAGGCTTGGGCCAAATAACTGTTGGGTTTAGCTCATAGATGTCTTGGAGCAAATTGGGAGTGATTTGGATTTGAATTGGGTTGAATTTGGGCTCCTTTGGTGAATGGGCCAATATAGGTCAAAGTGGGCCAAGTTGGGCCAATGTTGGGCTAGGGTTGAAATTGATGTAAATTTAATGTTGAGAAATGTTTATGGGAGTGTTTCAAGGAGGTTTTGACTTTGGTTGGGCTTTGATTTTGGGGTTTGGGCTCATTTGGGTTAGGTTTGGGTTTAGGTCAAAATTGGGCCTTTTAGCTTTGGGTTGAATTTGAGTGGGGTTTGGGTCTAAATGTTGGGCAAATCATGTTAGGGTTTTGTTTTTGGGGATGCTAAGGAAGGTTTAGAAAAGATTTGGGGTCAATTGGAGTTGGATTGGGTGAGTTTGGGTTAGGTTTGGGTTATGGGTCCAAATTGGGCTTTAAGGCCAAAAGTGAAATTGGATCCAAATTTCAATCAAATTGGACTTGTATTTGGTCTAGATTGGCATTGGGAATGTTGAATTGAAGTTTAAAATTGAATTGGACCAGAATTTGGGTCAATTGGGTAGGTTTGGTTTGACATTGGGTTCACTTAGGGTTAAAATGGGTCAAATTGGGGGTTTTGACAAAAGTAGGGTAAATTGACAAAATTGGCCCATGGTATAGTTGAACAAAATGAAATTGGGAATATTTGGGATTTTCTGGAATTTCTTGGGAATTTTCTAAATTTTTGGATTTTTAGGTCAAGAGGGGTATTTTGAGTATTTGGAGGGTATTGGGAGGTATTTTTAGAATTTTTGGTATTTCTGGGTATGGATGATCAATTTGAGTGATGTGGAAATGTTTGGGATTGGTTTTGAGGAATTTTGGGTGATTTGAGAATTTTGGAAATTTTGGGTAGTTTCAAGGGCATTTGGTATGTTAGGCGGGTGTAAGGTCCCGGGGGTCAAAAATTGAAAATTTGGAAAAATGAAGATTGGGTGAATATAAGTGGAATAAAATCATTTTGGTTGAGCCATGAATCCATACCAAGCCCACATGAGCCATGAAGGGACTCATTTGAGGCATTCACTATGTTGTTCCTAACCCTCTTAGCCAAGGGCTTAGGGGTTAAGGACCATCCATGTGAATCACCTACATGAGTCGGGAGGTCGAGCTAGGTATGGGTGTGGTTTTAGGAGGTGTGTGAAAGTATAGTGTATGAGTGTAGTGTGTGTGTAAGTCGGCCACTTAACCGAGACCGAGCCACCGGGGCGGTCTCAGGCCAAAGAGTCCTATAGGAACCCATCCTTTAAACTTCCACATTTGATTTTCAACCCTCTAGGTGATTAGGGGTCTACGATCGAGTTTGTGGAGTTTGCGGGGAGTTTAGAAGTGGTTTGAATTTCTAAGTGGTGGGTCCCGATTCTAGTCCTCTAAGACGAGTCGAAGGAAAAGCCTAAGACTAGATCCTAAGTACTAAAAAGAAGGAGAGAAGACCTCATCGAAAATGAGGTCGACAAATGGACCCCGATAGGTGTGGTGGTGACGGAGCACACCGCGCGTATTGGTGTTGACCGAAGCGATCGGCAAAACCAACACGGATGTCCAGTGACGGACTTAGGACGAAGTAGAAGAGTTTCCGGCTGGGAGTGTCAAGTATATCTACGAAGCCGGAGATTCCTGAACTCTCACTGGGGAAAGGAAAAGGAGGTGAATCCCAAATCACATGATCTGTGGGAATTCAATTTAGATTTCATTTTGTTTCAATTTAAGTTTGGATGTGTAATTTTAGATTTTGATTTTTAATTTAGATTGAAGTTTGATTCAAAATCAATTTGAGAAAATTTGGATTTGAAACGAGAATTGAAACCTAAGTTCCAATCTCGGGATTGCAAAGAAAACTGGAATTTAGGTACCAGCCTTGGAATGAGAATCGAAGATTAAGTGTCGATTGAAAAGGATGAGAATCAGAATTTAGGTACTGATCTCGAAAGTTTAAACGAAGCTGGAGTTGAAATTTAAGTATCAATCCTGGGAGAGAATCGAAATTTAAGTATCGATCTCGAAAGATGGGAGGCAGAATTTAGGTACTGTCCCCGAAAGAGAACTTGAATTTAGGTATCACTCTCGAAAGTTGAGAATTGAAATTTAGGTATCAAATCAGATGAGAATCAAAATTTAGGTATCGATCTCGAAATGAGAACTGGAATTTAGGTACCAGTCTCGGAAATTTTGAATTGAAATTTAGGTATCAATTCGGATGAGAATCGAAATTTAGGTATCGATCTCGGAATGAGAACTGGAATTTAGGTACCGATCTCGGAAGTTGAGAATTAAAATTCGGGTATCAATTCGGATGAGAATCAAAATTTAGGTATCGATCTCGGAATGAGAAGCTGGAATTTAGGTACCGAGTCTCGGAAATTTTGAATTGAAATTTAGGTATCAATTCGGATGAGAATCAAAATTTAGGTATCGATCTCGGAATGAGAACTGGAATTTAGGTACCGATCTCGGAAATTTTGAATTGAAATTTAGGTATCAATTCGGATGAGAATCGAAATTTAGGTATCGATCTCGGAATGAGAACTGGAATTTAGGTACCAGACTCGGAAGTTTTGAATTGAAATTTAGGTATCAATTCGGATGAGAATCGAAATTTAGGTATCGATCTCAGAATGAGAACTGGAATTTAGGTACCAGTCTCGGAAATTTTGAATTGAAATTTAGGTATCAATTCGGATGAGAATCGAAATTTAGGTATCGATCTCGGAATGAGAACTGGAATTTAGGTACCGATCTCGGAAATTTTGAATTGAAATTTAGGTATCAATTCGGATGAGAATCGAAATTTAGGTGTCGATCTCGGAATGAGAACTGGAATTTAGGTACCAGTCTCGGAAATTTTGAATTGAAACTTAGGTATCAATTCGGATGAGAATTGAAATTTATGTATCGATCTCGGAATGAGAACTGGAATTTAGGTACCAGTCTCGGAAATTTTGAATTGAAACTTAGGTATCAATTCGGATGAGAATCGAAATTTAGGTATCGATCTCGGAATGAGAACTGGAATTTAGGTACCTGTCTCGGAAATTTTGAATTGAAATTTAGGTATCAATTCGGATGAGAATCGAAATTTAGGTATCGATCTCGGAGTGAGAACTGGAATTTAGGTACCGGTCTCGGAAATTTTGAATTGAAATTTAGGTATCAATTCGGATGAGAATTGAAATTTAGGTATCGATCTCGGAATGAGAACTGGAATTTAGGTACAGATCTCAAAAATTTTGAATTGGAATTTAGATATCAATTCAGATGAGAATCAAAATTTAGGTATCGATCTCGGAATGAGAACTGGAATTTAGGTACCAGTCTCGGAAATTTTGAATTGAAATTTAGGTATCAATTCGGATGCGAATCGAAATTTAGGTATCGATCTCGGAATGAGAACTGGAATTTAGGTACCAGTCTTGAAAATTTTGAATTGAAATTTAGGTATCAATTCGGATGAGAATCGAAATTTAGGTATCGATCTCGGAATGAGAATTGGAATTTAGGTACCAGTCTCGGAAATTTTGAATTGAAATTTAGGTTCATTTTGTTTGTCTTTTAATGATTCAAATTTTATTTTATCGTTTATTTAATGTTCATGTGAATTTGGTGTTCGTCATTTTTAGATTTTTTTTTTTTTACGGAAAGTTTTTTTTTATTCTCTTTTTTATTTCTTTTCTGTTCTTTGTTCGAAGTTCATTTAACTTTAATGGCGTTTCCCAGTCAATTTGCACAAAAGAGGTGAAGGCCAAAAATGTGACATGGTCACTTTCATTCCAATCATGTCGAAGATACATCATACAACTCGATCTGGAATACATCTCATACAATCCATGTAGACTCAAAACGGACTATGTATGATCTTTTGTCGATCCACCCGAAGAAGCATACGTCAAAAATCCATGTACGAATAGTGGGGTACATGGTCGATAACATCACCTTCTAAGCCATCCTTAGCGAGGATGCCGTATGGATGTACATTCGAGGTGTGATATCTTCCATGTAGCTCACGACTCTTAAGGCCGGAGGCTCTCTAACTCCGAGTCCGGCTGGAAATGGTAAGGTGTCTTCCTGTCGTCCATCCTCCCGAAAGTAAGCGAGATCCGCTTCATCGGTACTCTCGGTATGCAATGCTTAGCGATATCCGCTCCGTTGTCCTTCGGTATCATGACGGAACCTACCGGTAATGGTATCTTCACCGGCCCTCGGAACTCACTCGGGCCTCGCTATCCGAAGGTCGGATCCGAACATGATGTTACACTCGTTCGGAGAAAGAGCGTGCGAGAAGGTCCGACAAAGTCGTGGTGATCTATGTGTGGGGGTATGCGGTCACCCCGCTTGTAGATGTTAATAATGCGGCTATTGGGTATGCAATCTGCTGGCAAGTACTCTCCATGTTATCAATCTCTTTACCATTCTCTTGATGACTAATGGCATCGGATCCACTTCGCCCATGACGGAGTATTCCGGTGGGTTTCCCTTCCTGTCCTCCGCAAAGTTGTAACATCATCCACATTGTATTGTAATTCTTCCCTTCCCCGGCATCCATCTCCGGGGTTCCGAGTAGGTGTTTTCCCTTAGGCGGCTCTGCTCGGCCCATTCTTTCAAATCCGGATGCAATCCACGATTTCTTGTTGTTCAAACTACGAGAATACGTCCGTATGTAGCTCGAGGCTCTCTAGTATATTGATCCTTCCGCCTCTAATTCTCTCGAAGTATTCGAAGGTTTTCTTTTCAACATTCCGCATTCTCTCCATCTCGTATTCGGAATAATCTGCAGATGGCGAGGCACGGTGACATATTGTGGGATATACGGTTCAATCCCTTCACGTTCTCCCGCATACCTCGGCTCCTCGGGGATGATGTCCGTCGGGACATCCCCGGGGTTGCTTCTGCAACAAGGTCATGCATTGCCGGTGGTTCTATCCGGTAGCGTGGTAGTCTTCTTTCTTCGATCTTTGTGAGATTTCCCCGGTCCTTTCTGTTATCTTAGGAGCCGACCTCCTTTCTTCGGGTTCTCGGTGAGCCGGTGTCCTTGAAGTGTACGTACTGGCGGTAGCAATTGTCTCGTCACGCTGGTCCGCAACTAGTTTTGTTAACATCTTACGGATACGGCGATTCTTATTTCTTCGTTGCGTTGCTGTGAGAGTAGCTCTTCGAACTTCTTGAATCTCTGTGGGCGGCGGCGACAAGCTCGCCTCTCGCTGTAGCGACTGCGGACTTCATTTTCTTATCTTCTTCGGTGTTTGCCTTTCTTTTCTTCTTCTTTGGATTGGTGGCTTGGGCCACCCACTTTCATCATTGTCTGCCGGGCAGTTCTTCTCGGTCAGCCGAGACCCGGTCACTTTCCTCGTCTTGTAGGCTCGCCGGTGCGAAATCCGAGTCAATCTCGATTATCGCTCCATCTTTCACCCTCTTTTCATCGAGTGCAAGGCTTACGCCATTTCTAAAGTTCGGGACCAACCGCCCGTTCGACATTTCCCTGCGAAAAGACAAGGAAAAGGATCAGGGGCTGTACTAAGGACAAGAACATTAAGAAAATGTTTATTAAAGACATTTTTTTTTATTACTTCTTGTATTTTTAAATTTAACAAGAATAAAGTGGGAAAAGATCTGGAAAAAGATCTTGATTTGGAAAAGAAAACAAGGAAAACTTTATTATAATGATTTTATTTATTTTAGCACATTTTATTATTTTTGGGTTCGGACCCGATCATAAGTAATTACTTCGCCGTGTTTCTTAGGGATGAAGAATTCATTCCTTCGAAACATCGGGTAGCGTAATACTTTTTTAAGTATCGTCCGTTGATTGGAAGCATATGTCGTTCTCCCTGGCAATTCACTAGGCTGGTAGGAACCTCCCGAGTATCTTGCTTCGACCACGAAACGGCCCTTCCCAAGTGGGTTCAAATTTTCCTCCTATCTTGCGGTGTGCAAGAATAGGTCTCTTGAGAACGAGAACTAAGTCACCAATTTTGAAGGTTCTTGGGCGGACCAGTTTGTCATGGGCTTGAACCATCTTAGCTTAGTATACTTCTAAATTCCGACTGTGACTGCAAGTCTTTTCCCTTCCGGGCTTTCTAATTCTTCTAGTCGTAATTTGGCATTCTCTTCCGTCGTGATCTTATTTGCAAGCTGCGATTCCGAGTGAAGGAAGCTGAACCTCTAAAGGTAACACTTGCCTCGGACCCGTACACCGGAGCGTAAGGTGTAGCTTGAGTAGGAGTTATGAAGGTTGTCCGGTAGGCCCATAAGGCTTCTAACAACTTCTCGTGCCAATTTCTCTTATTATCGTCCAAAGTTTTCTTTAAGATTTGAACGAGAGTTTTATTAAAAGCCTCAGCGAGGCCGTTTGCTCTTGGGTAGTAAATTATTGAGTATCGCTAGTCGATTCCATGTCTCCTGACAAAATTGTTGATTTGCGTGCTTCTGAATGCTGACCCATTATCCGAGATAATCCTGCGCGGCACTCCGAAACGGTAGATAACTTGGTTCTTGAAAAACTGTAGCACGTGGTGTGCTTTCACTTCTCACGAGTGGAGCTGCCTCTGCCCACTTGGAAAAGTAATCTGTAGCCGCAAGAATGAAGCGATGTCCTTTTGAAGATGGTGGTTCTATCGGACCCACTATATCCGTGCCCCAACATTCGAATGGCCACGACGCAATTGTCGGATGTAGCACATTTGGAGGTTGGTGTAGAACCACTCCGTGCACTTGGCATTGGTGACGGCTCTTGGCGATTTTCATGCGGTCGGTCATCATCGAGGGCCGGTAGTACCCTAGTCTTTTAATTTTCATTTTCATCTTCGAACCCGATCGGTGAGCGCCACGGAGTCCCGAATGCACCTCTTTAACAATTTCAAGGGCCTCGAACCCGCTTAGGCACCTTAGCCACATTTGATCGAAAAGACCTTCGTATAACGTGTTGTTTATTAATGCGTAAGACGAGTTCTTTTCTTGATCCGATGGGCTAGCGACCTATTGTCCGGTAGTTTTCTCGTTTGCGAGTAATCCATTAATGGTCGTCGCCGATCTTACGTGTTTTTACGTCACTGTTGCAACGCGATTTTTCTTCTTTTCACGATATGTGTATCGTGTACTATGTCGAGCTGTGATAGGACTGACGTCAGTGAGTCGACACTTCCACCGATTCATCTTGCAAACGGGCAAATTCTTTTGCGAGGCGAGCTAACGCATCTGTCTAAGACATTTTCTTTTACGGGAATTTTGTAGATTGTCACATTCGGAATTTGTTCCAACAATCTGTATGGCATACTTGGAAATATTGCTCGAGTCTTGGCTTTAAAATTCGTATCTTGTCGGCGATCTGTTGAATGATCAATTGCGAATCCCCGTAGATGTTGATGTCTGTTATCCCCATTTGAATAGTTAATTCCAGTCCCGTTATGAGGGCTTCGTATTCTGCTTCATTGTTTGTACACGGTTACGTCGAGTGGTAGGAGTATCTTAACATCCCCCGCTCCAGGTGTTATAAAGATTAGCCCGATTCCTGCCTTACCGAGCACTATTACTTGCGATTCTTCGTCTTTGTGTGCTTGAAGATGCTCCGTCGAAATATAATTCCCAACGTCGATCATCGGGGTCTTCCGGGCTCATTATTTGTTCATCCGGCAAATCGTCATTGAGAGGAGATTGCGCCGGCAAAGGGTGTCTTTGCGAGGAAGTCTGCTAAGACTTGTCCCTTTACGGCACGAAGAGGCACGAAAGTTATATCGAATTGCGATAATATCATTGACCATCGGCAAGTCTGCAGGAAAGTGTTGGACGATTCATCGAGTATTGCAATGGATTAAATTTCGAGATCGGGTTGACCTTATGAGAAAGCATGTAGTGCCCGAGCTTTTGAGCGGCGAAGATCGGGGCCAAACAATGCTTTTCAATTGCGGGATACCTTATTTCCGTCGGAAGTAAACGACGGCTTAAGTAGTAAAGAGCATTTTCTTTACCCTCATCATTGACTCAGGCTAACAGGGCTCCGAGAGAGTCGTCTAAAGCCGCGGTATAAAGTATCGACGGTCTACACCGAGGCCGGGGCTGCTTAAGACAGGAGGTGTCATTAAATATTGTTTAATGTCCTCGAAGGCCTTACGGCATTTCTCTTCCCAAATAAATTTGGCGTCCTTTTTAACTAGTGCCGAGAAAGGTCGACACCTACCGACAAGTTTGAAATAAATCGTCGAAGATATGCCAGCTTCCCTTGAAAGGATCGTAGTTGTTTTAAGGTTTTGGGAGGCGGCATTTCTAAGATAGCTTTAGTCTTTTCCGGGTCGATTTCAATTCCACGATGTCGGACAACGAATCCTAAGAATTTCCCGGAGGTGACGCCGAAGGCGCATTTTAAGGGATTCATCTTAAGGTTAAATTGTCTTAATCGTTCGAAAATAATTCTCGAATCATACGAGTGGTTTTCCTTTACTTTGCTTTTGATGACCACATCGTCCACGTAGCATTCAACTTGATTGTGGATGAGATCATCAAAAATTCTTGTCATCGCTCTACTGGTAGGTTGCTCCTGCGTTCTTCGATCCGAATGGCATCACTGTGTAGCAATATACTCCGATCGGCGTTCGAATGTTGTAAGCTTTTCATCTTACGGAGCCATTTTTATCCGGTTGTATCCCGAAGATCCATCCATGAATGAGAATATTTCATGCGTTGAAGCAATATCGATCATTAATTCGGGATCGGTAGAGGGAATTCGTCTTTTGGACATGCCTTGTTTAAATCTCCGAAGTCCACACAAATTCGATCCGACCATTCTTCTTTCGACTGGCACCACATTGGCTAACCAAGTAGGGTATTGTTCTTCACGGACAAATTTAGCGTCTATTAGCTTTTTAACTTCAGCTATGACTTGTTGTTCGATTTCTAGACGCATTCTTCACGGGACCTTGTCGACCGGGACGAAGTAGGATCCACTCCTAGCTTATGGACTGCGACCTGCGGAGATAAACACTGGCATCTCATCGTAGTTCCAAGCAAAACAATCTTTAAATTCCATTAATAACTTGATTATTTCTTCGGAGTCTTCTTTATTGAGTAAGGAGCTAACAAAGGTAGGTCTAGGCTCTTCACTAGTACCTAAGTTAACTTCCGTTAACTCATCTATTATAGATTTAATTTCTTCTTCGAATTCTGGTGGAGCGTCTCCAATTTGTAAATCTTCGAGTTCGTCTGTAGTTTCCATGCAGTTTGAATTTAGAGAAAGCTTCAGATTTCTGGTTCAAGAAATACACCCAAACTTTCACAAAAAATCATCAATAAAGGTAACATAATACTATGATCCTCCCACTAACGATTCTCTGGTAGGGTACCATACATAATAATGAACATAATCAAGAATCCCTTCAGTTTTATGCTTTCCAGTCATAAAAATGACTCTAGCTTGTTTTCCAAGAACACAGAACTTACATAAATCGAGCTTGAAACTTTTAACACCATGAAGCAAATTCCTTTTATGCAATTCAGCCATCCCACGTTCACTAAGATGACCCATATGCATATACCATAGCTTTGTATTATCATCATCTGACTCAACAGAATGAAATCCACCTATAACTGTACTCCTTAACAGTTTATAGATATTACCTGCAATTAACTTTCCTTTCATCGCAGTCAGTGAACCCTTAACAATTCTGATGGTTTTCATATCCTCATTTGTCTTAGAAATAAAACCATTTATATGTAGAGTGCCCAAGGAAATCAAATTCTTCTTCAAATCTAGAATATGATTGACATCACATAATGTTATAACATTGACATCATACATCTTAATCCTGACATTACCAATACTAATAATATTGCAACATCTATCATCACCTAGATAAACTGAGCTAGAATTAGTTAACATGTATGAAGTAAACCACTCTCTGTTAGTGTTGATCTCACTTTTGTTGAGGTCTATTCATTCTTTAGAAGAGCCTAAGATCTATCCATAGGACTTTCCTAGTGACTTTCTTAGAGGACTAGTGATGGAATCCATCCCCATATAAATTTTATACACTTCCTTGCTTCACTTGGAGTTTCATGTGCTTAAAGTATAACCCCTATCACTTAGGAAGATGAGACCAAGTATAAGGAAACTCAAGAGGAAGTTCCATAATGGTTGATCAATCCTTAGGGTAAACTTTGGGTGATCTGGTCTGGAGCTAGGACACACACACATAAACCTCACATTTACACTCACTTTCTCACACACCTTAAATCTTGAGATCACTTGCATTTGATTTGGTCTCTTGACTCTTTTAGAAAGCTCATATGGGTGGACCTAAACCCTTAGCCTTTGGCTAAGAGGGTTGGGACCGGCATATTGAACATCCAAGATGAATCCTCATATGGCTCTTATGAATGGAAATGGCTTCATGGCCCACCGACACCACTTGAGCCCAAACTTCCTCAAAACAACCAAATACCCCTTCAACCTTAATTTTGACCAAAATTCTTAAGATTGCCCCAATTCCTCCAAAATAGTTTAAATACCCAATTCTCCACTAAAAGTTATTTTAAACCTTCCTAAATTACCTAATTGCCCTAAAATTACCAAAATTTCCCAAAAAAATACCAAAATCCCTAATAAATATCAAAATGCCTCTAAATGCCCAAATTCCACCAAAGTTTCCAAATTGATCCCATTTCATCATAATCTCCAAATTATCTAAACCCTTTATCTACATTTATGAAATTCATCATGACATATTCCCAAGTCCAAATTCAAATACCCATAATCAAGTTTCAAAATCTCAAATTCAAGCCCTTCATGAATATTTTCAAAAGCGAATCATCCCTTCATTTTAAAGCCCGTCATTTTAAAAGCCCACATGAAATGTTATCCTCCCCTCATCAATTGAATTAAATTGAAACCATAAGTCCTAAATTTTATGGTTGAAATTACCTATATTTGGCTTCATGATAACCTTTCCAAAAAATGCCAAAATTGTTAAAATCTACTTCCATGCAAGCTAGCCAAGCCACATGCAAGCCATGAAGCTACCTCCAAGCCACATGCAAGCCATGAGAGCTTTGCTATGTCACCAATCCTCAAGTGGCAAAATAATGACTCTCTTTTAAGATCCTTTAAAAAGCACAGAATCCCTCTCACGACTCACTCTAACTAATGCTTAACCCAAATCCTTATGATTGGGACTTGTCTACCCAAGCCCCCATGAAGCCCATTTTTCATGATGGTGAGTACAACTCATTCTTATACAAAGGATCAAAGTGCACAAAAAATAATTTAAAGTAATTCCCTTCAAAACAAATCAAACCTTTCATAACATAAAAAGACAAAGAAAATAATAATAAAATAACATAATATATATACCTTTTTTTAGTTTTATTATATATATATATATATATATATATATATATATTAGCTCACGATTAAAAAAAAAAGATTAGCTTTTCTTATTTTTCCACTCTACTTTTTTCTCACCGTCACCTCACTCTCTCCCCCCCTATATTCTTCTCCTCCTTACCCTTGAAAAGCACTACACACAACTCTCTCTCTCTCTCTCCATAACATTTCTTTTCCTCACTCTCCACTCTTCCCTTCATTCTCCCTCTCCCATATTTTTCCTTCTTCTCCTTCAAATCGTGTGTTGACCTCACTTTTGTGAGGATCATTTATATATCACCTTAAAAAAAGAAGTCTACAAAAATTGACCTCCTTAATCTTACAAATGGTCACTAAACCCTAATGTCAAGGGTGAAACCCTAATAAAGCCTTTTTTAACAAAAATGTTAATGACATGCTAAAATGATCAAATCAGTAATGACAAACCCTGATTTGATCAACTATTCACCAAACTGGTCAACCTTTGACCCAAATGGTCAACTTAGGTCAAAATGGTTAACCCATTGACCCAATGACCACCCTATAGACCAAACTGGTCAACATTTGACCCAAATGGTCAACCCATTGACCTAATGACAATTCTATTAACCAAACTGTTCAACATTTGACCCAAATGATCAACTTAGGTAAAAATGGTCAACCCATTCACCCAATGACCACTCTATTGACCAAACTGGTCAACATTTGACCCAAATAGTCAACTTAAGTCAAAATGGTCAACCCATTGACCCAATGAACACCTTATTAACCAAGCTAGTCAACCTTTGACCCAAATGGTCAACTTAGGTCAAAATGGTCAACTCATTGACCTAATGACAACCCCATTGACCATATTGGTCAACTCTTGACTCAAATGGTCAACTTAACTCAAAATGGTCAACTCATTGACCAATGACCATCCTATTGACTAAACTAGTCAAACTTTGACCCAAATGGTCAAAATAGGCAAAAATGGTCAACCCATTGACCCAATGACTACCTTATTGACCAAACCGGTAAACCTTTAACCCAAAATGGTCAACTTAGGCCAAAATGGTCAACTCATTGATCTATTGACCAAACTGGTCAAGCTTTGACCCAAATGGTTAACTTAGGTCAAATGGTCAATTCATTGACCCAATGACCACCCTATTGACCAAGATGACCAACTCTTGACCCAAATAGTCAAATTAGGTTAAAATGGTCAATCCATGACCCAATGACCATTACATTGGCTCAATTCCAACCCCATTGACCACTAAGTCAATCTAGACCCCAAATTGGTCAAATTTGACTCATTTGATTAATTGGAGTCATTAAAATGATCAAACTTGGTCATTTAGTTAACCTTAGTAAAACCTAAGTCCTATTACCAAAATTAATGGCCCCATGATTAAATGAACCATGACAAGGTTAAGTAAATCACCTGGGTCAACCCTGGAGTTGGAGTGGTCAACCATGGTCAACAATGGTCAACTTTAGTCAAATTGGGTCAAAATACCCAAATTTGGACCAAATTAACAAAATTAATCAAATGATTAACCTCCAAAGTCATGTTGATTAATTTATGGGTTAATATTATAATTTCCTACATTTTAAATTAATTACATAATTAATTCAAAGTGGAATTATAAGAAAATAACTCTAAAATCAAATTAAAGATGACATCATATATAACATACTAAATGGCCTCAAAATTTAAAACTCCACCATGGAATCATAAATGACATCATGTGAAGTCATCAATGGGTCTCCCATGATCCATGAGACTTATCACACAAGAGTTAAAAAATTAAATAACCCATGACCCACCATTTTAACCATGATTAAACACCATTATGACTTCATTATGAAGAATATAATGTGGTATCATTCCCTCGTGAACTTTCCACCAAGAATGAGGAGAGGTCATCACTCACCGCTACTCTTCTCCAATGAAGGGAAGCCAAGGTATGAAGTCAAATCTTCACCTAGGTTAAAAGATATCATGAACAAAACATAAATAATGAAGTGAAGAAAAAAATGTGTCACTTTCCTCCCAATTCATTAAGTGACTCATCCATTTGCATGAAGTGAGTTGGCCGACCAAATACAATGCCATTTCAACCATTTCATGGGGCATCCAATAAGAAGCACACACTACTTAAACCATACCTCTCACCATGGTGAAGACTCATCATGACCAAGCCATGACAAGGATGGAAGATAAGGCTTAAGTGTCATTCTCCCCTAAATTCAAAGAAATATTTGGATGATCAAATGGACTGAATTAGCCAGCTCAATCTCAAAATTCCCTCCACCATATGAATCACCAAATGGAATGAAGCCAAAGAGCATAACCAAATCCATGTATTAATGAGGCTCATCATGAATATCACTCAAGGAATTTCATTCATAGTTATCTTGGCCATGAAACTTATCCACAGTCATCATGGAGCTATTAAATTCTCCGCTAGGTGAACTCAAGCTTGCCCATGGCCTCCCATGGCTATAAATAGGCCAAACCCGAGAGTTTCACCTAAGAGAAAGGACCCATTCACAGTCCCTAATTCCAGAAAGCTTGAACATCAAAGTTGTTCTCCAGACCATAGGCAATTGATTCCCTATAGAATCAAGCCTTCAAACCCACTGTCCTCTCCCAATTTAACCACCCCAAAACACCCCAAAAAAGAACATCTTTCGGGTCCTACATAAACCTATCCTAATCTCCAAATTAATTGTTCCTACACCTTCCATTAGGTGTAGGAAGAAGATCCCAATAGAAATTGGGACTTCCAGTGAGCTCTAACCCACTTCTTCATCAAGCCGTGAGCCCATTTTGGAGAGTTCAAAGCTTCATCCAATTTTATCCTAAGTTGAGCATACCAGGAGCTTCGCAAGGACCTCGCGATCGTTCCAGACAAACTTGATTGAAGCTTCACTTCGTCAAGCCAAGGTATGGTCATTTTAACCTAAAACTCGCTCGAGTTTGGGCATTTATGAAGAAGACTAATTTAAAACACCTACATATCCGTATGGATTTGTTCGTTATGATACGATGAAGCTTTTGGAATGATTTCCATGAACTTTCATTAAGATCTGAGAGAGATCTTGTGACTTGAAAGTGGACGGTCTGCGGATTATAATAGGTTGAGGAAGATGATGGGATGTCGTCTATTTTATGTATTATAAAATGGACGGTCATGATCGTTGGACCGCGGTTTCATCCATACGAAACAGATGAAACCTCGGGCTACGTGGTCGCCCACGTGGACATCCCCAGCCTATCAGACAATGCCGCGTAGGTGTTCAACAAATCCTAGGATTGCGCTGGCGCCTGCGTGGAAATTAGTTTAAGTAGGGTTTAAAGTAATTCAGAAAATTCTATTTAACTTTGAAAATTCATATCTCTGATAGAAAAATCATAAAAATATGACAAAAATAACTCTAAACTCGGGATAATGAGAAGATTAATGTGGGAACAAAGTTTTGAATAAATGAATTATATTTCATTTTTAATTAATTAATACTCTATTGAGTAATTTAATTATTAAAAATTAATTATAAATCCAAAAATTATGAAATTTCAACAGAGTGATCCTTTCATCCTTAGGAACACTCCGTAATTTTTCCAAGCCATGATAAGATCTACAAATTCAATTCACCTAATTTTTATTAAACATTGTAATTATTTTTCAAAAATAATTATGAAAATTAGAAATTAGGAAATTAGAAATAAAATTGGAGCTAAAGAATTTAGGGAGACAGATATAAACCCTAAAATAACAAAACTTTAGCCCCTTTACAAATTTAAAAATGACATTTTGCTATTTAGGGTTAAAAATTATTAATTAATATTTAAAAGTCCTAAAATTATTCTAAACTCAAATCTTCACCCTAATTAGCCCATTCTATATTGTAATAAGTTAATTTTGAGTCTAACTTCAAATAGAATCAAACCACAAACCCTAATTAGGTCTAAGACACCATTTAGACTTAATTAAACCAAGTTATACCTTAATCATATTAGGTTTAACTTAATAAACCCTAGTTAGGTCTAAGACACCATTTAGACCTAATTAAGCCTAGTTAGACCTTAATCAGATTAGGTTTAGCTTAATAAACCCTAGTTAGGTCTAAGACATCATTTAGACCTAATTAAACTAAAGTAAACCTTAATCACATTTGGTTTAACTTAATAAACCCTAATTAGGTCTAAGACAGTAATTAGATCTAATTAAACCCTGTTAAACCTTAATCATATTAGGTTTAACACCAAAACCCTAATCATATTAGGTTTAACACCATAAACCCTAATTAGGTCTAAGATATCAATTATACCTGATTAAACTCTGTTAAACCTTAATCACATTAGGTTTAACAACATAAACCCTAATTAGGTCTAACCCCTTATTAGACCTGATTAATCACCTTAACCCTTAATTACATTAGGTTCAAAACAAATCAAACCCAATTGAGTTTAACCCCTCATTAGGCCTAATTAATTACATTAAACCTTAATTACATTAGGATTAATATAAATTAAACGTTAATTAGACCTATCCCTAATTAGGTCTAATTAATTCCATTAAATCTTACTTAAAATAGTTTTAATTAATCCTAAACCCTAATTAGACCTAACCCTAGTTAGTCTAATTAATCCAATTAAACCTTACTTAAATTAGGTTTAATTAATCCTAAACCCTGATTAGACCTATTCATAATTAGGTCTAATTAATCAATTAAACCTTACCTAAATTAGGTTTAATTAAACCTCTAAACCCTAATTAAGTCTAAACCCTAATTAGACTTAATTAGCTCTTAAGCCTTACGTACATTAGGCTTAAGGAACCCTAAACCATAATTAAGTCTAACACTAATTATACTTAATTAACTCTTAAGCCTTACTTATATTAGACATAAGTAAATCTAAACCCTAATTAAGTCTAACCCTAATTAGATAACTCTTAAGCCTTACTTGCATTAGGCTTAAGTAACCCTAAACCCTAATTAAGTCTAACACTAATTAGACTTAATTAACTCTTAAGTCTTACTTACATTAGGCTTAAGTAACTCTAAACCCTAATTAAGTTCAACCATAATTAGACTTAATTAACTCTTAAGCCTTACTTACATTAGGCTTAAGTAACCCTAAACCCTAATTAGACTTAATGAACCCTCAAAACTTAATTACAATAGGCTTAAGAAATGCTAAACCTTAATTAAGCCTATCCTTAATTAGACTTAAATCAACTTCTAACTTAGGTACAATCTAACCTGACTCTAAGTTAACAAAACCTTAGGTTCAACCCATATTGAACCTAAATCAACTTTTAAACTTAGGTTCAACCTAACTTAAACCCAAGTTAACTCAAACTTAAGTTCAAACCATATTGAACTTAAGTCAAACTTCTAACTTAGGTTCAACCTAACTTGAAACCAAGTTAACTCAAAATTAAGTTCAACCTATAGTGAATTTAAGTCAAACTTCTAACTTAAGTTCAACCTAACTTGAACCCAAGTTAACTAAACCTCAGACTCAACCTAAATTGAACTTAAGTCAAAACTTAGGTTCAACCTAAATTGAACCCAAGTCAAACTTAAACCTTTAAGGTTCAACATACATTGAACTTAAGCTTAGCATATATTAGGTTCAACCCAACTTGAATCTAAGTCAAACTTAAACCTCTTAGGTTCAACCTAACTTGAACTTAAGTCAAACTTAACTTATACTTAGGTTCAACCCAATTTGGATCCAAGTCTAAATCAAACCCTACTTAAAGTTCAATCTACTTTAAATCTAATTCAAACTTAACTCAGGTTCAACTTACATTAAACTTAATCCAAACTTAAATTAGGTTCAACCAACATTGAATCTAACTCAAATCTTACTTAGGTCCAATATGTCCAAGTTAAATTCTTTAGATTCAACCTATATTGAATCTAAACTTAACTCAAATATCTTTAGATTCAAACAACACTGAATCTAAGATTTGATCTAAATATTTTTAGATTCAAATGACACTGAATCTAAAACCTTACACAATTTTAAGTCTGGTGAGACTTAATCAAATGACTTCAGATTCAAATGACATCAAATCTAAAAGTCTAACTTATGTTAGATTTTAGTTAAGTCTAATCTACATTAAACATAAAATCCCTAGACTCAAACGATACTGAATCTAAAGTTTAATTCAAAACCTTTAAATTCAAAATACATTGAACTTAAATCAATTTCAAAAAGATTAAATTCAAATGATACTGAATTTAAAAGACATTAAATCCAAATTCCTACGAGATAAAAATAACTAAGTCAAAGAAATAAAATGACATTATTTCTTTCATGAGAATAACTTAGACACTATTTTCTTGCAGGTTAAAGGCAAGTTCCGCTTTAGATTTATTTTGTATGTTAATAGGGGGTGCTAACTCTGTTTTGTATGATGACATTCTGAAGATGGGACAGCAAAAGTAATGTACAAATGATATTAACGACATTGATAAAAATAAAATAAAATCAAAATTACATTAAAACAAAATAATGACAAAACTAAAATGACAAAAATAATACAAAACCTAAACTTTTAGGATAGCCGTGAAACCTAAACTTTTAGGATAGCCACCAAATAGATAACAAATTACAAGACAACAAAACAATGACATTGACAAAATAAAATAAAATTAAAATGACAAACAACAAAACAAAACAAAATAAAATCGACATAACAAATGACATTGACAAAATCAAACTCGTAGGGTAGTATGACATATTACCCTTAGGATTGAACAGACGTTTCTTTTCTTGTTCTTGAAATCTCTTAGAAAACAAGTGTTAACATTAATCAGAAGTTTTCTTAGACAAATGTATAAGATGAAATTTACTATAGGAATTTGCTCCTATAAGAGATTTAAAGAACTCATAATAGACATCACACCTAGAAATCTCTGGTTATCAAAATTTCATTTGTAATCGTCCTTATATAAAAAAAACTTCTAGAATAAGGTATTCTAGAATCTTCTTTTATAGGGATTATCACCGACACTTCTTATTTTACCGTTCTCTATTTTATTAGTCCATTATTTTCTTCAAATATCTTATTATCTGAGGATCCTTTACATGATCTAAAGAAATAAGATTTTTTAAAGATTATGACAATATTATAGATAAACAGAGTGGCGACTCCCACCAATAACATTGCCATCGACACAAGAAAATCTCGGGCGACTCCGGATGCCACCACCGTGAATACATCCTCCTCTCCAAAAAAGAAAACATAAGCCTCTCCACCTCACTCTCCCATTTTTTTCTTCTCCTCCTTATAGTGGGATTAAGAGAAATTTCTCTTCTCTCCTTCTATTCTCCCTCTCACCAAACTTGAAGCATCCCAAGCTCTCCCAGATAATATACCTCACAACACCTCAACTCATCATTACCTGTAAGCTCCAAGTACTCCTCGCTTACTTGCCGTGAACTTCCAAGCTTCAGGTTCTCTCCTCTTTCTTTATTTATTTTTTTTTTTTGCATGCATAACACTCAATTTCTATATATTTACATTTCTAACACCTAAACCCTTTTTTAAAAAAAAGAAAGAGAGAGACAGATTTACATGCATGCCACACATTTCTTATGTATTTACACGTTTGTTTCCAAAATTTGCAGTATTTACATTCCTAAAACCCAAATTTATTGCAAACCACCCTCATCTTATGAATATACATGCAAACAACTTAAATCTTACGCGTTTGTATGCCACATTATGCGCATGTGCTTACACGTCTAGCACCTAAGCTTTTTTTTTTTTTTCTTTTAAAATTAAAAAAATGGAAAAGAAACTTTACGTACACACCACTTAACCCTTGGACACATCTTTTAAATCTTAAATATTTACATGTGTCACCCAACTCATGAATATTTACATGTTCACCACCCAAGTTGTATGCATTTACATACAAATTATTCAAAGCTTATATATTCACAGGCAAGTTATTTACATACAGTACTTTTACATGTGCATCACGCAAATTCTATTTATGCACGTATATGTTATATATTTCTTGAGTATTCATAGGCTTGTCACTTAATTTTTATATGTTTACATGACTAATATCGAAACTTTGACAATATTTGTGTACATCATTCGAGGATGTCCAAAAGCTTAGATTTCTTAAGTGCAAAACAACTTAGGCTTCGGAGACGACGAGGTCGACGTGACACCGAAGTGGATAAGTAGAGAAATAGGTTTTTTTTATTTTAAATAAATACATAAACTTTAAAAATTCATAACTTGGTGTAGAAAATCCTAAAAATAAAATAAAAATACCCCCGTGCTCAGTAAAAAAAAAGAGAGAATAATGTGGAGTAAAATTTAAAACATATATATTTATAATTATTTTTAAATTAATTAAATACTTCATAACTTGTTTAGATCATAAATAATTAAATATTAATCATGAAAATGTGAAATTTGGAGAGTTTATTACTCACATGATTAGGGATGTTCTCTGATTTTTCCAAAATCAGAGAACATCCCTAACATGACAAAGCCTAATTTTCAAAGATAAGTCACATATTTATTAAAACAATTATAAAATTTAAAATTTAAATTAAAAAATTATAAAAACAAGTTTGTAGATTCAAGTCAGAGGATCTTAGGAAAAATGTAAAATAGATTTATGTAATTAAAAATATCACTTTATGTAATTAACTCATTAAAGGATAAGAAAAATAAAATAATTAAAATATAATCAGAAAAATCTAGAAAACTAATCCACATTAAAGAAAATGATCAGAGGAACTCCCCATAAAATTTTGAAATTAATTAGAGTTAATTTAATCACTAAAATCGAATTTTCAAGTAAAATGACATTTTTGATATTAACGTTGGAGGCAGCGCACCCGACATTAGTAGGTCGAGTCAAGTTTTTGACGTCGTTGCCGGGAAGGTATAAAACGATAATTGTTAAAATTATAGTATTTTAAAACATTTTGTAATTTCCAATTGTGTGTGTGTGCTTGTTTACTTTTTAGTGTATTTTGTGTAACTTTATATGCGTAGGATTGGATCCGTAGGTTTAGTGCCTTACTTTCAGAGTTAGCGCTACTGTTAGAAAAATTCAAAAATAACAAAAAAAATCTGAAAATCCTCACAAATTGTCGAATAATCAAAATATACCAAGACTTTAAGAGATTATGCTAACCCAATAGCAGATGAAATTCACTTAACTATCCAAAATCCTGATGTTGCTACTAATTCATTTGAGCTTAAACCTGCTATTATTCGAATGATACAAAACAATCAATTTGGAGGAACACTTAGATCCTAATTTACATCTCACTAGTTTTCTAGAACTGTGTGCTACTTTTAAATATGATGGAGTGTAAAATGATATTGTCATACTTAGACTTTTTCCTTTTTTATTAAGAAATAAAGCTAAGGCGTGGTTAAATTAGTTAGCACCTGGATCTATCAGAACTTGAGAAGAACATTCACAAAAATTTCTGTCAAAATATTTCCCTCCATAAAAAACTGCTAAGCTAAGAAATGATATTACATTTTTTGGTAAGTTTGAAGGGGAATCAATATATGAAGTTTGGGAAAGATTTAAAGATCTTCTTAGGAAGTGCCCACATCATTATTTACCAGATTGGTTAATAATTCAAACATTTTATAACGGACCAGTGGGATCTCTGAGATCAATTATAGATGCTGCTGCTGGTGGATCATTAATGTCAAAACCTTTTGATGAAACATATTCGTTAATAGAAGAGATGATTACTAATAATTTTAAATGACCCTTTGAACGGGTAAATCCTAAGATAGTAGTTAGTATTCATGATTCTGATACTATAACTATGACAATCTCTCAAATTGCTGCCCTTTCGAAGAAAATGGATCAATAAAGAATAAATGATTCTCAAACACCCCCAGTGTTAGAGGAAAATTCATTAGGACAGATAATAGAATCTCAAACGCTCTATGAGACCTTAAATGCTAAAAATAATAGACCCAACAATCTTTATTCAAATTATTATAATCCTGGTAGTAAGAATCATCTGAATTTTAACTCGAATAATATCAATGTTGCTAACCCGCAATTGGGATATAATTCTATGAATCCAGTAGGAAATTTGAACAACCAAGGAACACAAACCTTAGACCTTCTTATACTACAGATTTTAATAGTAACCCATAATTTAAGGAAAAGAAGTTGTCTACTGAAGAATTAATTTTAAATATGGGTAATCAATTACAAACTCAGGGTGTTGCGATTAAGAACATTGAGAATCAATTATGACATATTTTAACTGCGCTTAATAATAGACCTTCAGGAATTCTTCCCAGTAATGTTGAGATCAATCCAAAAAATCAAAACAAAGAGCAAATTAAGGCTGTTCAATTAAGGAGTGGAAAAGAATTAGAAATAAGAGTGCAAAAAGAAGTTGAAATTGAGAATGTGGAAATTGAAAAAGGACCTAATAGAATATACCCAGAATTAGAATATCTGCTTTAACCAATGAAAATTACTATAGAAAAACCACCACCTTTTCCTCAAAGATTAAAAAAAATAAAATAGGGATAACCGATTTACAAAATTTTTATAAATCCTCAAGAAATTAACGGTGAATATTCTCTTTGTTGAAGCATTAGAACAGATGCCTGATTATGCGAAGTTTATAAAGGATATTCTTAGAAGGAAAAGAAAGTTCATAGATCATAAGACTGTTGCACTTAACAGAGAGTTTAGTGCAATTATTCAAAAAAAGCTTTCCAAAAAACATAGGGCCTGTTTTGCGCATCTATAGCTGCGCTGCCTCAGGAAGCTACTGCGAGGAAGCAACTGTGAGGAAGCTGGCTATCTGTTTGGTTGGAGCTCTGTGAGAACAACTGTGGGGCAGTTGTTTCAGGAGAAATGACCAAGCTGCCCCTGTTTGGTAAAACTGTTAAAAAAATTAATGCGTAGTAATATTAAAATGTATAATATATGTACAAATACAAAATAAATAATTCTTTTTGAATGAAATAAAAAAATATATTTTAAAAAAATAAATTGAAAAGAGTAATAATTTTTAAAAAATATATTTTTGTAAGAAAACATTTGTTTGTGAGATGCGTAATAATTTTCGAGTCCTTTTGAAAAAATATTTGAAATGATTAATAAGATTTAATATGATAGATATGAATAATACAATATATATATATATATATATATATTGAAACACAGTATTTAACGTGGTTCGGTCAAGATGACCTACATCCACGGGAAATAGAGCAAAAAATTTTCTTAGAGAAATAAAGAAGAAGGTACATAGCTTTGAATACATACATTACCCGAACTGCAAAATACCAAGACTGCAAATTACTCCCAAGAACCAAACTTAAAATTGCAATAAGACTGCATAAACTTCTAAGAGAAAACATTCTCCAAACTTCTAAGCAAGCCCCAAACAAATACAAAAAATACACAAAGACTTGCTCGAGACTTCCAAGCCAGCCTCCAAAATGTTTAAAGCTAGTAGATGAAGCAAAACTGCAATGTTACCATCCAGAAAGGAGGGCTTCATGCGTATTCACAAATCATTAATATTAAAATTTTATGAAGTGCTATAAACATAGTGAAAAAGTGAAAGAATATTAACATGCATAATACTCACTTGGTTAACACATATGCATCATGCATGCCACTCAAAAAAGATTATAAGGGGCATTTTGATGCTTTCCCATCCTTCACTTATATCATATAAGATGAAATATCGACATGTTCCAAACTTTGATTCTTTAATTACTTCGCATTGAAAAGATAATTTGAGAAGTAAAGCTCGTAATGATGTAAGAATGACCAAAACACCCAAACCGACAATAGCCTTCCAACAGCAAAGATGAGAGCTGTCTTATGCTCGCATAACAGAATGGAAGAAAGAAAAATATCAATTCTGCATAAACTTCAAAGACAAAAACCTTCTCCAAACTTCTAAGCTAGCCCCAATCAAATCCAAACAATACACAGAACATATTGTAGGCTTAAGGCTAACACGTGAAATGTAGCAAAGCTAACCGGCTAGGAGGGCCCATATTCCAAATAGCACACTATAAAAACCATATTCCAGTAAAGAAACGGAGAAGCGAAAATTCAAGAAAAACCTTATCCAAATGTACAATGCAAAAGATGAACCAATTCGAACCCACAAGAGCTGAGATCAAAGTATTTGAGGCAAGACTGGGAACTTTGAGACATATACCTTGATTCTTATATGATACCTCATTTTTTAGCATCATATAAATACTGTTTACGCTCCCAAAGTTTCCAAAATCCAAATCTAGCATGTGTAAAGCATAGAGAAATCTCCCAAAGTTTCCATAAACCAAATCAAGCATATATAAGGCAAAGGGAAAGCTCCTAAAGTTCAGTTTCAGCATATATTAAAGTGGAGAATATGTAATGTTTCAAGCTAAAGTGTTAGATGTGTGAATTCACATAAATTGAGTGGTATGTATGTAAAGATTCCAAAAGTAAAATAGTTAATCTTAAATACATCCAACATCTTATCCCATATTCCAAATTCTCCTTTCTTGCTATATAAACTAAAAAAAAAATAAAAGCTACTCAACTATATAAAACTTCATTACTCTTAATGCAATTATCAGATAGCTTTCAATTTAAAGCCAGGCAAATAATAGGGTTGTAAACGAGCCGAGCTCGAGCGAGCTCAGGCTTGGCTCGTGTTCGGCTCGTTCGAAATTAGCTCGGCTCGAAATCAGCTCATGTTCGAAATGGCTCGTGAAAGGTGTGTTCGTGTTCGACTCGAATTAAATATTCTTGTTCGTGTTCGGCTGGTGTTCGGCCCGAAATTGGCTCGTTAAAATTAATTGGAAAAATATATGTCTAGCGCCGGATTCGAACCTGGACCAAATGAATGGAAACAAGAAGCATAACCATGCTACCACAGAAGCAATTATGATTTAAACTTAAATATAAATATATATAATATATTAATATATAAATAATATATATAATAAATTATTATATAAATAACTATATGATTATTTATTTATTTCGAGCCAATTCGAGCTGAACACGAGCGAACAAGCAGTTGTTCGTGTTCGGCTCGTTAACATTTCGAGCTTAAAAATTTGTTCGTGTTCGGCTCGTTAGGCTTAACGAACGAGCCGAACACGAGCTCTTCGTGAACAACGAGCCAATTTTCCAGCCCTAGCAAATAATGCAAATCCATTACTCTTATTCCAATTAATCAAGGGAAATTTTGAGTGAACAACACACCCATTAAAAAAAATCAAGAATACAAAACTCAATATTTCAAGAATCTCATATGCCATTTTTTTATCCACGAGGTAAATTGCAATTTCATCTTTCTAATCCAATTAAAAAGATGCACAAGAAACGAATTGGTGAAAGGAGAATTTGGAAAGAGGAACCAATCTTGATAATGAAAACTTAAGGGATTTCAGAAAGAGGAACCAAATCCTTCATGCTTGCACTAATAAATGAAGCAAGACAAACTTTAATTCATCTCATTTAAGAATCCGGGAACAACATGCAATTTACGCATTAAACTACATAGGGATTTCTTGCAGTAAGAGTTACAGCTCTCGGTAATACTCAAATAAAAAATAATGTACTAAACAATATATATATCACTAATAAATGAAGCAAGACAACTAATTGCAGCTCTCGGTAATACTCAACAATTTATATGTACTCAAATAAGAATTTCAGTTCATCAAATAGGGATTTCTTGCAGTAAGAAAAGATCAAAGGAAGAAGAAGGAAGAAGATCATTCTTACATGAGGCAACCATAAAGAATAACCCCTTGTGTTTTGGTAATAACCGAACCAACAAAATATAAACACATCTTTCAAGTTAAAAATCATCCAAGAAATGAAAATCATAACCTCAAATGCCTTCAACTGGTCTATAAGAAAATCAATTCATCTTACTTGATTAAAGAAAGAATCAATTGTGATGAACTATGCACAAAATTCAACCAACATCAAAAGACGCAGATCTAAATGGGAAATGTATAAATCCAATTACAGAACCTTCCCAAAAACGCAGATCCGAATGGGAAATGTACAGGGGAGAAGAAAGCTTCGTGCAGGGGAGAAGAGAGATTAGTGCAGTGGAGAAGACAGAAATGACTCCCCCTTGCAACCATTTACCAAGAAGAAGATAAGAGAGATTCACCAACACAAGCAAGGAAGAAGAGGGGCTTTACCTTCAAAGAATCGTGCTCAGTCAAGAAAAGCGCAGGGGGCTCGCGAGAGAAATTCTAGGGCGGAAAAGGAGGAGAATTTTGGGTGTGCAGAAGAATGAGGGCAAGCCAAGGAAATTTGGAGTAAAAAGCTACGTGAAAGTTGGGACCGCAGGGTTTATCCCGCGGCCCGCTTTCACCAAACTTCATGGCAAGTACCGCGAAGTCGAGCCCCCAAACAACGCTGAAGGAGGAGATTCGCGGTACATCACCGCGCCGCACCCGAATAATCTCAACCAAACACGCCTTTAAAGATCCTTGTAGTTTCACTATCCCGTGTGCTATAGGTGAAAAATTGTTCGAAAGAGTTTTATGTGATCTTGGAGCTAGTATTAAACTTATGACTTTATCAACTTTCAGAAGATTGAAAATAGGAGAAATTTTACCTACTTCTCTGACTCTTCAGTTAGTTGATCATTTTATTACTTATCCTAAAGGAGTTGTGGAAAATGTATTAGTGAAGGTGGATAAATTTAACTTTTTTGCGGACGTTATTGTATTAGATATGGAGGAAGATAAAGAAATCCCAATTATTTTGGGAAGACCATTTCTTGCTACTAGAAGAGCTATGATTGATGTTCAAAAAAGAGAATTAACTATGAGAGTTAATGATCAAGAGGTGAAATCTATGAAATATTCTGAAATCTATGAAATATTCCTCAACGGAAAACGATGATGGTTGCTTCCGAATGGAAATTAGTGATTATTTGAGAGATGATCAATATAAAGAGATGTTGGAAGAGCAAATAGAATGTGAAAATTTGAAATGTGAGGATGATAATGAAAGTGAAGATGATTTTGATGATATAAAGAATGCAGATTTAGACTATGTTTAGGAAAGATTTGAAATGTTGGATACTATAAAAAGTGATGATAAAAGTTTAATTCCATCTATCGTAAAACCTCCTGAACTTGAAATGAAAATTCTTCTTAATCATTTGAAATATATATTTTTAGGAGAATCATCTACCTTACTAGTTATTTTATCTTTGGATTTAAATGAATTTCACGAACAAAAATTATTGAATATTTTAAAAAGTTACAAAAAGGCTTTTGGTTGGACCTTAGCCAATATTAAAGGAATTAGTCATTCGATCTGTATGCATAGAATTTTCTTGGATAAAAAGAATAAACCTTGAGCTGATCCGCAAAGTAGATTAAATCCAATGCGAAAAGAAGTAATTAAGAAAGAAATTTTAAAATGGCTTGATGCTGGAATAATTTATCCAATTTCAGGCAGTGCTTGGGTAAGTCCAACTCATTGTGTCCCTAAGAAAGGAGGAGTGATTGTTGATGTAAACGACTAAAATGAAATTATATCAACAAGGCAAGTTAATGGCTGGCGAATTTGCATCGATTATAGAAAATTAAATGCCGCCACTAGGAAAGATCACTTTCCTTTTTCTTTTCTAGATCAAATGTTGGATAGACTTGTCGGCACAAGTACTATTACTTTTTGGATGGATATACTGGTTATCATCAAGTACATATTGCTCCTGAGGATCAAGACAAAATAACATTTACTAGCACTTATGGAATTTTTGCTTTTAGAAGAACGCCTTTTGGATTATGTAATACATCTGCAGCATTTCAAAGATGAATGATGTTTATTTTTAGTAATCTGATTGATAATGGAATAGAAATATTTATGGATGATTTTTCTGTATTTGGAATTTCATTTGACATATGTTTGAAAAACATAGAAAAAGTTTTAGAGCTTTGCAAGAAAACAAATTTAGTTCTAAATTAGGAAAAATGTCAATTTATGGTTGTAGGAGGAATTGTACTTGGGCATAAAATTTCTGAATTTGGTATGGAGGTTGGCCCTGCAAAATTTCAAGTTATTGAGAAATCACCACCTCCTACTACAGTGAGAGAGTTGAGGAGTTTCTTATGACATGTTGGATTTTATAGACGTTATATTAAAGATTTTTTAAAAATTAACCTCTATTTCAACTTTTAGAAAAAAATAAGAAATTTGATTTTAATGAAGAATGTTTGAATGCCTTTGAACTAATTTATGCACCTATAATTGTTTCACTTGATAGGGAGAAAGCGTTTGAACTCATGTGTGATGTTAGTGATTTTGCGATTGGAGTTGCTTTAGGGCAAATAAATGATAAAATGTTCAAAATTATTTGCAATGCTAGTAAAACTCTTAATAAAGCTCAGATTAATTATACCACTATGAAAAGGGAATTATTAGCTATTGTGTATGGTTTCAAAAAGTTCAGACCTTATCTGATTGGAATTAAATGTATAGTGCATACAGACCATTCAACTGTCAAATATTTCATGCAAAAGAATGATGCAAAACCGAGCTTAATCAGATGGATGCTTCTAATGCAAGAATTTGACTTTGTGATAGTTGATAAAAAATGAACTGATAATCAAATTGCTGACCATTTGTCTATATTAGAGTATTATAAAGTATTTGAATTTGAGAAGGAAATTACAGAAACTTTCTCTGATGAGCAACTTTACAATATTAAGGAAAGGAATTTGCCTTGGTATGCTGATATTGTGAATTATTTAGTAAGTGATATTTTGCCACCTGATTTAATAAGACAACAACAAAAGAATTTAGATATGATGCTAAACTTTACTTTTGGGGTGAGCCTATCTATATAAACATTGTAAGGATCTTATTATTAGAAGATGTGTGTTATATGAAGAAATTGAGCCAATTATTCGGAGTTGTCATGATTCATAATTTGGAGGACATTTTGGTACAGATAAAACTGCTTATAAGATTTTACAATCTGAATTTTATTGGCCTGCTCTTTTTAGGGATGTATACAGATATATAAAATCATGTGATTGATGTCAGAGAGTAGGTAATATTTCTAAAAGAAATGAAATGCCTCTAAATTTTACAATAGAAGTTGAGATCTTCGATGTGTGGGGATTGGATTTTATGGGACCATTTATTCCTTCATTTGGAAATATATAGATATTGGTCGTTGTTGATTATGTCTAAAAATATATCGAAGCAATTGCTTTACCTAGATGTGATGCTCAGACTATTTTAAAGTTTTTAATGAAAAATATTTTTACAAGATATGGAATGTCGAAAGCGATCATAAGTGATGGTGGATCTCATTTTAGGAACAATCAGATTCAAAGATTGGTTGGAAAATATAATATTATTCATAGAATCTCTACTGCTTGTCATCCCTAGATTAGTGGTTTAGCAGAAATGTCCAATTGTGAAATTAAAACAATTTTGGAGAAAACTGGAATCTTCACAAATTAGAATGGTCTGTGAGATTAGATATTGCATTATGGGCATATAGAACTGCTCAAAAGACCCCTATTGGAATTTATCCTTATAAATTAGTATTTAGAAAGACTTGTCACTTACCTATAGAATTTGAGCATAAAACAATTGGGCGATAAAAGAGCTGAATTTTAACTTAAAGAATGCAGATGAGAAGATATTTTTACAATTGAATGTGCTAAAATAAATTAGAAATCAATCTTATCATAATGACAAAATTTATAGGGAGAAAATAAAATTATGGCATGATCAGAAGATATTAGGAAAGAAACTTGAAACTGGACAAAATTTTTTTTTATACACTACAAGATTGAAATTATTTCCTGGAAAACAAAAGTCTAGGTGGATATGACCTCTTACTGTTATAAAAGTTTATACTTTTGGAGCTGTTGATATTGAGGATCCTAAAACTGGAAAATAATTTAAAGTTAATGGGCATAGATTAAAACTGTATTTTAAAGGGTATCGAACAGATTTTAAATAGGTTTTAATGTTAAGACATCTCGAATAACTAATGTTTGTCGGGCTGACGATGTTAAACCAACCTCTTTGTGGGAGGTGTTGACCTCATTTTTGATGAGGTCTTCCTTTCTTCTTTTTAGTGCTTAGGATCTAGCCTTAGGCTTTTCCTTTGACTACCTTAGAGGACTAGAATTGGGACCCGCCTTTTAGAAATTCAAACCACTTCTAAACTCCCTGCAAACTCCACAAACTTGACTATAGACCCCTAATCACCTAGAGGGTTGAAATCGAATGTGGAAGTTTAAAGGATGAGTTCTATAGGACTCTTTGGCCTTGGGACCTGCACCAGGTGGCCCGGTGCAGTGAAGGGGCTGACTTACACTACACTTACACACTACATTTCCACACACTTCCTAAAACCACACCCATACCCAACTTGACCTCCGACTCATGTAGGTGATTCACATGGATGGTCCTTAACCCCAAGCCCTTGGTAAGAGGGTTAGGAACAACATAGTGAATGCCTCAAATGAGTCCTTTCATGGCTCATATGGGCTTGAAATGGCTTCATGGCTCAACCAAAATGATTTCACCCCACTCAAATTCACCCAATCTTCAATTTCCCAAATTTTCAATTTTTGACCCCGGGACCCTACACCTACTAAACCTACCAAAACACTCGAAATTACCCAAATTTTTGCAAAATTTCCAAATTACCTAAAATTTTCCAAAATCAATCCCAAACACCTCCACATCACTCAAATTGATCATCCATACCCAAAAATACCAAAAATTCCAAGAAAACCTCCCGATACCCTCCAAATAACCCAAAATACCCTTCTTGGCCTAAAAATCCAAAAATTCAAAAAATTCCCAGAAAATTCCAGAAAATCCCAAATATTCCCAATTTCATTTTGTCCAACTACACCATGGGCCAATTTTGTCAATTTACCCTAATTTTGTCAAAACCCCCAATTTGACCCATTTTAATCAAAGTGAACCCGATGTCAAACCAAACCTATCCAATTGACCCCAATTTTGGTCCAATTCAATTCTAAACTTCAATTCAACATTCCTAATAATAATTTAGACCAAATCCAAGTCCAATTTGATTGACATTTGGATTCAATTCCACTTTTGACCTTAAGGCCCATTTTTCGACCTAAGCCCAAACCTAACCCAAATGAACCCAAACCCCAAAAATCAAAGCCCAACCAAAGTCAAAACCTCTTTGAAACACTCCCATAAACACTTCTCAACAATAATTCTACATAAATTTCAACCCTAGCCCAACATTGGCCCAACTTGGCCCATTTGGACCTATATTGGCCCATTCACCAAAAGAATCCAAATCCAACCCAATTCAAGCCCAAACTACCCCAAATTTGCTTCAAGTTACTCATGACACATCCATGAGCTAAACCAACAATTATTTGGCCCAACCTTTTACAAAAATTTTCATCCATGAACACATTCATAAACTTAAAAGCCCACTTCCCTTAAACCTTTCTAAAAGCCCATTTCCTTCAAAATTCAAAAGCCCAAATCTACCCTAAAGCCCACATGACATCTCCATTTGTCATCCATTTAATTAAATCCATTACCTAAGTCCTAAAATCACCATCAAATTATTCCAAATCAAGTTTCATACAAATTTCCATCAAAACATCCAAAATTCTTAAAACCCATTTTCATGAAATTGACCCAAGCTTTTCCCAAGCCAAATGGAGCCAAGGGTGAGCCATTCACAAGCCATATGAAGCCATGAAAGTTTGGCATGTGACCATGCCATTAATGGCAAAAGGAGGAGGTCCTTTAACCATCTCCTAAAAGTCATTAACCTTAAGCATGTCTCCCCTTAACCAAGATTTAATCCAAATATTCTTGGATAAGGACATCACCACCTCTTGACCAGCTAGCCTAGCTGATCTTCTCGGCCCAAGACCAGCCATGGGGAGGTGAACCCAACCCAAACCAATGGGTTGACCAATTTCAAGCCAAAATGACCCCCTCCCCATTCCATTTTAATTCGAACACTTTACACATGTCCAAACCCGATTGACTTCACCATTGCCGAAGCCCCGACCTCCCCGGTCAAGATGGTGACCCATGCTGCCAGGCCAGCCGCTCGGATCGCCGGAAAACACCACACCCGAGAGCTCACATGTGAGCCAACTTTGGAATTCCACCTTGTCGAGCCGCCCCATGCCCAATGGCCACCATGGTCGTTCTTCTCCTCACGCAGAGCAGTCGATTCCAAGCCCTAACTCCCCCGGGAGGCCTCCCGACCAGCTCTATTTAAACTCCACCCCTCTCGGCCATAAGAGGAGCCAAGCACAAACCTTGCCAAAACTCGCCAAAATTGTTCCGAGACCCTTCTCCACTCTTAGAGCACTTGATCCCCGAGTGAGATCCCCCTGCCATTTCTCCTCCGTAAGCTCGATTTCGGAGTTGAAATTCCACCCAAAACCGGGACACTTCTCCACGGTGAGCCAATTCCCAAATTGATTGGCTCTACACCTTCACCGAGACCAAGGGAAGGTGTCCACCATCAAAAGCCCCATCTCCGGGCCACCCGGTTGCTCCGGCCTCCGAAGCTTTGTGATCGGGCTTGGTCGAAATCATATCCGGACAATTCACCGGACCGGGAGACTTCATGCGGAGCTTCTCAGGACCCGATCGAAGGTGCGACAACTCTCGGATTGAAGCCACACTTCTACGAGCCAAGGTATGAGCTAACTCTTCATCCCGAGCTTCGAAGATTCTCTATTTCAAATGCCTTAGTTCCAATGCATGTTAACCGTATAGATGTGTTCGTCTCTTCGAGACGAATCCATAGAAGTATAAGAACGTAAAAATCCATTGAGAATCGAGTGAGATCTTAGGGATTTAGTGTGGACGGCTCTCGGGTGAGAACACTTGGGGACGATGAACGGATGCCGTCCATTCGATACACGCGCGGACGAACGACTCAGATGGCGTCGGACCAGGAAACGGTGCGAGAACCGCGGGGCCCGGGCTGCTGACTCAGATGACGGCGCCCAATCACAGCGCGACACGTACCCCTTCGGAGCTGCCGATGTTTCGCTGGCGCCGCGTGGATAAATAGATAAATAGGGTATTTTCTTATTTATTTAATTCCCTAAACTTCAAAAATCCATATCTTTGTGTAGAAAAATCACAAAAATAAAATAAAAATACCCTCTTGCTCAGTGAACAGAGGAGAATAATGTGAAAAAGAAATCACTTAATTTCATCAAATATTTTATTTTTTATGATTTATTTACTCTCTGCATTGTTTTAATTCTCCATGCATGCATACAATTCACCATGGCATGAGACCATAGGGCTTTTGAAGCCTCCGAATTTGGGAACATTCCCTGAATTTTCCAAAGTCGAGGCCATCCCTATGAGGAGTTCTTGATTTTTCAAGTTCAGGTCACTGTTTTGAGTATTTTAATTCCAGTAAATAGCATGTTGTGAAATAAATTCTAGGAAAATTTGGTGATGTTCCTTATGACCGGAGAACCCTAGGAAAAATAGGTTTTGACTTAGTTCATTTAAAACAGCCCTAATTGGCTTAAACACCCAAAATAGGTCTTTAATTAATTAGAGTTAACCAGGTATCAAATTGACTTGAAATCAATTCTCCACTGACCTTTAGGATCAGAGGAACCCACCATAAAAATTTGAAATCAATTGGACTTGGTTAGCCCTACTAATTGGGTTGATTAAGTCGCTTAGCCATTTTAAACTTTAAAAATTCATAACTTTTAAAATACTTTTCAAAAATTCACCAAATTGGTTTTGGAGCCTCTCTGATATCAGGGGAACCTAAGAAAATTAAAATTTCAATTTTCTAAAAAAGTTAATTTTTAATAATATTTTAATATTTTTAATAATTAAAAAATAATAAAAATCACAAAAATAATAAAATTCACCAAAATGTCACATTTTGAATTTTAATCACTTAGGAACAAATCCCACATTTTTCCTAGGTCTATTTAGTGAGATATTGAATTTTAAAGCCCTAGGATAATTTTAAAATTAAAAAAAAAAAAATGTATTTTCTAGCATTTTCACTAAAATAATTATTATAAATCATAGAAAAATCAGAAAATTACAAAATTTGATTCTCTGGTTTTCTTGATATCAGAGAGATTTTTGAAAAATATAAAATTCATTTTTCAACATTTATTTTATTTTTAAATTAATTAACACTCCAAAACTCAAAATAATTATAATAAAAATAATATAATTCAAAAAATCACCAAAATTGGTCCAAGTGCTTCTCTGGTCATTAGGAATGTCCCCTAATTTTCTTAAGGACAGAAACTTTCTTTTGGTCATGTTATCAAATTTTCCTTGAAAATCTCTATTTTCCACCAAAAATAATTATATAAATAAATTAAATACAGAAAAAAATCACATTTTCTCCTCTCATGTCTTTATTGACATATGAGTGAAGTTACATAAAAATTTCAAATTCATTTAAGTTTAATTTAGTGAGTTATGAAATTATTAAGCTTAAAGGGTAAAATAGTAATTAAAATCTTTAATCCTTAATTAAAACTTTAGGTTTAATAAAAATTAACAAGTAAAATATTTGATCCTAATCTGATTTGGATGATTGAAATTTAAATAATTAAAGGGTAGAAACCCATTAAACAATTTCAAAATGATTAAACTTTAATTAAATAATGGATTAAATTTGGAAGAATAATAAAATTGGAATCATTAAAATAAGGGATATTTATTAGGAAGAGATTTATTCTTTAATTTAAAAATCCCTAAATTAATCATCTCATTAATATTCAACTCTTAATTAAAATGATAATTCAAATTCAAAATATTAAAAGACTTAATCATTAAACTAAAATTAAACTCTTTCCAAAATTTCAATTAAAATTAAAAATAAAGTAAATTAAAGATAAATTAAATTAAAATTAAATTAAATTTAATAATTAAATTAAATTAAGACAAATTAAATTAAATTAAATTAAATTAAAATTAAATTAAATTAAATTAAACAATTAAATTAAATTAAATTAAATAATTAAAATTAAATTAAATTAAATTAAACAATTAAATTAAATTAAATTAAATTAAATAATTAAATTAAATTAAATCAAATCAAATTAATTAAACACCAAATCAAATTAAATTGAACTATGTTAAACTAAATTAAAACTCAATTAAATTAAATTGAATTAAATATAACATCACTAAAACGAGAAAGAAAATAAATTTAAAAAAAAAAAAAAAAAAAACAACTTGAACAACTATTCCAATTTAAACTCTTTAACTTAAACCAAATCATTTGAATACTAACTTACCCTTGAAAGCTTTAGTTATTATAGCTCCTAAATAAAACATTAAATGAAGTGTCACTTCGCTCATAGGATATTCGAATGTCCTAGTTCACTGAGACAAGTTAACAAAACTTGAAATTCTTGGACGATTAATTCATTTGTATAATTAAATTCATTTGAACTTAAAACAATCCGGAAATATTGAAAAGATGTTTAAGATCCTTCTTAAGCACTTTCTCGATATGATAGGACATTTATAAGAACAATTGAATTTGATTATTCTTTGATGAAGAAAATCGTCCTTAAACTAAAACACAAAAGAACCTAGACGTCATAGGAAATGACTAGGTATAGGATTAGGAATTTGGTAGAAAACCATAACCTTTCCCTTAGCTTTACCTAGGAACTTGCTTAAATATGCTAATTGTGTTTTAAGTGCGGTTTGGGATGACGGGAAGACCCTCCAGGGTACGCATTTGTATTATTGCAATTTACTTTCCTGCAATTTATTTTCCAGACAATTTACATTATTGCAATTTACTTTATTACGAGCTGCGTTTATTTTTCTTGCATGATAAAACAACTGTTGCATGAAAACCCACACCTTTAGGATAGCCCCAAAAACTGAAACCAAAATTAAGTTAAAAGTCATTGCAAGATAAAATTCACCGCCACAACATTTTAAAATATAAAACAACTCAAAATTTAATCACAAAACGGAACACGAAACTACGATTACAACTAAATTAAAACGTCTCGTTGGATGATCGGGGATACCTCGGATGATGTAACCTACGTGTTGCTAACGGGATTTCCACGGTCTAAATGAAAGTGTGGAACTCATTCGGTTGAGTTTAGCAAATTCATCCGGACTAAGTGAATCCGATAAAAATAATGATGCGGAAGGATGGAGCAAGTGGGATCTTAACCGGTGTCGTTATAATCAACTTTAAGATTTGTTTTAAATAAAACATAAAAAACACACTGGAAATTAAGATTTTCTCTAAACCAAAACACTTTTCTCAACTCCTGATTTATGATTTCTAAAACTAAACCTCTGCAACAACAAGGAGCTCGGAGCATGGTGGGCGGCACGACCATCGTCATCGATGAAACTCGAGTCTACTTCGACAAAACTTTCCTAGAATTAAACAACCAAGCCATAGGACTTCGAGGTAGCTTGCACTAGTGCAACATAAATCCTCAACTCTTCGTTAGGCATTTGCATTGCAAATTAAGCCCTAACCGGTCTTAGGATTCCAGAGGTAGTCGTCCGATACGACATAAACCCTCACATTTTCTAAGTTTATTTGTTTGATTTTATCATACAAATATAAGCCCTAATTAATTAAAATTGGCGAAGATCGAAACATTTAAATAAGTATTAGGACTTTCCTAAACTCGAAGCCAAACGATAGGATAGTCGGGAAATTACCGAAGTTCACTTCGAATCGGTGATTTCTCTGCCTTTCTTCCTTTGGATTCACGAAAACAAAATGTTCCAAAATTTGATCCATTCCACTATTGAAATTCCAAAATTCGATCTTTGAAAACCTTAAACTTTGAAATTCTTGAAAGCGGAATTATTGATTATTATCGAGAGTTTTCTTAGGTGATTCCGTCACTTAAGATGTAATTAGCTATAGGGGCTTGCCCTTATAGGGAATTTTAAAGAACCCGAGTAATATAAACCACTGTTTGATACTTTCATATTAAGCGAGGGAATTTGTCGGCTTATAAAATTGGTTCGCGAGACCAAACGGATGTCACAAAACTTCTAGTTTATTTGATCGAGCCCCACCATCGAGCGAGTGTGTCTATCCTTAGGGATAGATACACGGTTTGTGGTGCGGTGCTCGTTTATATAAACTATTTGGGATGTGAGATCGGTTTAATCTCATATCTTAAAACTTTCAAATTTAAAAATTATTTTCAAAATCAAATACTACTTTCTAAATTATATATATTTAAATTAAATTTAAAATAAAAATTCGCCGCACAACTTACGTTAGGCGACCACTTTTCAAAATAAAACACACGAACCCTAAAAAATAATGCCGACAATTTACGGCGACTCCGCTGAGGATGATTCCTCTCTCCATTATAATCGAAATAATTCGCTTTCAAAAATCGGTAGTGTATCCATGTCACTAATGGATCAAACTACCCTTCTTTCCGTTGGAATACTATGTTCATTTCTATCTTGAACAAGTATAGCCGACATTCTCTCGGATTTAGGAGCCATTTGTTTAGACACCCCTAAACGAGAGAGGTTCCGAGATCCTTTTACCTCATTTACGAGGTGGGGTGGACCCCGATAGGTGTTAGTTTAGGAGTGATCCTTCGAGTCGGGAAGTCTTGCTTAAGACTTTCTTTTCCTTTACGAATCGGATTCCTTACCTTCTCTACACCTTTGAACATTCCGTTCTAAATAAACAAACCCTCTAATAAGTGATTCTTTTAACAAATGATTCTTTTTTATAAATACATGAACAAAGAATGAGTTCGGACTTTTTTTCAATTCCTTTTCGTCCTAAAGAAAAGAAGCATAACTTGGGACTGACAACCGGAATCTACCTTGCGAAATGGAAGCCCCGAGCCGATTTTCTCCTTCACCAACGAATTTGGACTTCGGCTGTCATAAGGATGAACTGCCCGACAATGGGGTCATCCGATTTGGACGAGGATTTGAAAACTACGAACGTCGAAGTCACCGACGTCTCCCTCTTTGCACCGACGAACAAGGTATCCGAAGCTAAGGAATCATCGCTTGAGTTCGACCTTAGGTCGACCCGAGAGTTTCCTCCCCTGCGAAGGGTCTCGACTAGGAGAATCTTCTTGTCCGCGGGAGGAGCCATTCTCACTACCCCCAGTGGTCTAGTTGTTTCGCACCTACCCCGACTTACGCCGAATCGAAGGGAAAGAAATCCGGAACTATGATAAACACGTTACGCAGTGGAGGGTACGGATCTTCTGTAAGACCTTCGTCTTCGAAATCGGGTCCGGTTCGAAGATTCCGTCGGCCGACAAAGACCCAAAGAAGAAATAGAAATAGAAGGATCGCCAGGGAAGCCGGAGGCTGCTGAGATTGCCTTCTGGAGGAAATTCCGGAGTTACCGGAATATACACCGCTACCCGAATATACACCACTTTGCTGACTACATACCACTTTTGGGAGGAAGCGGGTTCCATCCCCTCTCCGCCGCGGAGGATGAGGAGAATGTTCGCAAGATTCTTTGCCATATTACCACGGCCCGCATACTACAACGATAGCCGCAAGAAAAGAATCAGAACTACGCCGTTTGCTCGACTGCAAACTTTGGTAGAAAAGCTAGCGAAGAAGGAAAAGCGCCCGTGTCGGAAATTCTACGAAGGATAGGGCGGGTGCCGGTCGAATCCCGTCTTGGGCCCGAGTAGAACCCGCCGTCATGATAGAAAAGCCAAGCAAGAGAATGAAGGCTAGCCCGCCTGTCGTAGTATCGGGGTTACGGATTAGGGAGGATACCACCTTCCGGCATTTGGCCGATAGATCATGCGGTCGCTAGACCTTCGCTGCTAGAAGGATGGTGTGGCGTCCCACTACGGGCGATTGAGGCCGAAACGACGGCCGAGAAAGAAAGTCTCGCCGGGAGGCTGGAATGCGAAGAAAGTGCTCTTGCGATGAAGGGGACTCGTGAAAAAGGACCCGGCGACCATCGCATGACAACCACGAAGATACACGAAAGCTCCGCTAGAAGATGCCATGGAAAAGTTGAGAACCGACATCCGACGGTTGGCAAAAGAAAGAGAAGAAAAGTTCGGAGATGAGATCGACTCATCGGAATTCATGGACAACGAATATGCAGAAATCGACATGGTTGAGACACGAGCTTCATCAGCTTCTCAAGGTGCTCCTGCGGCCGCGAAAGAGAGGAGCCGGAGCGATGAAGAGACGGCTTCGGGAAAAGGACGACACGATCGCTCGAATGGCGAAGAGGATGGAAGAGATGGCCATAGCTCTAGCCACTCTCCAAAGTCAAGTACAACCACATGAGAGACACCCCGGAAGTCATTCACCTCGTAGACGGAGGGAAGGAAATTACATCCGTCGATGGGGATGACCAGTGAAAAAGGATACAACACAAAGTATGATCCACGAAAAGGATATCAAGAACTTGGTAGAACGGCGGAGTGCGAGAAGCCCTAGCACAATCGAAGAACGGGACATCTATTCGGACGGGTAGACCTTACCGGAAGAATTCGACGCCATCCAATACCCAAAGGGCTTCGTACCACCTCTGTTTAAGACCTTCGACGGAACGGGAACCCCGACGGCATGTTGCACACTTTCGTGCCGGTTGTTGCAATGCGGCGGGAGCGATGCGCTACTCTTCCGACGGTTCGTTAGCGATCCGTCGGGAATCGCCTTCGGCGGTATGCGGAATTACCCGACGGATCGGTAAAGACATTCTCGGAGCTAGAGAGCCTCTTCATTAAGCGATTTGCGGAGCTCGGCACCACATCACTATAGGTGATTTAGTGGTAGAGAAACAAAGGCCGAATGAAACTCTAGTGGATTACATACTTCGATGGAGAAATTTAAGTATGAAGTGTGAACCACAGCTGCAAGAACAACATGCGGTCGGCATCTTGCTTAAAAGCATTCACGGCCCGATAGCACTTCTCCTCGAGGGATTCACTATTAAGACTTTTGAGAAGTTGTTAAGCAAGGCCGGAAGCTTGCAAGAAGAGGCGAAGCAATTAAGTTTTGCCTGACAAGACGGACAAGCAGAAGCCGGTGAAGACTTTCGAAAAGAAATGCGGGGTCGTTGCGGCGGTTGACAAAGGCAAACAACCGATGCAAATACCACTCGGAACGGCCGCGGCAACCACAACAAAATTACCGGCAACCCGGTCCAGCTATCGGTCGTCTCCGCGAGTATGAACAACCGTCTCGTCCGCAACGTACATTGAGGGAGCTTCGAGCGAGAGAATATCCGTTCAAAAATGAAGCGGTACCAAAGATGTTCCGTAGCTTAATGAAAACTCCGGATTTCCGGCCGCCGAGCCCAGAAGACCGAGAGGAAGTCAACAAGAAAGGTGATCCCGACTTTTGCCCCTACCATCGGATGCTTGGGCACAAGATAGAAGACTGCATTACCTTCAAAAGTTGGCTCAGACGACAACCTTCGGAAAGGAAATATAACAATCCCGAAGGAGTACATGAAGGAACCCCGAAAGGAGGTTCCGTCGATGTTATCTCAGCCGATCCCGTCATTCCGATAGATCCACTATGCGACCGACGATGGATGGACTACCGCCTGGACGAGATCTTCGAAGAAGATTTTAGACAACATCCGAACCGCTTCGGTGCGAGCTTCAATTCGAGTTCGAGACCCTGTTAAGCCGTACTTATCACTTGCGATAGAAGAACCACCTCGACGGGAGACAATCGAAGAGAAGAAGAAAATTGACGAAGAAGAGGGGACCGAGACTCCTAAGGCTAGACTAGGGGCCGCTTATCCTAGGATAGTTGTTTCCGATTCGGGGAGAAATCCCTCGAACCTCCGATTTTGTATGATTATCCGCTCACTTCGGTGGGATCATATAATGATAAGGGTGATGGCGTTGGCTACGTTTTGATCGTTTCTAACGATTACGTAACTAGCGACAATCCGGGCGTCGATTTCGATACCAACAACAATTCTCGAATCATACAAGATCTCGACGATCAAAATGACGAAGAAGGCATCCATCGAGGAGGCTACGAGAGTTCAACGAAGCAACGGATCTATACGTGAGTTTCGAGGAGCTCCGATTACAATAGAGTTAGAGCCTTCGGATTTGGAAGATAATCCGGAAGAGCCGGTCATTCCGATTCGGGAGGAGACACCGAGCAAACTCGACACTAGATTCGAAGAAATTACGAAGTCGACCTAAGAAGTGGAAAAGTTCTACCTCCGAGAATGGGTCCAAAAGACAAAGGAAAGCGGTGGTTGTTCAAGAAGAACCAACCCCGGCGGAAGAAATACCCATTCGAGAAGAAGCCGAGACGCATGGAAACAAAGTGGACTACAACGTGCTAGCCCATCTTAGGAAACTACGGCCAAGGCGAGCATCTACGATGCTCTCATCTTATCGAAGGAGATGAGAGAAGCTGCGATCGAGGCCTTACTTGATCCGGAAATTTGCTTAGCTCGAATGGCCGGAGATTCCTTGGATGAGGTTTGCTCGTTAAAGGAACGGCGAGGTGTTACCTTCACGGACAATGACCTACTTACTTGGGACGACGGATCACGACCGACCAGTTGTACATTTCGATTACAATTGGGAAGTTTACGCTCTCCGGAGTATTGGTGGATCCGGGAGCATCGATCAATATAATGAGTCTTCGAACACTAGCATACTTGGAAATTGATGCTCGTGAGCTCGAGGCCGACAAAATGTTATTAAGAGGATTCGACCGGGAAAGGAGAAAGAGCCCTCGGGTCGATAACGCTACGATGAAGACCGGTGATTTAGCAAAGACAACCGCAGAAATTTCATATAATCGATTCGAAACGTCGTTCAACGCTCTCTCGGGCCGACCATGGATACATGAAAACGGGATGGTACCATCATCTCGCATCGGTGCATCAAATATTACGATGGAGGGAACGAGTGCATCGAAAGGAGACTTACAACCATTCTCCGTACATGAAATTGGAATCCATGAAGATGCGACTTATTATGTACCGCCAAAGAAAACAATCTTCTCCGGAGATACCATAACAAATGAAGCAAAGAAAGTTCGGGACAACGAAGAACTCGAAGTTCTAGTCCATCGATCACTCACCACTCCCTTCGGCGAGATGGTGAAGGTTTCTCCACAACTCGCATCCGAGGTCGAGGCCGGGGACGAGGCCGTGGTAGAGACACTAGGACAATTGGACGAAGAAACCAACCATCAATGTTGATTGGGATGATAGTTACGAAGAAGGAAAAGAAATCGAAGCAAGAAGCGGCAACAATAAGTCGAAAGAAGCCGCAATACAAGATCTCCTCGAAGATGAAAAGAACGAAGAATACAAATCAATGTACGAGAAGATTAACCACTACGTACATACTTATGACCTAACTCCGATCCATTCTAATAAGATCGAGGGTATGGAGGTCAAAGAGGTACGTAGTGACGGTGCAAAGCCGATCAAATTCTACCGTGGTGCTTCTTCCTCCAAAGCGAAAATAATGTACAATTCGAAGATGTCACTTCATCGAAATTAATGGAATTACCTTTTGGGTGGTACTCTCCCTGTGTTCAAAATTTAATTCAACGTGGTTTCTTACCTCGACAATGGACAAAAGGCCGATCACAACATTTTGAAAAGTTATGGAATAACTCGGCCGTCCTCCGATTCAAAGTATGGACTCGGATTCGGCACGGTAGGGTCGGTTGACGATGCTGAATTTTGCTTGGTTGTCACTTGCAAATCCGATGAAAGCTGCATGGAAACTACCGACGAACTCGAAGATTTACAAATTGGAGACGCTCCACGAATTCGAAGAAGAAATCGAATCTCGATAGATGAGTTAACGGAAGTTAACTTGGGTACTAGCGAAGAGCCTAGACCTACCTTTGTTAGCTCCTTACTCGATAAAGAAGACTCCGAAGAAATAATCAAATTGTTAATGGAATTTAAGGACTGTTTTGCTTGGAACTACGATGAAATGCCGGGATTAGCCCCGGAGGTTGCGGTCCATAAGTTAGGAGTGGATCCTACTACGTTCCGGTCGGACGAGGTCCCGGAAGAATGCGTACGGAAATCGAACAACAAGTCATAGCCGAAGTTAATAAGCTAATAGACGCTAAATTTGTCCGTGAAGAACAATACCCGACCCGGTTAGCCAATGTGGTGCCGGTCGAGAAGAAGAATGGTCGGATCGGAATTTGTGTGGACTTCGAGAGATTTAAACGAGGCATGTCCAAAAGATGAATTCCCTCTACCGATTCCGGAGCGATGATCGATATTGCTTCGACACATGAAATATTCTCATTCATGGATGGATCTTCGGGATACGACCGGATAAAAATGGCTCCGAGAAGATGAAAAGCTTACGGCATTCGAACGCCGATCGGAGTATTTTCTTACACGGTGATGCCATTCGGGCTGAAGAACGCAGGAGCAACTTACCAAAGAGCAATGACGAGAATTTTTGATGATCTCATCCACAATCAAGTCGAGTGCTACGTGGACGATGTCGTCATCAAAAGCAAAGTAAAGGAAAACCACCTGTATGATTTGAGAATTGTTTTCGAACGATTAAGACAATTTAACCTTAAGATGAATCCCTTAAAATGCGCCTTCGGCGTCACCTCCGGGAAATTCTTAGGATTCGTTGTCCGACATCGTGGAATTGAAATCGACCCGGAGAAGATTAAAGCCATCTTAGAAATGCCGCCTCCCAAAACCTTAAAACAACTACGATCTTTTCGAGGAAGGCTGGCATATCTTCGACGCTTTATCTCGAACACGTCGAGTAGGTGTCGGCCTTTCTCGGCACTAGTTAAAAGGACGCCAAATTTATTTGGGAAGAGAAATGCCGAGAAGGCCTTCGAAGACATTAAACAATATTTAATGACACCTCCTGTCTTAGCGACCCCGGTCTCGGGTAGACCGTCGATACTTTACACCGCGGCTTTAGACGACTCTCTCGGAGCCTGTTGGCCAGGGTCGATGATGAGGGTAAAGAAAATGCTCTTTACTACTTAAGCCGTCGTTTACTCCCGACGGAAGTAAGGTATCCCGCAATTGAAAAGCATTGTTTGGCCTCGATCTTCGCCGCTCAAAAGCTCGGGCACTACATGCTTTCTCATAAGGTCGACTTGATTTCGAAGTTTAATCCATTGCAATACTTGATGACTTGTCCAACACTTTCCGGCGGACTTGCCGGATGGTCGATGATATTATTGCAATTCGATATAACTTTCGTGCCTCTGCGTGCCGTAAAGGGACAAGTCTTAGCGGACTTCCTCGCGGCACACCCTTTGCGGCCGAATCTCCTCTCGATGACGATCCGCCGGATGAACAAATAATGAGCCTAGAAGACCACTGTTGATCGACGTTGGGAATTGTATTTCGACGGAGCATCTTCGGCACACAAAGACGAAGAATCGCAAGTGATAGTGCCGGTAAGGCGAGAATCGGGCTAATCTTTATAACACGGAGCGGGGGATGTTAAGATACTCCTACCACTTGACGAGCACGTGTACGAACAACGAAGCGGAATACGAGGCCCTCATAACGGGACTGGAATTAACCATTCAAATGGGGATAACGGACATCAACATCTACGGGGATTCACGGTTAATCATTCAACGGATCGCCGGACAATACGGGATTTTTAAACCGAGACTCGAACAATACTTCCAGGTATGCCATACGAATTGTTGGAACAGATTCCAAATGTGACAATCTACAAAATTCCTAGAAAAGAGAATGCTTTAGCGGATGCTTTAGCCCGTCTCGCAAAAGAATTTGCTGTTTGCAAAATGAATCGGTGGAAGTGTCGGTTCACGGACCTCGGGTCCTATCACGGCTCGACATAGACACGATACACAAATCGACAAAAGAAAAAGAATCGATTGCGGTAGTGACGGAAAACACGAGAAGATTGGCGACGGCCATTGATGAAGCTACACGCAAACGGGAAAGCTACCGGACGATAGGTCGCTAGCCCATCGGATCGAAAAGAACTACGTCCTACGCATTAATAAACAACACATTATACGGAAGGTCTTTTGATCGAATGTGGTTAAGGTGCCTAAGCGGGTCCGAGGCCCGTGAAATTGTTAAAGAGGTGCATTCGGGACTACGTGGCGCTCACCGGTCGGGTCCAAAGATGAAAATAAAAATTAAAAGACTAGGGTACTACTGGCCCTCGATGATGACCGATTGCATGAAAGTCACCAGAGAGCTGTCACCAATGCCGAGTGCACGGAGTGGTTCTGCACCAACCTCCAAATGTGCTACACCCGACAATTGCGTCGTGGCCATTTGAATGTTGGGGCACGGATATAGTGGGTCCGATAGAACCACCATCTTCGAAAGGACATCGTTTCATTCTTGCGGCTACGGATTACTTTTCCGAGTGGGCGAAGCGGTTCCACTTAGAGAAGTGAAAGCACACCACGTGCTACGGTTTTCGAGAACCAAGTTGTCTACCGTTTCGGAGTGCCGCGCGAGATCATCTCGGATAATGGGTCGGCATTCGAAGCACACAAATCAACAATTTTGTCGGAAGACACGAGAATCGGCCGGCGATACTCGACAATTTACTACCCGAGAGCAAACGGCCTCGGCGAGGCTTTTAATAAAACTCTCGTTCAAATCTTAAAGAAAACCTTGGACGATAATAAGAGAAATTGGCACGAGAAATTGTTAGAAGCCTTATGGGCCTACCGGACAACCTTCGAACCCCTACTCGAGCTACACCTTACGCTCCGGTGTATGGGTCCGAGGCGAGTGTTACCTTTAGAGGTTCGGCTTCCTTCACTCGGAATTGCAATTGCAAATAAGATCACGACGAAGAAAACGCCGGATTACGACTCGAAGAATTAGAAAGCTTGGAAGGGAAAAGACTTGCGGCGCAACGAATTTAGAACTATATCAAGCTAAGATGGTTCAAGCCCATGACAAACTAGTCCGCCCAAGAACCTTCGAAAGTTGGTGACTTAGTTCTCGTTCTCGAGAGACCTATTCTTGCACACCGCAAGATAGGAGGAAAATTTGAACCCACTTGGGAAGGACCGTTTGTGGTTGAAGCGAGTATACTCGGGAGGTTCCTACCGGCTAGTGAATTGCCGGGGAGAACGACATATGCTTCCAATCAACGGACGATACTTGAAAAAGTATTACGCTACCTGATGTTTCGAAGGAATGAAATCTTCATCCCTAAGAAACACGGGCGAAGTAATTACTTGTGGTTGGGTCCGAACCCAAAAATAATAAAATGTGCTAAGATAAATAAAATCATGATAATTAAGTTTTCCTTGTTTCCTTTTTCAAATCAAAATCTCTTCCCTCATCTTATCCTACTTCATTCTCGTTAAATTTCAAAATATAGGAGAAATAAAAAATGTATCTTTAATAAACATTTTCTTAATGTTCTTGTTCTTAGTACGGCCCCGATCCTTTTCCTTGTCTTTTCGCGGGGAAATGTCGAACGGGCGGTTGGTCTTGAACTTTAAGAATGGCGTAAGCCTTGCACTCGATGAAAAGAGGGTGAAAGATGGAGCGATAATCGAGATTGACTCGGATTTCGCACCGGCGGGCCTACGATACGAGAAAAGTGGTCGGGTCCCGGTTGACCGAGAAGAACTGCCCGGACGAGACGGTGATGAAAGTGGGTGGCCCAAGCCACCAATCCAACAACAAGAAAAGAAAAGCAAACACCGAAGAAGACAAGAAAATGAAGTCCGTAGTCACTACGACGGAGGGCGGGCTTGTCGGCGCCGCGCCGCGCGAGATTCAGAAGTTCGGAGGGCTACTCTCACGACCACGCAACGAAGAAATAAGAATCGCCGCATCCGTAAAATGTTAACAAAACTAGGCGCGGACCGGCGCGACGAGACAATTGCTAATGCCGGCACACACATTTCAAGGACGCCGGTTCACCGGGAACTCGAAGAAAGGAGGCCGGCTCCTAGAATAACGAAAGAACCGGGGAAATCTCCGGAAGATCGAAGAAAGAAGGCTACCACGCCACCGGATAGAACCACCGGCGAGTGCATGACCTTGTTGCGAAGCAGCCCGGGGGATGTCCGCGACGGACATCATCCACGAGGAGCCGAGGTATGCAGGGGAACGTGAAGGGATTGAACCATATATCCCACAATATGTCACAAGGCCTCGCCATCCGCGGATCATTCCGGAATACGAGCTGGAGAGGATGCGAGAATGTTGAAAAGAAAACTTTCGAATACTTCGAGAGAATTAAAGGAAGAAGAATCAACATACTAGAAGGCCTCGAGCTACACACCGACGTATTCTCGGAGTATGAACAACGAGCAAATCGTGGATATGTCATCGGGATCCGAAAAGAATGGGCCGAGCGAGGCCGCTGAGGAAAAACACATACTCGGAACCCCGGAGATGGATGCCGGGGAAAGGAAGAATCACAATACAATGCGGATGCTGCTACGACTTTCGTTGAAGACGAAAAGGAAACCCACGGGAATACTTCGTCATGGGCAAGTAGATCCGATGCCATTAGTTATCAAGAGAATGGTAAAAAGATTGATAACATGGAGGGTAATGCCGGCGGATTGCATACCCAATAGCTGCATTATCAACATCTACAAACGGGGTGATCGCATACCCCCACATATTGATCACCACGACTTCGTCGGACCTTTCGCACGGTCTCTTTCTTGAATGAGTGCAACATCATGTTCGGATCGACCTCCGGATAGCGAGGCCCGGGTGAGTTCCGAGGGCCGATAAAGATACCTTTACCGGTGGGTTCCGTCATGATACTGCGAGGTAACGGAGCGGATATCGCAAAGCATTGCATACCGGGGGTGCCGGTGGAGCGAATCTCGGTTACTTTCGGGAGGATGGACGACGACGAAATACCTTACCATTTCCGACCGGATCCGGAGCTAGAGAACCTCCGGCCTTACGTGCTGTGAGTTACATAGGAAATATCACACCTCCGATGTACATCCAGTCGGCATCCTTGCCGAGGATGGCTTGGAAGGTGATGTTATTGACCATGTACCTCACTATTCGGACATGGATTTTTGACGAGATGATTCTTTTGATGGATCAACAAAGATCATACACGATCCGTTTTGAGTCTACATGGATTGTATGAAATATATTCCGAGATCGAGTTGTACGACGTATTTTCAACATGATTGGAATGAAAGTGACCATGTCACGTTTTTGGCCTTCACCTCTTTTGTGCAAATTGATTGGGAAACGCCATTAAAGTTAAATGAACTTCGAACAAAGAACAGAAAATAAAAAAAAAAGAGAATAAAAGAAAACTTTCTAAAAAAAAAATCTGAAAAATGACAAATACCAAGTTCACATGAACATTAAATAAACAACAAAATAAAATTTGAACCATTAAAAGATAAACGAAATCAACACAAATCTCAAATTCAATCTTTCCAAATTCCGAATCAAATTTCAATCTTTTCGAACTTCGAAATCAAATTCCATCCTTCCGAACTTCAAAATCAAATTCTCGATCAAATTCCAAATCCACTCTCGATCAAATTTCAAATTTGATCTTCCCAAATCTCAAATCGAATTCTCGATCGAAATCTAAATCCAATCTCGATCAAGTTTCAAACTTGATCTTTCAAATTTCAAATCAAATCTTAAATCAAGTTTCGATCGAGTTCGAACTCATCCTTCCAAATTTCAAATTTCCAAATTCAATCTTTCCGGGCTTCGAGTCTCAATCAAATTCAAATTCGATCTCTATCGAATCTCGAATCCGATCTTCTAGATCTCACATCAAAATTCAAAACTTTTGGGTCGAGGATTTTACATCCAAGACTGCACTTGCTTTAGGATTCTTTCCTATTGCCTTTGAAATACATCAAATTCAAACCTTTTGGGTCGAGGATTTTACATCCAAGATCGCATTTGCTTTAGGATTCTCTTCTATTGCACTTGAAATACATCAAAATTCAAAACTTATGGGTCGAGGATTTTACATCCAAGTCTGCATTGCTTTAGGATTCTCTTCCTATTGCTTCGAAATACACCAAAATTCAAAACTTTTGGGTCGAGGATTTTACATCCAAGACTGCACTGCTTTAGGATTCTCTTCCTATTGCACTGAAATACACCAAAATTCAAAACTTTTGGGTCGAGGATTTTACATCCAAGACTGCATTGCTTTAGGATTCTCTTCCTATTGCACTTTGAAATACATCAAAATTCAAAACTTTTGGGTCGAGGATTTTACATCCAAGACTGCACTGCTTTAGGATTCTCTTCCTATTGCACTGAAATACACCAAAATTCAAAACCTTTTGGGTCGAGGATTTTACGTCCAAGACTGCACTGCTTTAGGATTTTTTTTTCCTATTGCACTGAAATACATCAAATTCAAACATTTTGGGTCGAGGATTTTACGTCCAGGCTTACCTTGCTTTAGGATTCTTTCCTATTGCCTTGAAATACATCAATTCAAACTTTTGGGTCGAGGATTTTACATCCAAGACTGCACTTGCTTTAGGATTCTTTTCTGTGCAGCTGAAATACATCAAATTCAAACATTTTGGGTCGAGGATTTTACGTCCAAGACTGCCTTGCTTTAGGATTCTTTCCCTATTGCCTTTGAAATACATCAATTCAAACTTTTGGGTCAAGGATTTTATATCCAAGACTGCCTTGCTTTAGGATTCTTTTCTGTGCCTTTGAAATACATCAAATTCAAACATTTTGGGTCGAGGATTTTACGTCAAGACTGCACTTGCTTTAGGATTCCTTCCTATTGCCTCTGAAATACATCAATTCAAACTTTTGGGTCGAGGATTTTACATCCAAGACTGCCTTTGCTAGGATTCTTTCCTATTGCCATTGAAATACATCAAATCAAAATTCAACCTTTGGGTCGAGGATTTTACATTCGAGACTGCATTGCTTTAGGATCTTTTCCCTATCGCAATGAAATACATCACATCAAAATCAAACTCTTGAGGTTAAGGATTTTACATCCAACACCACTTTGCTCTGAGATATCTTCTCATTGCAACGATTCGATCTAATCGATTCGATTTTCTTTCGAGGTTGGAGATGTTACATCTAAAACCTCGAAATCTAATTTTCATTTCAAATCGAATCCCTCGAATTAATTTTGACAAAACTTCAATCTAAATTGAAACTCCAAACTAAAATTTAAACTCACACATCAAAACATAAATTGAAACAAAATAAAATCTAAATCGAAATTCCCTCGGATCATGTGATTTGGGATTTACCTCCTTTTCCTTTCCCCGGCGAGAGTTCGAGAATCTCCGGTTCCGAGAGATATACTTGACACTCCCCGGCAGAAACTCTTCTACTTCGTCCTAAGTTCGTCACTTGGACATCTGTGTTGGTTTTGTTGATCGCTTCGGTCAACACCGATACGCGCGGTGTGCTCCGTCGGCTCACCACACCTATGGGGGTCCATTTGTTGACCTCATTTTTGATGAGGTCTTCCTTTCTTCTTTTTAGTGCTTAGGATCTAGCCTTAGGCTTTTCCTTTGACTATCTTAGAGGACTAGAATTGGGACCCGCCTTTTAGAAATTCAAACCACTTCTAAACTCCTGCAAACTCCACAAACCTGACTATAGACCCCTAATCACCTAGAGGGTTGAAATCGAAATGTGGAAGTTTAAAGGATGAGTTCTCATAGGACTCTTTGGCCTTAGGAGCCCTGCCAGGTGGCCCGGTCCGGTGAAGGGGCTGACTTACACTACACTTACACACTACATTTCCACACACTTCCTAAAACCACACCCATACCCAACTTGACCTCTGACTCATGTAGGTGATTCACATGGATGGTCCTTAACCCCAAGCCCTTGGCTAAGAGGGTTAGGAACAACATAGTGAATGCCTCAAATGAGTCCTTTCATGACTCATATGGGCTTGAAATGGCTTCATGGCTCAACCAAAATGATTTCACCCCACTCAAATTCACCCAATCTTCAATTTCCCAAATTTTCAATTTTTGACCCAGGGACCTACACCTACTAAACCTACCAAAACCATGAAATTACCCAAATTTTTGCAAAATTTCCAAATTACCTAAAATTTTCCAAAATCAATCCCAAACACCTCCACATCACTCAAATTGATCATCCATACCCAAAAATACCAAAAATTCCAAGAAAACCTCCCAATACCCTCCGAATAACCCAGAAATACCCTTCTTGGCCTAAAAATCCAAAAATTCAAAAAATTCCCAGAAAATTCCAGAAAATCCCAAATATTCCCAATTTCATTTTTCCAACTACACCATGGGCCAATTTTGTCAATTTACCCTACTTTTGTCAAAACCCCCAATTTGACCCATTTTAATCCAAAGTGAACCCGATGTCAAACCAAACCTATCCAATTGACCCCAATTTTGGTCCAATTCAATTCTAAACTTCAATTCAACATTCCTAATAATAATTTAGACCAAATCCAAGTCCAATTTGATTGACATTTGGATCCAATTCCACTTTTGACCTTAAGGCCCATTTTTCGACCTAAGCCGAAACCTAACCCAAATGAACCCAAACCCCGAAAATCAAAGCCCAACCAAAGTCAAAACCTCTTTGAAACACTCCCATAAACACTTCTCAACAATAATTCTACATAAATTTCAACCCTAGCCCAACATTGGCCCAACTTGGCCCATTTGGACCTATATTGGCCCATTCACCAAAAGAATCCAAATCCGACCCAATTCAAGCCCAAACTACCCCAAATTTGCTTCAAGTTACTCATGACACATCCATGAGCTAAACCAACAATTATTTGGCCCAACCTTTTACAAAAATTTTCATCCATGAACACATTCATAAACTTAAAAGCCCACTTCCCTTAAACCTTTCTAAAAGCCATTTCCTTCAAAATTCAAAAGCCCAAATCTACCCTAAAGCCCACATGACATCTCCATTTGTCATCCATTTAATTAAATCCATTACCTAAGTCCTAAAATCACCATCAAATTATTCCAAATCAAGTTTCATACAAATTTCCATCAAAACATCCAAAATTCTTAAAACCCATTTTCATGAAATTGACCCGAAGCTTTTCCCGAAGCCAAATGGAGCCAAGGGTGAGCCATTCACAAGCCATATGAAGCCATGAAAGTTTGGCATGTGACCATGCCATTAATGGAAAAAGGAGGAGGTCCTTTAACCATCTCCTAAAAGTCATTAACCTTAAGCATGTCTCCTTAACCAAGATTTAATCCAAATATTCTTGGATAAGGACATCACCACCTCTTGACCAGCTAGCCTAGCTGATCTTCTCAGCCAAGACCGGCCATGGGGAGGTGAACCCAACCCAAACCAATGGGTTGACCAATTTCAAGCCAAAATGACCCCCTCCCCATTCCATTTTAATTCGAACACTTTACACATGTCGAGACCCATTGACTTCACCATTGCCAAGCCACGACCTCCACGAGTCGAGATGGTGACCCATGCTGCCGGCCGGCCGCTCGGATCGCCGGAAAACACCACACCGAGAGCTCGCATGTGAGCCGACTTTGGAATTCCACCTTGCTGAGGCTGCCCCATGCCCGATGGCCACCATGGTCGTTCTTCTCCTCACCGCAGGCAGGTCGATTCCAAGCCCTAACTCCCCACGGGAGGCCTCCCGACCAGCTCTATTTAAACTCCACCCCTCTCGGCCATAAGAGGAGCCAAGCACAAACCTTGCCAAAACTGCGCCAAAATTGTTCCGGACCCTTCTCCACTCTTAGAGCACTTGATCCCAGGTGAGATCCCCTGCCATTTCTCCTCTGTAAGCTCGATTTCGGAGTTGAAATTCCACCCAAAACCGGGACACTTCTCCACGGTGAGCCAATTCCCAAATTGATTGGCTCTACACCTTCACCGGACCGAGGGAAGGTGTCCACCATCAAAAGCCCCATCTCCGGGCCACCCGGTTGCTCCGGCCTCCAAGCTTTGTGATCGGGCTTGGTCGAAATCATATCCGGACAATTCACCGGACCGGGAGACTTCATGCGGAGCTTGCTTAGGACCCGATCGAAGGTGCAACAACTCTCGGATTGAAGCCACACTTCTACGAGCCAAGGTATGAGCTAACTCTTCATCCCGAGCTTCGAAGATTCTCTATTTCAAATGCCTTAGTTCCAATGCATGTTAGCCGGTATAGATGTGTTCGTCTCTTCGAGACGAATCCATAGAGTATAAGAACGTAAAAATCCATTGAGAATCGAGTGAGATCTTAGGGATTTAGTGTGGACGGCTCTCGGGTGAGAACACTTGGGGACGATGAACGGATGCGCGTCCATTCGATACACGCGCGGACGAACGGCTCGGATGGCGTCGGACCGAGAAACGGTGCGAGAACCGCGGGGCCCGGGCTGGCCGACTCAGATGACGGCGCCCAATCACAGCGCGACACGTACCCCTTCGGAGCTGCCGATGTTTCGCTGGCGCCGCGTGGATAAATAGATAAATAGGGTATTTTCTTATTTATTTAATTCCCTAAACTTCAAAAATCCATATCTTTGTGTAGAAAAATCACAAAAATAAAATAAAAATACCCTCTTGCTCGAGTGAACGAGAGGAGAATAATGTGAAAAAGAAATCACTTAATTTCATCGAATATTTTATTTTTTATGATTTATTTACTCTCTGCATTGTTTTAATTCTCCATGCATGCATACAATTCACCATGGCATGAGACCATAGGGCTTTTGAAGCCTCCGAATTTGGGAACATTCCCTGAATTTTCCAAAGTCGAGGCCATCCTATGAGGAGTTCTTGATTTTTCAAGTTCAGGTCATTGTTTTGAGTATTTTAATTCCGAGTAAATAGCATGTTGTGAAATAAATTCTAGGAAAATTTGTTGATGTTCCTTATGACCGAGAGAACCTTAGGAAAAATAGGTTTTGACTTAGTTCATTTAAAACGACTCTAATTGGCTTAAACACCCAAAATAGGTCTTTAATTAATTAGAGTTAACCAGGTATAAAATTGACTTGAAATCAATTCTCCACTGACCTTTAGGATCAGAGGAACCCACCATAAAAATTTGAAATCAATTGGACTTGGTTAGCCCTACTAATTGGGTTGATTAAGTCGCTTAGCCATTTTAAACTTTAAAAATTCATAACTTTTAAAATACTTTTCAAAAATTCACCAAATTGGTTTTGGAGCCTCTCTGATATCAGGGGAACCTAAGAAAATTAAAATTTCAATTTTCTAAAAAAGTTAATTTTTAATAATATTTTAATATTTTTAATAATTAAAAAATAATAAAAATCACAAAAATAATAAAATTCACCAAAATGTCACATTTTGAATTTTAATCACTTAGGAACAAATCCCACATTTTTCCTAGGTCTATTTAGTGAGATATTGAATTTTAAAGCCCTAGGGTAATTTTAAAATTAAAAAAAAAAAAAAGTATTTTCTAGCATTTTCACTAAAATAATTATTATAAATCATAGAAAAATCAGAAAATTGCAAAATTTGATTCTCTGGTTTCCTTGATATCAGAGAGATTTTTGAAAAATATAAAATTCATTTTTCAACATTTATTTTATTTTTAAATTAATTAACACTCCAAAACTCAAAATAATTATAATAAAAATAATATAATTCAAAAAATCACCAAAATTGGTCCAAGTGCTTCTCTGGTTATTAGGAATGTCCCATAATTTTCTTAAGGACAGAAACTTTCTTTTGGTCATGTTATCAAATTTTCCTTGAAAATCTCTATTTTCCACCAAAAATAATTATATAAATAAATTAAATACAGAAAAAAATCACATTTTCTCCTCTCATGTCTTTATTGACATATGAGTGAAGTTACATAAAAATTTCAAATTCATTTAAGTTTAATTTAGTGAGTTATGAAATTATTAAGCTTAAAGGGTAAAATAGTAATTAAAATCTTTAATCCTTAATTAAAACTTTAGGTTTAATAAAAATTAACAAGTAAAATATTTGATCCTAATCTGATTTGGATGATTGAAATTTAAATAATTAAAGGGTAGAAACCCATTAAACAATTTCAAAATGATTAAACTTTAATTAAATAATGGATTAAATTTGGAAGAATAATAAAATTGGAATCATTAAAATAAGGGATATTTATTAGGAAGAGATTTATTCTTTAATTTAAAAATCCCTAAATTAATCATCTCATTAATATTCAACTCTTAATTAAAATGATAATTCAAATTCAAAATATTAAAAGACTTAATCATTAAACTAAAATTAAACTCTTTCCAAAATTTCGATTAAAATTAAAAATAAAGTAAATTAAAGATAAATTAAATTAAAATTAAATTAAATTTAATAATTAAATTAAATTAAGACAAATTAAATTAAATTAAATTAAATTAAAATTAAATTAAATTAAATTAAACAATTAAATTAAATTAAATTAAATAATTAAAATTAAATTAAATTAAATTAAACAATTAAATTAAATTAAATTAAATTAAATAATTAAATTAAATTAAATCAAATCAAATTAATTAAACACCAAATCAAATTAAATTGAACTATGTTAAACTAAATTAAAACTCAATTAAATTAAATTGAATTAAATATAACATCACCTAAAACAGAAAGAAAATAAATTTAAAAAAAAAAAAAAAAAAAACAACTTGAACACTATTCCAAATTTAAACTCTTTAACTTAAACCAAATCATTTGAATACTAACTTACCCTTGAAAGCTTTAGTTATTATAGCTCCTAAATAAAACATTAAATGAAGTGTCACTTCACTCATAGGATATTCAAATGTCCTAGTTCATCGAGCAAGTTAACAAAACTTGAAATTCTTGGACGATTAATTCATTTGTATAATTAAATTCATTTGAACTTAAAACAATCCTGAAATATTGAAAAGATGTTTAAGATCCTTCTTAAGCACTTTCTCGATATGATAGGACATTTATAAGAACAATTGAATTTGATTATTCTTTGATGAAGAAAATCGTCCTTAAACCAAAACACAAAGAACCTAGACGTCATAGGAAATGACTAGCTATAGGATTAGGAATTTGGTAGAAAACCATAACCTTTCCCTTAGCTTTACCTAGGAACTTGCTTAAATATGCTAATTGTGTTTTAAGTGCGGTTTGGGATGACGGGAAGACCCTCCAGTGTACGCATTTGTATTATTGCAATTTACTTTCCTGCAATTTATTTTCCAGCAATTTACATTATTGCAATTTACTTTATTGCAATCTGCGTTTATTTTTCTTGCATGATAAAACAAGCTGTTGCATGAAAACCCACACCTTTAGGATAGCCCCTAAAACTGAAACCAAAATTAAGTTAAAAGTCATTGCAAGATAAAATTCACCGCCACAACATTTCAAAATATAAAACAACTCAAAATTTAATCACAAACGGAACACAAAACTACAATTACAACTAAATTAAAACGTCTCGTTGGATGATCGGGGATACCTCGGATGATGTAACCTACGTGTTGCTAACGGGATTTCCCACGGTCTAAATGAAAGTGTGGAACTCATTCGGTTGAGTTTAGCAAATTCATCCGGACTAAGTGAATCCGATAAAAATAATGATGCGGAAGGATGGAACCGTGGGATCTTAACCGGTGTCGTTATAATCAACTTTAAGATTTGTTTTAAATAAAACATAAAAAACACCTGGAAATTAAGATTTTCTCTAAACCAAAACACTTTTCTCAACTCCTGATTTATGATTTCTAAAACTAAACCTCTGCAACAACAAGGAGCTCGGAGCATGGTGGGCGAAGCACGACCATCGTCATCAATGAAACACGAGTCTACTTCAACAGAAACTTTCCTAGAATTAAACAACCAAGCCATAGGACTTCGAGGTAGCTTGCCTAGTGCAACATAAATCCTCAACTCTTCGTTAGGCATTTGCATTGCAAATTAAGCCCTAACCGGTCTTAGGATTCCAAGGTAGTCGTCCGATACGACATAAACCCTCACATTTTCTAAATGCTATTTGTTTGATTTTATCATACAAATATAAGCCCTAATTAATTAAAATTGGCAAGATCAAAACATTTAAATAAGTATTAGGACTTTCCTAAACTCAAGCCAAACGATAGGATAGTCGAGAAATTACCGAAGTTCACTTCGAATCAGTGATTTCTCTTACCTTTCTTCCTTTGGATTCACAAAACAAAATGTTCCAAAATTTGATCCATTCCCTATTGAAATTCCAAAATTCAATCTTTGAAAACCTTAAACTTTGAAATTCTTGAAAGCGGAATTATTGATTATTATCGAGAGTTTTCTTAGGTGATTCCCGTCACTTAAGATGTAATTAACTATAGGGGCTTGCCCTTATAGGGAATTTTAAAGAACCCGAGTAATATAAACCCTGTTTGATACTTTCATATTAAGCGGGGAATTTGTCGGCTTATAAAATTGGTTCGCGGACCAAACGGATGTCACAAAACTTCTAGTTTATTTGATCGAGCCCCACCATCGAGCGGTGTGTCTATCCTTAGGGATAGATACACGGTTTGTGGTGCGGTGCTCGTTTATATAAACTATTTGGGATGTGAGATCGGTTTAATCTCATATCTTAAAACTTTCAAATTTAAAAATTATTTTCAAAATCAAATACTACTTTCTAAATTATATATATTTAAATTAAATTTAAAATAAAAATTCGCCGCACAACTTCTGTTAGGCGACCACTTTTCAAAATAAAACACACAAACCCTAAAAAATAATGCCGACAGGAGGCAACCCATATTTATCTTTGTTATGTTTGTTTGCTTATATTTAGTAGTTGTGCTTGTAGTTTAGTAATATTTAAGTCCTATTGTTCGTAATTATCATGAAAAATTTGAAAGTATTTGATCATATCAAAAAATTAGAATATTTCAGACCAAAATGAAGTTCAGTGCAGTTTTGAACACCGGCACCGTCGGCGCTAGAATGGGCGCCACCGGTGCCTTATTCCATAGAGATGCACTTAACTTCAGGGTTTAGGCGCCACTGGAGCCGAAGTTCTAAAGATAGTTCCTAGAGTTTCAAAATATGATTTTTGGCGGTTTTAAATTGGATTTCATCCTATTAACTCCCCAAAATATGTTTTTAACCCCCTAAACTCTAGAAATACAAAAGGTTTCATCCCAAATTCGCATCCAATGGATTCCAACTCTGTAGAAACCCCGAGATTTAGAGTTTTCAATCGAAAAAAATTCATCAGTTTTGAGGCGTAGCGTTTATTCAACAAGGTGATGATGATGATGATGATTATCAAAGAAAGAAGCTTTGTGAATAGAAGTATGGATACTTCTAATACTCTTGTAGAAAAAATTATTGTGCAAAGGCGTTTGGAAGTGTTATGCTATACTACTACCGCTGTAGTCATTCCGATTATGAAAGAGTTTTATGCAAATCTTTATGGAATCAACCAAGGATTCGTCTATGTGCAAGGTAAGTTTGTACCATTCACTCATTTGAAAATTAATGATTTGTTTATGATTGCGAATGTGCCTATCTATCTGAATTTTGATGCAATGAGGGACAATATGAATGGAATTTATTGCTATTTGACGGATGAAAGTGAATATTGGGAGATACGAGACAACAGATTTGTAAGTTTTTCTACTGCGTTTCTAAATCCAGTGTCGAAGCAATGGCATTACTTTATTTCTGCAAAGTTACTTCATACTATGGAAATTAGTAAAGTGACAAAGGAAAGTGCCATTTTAAGTTACTGTATTCAAACTGGAAGGCCGATATATATTGGTTCTAAAATTGTGAAATATGTTTTAGGATTGATTGTTCATGGGTCAAAATATGGGCTTGGACATCCTTCCACCATATTTTTTTTTTTGCAGCCAGTCACAGGTTCTATATGAAAGTTGGGAAAAAGTGTTTCTTCCTTGGAGTCCTATAGACCCAACCAATCCTTATGACTGTCAGGCAATAGGAGATGAGAATGATATGAGCTTCATTGCAGATCAACCATCTCAGAGTTCATGACCTATTCAGCCTTACTTTCTTGAAAGTTCCTAAGTGATTTTGAAGAAGATCAAGAAGTTGGAGAAAGTGGTACAAGATAATATGAATACCATTAATAATATCTCTGATTTATTTGATCACTTAGATTAGAGGATGAAAGAATAATTTGACCACATTGGTCAAATTGAAGATAGTTTGGTGAATGTGATGAAAAGGAATGTTGTGATTGCTGAGGATTCGACTGATGAATTATCATATCATTCTTTCTATAATCTGTTTATGCATCGTCAATCTATTGAAGATATCAGAGAGAAGATACTACTGAGACTGACGATGAGTAGTGACTCTACTTTACATTTAGTATTTGGTACTTTTTATTATGCTTTGGTGTGATTAATGTTGATTTGACTAATTATGTAGTCTGTAAATTGGACTTATTATGCTTGGATTCTGTGTTTGTGTTTAGTTTTCAATATTAGATACCGTAGTGTGCTCGTAATGCTGAAGTTATATGTCTTGATGAACTTATATGTGAATGCTTAAGTGTGGATGTTTGTAATATGGATATATATATATATATATATATATATATATATATATATATATATTAAAGTGATGTTTTGTGTTGTTTGTGTAGATTTATTGTTAGTTAGTTGCTTAAATGATGAAATAGATGCTTAAAGAGGCTAATTATTTAATGGCATAACATTAAAATGATCCAAATTGCAAAAATTTGACTGACTCAGAAATTGAACTGGCGCCGCCGACGCCAACATATAGAGAGTTTGGGAATTAATTTAAATAGAGCACCGTCGGCACCCATTGAGTGTCGCCGGTGACCGAATATAGAAAGACCCGATAAACCTCTTTATTTTGCGATTTTTCCCCTGGGATTCGCCATTTGCGCCATTCCATTGTCTTCTACCTCCAGCCAACACATTTTTGAGATATAGGGCTTGCTAGATAGTAGATTTAAGGTGATTTCAAGGCTTAAAAAGTGTTGATCTTGTCTTCTCTTGGTAAGAGCTTAACCCTAAACTAAAAATTTTTAATTTTCACCATGGTTCTCACATTGCTAAGATTCGAGATTTAGAAATTTTGATGAAGTTTTGAAATTTTCCATAGTGATTTAAGCTCTTATTTACTTAGATTTGCTTTAGGAGTCTCCTACATTGTGATTTTGAAATTTATCAATTTGCTTGCAAATTTTTATAAAATTTCACATGGCTCCTAAAACAAGTAAAGGCAAGAGAAAGTTGGATTTTGATGAAGAAATATTTGTTAATGTGAAAGAACAATATCATTTCAATTCATTCCGTTATAACAAAAAGTGTATTCAAGATCGGGCTTTTGAAAATCCGAGTTGATCTGTAGAGCAGTTGATTTTTGATCGAAACTGGGAAACATTTTGTTATTTTACTGCTAATGCTATTATGGGAAATGTTCGAGACTTTTATGAAAATTGCCTAGGATTGAAACGGAATATGTGCTTGTTCGAGGAAAAATGGTAGAATTCACCCCTCAGAGTACTAATGATATTTATCAGTTTCGGGGGATGAGATTTTATGAATATGAAAACTTTGATATGAGGGAACTAATATAAAAGAAGTGATTGTGTTTATTACTGATGGAAGAGGGGAATGGAAAACAAAGCAAAAGCATATGATTAATTTTCCTGCTTCCAAGTTATATGTAGCTTCTAAAGCATGATACTATTTCATCTCTGCAAGACTACTACCTTCTTATCATCACCGCGAAGTCACTAGAGATAGAGAAATTCTAAATTATTGTATTCAGACTATGAAATAGATTAATATTGGTTCAATTATTTTCAAGAATATCCATACTATTGCTAGAGGAGAAACCACTGGTGGATTAGGACATCATGCTCTGATTCATGCATTATGTGCATGGTCTGGAGTTGAGTTTGATAGTTCTGAGGAGTTGGTCCATCCACAGAGGCCTATTACCAATACCATTATTCATACTTATGAGTCTCATGTGCTAGGGAGAGGAGAAAGTAGAAGTACTGATATTCCTACTATCAGCCAGGACATACCATCGACTTCTGAGCCACCTAAATTCTATGATGTTATGAAGTAGTTGATGATTCAGAGTGCCAATATAGATAGACTCCATAGTAGAATGGATGAATTTGAGGCTAGAAGTGATCTGAATGAAGATTATACGAGGAGGAGAGTTAAGTATGATATACCTTACCACGATGCACAGGTCAGATTCATGAGGGGAGATTCTGGAGTGATATTTCCTACCTGCCTCAGTTATGTTCCTTACCGACCTGATATACAGAAGAGCTGAAGAAGCTGGTGATGATGATTTTTAGTTTTGTGATTTCTATTTTTCTTTGTTTGTTATAGTATTTTGTTGTGTTTATTGTTTGTTTTTCTATGATTAGTGTAGTATGTTAATGTATCCGTGTTGAAAAATGAAAATGCGATGACCTATGTGTTAATTTGTTTAGTGATTTGTATTGAGATTGTGATGTTATGTTGGATGTTTAATGTTTAAGTGTTTAATATTTCTTCACCCTTGCAAAATTTTTAATATTATATATTTCACTGTTTTTAACTGTTTCATGCTTGCTAGCTTAATATTTTTTATGAGTACCAGCATAGCTTCAGAAGATTTCAAAATCCCAACACAAAAAGATTAGTTTTCTTTTACTCTCTACCTTTGCAAATTTATATGTAATGAAAAACTAAAGTTTGGGGGAGGGTAATATATAAACTATTATTTGTTGCCAATTAATATAATTTAAAAAATTATTAGCATGCCTTTTAGTGGTTGAACCTAACTTTAGATAACTAAATTTTTTATTTCATTTAAATATTATGGTAAAATTGAATGAAATTTTTTAGTAATAAAGGTTAATTTTATAAGGTTAAGATATTTAGTATGAAAGGATTAGACTATAGTTGACTATTTAAAGTAAAGAAATCTATATTTTTGAAGTGTTAAGAGACTTAAAGAACTATGTGTGGAGAAAGGATTGTGACTTTATGATGAATTATAAAGCTGATATATATTTATAAAGTAAAGAGATGTTTCAAGTTTCAACTTTAGAAAGAGGAGAGTGAAGTTCAAAACTATTAAAGGCTATCTAGATATAGTAATCCTCACAATAAAAAAAAGAGAAATAAAAAGAAAAAAGAAAACAAAGAGAAAAATAAAAGAAAGTATGTGTGAGGAGAAGCTTGAGGAGATGCCTAATCAAAAATTGGCTTCACTTAAATCAACCTAAAGGGAGAACTTTGTTACATTTCTGAATTTATATATAAAAGTATTACTTTCTAATGGAGTTTGCATGAACTTCTTTTTCATATAGTCTTTCAAGGCACCCTTAATGTGACAAATTATGGTTCATCTTGAAATGAATAGAAAACTAGAACTCTTAGACTTGACTACTGAATGTTTTTATACCTGTAATTTTAACCGGAGTTACTGAACTTCTTTCTAAGAATCTTACTATTATATTCATTTAAATAAAAATCATAACATTCTATAAGTGAAAAGTTCACTGCTTTGAGTTATATTTTTATGTAGTAAAAGGATTACTTGAGGACAAGTAATAGTTAAGTTTGAGGGACTTTGATACACCAAAAATATATTAAGTTTTTGCTATATAATTTGTACTCATTTTTGGTGATATTACACTTTAAAGGAAGGTACTCTTTGTGTTTTGTTGTATTTATGATGATTTTAGGTGCTTGGAGCAAAAAGAAGCGAAATGAATAAATTTGGAGCAAAAAGAGGCAAAAAAGGGAAAACTGTCTTCTAGCACCGTCGGCGCTAGAATGGACACCACCGACACCCAATTCCAAAGAGTTTAGAATTAAATAGCGGCTCAGCACCGCCGGTGTCCTATCGAACGCCGCCGGGCCCAATGTTGGTGGAATTCACAATTCAATGTATTTGGACACTTTTTGAAGGGTTGCTTGAGGAATCTTGGTGAATTCGTTTCTAAACTTTTATAGACAGTTATGGATGCCCAAGAATGTGGTGTGTGTGAGTGTGTGTAGTAAGAGGAGAGGAGGAGAAGTGAAGAGAGTATGTTAGGGTTTAAAGAGAGTGTGTGTTAAGTGTTGTTTTGTGAGAGATTCCTCTCCAAGGAGTGTAGGAGGAGGAAGGTGAGAGTTTTCTTCTTCCTTACTATTCTAAAGAGAGAATTAAGTATAGCAGAGAAGAGAGAAAATGATTCAAAAGAACTTCAAGATATTTGATTGGGTAAGATATTAAAATAAGTTGTATTTACTTTTATGGTTTGTATGACTTTGCTTATATATATATATATAATCCATGTTTTGCTGTATCTTTCTCATAAATTCTTAGTAGATTTATTTATCTTTCTTCTTGTAATGTGTATGGTGAAATGTTGATGTAGATTTGATGTGTCATAAAATGTTAAGAAATTATGATGATTTTTCACTTTGAACTTCATTTACTTTTTGATCTGGCCAATTGAATAGTTAAACCTTGTTGTGAAACATTCAATCCAAAAGGACTAAGTATTCTACAGCAATAGTGGAGAATTCAATCAATGTCCATGAATGAGTTACGTAGTTCATGGGAATTGAGTGCAAATAAATAGGAAAATATGATTTGATGGGCGTCAAATTGAAGATTTTAGAGTGACAAGCTGAAATCCCCAATTTGGTCCTAAAGTATGGTAACTAGAATGAGGGTTAGCCTTCAGGTGAAGGGAAGTGAGAGCTCTGAAGTGAGAGCTAGTATCCTCCCAGCCTAACCTTAGATTTAGTGACTAAGCCTAGGATGCCAACATTGTTTTTCATACTTGGAAGAGGGGTAACTCTGACGAGGGTAAAGAATATAATTTCTCCTATTTGGCACAATACAAATTTATTATCAATATATATCAATCACTCATCACAGATTCATTGCAAGATGAATAATACTTTTCCATATTAGAACCTTTTGTAGGCCGCATTTTTTTCTTTGATTTAATTTAATTTATGTTTTAATTTAAGTATATATATAATGTAAATAGTTTGAAAAATAATATTTGATTTTGAAAATATGAGACCAAAACGATCTCATATCTTTAATATTTTAAATATTTGATCACCGCACCATAAACTATGCATTTATCCGAGGAATAGACGCATTGCTTAATAATGGGGCTCGATTAAATAAACCAGTATATTTATGATATCTGTTTGGTCTGGGAATCATTTTTATTTTGACCGACAAATTCCCCTATTTAATAGAAAGGAATTAAATAGAGTTTACATTACCTGGGTTTTAAAGTTCCCTATAAGGGCAAGACCCTATAATTAATTATGTCTTAAGTGATGGGAATCACTTAAGAAAACTCTCGATTAAGATTAGTGGTTCTGCTTTCAAGAATTTTAGGATTCAAATGATTGGATTTTGGAAATTCAAAAGGGAATGGATCAAATTTGGAACAGTTCTTTTAGGAATCCAAAGGAGTGAAAAGGTAGGGGATATCATGGATTCGAAGCGAACTTCGGTGATCTCCCAACTAGCTTATGATTTAGCTTTGATTTAGGGAGATATTATTTGATGTTCTAATCTTGTCAATTTTAGTTAATTAGGACTTGTAATTGTACGACATAATCATACAAATGACCTGGAAGATAGGAGGCTTTATGTCGTAACGAACGACGACCTCGGGATCCTAAGACGAGTAGGGCTTAAATTGCATGATATGATTATGTAAATTCCTAAAGGAAGAAATGAGGATTTATGTTGTGTTAGGCAAACTACCTCGAAATCCTATGGCTTAGTTGTTTATTTCTAAGGAAAGGATTAAGTCGACGAAGATTCATTTTGCTGTCGAAGATGGTCGTGCTGCCCACCGCGCTCGCTCCGAGCTCCTTGTTGTTGCAGAGGGTTTAGTTTAAGAAATGACAATCAAGAGATGAGAGAAGTGTCATAGTTCAGAGGTTAAGTTTTCTAGTGTGTCAAATTCAATACCTTAAATTTTATTAGGGAAAATATTAAAATTGATTAAGCGGAACCGGTTAAGATCCCACGGTTCCATCATCCCGGCACCACTATTTTCATCGGATTCACTTAGTCTAAATGAATTTGCTAAACACAACTGAATGAGTTCCACACTTTCATTTAGACCGTGGGAAACCTCGTTAGTAATACATAGGTTACATCCTCTGAGGTATTCCCGATCATCCAACGAGACATTTTAATTTAATTATCATTGCAGTGTTATTTGTTTGTGATTAAATTTTAAGTTGTCTTATATTTTGAATGTTGTGGCGGTGAATTTTATCTTGTTTTGCTTTTAGTTTTAATTTTGGTTTCAGTTTTGTGGCAATCTTAAAGGTTTTAGTTTTGATGCAGGTTGACATTGTTGCTTTAACATGCAAGCTTGCAAGAAAGGAAAGTACAGTACAATGCAGGTAAGTAAATTAAAATAAATTAAAAGCATACCTGACAGTTCTTTTCTTCATTTTCAACTGCACTTAAAACGCATGTTATGACATTTAAATATTTGAAAGAAAACACCTAGGTAATGCTAAGGGAAGGTTCTAGTTTTCTACCAAATCCTAATCCTATCACTAGTGAGTTCCTAAGGTGTGTTGAGGATAATTTTCTTCATCAAGTAACAATGAAGTTCAATTGTTCTTCTAAAACATCCCATTGGATTGAGAAAATTCTTAGCACGAGTCCTAAACATCTTTTCAATACTTCAGGGATTATTTTGAGTCCAAAGGAATTTCATAATGTGGACGAATTGATCATCTGGGGTTTAGTTTAGTTTTGATTCTTGCTCAGCGAACTTGAATGTTTGATTATCCTATGAGTAAGGTGACATTTCCTTTGACACTTTATTTAAGAGTTATAAAGATGAAAGCCTTTAGGGGAAAATTAGTACATTAAAGAACTTAACTATTCTCGATTGAAATTGAATTAGTAGTTTAAAATGATTCAATTTAGTTATAAAGTTTTGGTTGATTTTCAAATATTTTAAATTATTTTAAATTGGAAAAAGTGTTTTATTCATTTTAGTTCAATTAAGTTAAGTTTTAATGTTTTAAATTATTTTAATTTGATTATAATATTTCAGATTAATTTTAATGTTTAAATTGATTCAATTTAATTATGAATTATTAATTATTACAAATCGAACTTAATATTATTTCAAATTTTAATACTTTAAATTGTTTTAATTTAACTTTGAATAATTTCAAATTAATTTTAATATTTTAAATTGTTTTAATTTAATCATAAGATTTCAAAATTATTCCTTTTAATTATTAATTTCAATTATCATTTTATGGTTTCATTAATAAAAGTTGAGTGTATTTGATCAATTCATTGGTTAGGGATTCAATTCAAAGAATTAGAGTCTTCATATATCAAACCTCCTAACCTTAATAATTCATGCTTTAATTAACTTCCAAAGTTTAATGACATAATTAATTGAGATTTCTTCTTTAATGTTAAAGGTGATTAATGGGTTTCTCCCCCTGAACTCCCTATGTTTCAATCATCCAAGAGGAAAATTAAGATCAAATATTTACCCTTCCCTTTGGTTAAGCCTAAATATTAGTTAGGCTAAAGTTTCTTAATTACCCTTATGCCCTCTTAAGCTTGTTCATCCCATAACTCACTAAATTAAGCTCAAATGAATTTGAAATTTTTATGTCACCTCACTCACATGTCAATTAAGACATCAGAGGAGAAAATGTGATTTTTTTTAATTTTATTTAAATAATTATTTTAGTCGAAAATAGGGATTTCTAATGAAAATTCAACAACATGACCAAGGTGAAACTTCTGTCCTTAGGAAAGTTATGGAAGGTTCCTACTAACTAGAGGGCCACTTGGACTAATTTTGGTGATTTTTTGAATTTTAATCTATTTATTAGAATTATTATAAATTTTGGAGTATTAATTAATTTTAAAAAAAAAATTGAGAGGGAAAATTAGGTTTTATATTTTTCTTAAATTTCCCTAAGGTCACAAGACCTAGAGAAACAGACTTTGTATTTGTCTGATTTTTCTTTGAATTTTTAGAATTATTTTAGTGAAAGGCTTGAAAAATCTATTTTTATAATATTAAAAATTACCCTTAGCCTTTAAAATTAATATCTTTACTTAGAGACTTAAGAAAAATATTTGACTGGTTCCCAAGTGATTAGGAGGCCAAATTTGACTTTTTGGTGAATTTTAATATTTTTATGATTTTTATGATTTTTTAATTATTAAAATATTCAAAAATGATAAAAAATGAATTTTTTATGAAAAATCCAATTTTATTTTTCCTGGACTCCTCTGATCTCAGAGAACTCCCAAAATTGATTTGGTGAATTTTTAAGTTATATTTTGGGTTTTATGAATTTTTTTATTTCAAATATGATTACGTCACTTAAGTAATTCGTTTACTCGGTTGAATTAACTCCAATTGATTTGAAATTTTATGTGAGGTTATCCTAATCCTAAATCATAGTGGAGAATTGATTTCATGTCATTTTGATGTGTGGTTATTCCGCATTAATTTAAGTTAAGTTTTGAGTGTTTGGCCAAATTAGGTTATTTTTAGTGAATTAAATCAAACCATAATTTTCCTTGGGTCCTCTGGTCCTAAGACACTTCCCAACATTTTTCTAGATTTTTATGAACAACATGCTAATTTTCATACTTAATTTTCAAGAAAATGGCTCTAAACTTAGATAATAAATAACTCCCTCTAGAAATAACCTCTGACCTTGGAAAAATCAGAGAATGTTCCCAAGATCAGAGGCTACAAAAGCTATATATTCTCATGCCATGGTGAATTATGTGTGTGAATGGAGAATTAAAATACTCAGGATAGTAAATAAATAATTAAAATTAAATACATAATAAAATATGTTGATTTTATCTCCACATTATTCTCCTCTGTTCACTAAGCAAGAGGGTATTTTTAGTTTATTTTTATGATTTTTCTATCTGAAGATATGCATTTTTAAAGTTTAAGCTATTTAAATAATTTTAAAAATCATATTTTCCTACTTATCTTCTGATTTAGAGCCGCAATCTGAGTCACCACGCGCTTTACCGACGGGGCTCCCTTGTGACTTCATTCGAGCCGTCCAAACGTTACACACGTCATCCGACGGTCGCTAAGCTTCGTCCCCGGCAGGTTCAACCCTAAAGCCGTCCACACTAATACCCTAAGATCTTGAGCTACACTCCACCAAATCGAGTGTGGTTTGTTTCTAAATGTTCATCTAGCCTAGATGAAGCTATCCATATGGTTGATCGAGCATTAAATCAACTTAACATGCATGGGGAATTGAAAGTAGCTCGGGATGAGGGGGAGGTTTATACCTTTGCTCTGAGAGGTGAGGCCTCAATCAGAGATGCTCGGCACTTTCGTTGGAGTCCCAGGAGCCTATGGTTTGAGCCTTTGGTTGTGGTGAAATGCCTAGACCCAAGTTAGACCAAGGCCAATTTGGAGCTCTGTCCGATAGCACAGATGGGGGGCCTGGTGATGGGGCTTTCACTGGGAAACTTCTTCTCTTAGTGTTGGGATGGTGTGGGTGAAGTTAATTTAATTTTGGTAGAAGTTTCAGGAGTGTCCTGTTTCTGGCCTGAATTTCGACTGAGAATTTGAGCTTAGGTGGATTTCATGACAGGAAAATGGTGGGGCTCTTCTTCTTTTAGTTGGGATTGGGTTTGGGAGCAGTTTGGAGGAGTTTTATGGAGAAAATTTCAGTACTTCAAATTTTTCTGTGGATGATCCAATTTATAGAACTCGCTGGAGAGGGGAGCTCAGGGCTAGACAATGAGTGCCTTGGGCCGCTTAGGGTGAGGCTTGAGGAGGGCAGCTGGGCAGTGAGGGGATTGCTCACTATCATGGCTCAAATTTGAGTTTTAAGCCCATGGAGGCGCTCGGGCATGCCTTTTCCGGCAGCTCTAGCGGCTGGCAAGGACTGGGCAGGTGGCTGGCAGGCTGAAGAGGAGTGGGGGAGGAGCTCAGTGGCAATTGGGCAGAGGGGTTGCTTATACAAGAGTTTAAGGATGTGACTTAAGCTTAGCCAAAAGGCTAAACCCATTGGTCTAAATAGGTGGTCCTTTGGTCTATGGCTCAAGGGGCTTGGTTTAGGTCAGGTCAAACCAGTCCTAAGAGGCCTAGGGTTGCCTGCAATGAAGTGGGTTTGGCCAATTTAGCCTTGGTTTGGTTTAATTTGGGTCATGTGTCCAATTAGGTTAATTTGGATTTAAGTTGGGCTAACTTGAGTTTGGGTTTGGTTTGATCCCAATTGATTGATCAAAATGGCTTAAATGATTGTCACAATGCTTATGGAAGAGGTTTGGGGTGATGGTGAATTGATTTGGGAGGTGAATTTGTTGGATTTTGGTGATTTGCCCAAATTGGTCATGTTGGGTTAAGTTGGATTTGGGTTAGGTTAGATTGGGGTCAAGTCCAAATTTAATGTTGCAAAATGTTAATAAGGATGTCATAAAGAGTTCACAACACAAATTGGGTGCCCATTTTGGGTTTGGGTTAACCAATTTGATAGTTTTGGTGAAGGGTTCAATTTAGGCTAAAATTGGGCTCATGACTAAAAATGAGCTTGGGTTGAGGCTTGGACCCAAATGTTGGACCAATAAAATGTTGTGTTTGATGTAGGAATGTGTTATAAAGATTTTAGAACAATTTCGAAGAGATTTTGAGTTGAATTGGATTGGCGTTAGACATATTTGGGTTCATGGGTAATTTAGGGCAAATTGGGTATTTTGGGTTAATGAGGGCTTAATGTAGAGTTTGGGTTCAAATTGGGGGAAAATTAATGTTGCATTTTGTTTATGGGGATGTTAGGATGAGTTTAGGATTGAAATTCGGGGGAATTGGTTGACATTGGGTCAATTTAGAGATTTTGGATTATTTAGGTAAGATAGGGGATTTTGGATTTCAAGTGGAATTGAACTCAAATGTGGGTCAAATTGGGCTTGGATTTGGTTTAGATCCATATTGGAGATGTTTAATTGAAGTTTGGAATTGAAATTGGTCAAGATTGGGGCCAATTGGGTAGACATTGGGTTTAATTTGAGCAATTTTGGGTTAAATGGGCCAAATTGGTGTTTTTTGTTAAATTGGGTGAAATTTACAAAATTGGGTCATGTGGTAGTTGCAGAAAATGAAAATGGAAATAATTGAGAGATTTTGGATTTTTTTGGGAATTTTTGGAATTTTGAGCTAATAGTGGCATTTTGGTCATTTGGGGAAAATTTTTGGGAAATTTGGTAAATTAGGGATTAATTGGTCAATTTTGATATTGGAGAACAATTTGGAATGGTGTTTGGAGGAATTTGGGTAATTTGGGGAATTTTGGGATGGAATTAGGGTTTAGGAGCATGAGCCATGGACCTTAGCAAAGTCCAACCACTTTAGGGCCAATGTTTAGCCAAATGGCAACCACTTTATGATCCTTTACATATTGACCCTAGCCATCTTAATCAAAGACTAGTATCTTTGGTTCAATCATGTGAGTTTCTTAGAGGGTAGAAGGGGAAGAGTTTAAGGTTTGGGTCAAATGGCTTAGGGGTGTGTGTGTGTGCAAGAGAAGCCCAAGTCACTCAAGGTTACCCTAAGTTCAAACATTCCTATGGGAACTCACTATTGGGTCTCTACATGGTGGTTTTAACCTTCCAAGGTGATTTGGAGGTTTGTAACCATCCATGTGGGGTCCCAAGAGGAGTTAAGAAGTGGCTGAAATTTTCTACATGGTGGATCCCAACTCTAGTCTTCTGGAATAGTCAAAGGAGAAACCTTATGGCTAGATCCTAACACTTAGAGAAAAATTAGACCTCACCAAAAATGTGGTCAACAAATGGACCCCCAATAGGTAAGGTGTGCTGACCGAGCACACCGCGCGTATTGGCGTTGACCGACGAGATCAACAAAAACCAACACAAACCATTGAGTTAACACACTCATGAGAGAACACAAAAATTTAGTGAGAAAGCATCTGCTGGGGATAAAGCTTCTACACCAAAGGTTTCAGAACTCTCACTGTGGATGAAGGGGCGAGCTTCAGTTTGATTGAATTCGAGATTGATTCAAATCGAGGTTTCAAATTTTGATTTTGATTTTGATCTTTTGATTTTGAATTTTTTTTTTGAATTTTCAATTTCAAGTTATTTGATTTTTTGGTTGAAATTAAGTTGGGAGCTTGATTTAAGTGAAGTTTACGATTCGTAGTAAGTCGCGAATTTGACAAGTTTAGAGATTAAAGGGGTGAGGACTGGAATTTAAGTATCGGCCTCGGAGTGAGAATTGGAATTTAGGTACCGATCCAAAAGGTGAGAATCAGAATTTAGGTACTGATCTCATAAGGGTGGGGATCAAAATTTTGGTAGTGATCTCGATATGAGAACTGGAATTTAGGTATCAGCCTCGAAATGAGAATCAGAATTTAGGTACCGATCTCGGAAGATGTGAATCAGAATTTAGGTACTGTTCCCAAAATGAGAACTAGAATTTAGGTAACAACCTCAAAATGAGAATCAAAATTTAGATACCGATCTTAAAAGGTGAGAGTTAGAAGTTAGGTACTGATCTCGAGATGAGAACTGGAATTTAGGTACTAGCCTCGAAATGAGATTCAAAATTTAGGTACCGATCTCGAAAGGTGAGAGTCAGAATTTAGGTGCTGATCTAGAGATGAGAACTGGAATTTAGGTACCAGCCTCGGAATGAGAATCAGAATTTAGGTACCGATCTCAAAAGATGGGAACCAGAATTTGGGTACTGATCCGCGATGAGAACTGGAATTTAGGTAGCAGCCTCAGAAGATGGGAATCAAAATTTAGATACTGATCCCAAGATGAGAACTTGAATTTAGGTACCAGCCTCGAAATGAGAATCAGAATTTAGGTACCGATCTTGAAAGATGGGAATCATAATTTAGGTACTGATTCCAAGATGAGAACTGGAATTTTGATACAAGCCTCAAAATGAGAATCAGAATTTAGGAACTGATCTCATAAGGTGAGAGTCAGAATTAAGGTACTGATCTCGAGATGAGAATTGAGATTTAGGTACCAGCCTCAGAATGAGAATCAGAATTTAGGTTTTGATCTCAGAAGATGGGAATCAAAATTTAGGTACTGATCCCGCGATGAGAACTAGAATTTAGGTACCAGCCTCGGAATGAGAATCGGAGTTTAGGTACCGATCTCAGAAGATGGGAATTAGAATTTAGGTACTGATCCCGAAATGAGAACTAGAATTTAGGTACCAGCCTCAGAAGATGGGAATCATAATTTAGGTACTAATCCCGAGATGAGAACTGAAATTTAGGTACCAGCCTCGAAATGAGAATCAGAATCTAGGTACCAATCTCGAAAGATAGAAATCAGAATTTAGGTACTGATCCCGAGATGAGAACTGGAATTTAGGTACCAGCCTCGGAATTCGACGATTGACTTGTGTAGGTTTAGAACTGTAGTAGAAGATTGGAATGAGACATTAAGGTGTTTCACATCCCGAACGATTTGATCAAAGGTTGATTGTTTGGCGAAAGATGTGAATCCCTGCCATCAGAACCAAATCAAGAATTTTGTGATTCTGTGTCAGTAGACTCGGTCGACCTTCTTAAAAGAGGGAAGAAATCACAGAGAGTCGAAAGGATTTTGAGTACAATCGGAGGCTGGGGATTTCAGATTCGGGATTCATTTTCATTGTTCTTCGTGTTTTAATGATTTGATTTTGTTTTGATCTTCAAATTTCGTTCCGATTGGAGTTTTATTTTGACTTAGATTTTCATTCATTTCTTCTGTTTGAATTTTGAGATTTTGAGTTGATATGCTTTGAGCATTGATTTTATGTTTTATTTAAATTTTGGATTTGAATTTTTATTTTATTATTATTTTTTTATTGGTTTTGATGAATTCCATTTTTTTGTTTATTACATTTCATTCAAATCGTTCTTTGTTCAAGTTTTCTTTAAATCGAGTCAAACTCAGATTTATTGGTGTTCGTAGTCAATTGTACAAAATTGAAGGCAAAATACGACATAGTCGTTTCCATTGAAATGTCGAAAGTATACATCATATGATTCCACCAAAACGTTTCTGATGATATTTTTCTTGAAAATAAACTTCTACAAAATCCATGCATATCTGAACATAGACTATACTGACATCTTTATGTCATATGGCCTGTTTGATTTATCCAGGTCTAAAAAGTAAACTGCATAGGTAATAACATCACCTTCTAAGTCATTTTCCGAAGGAAAATCCCGTATAAGTGTGCTATCACTATGTAGCTTACAGCTCGTAAGGCTGCAAACTCGCTAAATCTGGATCTAGCTGGAAATGAACTGGAATCTTGCTCTCATCCATCCTTCTGAAGGTGATAGAGATCCGTTGGTAAGGAACCCCTGGTATGCATTGCTTTGCTACATCTGCACCGTTCTCTTGTAGTACGAGGATAGAGCCTACCGGTAGAGGTATCTCTACTGGCCCTCAGAATTCTCCGGGGCCGACTATCCGGAGTTCTGTCCCGAACATGATGTTGCATTGATTAATGAAAGAAACGGTGCAAAAGGGTCTCACAAAATCGTGATGGTCCACGTGAGGTGGAATGCAATCTCCCACTTCGTAAATGTTGATAATGCAGTTATTCGATATGCAGTGTGCAGGTAACACTAGCCAGGAAACCATCCACTTTATCATTTTCTTAATGAAAATCGGCATTAGGTCCATTTCATCATAGCAGAGTATCTCTGGCGGGTTTCCTTTCTTATCATCGACAAAGTTATAGCAGCATCGGAACTAAATTGTAATCCTCCCCTTGCCTCGCTTTCATTTTTGCGGCTCGGAATAGGTCTTCCTCCGTAGTTGTCTTGGACGACCCTGCTCTCTCAGATCAAAGATGTAATCCATGATCTCACTCTGCTCGTAGTAAGAGAATACATCAGTATTCAATTCTAATCCCTCCAGGATATTGACATACTTGCCATGAATCCTCTGAAGATATTCAAATCATGTCTTCGCACTCTCTGGATCATCTCCAACTAATGCTCCGAGACCATCTAGAACTATCGGGGTGTGGTGACGTACTACGGGATATACGACTCTACGTTGGTACGCTCTCCTGCAATCGTCACTACCTCAGGTATGGGCCCTGTCATGACCTCCTCTAGAATTATCTCTGCTATGGCGCTCTTGAGGCCTGGCATCCTAGGGCTAATTGTAGCGGTCGTCAGAATCTCTTCTTTGTTCTGCTCTTCTGTCAATTTTTTTAACATTCTATGAATACGACGGTTCTTATTTCTTCTTTGAGTCGGGGTCAAAGTGGCTCTCCTCTCCCCCTGGATGTCGATAGGGATGGCACTGAAAAGCTTCCTTTTTGCTGTGGTTATTACTGATTTCATTTTGTTGTCTTCAATTGCATTAATCTTCCTCTTCTGGTTTGCAATGTGTTGACCTTTCTCACTGAGCTTCATTACTGTCTTTTCACAGGGTTCCCCGAGGTCTACAGTAGTCAAAGCGGTCTCTTCGTATTCTAGCTTCATATGTGTAAAGTCTGAGTCAACCTCGATCACAGCACCAGCCTTCAGTTCATCTTCAATAAGTGCAAGACATACGCCATAAAAGGAACGAGAATTTAAAATTTTATTGTATTTTCTTTTATACATTTATATACAATTATTTTATTTTGAAATTTTATTAAGAAAGGGAAAGATTTGATTTGGAGTTTTGAAATTGCAACAAGTTTCTATTTTATTTTATTCGAGAAAATTTCTTTTGTATTTTGGTTTTAAAGATTTTTTTTTTATTATTTTCGGTTCGGACCCAGTTGCACAAAATTATTACGTCGGTGCTTCTACTAGAGAAACTTTATTTCTAAAGTACGCTCTTCCAAACATCACATTACGTAATACTTCTTTAGATATAGTCCATTGATAGGAAGCATTAGTCGCTCTCCACGGCAATCCACAAGTTGGTAAGAGCCTCCTGAGTAGACTTTCTCGACTAGTCTTTTGAGACACTCTTAATGTGACAAATTATGGTTCATCTTGAAATAAATAGAAGACTAGAACTCTTAGACTTGATTGCTGAATATTCTTACACCTGTAGTGTTAACCTGAGTTACTAGATTTCTTTCTGAAAATCTAACCAATATATTCTTTTGAATGAAAAATTTTAGTGTCCTATAATTGAAAAGTACATTGCCTATAGTTATAATTTTATGTAGTGAAAAGATTACTTAAGGATAAGTAATCGTTAAAGTTTGGAGGATTCTGATGCACCAAAAATATATACATTTTTAGCTATATAATTTTACCCAATTTTGGTGATATTGCACTTTAAAGAAAGATATTTTTCATGATTTGTTGCATGTATGATGATTTTAGGTGACTAGAGTGAAAAGAAGCAAAAAGGAACGAATTCGGATAAAAAAGAAGCAAAATGATTAAAACGGTGTTCTGGCACTGCCGACGCCCAAATCGAGAGACTTCAGAATATATTGGCACGATAGAGTGCCGCCGGCGCCCTATCTAGCGCCACCGGCGCCCGAAGTCGGTGGAATTCAAATTTGAAGAGTTTTGGCGACTTTTTGAGGGAAGCCTATGGAAACTCTTGGGATTTCGTCCCTATCTTATAAGTAACTATTTTTGGACGAAAAATAGTGTGTGTCTAGTATGTCTTGTGTCTTCTAGAGTAGTTTTAGTGAGTGTTAAGTGTTAGGGTTTAGAAGAAGTGTGTATAGAGTGAGGATTTGAGAGGAATTCTTCTCTAAGGAGTAAAAGAGAAGGACAAAAGTGAGAGATTACTTCTTCCTTTCCATTCTAAAGAGAGAATCATATGTTGTAAAGAAAAGAGAGAAGAGGATTCAAAGGAACTTCAAGGGAATTGCATTAAGGTAGAGAAAGAGATAAGTTGTATTTTCTTTTGTGATTTGTATGAATTTTCTTCTATATATAAAATCCATGCTTTATTGTATCTTCTCCATGAATTCTGAGTAGTCTCTCTTGTCTTTCTTCTTGCATAGAGATGTGATGATGGATTGATGTGAATTTGATGTGCTTTTAATGTAACGAAGAAATTGTGATGATTTTTCAATTCGAACTTCATTTACTTTTGATTTGGCCAATTGAAATGTTAAAATATGTTGTTGAACATTAAGTTTGAAAGGATTTAATGTCCTACAACAATAATGAATGATCCATTCAATTTCTATGGATGAATTGTATAGTTCATGGGAATTGAGTGCAAATAAATAGGGAAACATGTTTTAATGGACTTCAAAGTGGAGATTTCAGGGTGACAAGTTGAAATCCCTAAATTGGTTCTAAGATTAGTAACTAATATCAAAGGTTAGCCTTCGGGTGAAGGGTGACTGGGAGCTCCGAAGTGAGAGCCGGTATCCTTCCAGCCTAGCCTTAGATTTAGTGACTAAACTTAAGATATGTCAATGCTCTTTTCTTGCGTAGAAGAAGGGGTACTCTTTTAAGGGTAAAGAATCATCTATGCTCCTATTTGACACAATAACATAGATAATTGTTATATATCAATCCACACATCATATTCTCATTGAAAGAGGAAAGATACTTTTCTCATATATCAAAAACCTTTCAAATACTTAGTTTAGTGTGTCTGTTAGTTAATTCTGTTTTTAAAGTTGTTAGAAGTAATTGTAGTTTAGTTAATTGTTACTATTTTCTGCATAGTGTTAGTAGGAGTATGTGTTAAACCTTAAGTGCTATTTAAATATCGGATTTTAGTGCTATATTATTTATATTGTGAACGCTTTCTTATACTTTGAATTTTCCTATGGGCTCGATAACCAGGACTCCATTAGATCCCTGTATTACTTGATACGATACGTATACTTGCGTTGAATGCTTGGACTAACCAAAATCATTATCAATATATAAATTTGAGTTCATAAATTCTTGCAAAATATAAGTCACGTGCATCACCTGCTGTATGATCAACTGTGAATCACTGTAAATGTTGATATCTGTTATACCCATCTGAATGGCTAACTCCATTTCGGTTATAAGAGCTTCATATTTCTCTTCATTATTCATACATGGTTATGTCAAATGGTAAGAGTGCCTTAACATTCCCCGCTCCAGTGTTATAAAGATTAGTCTGATTCCTGCCTTACCAGGCACTATCGTTTGCAATTCTTCATCTCGTTGTGATGATGATGCTCCATCGAAGTACAATTCCCAACGTTGATCATTGAGGTCTTCTAAGCTCATTATTTGTTTGTCTGGCAAATCATCATTGAGAGGCGATTCTGTAGGTAAAGGGTGCGCTGCGAGGAAGTCTGCTAGGACTTGTCCCTTTACGGTATGAAAAGGAACAAAAGTTATATCAAATTGCAATAGTATCATTGACCGCCTAGCAAGTCTACTGGAAAGCGTTGGGTGGGTCATCATATATTGCAATGGATTAAATTTCGTAAAAAGGTTAACCTTATGAGAAAGAGTGTAATGCCCGAGCTTTTGAGCGGCGAAGATCAGGGCCAAACAATGCTTCTCAATAGGAGGATACATTACCTCTGTCGGAATTATATGATGAATTAAGTAGTAGAGAGCATTTTCTCTACCCTCATCATTAACTTGGGCTAGCAGGGCTTCGAGGGAGTCGTCTAAAGCCGCGTTATAAAGTATCAACGGTCGACCTGAGACTGGGGCTGCTAATACAGGAGGTGTCATTACATATTATTTGATGTCATCAAAGGCATGTTGACATTGAGAGATCCAAGTAAACTTGGCATCCTTCTTAACCAAAGCAGAAAAAGGCTGACACCTTCTTGACAAATTAGAAATAAAGCGTCAAAGTTATGCTAACTTCCCTTGAAAGGATCGTAATTATTTTAAAGTTTTGGGAGGATTCATTTCCAAGATAGCTTTAATCTTTTATGGATTGATTTCAATGCCGCAATGTCGGACAACAAATCCTAAGAATTTCCTAGAGGTGAAGCCGAAGGCGCATTTCAGGGGATTTATCTTAAGGTTAAATTGCCTTAATCGCTCGAAAACAATTCTCAAATCATACAAGTGATCTTCTTTCAATTTGCTTTTGATGACCACATCATCCACGTAGCATCGACTTGGTTGTGAATGAGATCATAAAAAATCCTCTTCATTGCTCTTTGGTATGTTGCTCCTGCGTACTTTAATCTGAAAAGTATCACTGTGTAGCAGTATATGACCCTCGATCCGCAGCAATGCACCAAAAAGTTGGTTTGAAATCGCCAAACAATGTTGTAATTTATGCTATCAAAAATATGTTATAGCCAATACTTTGACTCAAATAATAATAGCGGCTAGTGTATATAAATATAATTTTATGGAAAATATTTTGTACACTAGGGGTACTACGCAAGTATACGTATCATTTCAAGTAATAAATGTCTTTAAATAAAGACCCCAGTATCGATCCCACGAGGAGGATTATAGATTTTTTTTAAATATTTTGATTTTATTTTGATGTATTTCTTATAAAGTTAAAAAGTTGATATTTAATTTACTAGATGCAGAAATAAAGCAGTAATAAAGTAATGATTGATGTAAGTAAAAATAAGCAAACAACTTTCTTCCTTTCAATTAATCTAAGACTTTTTAGATAATGTAATATTCGTGGAGAATATAAATTTATGGTATTGTGCCAAGTAGAAGCATTCCTATTCTTTACCTTCGCTTGATAGTATAAAGAACATTGGCTAATCTATAGATCAGGTTTGGATGTATTGTTAGTAGAATGGGTTAATCTAGGCTAACACTACTAGATGTCCAAGGGTGGCTATGGTCAGCCCTACTAGTGACCCTTTCCTTCTCTATAAACCAAATTACAAGAATTTAGCCCGTCACTCTAAACACTTATCAATTCTACGCCCATTAAATAATATCTTTATATTTATTTGCACTTCACTTTGAATAACCCGCGCAAGGCCTTCGACTACCCAAGGATTCATGTGATATCTACTAGTTAAGAATTCATCTCCTTCTAGGTCTCAAAACTCTTCAACAGATTTTAACAATTTAAATGGCCAATTTAAATAGTAAATTAAGATCAGGTATTAATATCATCACAATATTTAATATATATATATATATATATATATTTTTTGAGAAAAAGAAGAAAATTCATTCATCAAAAGTCAACAAAGTTACATACATCTAATAAAGGAAATATCAGTCAAATCCCCAAAAAGTAAAAGCTTTAAAGGATCATCAGGTTTAACAGCAAAAATAATCCTTTGAGTTGCGGTGGCATGTTTGACAACCGGTTAGCGAGTTGGTTACCTTCTCTAAAGATATGATACCACTTAATGTTGAGAGAGCCAAATGTAGAGAGCAATGTTCTGTAAGGGTATACCAAATTCCAAGGAGGAGGTGATAATCCTTGTATTATATTAACCAGCTGCTAAGAATCTGATTCAATCCAGACAAATTGGTAGTTCAAAGCTTTAGCAGTAATCAGGGCCCAATAAGCAGCTTGGAGTTCAGAGTGGAGAGCTGACAGTGAGATGATAGGAACTTGAAAGTACCACAATAACTTGACAGTAATATAAAATTCGTTGGAGAATTAAAAACTATATATATATATATATATATATAGTTTTTAATTCTCCAACGAATTTTATATTATCTTATTTATCTTTTCATAATAGAAAGGAGAAAGTAAAGTAAGTACTCATAACACATTGAATTTAGACAACAAAACATATAAATAAAACTTTGAATCAAAATACAAATACTTATCTCAAGTGCTTCTCCAACTGAACCTCTGAATCCTTCTAACTCCAAAGTAAATAGACTTCAAAAACATCGACTCTTGAAATACTCTCAATACAAACTCTAAAATAAACTCACTAATTAATAAAAGAAATATTTCACTAATTTCTCTCTCTAAATGGACTACGGGGCTAGGGGACAATGTTGGGCGTTGGTGGTTTTTGGGCCTTTTTCTCTGAAGGAGTAGCCTCCTATTTATAGGCTTCAAGGGTTGCCTTGAGGCACCTCTTCAAAATGTGTCCATGTTCAATGAATCTTCTAGAAAGTGCGTCTGGCGCCTAGGCGCCGGAATCTGGAGCCTAGGCACCGGGCTCTGCGTTCAGTTCTTCGCACCTCTTCACTTTGGATCACACCTCTTCACGATCCTAACCGTTTCCAAGCGTCCAAATACAATGTATCACATGTCCTATAATCCAGGAATAACTGACAATCTTCTAGATGGTCCAATAACCGCTAACACCATCAAAATTATCGTCCAAAAGTCGTCAAAAATCTTATAGAATTCTGTATCGAACTGGCGATTAGGAGCCGGATTCTGGCGCCAGGCCAATTATTTTGACAATTTTGCATTTTGGCTCCATTTTTGCTCCTTTTTCATCCTTTTTTTCTTCTTGAACATTTTTGCATCACCTATATCCAAAACACAAAATAACCTTTCATTAAAGCATAATATCCTTAAAAATTTGATAAAAATCAAGGCATAAAAATAGGTATTTTTTTCATGGATCAAAATCCCTCAAACTTAAACGTTACTTGTCCTCAAGTAACCCTTTTACTATATAAAATGTATAACAATTGGAATAAAAGGTAAATATTTAAGATTTCTTATAATTTTTTATTTTATAAAGGCTTTAGTAAATCATTAACCAAATTTAACTAACTAAGTTTAAGTTTAAGAATTTAAAGAATATTTAACTACCAAATCATAAGATTTCAAAAAAATTTTCATTCACTTCAAAAATAATTGTAGTTTATTATATTAAGATCACATAAATTATTTACAAGGAAAAGATCTTCATGAAAATCTTTTCTAATAAAGATACATGCTTAAAAATTAAGTAAAATATGTAATCAGTTTTTTTTATAAGCTAATTCAAGTGAAGCCAATTTTTGATTAGGCATCTTCTCAAGCTTCTCCTCTCTCCTCTTTTTTTTTTTACAGAAAGGATTACTATATCTGGATAACCTGTTAATGGTTTTGAACTTTTTTATCCTTAGCTTATATTTTCTAACTTATACATTTTCACTTAATTACTATAACATGAATAGATTTCAAAAAGAATTTCAATCTTTTCTTTTTCAAGTTATAATTTTTGATTTATTAATACTTTTAAAATTCAAATATTTCGACTATGAATAGAAAAATTTCTTAATCTTACTCTTCTTTAAGTTCAATAATTCTATTCTTAAAATCAATCAAAGTTATTAAAATTTTGGTCAAGTCTACTAAATTATTTCTAATTTCAAAAATTTAAATGATCTTAAATAGATTCTTCATTCCTTGTGTTATGTTAATATTTTTTTTAAAAAATATTAGTTCATTAAGGACAAATAAAATTTAAATTTGTATGTATTTTCCCTTCCCCCAAACTTAAGTTTTGGTATATCATGAAAAAATTTAAAGTATGAGAGAAAGAAAGGTATAATTTAAAAAGGAATTTTTATAAGTATGTAAAAACAGTCTAAAAAGAAAAATTTACTTCTACACATGCTTTTTATTAATATTACTGAAATAACAAAGCATATATAAAATTAAGCAGGCTCATCATTTTTTTTATATCGGTAGTTCGAATTAAATAACTATACTACTAATAGTAACGTAAATAGAACAACATTACTAACTATTTAAGAATACTAAACAGTAGGTTGAAACAGAAATAAACATTAATTCATCCAAATTTCAGTCTTCAACACAATACACTAAATATTTAAAATAGTCTCAACATCAAAAAATCCACACAAAGTTTCATAAACAAATCTACACTAACAAACAACAAACAACACTAGCAAATAAGAAATAAACTAACAATAAAATCAACACATCTCAGAGGTAAACCAAGCTACTAATCACTATCTGTAGTCTCATCATCATCATCACCAAAAGAAAACTCCACATCCTTTGGATTAACATACGGTGAAAATCTTGGACAGGTAGGAAACTGAACATCATGATCACCCTTCAAGAATCTCACTAAAGACTCTGAATACTCAGCATCATACTCACTTTTCCTTTAGGTAAACTCAGATAAATGATCAATCTTCTTGTCTATAGTATCTACTCTGTAGTGAGTTAGAAATAACTCATTCTGCTGCTCCAGAAATTGATCATGCACCGATTCCCAGAAACTAGATGGTGGCTCAACAGTAGAAGTAGAAGGTCTAGAAGTAGAAGCTCTATCTGGAGTAGGTACAGAAGTAGAAGGACCAGTAGATCTCTTCCCTCGAAGAAGATCATAAATGCTAACACTCTCCTGCCCAATTGGCTTTGTAGTCTTCAACTTCTCCTGTGATATATCAACAGAAACTCCATTGCTCATGCATAAAGAATGAATCAAGGATGGGAATCCTAATCCCATAGAAGTACTGGATCTAGCAATCGATTCCACTGAATCATAAATAATACTGCCAACATCTATCGGCTTCCTCTCCTGAATGCAGTAGTTTAGGATAGCTCTATCTCTGGTAACTTCACTCAGGTGGTTGGAAGGTAGAAGTCTAGCAAAAATAAAATAATGTCATGCCTTTGAAATACCATTTAGCTTAGAAGATTTGAAGTTTACCCGTTTGTCGTTTCAGATCTTCCAAGCTCCAGTGTCATCAGTCAGATATGCAATAATCATCTCAAGATCTCCCTCAGATGGAGATAAACCAGAATAGTAGCACTCGATGGTAGGTTGCAGGCCGTAGAAAATATTGATCCGTTTCGGAGTAAATCCTACTCCGACACCTCTAACGAAGACTTCGTAGTCTTCCGCATCCAAAAAGTTGGCATAAAACTCGCGTACAATAGGAATAACGGCAACAGTAGTGAAATAACAAAATTGTTGCCAGTTGTATGTAATGATCGTGTTCTCGATCATTTCACCAGGATTGTAAAAACTATGCTCCGAGATAAACTTTCTTGACGTTGCAAATTTGTGATAATGAGAATGCGCTGCCGCAGTCAAAAACTTGCTGCTGTCAAAATTTTCTCTTGCCTTTCATCGCTTAGATTTTGGTGCCACCTAAACGTGAAAGAAAACACAAATAAATTTAGGAATCAAATATTTAAATTTTTTTATTCTTGAGAAACTTAAAATGAGTTTAAAAATCCATGGAGAAACTCTAAAAATCAAAAATTTTCTCAAAATTTTGGTTTTTAGTAAACAATAGGAAAAACTATGGTAAGAATAAAAAATAAATGGATTAGAAGGTAGATCTGACCTCGAAATGAAGAAATCAAGTGATTTCAGGCTCAAAAACTTGATCTATTGAGCTTAAAATGGATATAGAGGGTGTATTTTCGCGAAAAAGAGGAAGGGGATGAAGCTTAGGCGTCAACCATGGCTAATGGGATTTAAATGCTAATTTTCGGTAAGCAGGCTGAACCGACGCCTAGGCGCCAGACTCGCCTTTCACAAAAATCACTTTAAAAATTTTATTTTCCACCAAAACTCATAAATTCAACTTCAAATTACTCATATTAGAGTAGTGCTTCAGTTTCCAACTTCCAAAATATTTCCCAAAAATCTTAAAAATTAAAAATTAAATCCACCAACTAAACATAAGGTTTAAATCAAACTCTTCTAATTCCATTCATAATCTTCAATTTTGGCTCAATACAATACAGATAAGTATAGTAATATTATTTAAGTCCTAACAAACAATCAAACTACACAATTTCAAAGCAAATACAACAAACATTGAACAATAAAACAAACACACAAAAAATACAATCAATTTAACAAATCAATACAACGACACACTAGTAAAAGTCTAGATCACACCACAATAACTATCTAATCTTCAAATTAGAAATTTCCATTCTCATCGCAAGGAAGATTACTAGGCCTACTTGGGAAGAATACTAACGCCCTCGAAAAATCCGTAGCCGTTTTCTCGTCGATCCAATTGTTTTTAGCATACATCTCCACTTGAGCATCTTGATAAGACGCTAGATGATCAAATTGAAGCTTCGCCTGCCATTCTAGATGTTCAATTTGATGATACATCTCATGGAGGCGATCTCCAATACTTTTGAATTCTGCTTCAAATTTATCTAGACGACTTGAAATTTTCTCCAAACTTACAGTGATAAAACCATTGAAGTAGGGTTGAGGATCCTTTGAACCTTTGTCTCTAGCCTCTTCTCCAAGATTTCTTCTCTCCATTTCTTCAAAAATCCTCTCTAATCTCTCAAGAATAAAGTGTCTAGGTCATAATTTGGTTGCTTAGGGATTGGGACGAAGATGGGGTAATTTAAAGGAGAAAATAGTGTGAAAAACTGAAAATTTTCTGTTTTTACACGATCCAATAACTGTGGCGCTTAGGAGCCAAATCTGGTACCTAGGCGCCGGACCCGTCGATATACAGTTTACCCTGGCGCTTAGGCGCAGAATTTCTGGCGCCTAGGCGCCGGAACCATGTTCGACTCCGTTTCGCCTAACGTCAAATTTCAAAGTTTCGTTCTCCAAAATAAGTAAATTAAAATGGTAAGATCAATATAGACTTAGTAACACAAATTATAAACAATCATATTGAAGGTTAACTTGATCTCCTTTTTACTCACATATGAAATGGAGTGATCCAAAGTCCAAACTTTATATACTTCGAGATAATTTTTAGCTTAAGTCAATGAAGACTTGTTAGCATCTAATTTTCTAAAGTTATATAAAATTAGTCAACCGAGGCATAACCTTGCATTAAAAATGTAAAAGCACATAAAAATAATTATGGGTTGCCTCCCACAATGCGCTTGGTTTAACGTCGTCAGCCCGACCTAAATAAGTCTTTAATCAGGTAGACTCAACTCGTAAGCCTCTTTATAAATCATTTTAATGTCTCTCAAATAAGGCTTCAATCTTAATCCATTAACTTTAAATATTTTTCCTGTTTTGGGGTCTTTAATATCCATAGCTCCATAATGGTATACTTCCTCAATTATATATGGTCCCATCCATTTAGATCTTAATTTTCCAGGAAAAGCCTTAAACGAGTATTAAATAATAATACTTCTTGTCCAGGCGCAAATATTTTTCCTGAAATCTTTTTATCATGTAACATATTCATTTTCTCTTTATAAATCTTTGCATTTTCATATGATTCATTTCTTATTTCATCCATCTCATTTAATTGTAATAATCATTTTTCTCCTGCACTATTCAAATCAAAATTAAACTCCTTTATCGCCCAATAAGCTTTATGTTCAAGTTCAACAGGTAAGTGACAATGTTTACCATAAATTAACCGGTGACATTCTGATTGGTGTCTTATAAGCTATTCTATAAGCTCATAATGCAGAATCAAGTCTATCAACCCAATCAGTTCTTTTAGGATTAACAATCTTCTCTAAAATTCTTTTAATTTCTCTGTTTGATACTTCAGCCATTCCACTTGTTTGAGGGTGATACGCAGTTGCAATTCTGTGTTTGATTCCAAATTTGCCCAGTAATGATTGAATTCTTATATTTCTAAAATGACTTCCACTATCTGTGATAATTACCTTAGGCATTCCAAATCTTGAAAAAATCATTTTCTTTAAAAATTTTGAAACACTTTTGGAATCACAGTTAGGTAAAGCTATAGCTTCAATCCACTTTGAAATATAATCGACTGCTAATAAAATATAAATCTTTCCAGATGATGGTACCAATGGTCCCATAAAGTCTAAACCCCATATATCAAAAATTTCAACTTCCAATATATAGTTTAAAGGCATTTCATCTTTTTTAGATATATTTCCCATCCTTTGACATCGATCACATGTTTTCACATAATGTCTCACATCTTTGAACAAGGTAGGCCAATAAAATCCTGAATTTAAAATTTTAAATGCAGTTTCATCTACTCCAAAGTGTCCTCCAAAATCAAAATCATGACATTTTTGAATAATAGCAAAAGTTTCTTCATAAGGTACACATCTTCGAATTACAGAATCTCTTCCTAATTTAAATAAATGAGGATCTTCCCAAATATAAGATTTAGCATCATTTTTAAATTTCTTAATATATTTGTTATTCAATCCATAAGGTAGAATATTGCTAACTAAATAGTTAACTCTATCCGCATACCAAGGTGTTTGGCATCCTTGAATAACATATAAATGTTCATCGTGAAATTTCTCATTTATATTTTCCTCGATAATAACATCATTCTTAATTCTAGATAAATGATCAGCAATTTGGTTATCAGTTCCTTTTCTATCCACTATTTGAAAATCAAATTCTTGTAGAAGTAAAACCCATCTTATCAGTCTAGGCTTAGCATCTTTTTTGTCATTAAATTTTTAATAGCGGAATGATCAATATGAACTATACATTTGGTACCAAGAAGATAATGTCTAAATTTATCAAAGGCATAGACTATAGCTAAAAGCTCTTTCTCAGTAGGAATGTAATTTCTTTGAGTTTCAGTAAGAGTTTTACTAGCATAATATATAACTTTGAAAATTTTCTCATATTTTTGTCCCAATACAGCTCCAATTACAAAATCACTTGCATCACACATTAATTCAAAGGGTTTATTCCAATTAGGTGCAATAATTATAGGTGCAGTTATTAATTTTTCTTTTAAAATAATGAAAGCATTAACACAGTCTTCATTAAATTCAAATTTTGCTTCTTTTTCCAATAAATGACTAAGAGCTTTAGAATTTTTAGAAAAATCATATATATATCTTCTATAAAATCCAGCATGACTCAGAAAACTTCTCACATTAGTAACGAGTAGTAGGTGGTTGCATTTCAGCAATAATTTTCACTTTTTCTTGATCAACTTTCATCCCTTTTTGTGAAATTTTGTGACCAAGTACAATGCCTTCTGTGACCACAAACTGACATTTTTCCCAGTTCAGAACTAAATTTGTTTATTCACATCTTTTCAGAACTTTGGAAATATTTTCCAAAAAAGATTCAAAAAAAGTTCCAAAGACTGAAAAATCGTCCATAAACATTTCAATTCCTTTGTCAATCAAATCACAAAATATTGACATCATACATCTTTGAAAAGTTGCAGGTGCATTACATAAACCGAAAGGCATTCTTCTAAACGCAAATGTTCCATAAGGACTTGTAAATGCTGTTTTCTCTTGGTCCTCAGGAGCGACATGTAATTGATGATAACCAGAATATCCATCCAGAAAACAGAAATATGAGTGTCCAGCTAATTTATCAAGCTTTTGATCCAAGAAAGGTAAAAGAAAATGATCCTTTCTAGTGGCGTCATTTAATTTTCGATAATCAATGCAAATTCTCCATCCAATAACTTGTCTTGTAGGAATTAGTTCATTTTTATCATTGATAATGACAGTTACTCCTCCTTTCTTCGGAACACAATGAATAGGACTTACCCATTGGCTATCCGAAATATGATAAATAATTTCAGCATCTAACCATTTTAAAACTTCTTTTTTAACAACCACTTTCATGATAGGATATAATCTTCTTTGAGGTTCAATAGTAGGTTTAAAATATACTTCCATTAAAATTCTATGCATACAGATGGAAGGGCTTATTACTATTATATCAGAAATAGTCCAACTTTCTTATAATTCTTTAACACTCCTATCAATTTTTCTTCTTGATCTAAACTTAATTTAGAAGAAATAAAAACAGGTAAAGTTGATGAATTTCCAAGAAAATCATACTTTAAAAGTGCAGGTAACATTTTTAATTCCAGTTCAGTGGCTTTTTTAATTGAGGGTAAAAGTATATCATTTTGTGTTATATCCAAAATTTTCCAGTTATCTTTAATATAATGATTTTCTTTAAATAATTTTTGTTCTTTTAGTTCTTCTTTTTCATCAGTTAATAATTCAATTTTTTCTTCAGAAATGACTTTACATCTTTCTTGATAATGTTTTTCAATTATATAATCAATAATATCCATTCAATAGCATTTTTCTTTATTAGGGTACTTCATTGATTTAAGAACATTGAATTTAATCTCTTTATCATTAACTCTCATGGTTAATTCTCCTTTTTTCACATCAATCATAGCTCGTCCGATAGCTAGAAAAGGTCTCCCTAAAATAATTGGTATTTCTTTATCTTCTTCCATATCAAGTACAATGAAATCCACGGGGAAAATAAATTTATCCACTTTAACAAGAACATCCTTTATAACTCCTTTAGGGTAGGTGATAGATCTATCATCTAACTGAAGGGTTACTGTGGTGGGAGTAATCTTTCCTAAATTCAACCTTCAAAAAATAGAAAATGGCATGAGATTAATACTTGCTCCTAAATCACATAAACCTTTTCCACAAAATTTTTCTCCAATAGCACAAGGTATAGTAAAACTTCCAGGATCTTTAAGTTTCTGAGGTAATTTCTTTTGAATTATTGCACTACATTCTTCACTTAATGCAACAGTTTCAAAAGCTTCAAATTTTTGTTTCTTACTTAAAATATCCTTCATAAATTTTTCATAAGTTGGCATCTGTTCCAAAGCTTCAGCAAAAGGTATGTTAATGGTAAGTTTCTTAAAAAATTCAAAGAACTTAGAAAATTGATGATCAAGCTTCTGCTGTTTTAGTTTTTGAGAAAAAGGTGGTGGTGGTTTTTCAACTTCCACATTAATAGGAATAACAATTTAATCTTGACTAGGAGAAGGAGTTTCTTTAGGTTTTTCAATCTCTTCAACCTCAATCTCATTTTCAATTTCATTCTGCATTCTTTCTTTTAATTCCTTTCCACTTCTAAGTTGCACAGCTTTAACATGTTCATGTTCTTTTCCAGTTTCTTTTGGATTAATTTCAACATTACTAGGAAGTGTTCCTGGAGGTCTGTAATTAATTAAATTAGCGATTTGTCCCATTTGATTCTCAATATTACGAATAGTAGTGTTTTGATTTTGTAATTGATTACTTAGTTGTAAAATTAATTCTTCTATAGATAACTTTTTCTGTTGATTATTAAATCCAGGTGGTTTATAGTTTGAATTTACTTGATTGTTCCAGTTTCCAGTTGGATGGGATTGATTATTACCCCATTGTTGTTGTGAATTATTCCAGTTAAAATTAGGGTGATTTTTCCATCCAGGATTATAATAATTGGAATAAGGGTTATTTTTACTAGCAATAGCTTGTAAAGTTTCAATAGTTTGAGAATCTTCAATATTAGCAGAGTTGTTATGTGATATATTGATAGAAAAATTATCTAATTTCTTAGATATTGCAGCTACTTGTGAAGCTAAGATATAAAAAGCTTCGTTATCATGAATACTTCTCATTCTTTTAGGATTAATCCTTTCAGAAGGCCATTGAAAATTATTGTTAGCCATTTCTTCAATTAAAGTATAAGCTTCTCCAAATGATTTAGTTATTAAAGAACCTTCAGCAGCAGAATAAATAATTCATTTAAGTGATCCAATTAGTCTGTTATAAAATGTTTGAATAATTAACCAATCAGGTAAAGCATGATGAGGACATTTTCTTAATAGTTCTTTAAATTTTTACCAAGTTTCATAAATTGTCTCCCCATCAAATTGACTAAATGAAGTAATATCATTTCTTAATTTAGCAGTTTTAGAAGGAGGAAAATATTTAGCAAGGAATTTTTGTACCATTTCAGCCCATGTTTTAATAGAACCTTTTGCTAATGAGTTCCACCACATCTTTGTTTTATCTCTTAAAGAAAAAGGAAAGAGTCTAAGTCTAATAGCATCATCAGAAACATTGTTATATTTAAATTTAGCACAAAGTTCTAAAAAACTAGCAAGGAGTAAATTTGGATCCTCATTTGGTGTTCCCCCAAATTGATTATTTTGAACCATTTGAATAATAGATAGTTTAAGCTCAAAAGAATTAGCATCTATAACAGGTATTTAAATACTACAATAAAGTTCATCAACTGTAGGGTTAGCATAAGCCCTTAATGGTTTATAAACATTTTGTTCATTAATTTCAATTGGATTTTGTAAATTTTTATGTAAATTAGCCATCTCTTGATATTTTTGAATTTGTTTTCCTTTTTAATTCTTCTAACAGTTCTTTCTAATTTAGAATCTAAAGGTAATAATCCTTCAGATCCAGAACAATACATAAAAAGTAAATAAAAAGTAAAATAGCAAGAAATAAAATTATTATTATTTTTTTTTGTTTTTGTTTTTGTTTTTTTTGTAAATAAATGTTTTTTTTATTTTATATTTTTGACAATAAAAGAACTAAATAAAATAAAATATTTAAAATCTATAAATTTTGCCTCCCCAGCAACGGCGCCAAAAACTTGACCCTCGATCCGCAGCAATGCACCAAAAACTTGGTTTGCATTCGCCAAACAATGCAGTAATTTATTCTATCAAAATTTTGTCATAGTCAATACTTTGACTCAAGCGGCTTTTGTATATAAATATAATTTTATGGAAAATATTTTACACACTAGGGGTACTACGCAAGTATACGTATCGTTTCAAGTAATTTAGGGCTTTAAATAAAGATCCCAATATCGATCCCATGAGGAGGATTATAGATTTTTTTTTAATATTTTGATTTTATTTTTATGTATTTCTTTTAAAGTTAAAAAGTTGATATTTAATTTACTAGATGCAGAAATAAAGCAGTAATAAAGTAATGATTGATGTAAATAAAAATAAGCAAACAACTTTCTTCCTTTCAATTAATCCAAGACTTTTTAGATAATGTAATATTCATGAAGAATATAAATTTATGGTATTGTGCCAAATAGAAGCATTCCTATTCTTTACCTTCGCTCGATAGTATAAAGAACATTGGCTGATCTATAGATCAGGTTTGGATGTATTGTTAGTAGAATAGGTTAATCTAGGCTCACACTACTAGACGTCCAAGGGTGGCTATGGTCGGCCCTACTAGTGACCCTTTCCTTCTCTATAAACCAAATTACAAGAATTTAGCCTGTCACTCTAAAAACTTATCAATTCTATGCCCATTCCTATTTATTTGCACTTCACCTTGAATAACCCATGCAAGGCCTTCGACTACCCAAGGATTCATGTGATATCTACTAGTTAAGAATTCATCTACTTCTAGGTCTCAAAACTCTTCAATAGATTTTAACAATTTAAATGGCCAATTTAAATAGTAAATTAAGATCTGGTATTAATATCATGGCCAATTTAAATAGTAAATTAAGATCTGGTATTAATATCATCACAATGTTTAATATATATATATATATATATATATATATATATATATATAGTTTTTAATTCTCCAACGAATTTTATATTATCTTATTTATCTTTCATAATTGAAAGGAGAAAGTAAAGTAACTACTTAGAACACATTGAATTTAAACAACAAAACATATAAATAAAACTTTGAATCAAAATACAAATAATTATCTCAAGTGTTTCTCCAACTGAACCTCTGAATCCTTCTGACATCAAAGTAAATAGACTTCAAAAGCACCGACTCTTCAAATACTCTCAATACAAACTCTAAAATAAACTCACTAATTAATAAAATAAACTATAAATATGGCCCTTAAAATATTTCTCTAATTTCTCTCTCTAAATGGACTATGGGGCTAGGGGACTAGGTTGGACGTTGGTGGTTTTTGGGCCTTTTTCTCTGAAGGAGTAGCCTCCTATTTATAGGCTTCAAGGGTTGCCTTGAGGTACCTCTTCAAAATGTGTCCATGTTCAATGAATCTTCTAGAAGGTGTATCTGGTGCCTTGGCGCCGGAATCTGACGCCTAAAGCGCCGGACTCTGCGTCCAGTTCTTCACACCTCTTCACTTTGGATCGCACCTCTTCACGATCCTAACCGTTTCCAAGCGTCCAAATACAATGTATCACATGTCCTATAATCCAGGAATAATTGCCAATCTTCTAGATGGTCCAATAACCGCTAACACTGTCAAAATAACAGTCCAAAAGTCGTCAAAAATCTTATAGAATTCTGTGTCGAACTGGTGCTTAGGCGCCAGGCCAATTATTTTGACAATTTTGCATTTTGGCTCCATTTTTGCTCTTTTTCATCCTTTTTCCCTTCTTGAACATTTTTGCATCACCTACATCCAAACACAAAAATACCTTTCATTAAAGTTGATAAAAATCAAGGCATAAAACAGGTATTTTTTCATGGATCAGTATACCCCAAGTGGTGTTCTGAATGTTGTGAGCTTTTCTTCTTCCGGTGTCATCTTGATCTGATTATATCCTGATGATCCATCCATTAATGAAAAAATCTCATGCGTTGAAGCAATGTCGATCATTAACTCTGGAATTGGTAACGGTAATTCTTCCTTTGGGCACGCTTTGTTCAAATCTCTGAATTCCATGCAGATTCTGATATGACTGTTCTTCTTTCTAACTGGTACCACATTGGCCAACCAAGTCGGGTATTGTTCTTCATGGATAAATTTAGCATCGATTAGCTTCTTAACTTCTGCTATTACTTGTTGTTCGATCTCTAGATGCATTCTTCTCGGAGCTTGTCTGACTGGAACAGCAGTGTGATCCACTCCTAGCCTGTGAACTGCAACTTCTAGAATTAATCCTGGCATTTCATCATAACTCCAAGCAAAACAGTCCTTGAATTCCATCAATAGCTTAATCATATTTTTGGAGTCTTCTTTATTGAGTAAGGAGCTAACAAAGGTCATCTTAGGCTCTTCGCTAATACCTAAGTTAACTTCCATTAACTCGTCTATTGTAGATTTAATCTCTTCTTCAAATTCTGGTGGAGCGTGTTCGACTGGCACATCCTCGAGATCATCTGAAGATTCCATGCAGTCTTCATTAGGCTCGCAAGTGACAACCAAGCAAAATTCTGTATCATCAGCTGGCCTTATCGCGCCAAATCCGAGACCATGCTTTGAATTGGGAGGTTGACCGGCATTATTCCATAACTTTTCAAAGCGGCATGATTGATCTTTTGACCACTACTTAGGTAAAACACCATGTTGAATTAAATTTTGAACACAGGGAGAATATCACTCGAAAGGCAATTCCATTAATTCTGATGAAACAACATCTTTAATTTTTACATGGTTTTCAGGATTGGAAGTAGAAGAAGCACCACAGTAAAACTTAATTGTCTTAACACAGCTACTATGTACTTTCTTGACCACCATAACCTCGACCCTACTGGGGTAGATCGGGGTTAGGGTAATAGTCTATACATAGTGGTTTATCTTGTCATACATTGATTTGTATTCTTCATTCCTTTCATCTTCTAGTGAGAACTTGAACTGGGGCCTCTTCTAACTTATCGTTACAGCTTCTTTCTTGATTTCTTTCTCTTCTTCTTTAGAACTGTCTTCCCAATCAATGTTAATCACCAGATTCTTTTGTTCAACTATTCTACTATTTCTTCCTCAACCTCGTCCCTGGCCTCGACCTCGGATGCGAGTTCTGGAGAAACCTTCACCATCTCACCGTAAGGGAGTAGTGAGTAATTGTTGAACTAGAATTTGAGGATCTTTGTCATCTTGAGTTTCTTTCGCTTCATTTGGCAGGGGATTTTTAGAGAAGATTGTTTTCTTCGGAGGTGCGTAGTAGGCGACATCCTCATGGATTCCAATTTCATGCACGAAGAACAGTTGCAAGTCACCTTTGATGCATTATTCTTGTCCTCCCTCATAATATTATATGCATTGGTGTAGAGACGATGGTACCATCCAGTTTTCATGGATCCAAGTTCGACCCAGCAGAGCGTTGACTGACATTTCAGAATCAATTATATAGAATTTTTTGGTTGCCCTTGCTAGATCATCGATTCTCATAGATAGTGTTATTGATCCAATAGCTCTTTCTCCTTTCTGATTGAAACCTTTTAGTAACATTTTGTCTGCTTTGATATCGCAGGCATCAATTTTTAAATATGCTAAAGTCCAAAGATTCATCACATTGATCGATGCTCCCAGATCAACTAACACCCTGGAGAGTGTGAATTTACTGATAGTGACTGAGATGTACAAGGGTTGGTTGTGATCAACTGTCCCAAGTAGCAAGTCATTGTCTGTGAAAGTAACACCGTACTGTTTTCTTAATGAGCAAACCCCGTCTATAAAGTTACCGACCATTTGAGCTAAGCAAATTTCTAGATCAAGTAGGGCCTTGATCAGAGCTTCCCTCATCTCCTTTGAAAGGATCAAAGCATCATAGATGCTCAGTTTGGCGGGTAACTTCCGAAGATGGGCTAGCACGTTATACTCCACTTTATTGCTCGGTCCTTCAACTTCTTCCCGAGTGGGTAACTCTTCTGCTGGAGTTGGCTCTTCCTGAGCAACCACATGCTTTCCTTTATTTTTCAGACCCATTCTCGGGGGTAAGACCTTTTCGCTTCTTAAGTTAACTTCTGTTATCTCTTCCAAGTCTGGTATTGAATTAGCTGGCACTTCCTCTTTCTGAATTGGAGCAGCAGATTCTTTTGGAGTCACTTTGGGATCTGAGAATTCTAGCTCAATCTTGATAAGCCATCCTTGGAATTCACATACGAGTTCGTCATCTCCCAGGCTATCATAATCGCTTTTGTTGACATCCTCTTCCTTATCGCTACTGTTGAGGTTTTGTTTGATTTGAGAATTGTTATTATGATCAAAATTGATATCCAGATTAGGTTGGTTGTTGTTAGTTACGTAATCATTAGAAACAGTTAAAACGTAGCCAACACCATAACTATTGTCATTATAAGATCCCGTCGGGGCGAGCAAACAATCATACAGAGTCAGGGGTTTGAGGGATTTCTCCCCCAAATCAGAAATAACCATCCTAGGAAAAGCAGCCCCTACTCTATTCTTCGGAACCTCGGTCTCTTCTTCCTTTACGATCTTCTCCTCCTTCTGAGGTGGTTCCTCCATTGCAATTGATAGTGCCGACTTAGTGGTTTTTGAACTTTGAATTGAAGCACACACTGAAATGGTCTAAATGTGTTCCAATATTTTCCTTGAAGACTTCGTCCAAATAGTATTCCATCCGTCATTGGTTGTGTACGGGTCTATCGGAACAATAGGATTTGCTGAAATAAACATTAACGAAACCTCCTCTCTGAGGTTCCTTCATGTATTCTTTCGGGATCATTATGTTCTCTTTTTGAAGGTTGTTCTCGAGCCAGTTCTTGAAAGTGAAGCAATCTTCTATCTTGTGTCTGATCATCCGGTGGTAAGGGCAGTACGTCGGGTGATTTTTCTTGTCCACTTCCTCTGGTTTCTTGGGTTTTGGCAACTGGAATCCATCCTTCTTGATCAGACTATGGAACATCTCACCAACTACTTAATTTTTAGAGGGATACTCTTTATTTAAAAGTTTTGCCAGGCTAAATTTCTGATGAATTCGCTGCTGGTTATATTGCTGAGATGACTGCTGGCCATATTACTGTGACTGCTGATAATTCTGTTGAGGCAGTTAGTAACTTGGCGGAGGTTATTGATAACTTTGCTGAGGTTGTTCTGTTCATATTTGCATCAGCTGCTTGCCCTTGTCTACCACTACGACGGTCCCAGACTTCTTCTTGAAGGCTCTAATTGGTTTCTGTTTATCAGTCTTATCAGTAAAACTGAGCTGTTTTGCTTCCTCTTGTAGACTCGCGGCCTTTCTGAATAATTTCTCGAATGTCTTAATTGTAAATCTCTTAAGGAGAAATGTTATTGGGCTGTGAATGCTCTTTAGCAGAATTCCAATGGCATGCTGTTGCTGGAGTTATGGCTCTCATTTCATGCTTAAATTCTTCCACCGCTGAACGTAGTCCACCAAAGTTTCATTTGGTTTTTGTTGCTCTACCACAAGATCACAGATGGTTATGTGGTGCTGAGCTCTGGTGAATTATTTCACGAGTAGGTTTTCTAATTCTACGAATGTTTTAACTAAGTTGTTGGGCAGCTCCGCATACCAGTCAAAGGCAATTCTTGAAAGAATGCTAACAACTGGCGGACAACAAAGCTTCGGTACTCCCCGTGTTGTAGGGACTTCGCGGAAGTGTGCAACATGTTGTCGAGGGTTTCCTGTTCCATCAAAAGTCTTGAATAGAAGTGGAACAAAGCCTTTAGGGTAATACACGACCTCAAATTCTTTGGGGTATGGTCTACCCTTCAGAATCAATGCCCCGCCTATAGAATGGGCTAAGGCCTCTCGCACCTGCTGTTCTACCATATTCTTAATGTCCTTTTCTGGTATTAGACTTTTCATGGAATCCTTCTTTTGTAGCTCGTCTCCACTAACGAATGTGACTTCCTTTCCTCCGTCAGCAATGTGAATGACTTCCGGGGGTGTTTCTTTTGGGGGTTGAGGCTGACTCTGAAACGTGGCTAGGGCAGCAGCCATCTCCTACATTTTCTTCTCCATCTGATAAGTTATGTCATTCTTTTTCTGAAGCCGTAGCCTCATTACCTCTGGGTCGTATCCTTCTGCAGCTGCTGGAGCTCCCAGTGGAGCTGATGACGCCCGGGTCTCAACCACGTGGACTTCAGCAAAATCTTCATCCATGTACCCTGACAGGTCCTTTTCATTTTATGATTTATCTTTCTGTTCTTTAGCCAACTGTTGAATATCTGATCTCAACGTTTCCAAAGTGACTTCAAGTGACTTTCCGCTGATGGTCCTATGACTTGTAGACTGTAGTCAATGAACCTCGTCTTCTGGAGTCGTATTCGAAATGACAGTACTCCCTTTAGTTATGGATTCAACATCTTAACTCCTCATTTAAAGCCGTTATGCCCGTATTGGCCCCCCGACTTTAGGTCGTCAAACCAATTTTTCTTGAAATTGGGTTCCTAGGACCGGATGGTCCATCGGCAGTAGGTTGAAAGGTTGTGTGCCTTATAAGATGCGGGCTAGATACCATGGCAGGTAACTTCTTACGACTCAGTTTTCTCTTCTTTGGTGGAAGTTCTCTTTAAACGATAGTGGGAAGCACTCTCGATTCGAGGCGTGCTTTGGCAAGTATTCTTCCCATTCTTCTCAAGATCTCAGACACAAAATAATTATCCTTTCTTGCCAATTTCTCAATTATTGTTCGCAATTGAGTAAGTGGCGTGCTCCTTGCCTTCCGTTCTCATAATATGCCGATCGAGGTAATGCCACAGTAATCCTCTGGGCACTTTCTTCCTCAGGGGCAGCAGAAACAGGGGCAGCATAAAGTGGGTAAAACCTATTCCCTTCTAACAGGGGTGAAAGTTCTGGCAGCTCTTCTTCCTCTTCCAGGATCTCTTCAGGAATGACAACTTCAGCGGTCTTGATTTTCTTAATCTTGGTCGCTCTTCTATTCTTGTTCCTCCTTTGGGATCTATTTAAGGGCACAAACTTCGAGCTAGATCCTATCTTGAACACAGGCGCTATCACAGCAAAGGTCATACCCTCCACGGTAGCAGGCTCATCACTCATCTGGACTTCCTTCCCTTTCCATTTGGCGGGAGTGGGGGTAAGTGCAGTGATGACCAGACTAGCGGGGGTAGCAACAACAGTCTTGGGGGCAGTCTTATTAGCTTTGACAGCTAATCTCTTACGGGCAGCAGTGTTTCTTCAGTTGGGAACCTCTTTTGGGGAGGAAACTTCTGAGCTGGCTTTAGATTGAATTGAACTACAGGCTCCACAGATTCTGGTGCCTTGGATTTCAGTACAGCAACAGAAACGTCTCCGAACTTAATGTCTGTTTAATTGAATCCTTGTCCAAAATAGATAACTGCATCATCGACAGTTCATTCTTGTTAATTGCTAAGTCCATTCCAGCGCTGAAGGAAAAGATCAACTTTGGTGTAGACATCTTCTACAGAAGAAGGTTCAGAGTTTTATTGTTATCCTACACTTCCATTTTCGTTGCAATGATCTTTAGGATGAAATAAAGAATATTCAACGCAAAGTCCAAACAAGTCTTTATTAATTTCATTTTGATTTTGTTTGTTTTGTAGAACTTTTCAGATTGTGTTAATTCTTATTTTGCTTGTAATTAATAGAGGAATTCAGGAAATAGAAAATTGATAAAGATTTGGTTAAGAGTAGAATCATTCATAATAAGAGAGAGAAAGCTACCGGACCCTTATCCCGAACTCAGGAAAGGTAAACCTTATAGGAATCTCAATTCGGTAGATCGCTCCTAAACCAACACCTATTGGGGGTCTCACCTCGCTTCAGGAGGTTAAAAAGAGATTCTAAAACCTCTCTACTTATGGGTGTTTTAAGTAGTGGCTCTAGAATAAAAAAGAGTTGACTATACTAAAGACAGCAATGGGTGAGATACGAAAACAGAAAGAATGGTAGTTTGGTCCACTAAGGGCATGGACTTACCACCGATTTATGAAATCAAAACCATCTGATCTAAATGGAGAGAGGAACTGATCCCCAGCGGAGTCACCAAAAATTGTCGGGCACATTTTTCCTTTGATTTGATTTAATTTAAGTTTTAATTTAAGTTTTAATTTAAGTATATATATATATATAATTTTAAATAGTTTGGAAAATAATATTTGATTTTTGAAAATACGAGACCGAACTGATCCCATATCTTTAATAGTTTAAATATTTGAACCGCACCATAAACTATGCATTTATTCGAGGAATAGATGCATTGCTTAATATGAGGCTCGATTAAATAAACCAGTAGATTTATGACATCTGATTGGTCTGCGAACCATTTTTATGTTGACTGACAAATTCCCTTATTTAATACAAAAGAATTAAATAGGGTTTATATTACATGGGTTCTAAACTTCCCTATAAGGGCAAGCCCTTATAGTTAATTATGTCTTAAGTGACGAGAATCACTTAAGAAAACTCTCGATTAAGATCAGTGATTCTGTTTTCAAGAATTTCAAAGTTTAGGATTCAATTGATTGAATTTTAGAAATTCAAAAGGGAATGGATCAAATTTGGAACAGTTCTTTTAGGAATCCAAAGTAGTGAAAAGGTAGGGGATATCACGGATAAAAAGTGAACTTAGGTGATCTCTCAACTATCCTATGATTTGGCTTCGATTTAGGGAGATATTATTTGATGTTTCAATCATGCCAATTTTAGTTGATTAAGACTTATAATTGTGTGACACAATCATAAAAATGGCCTGGAAGATAGGAGGGCTTATGTCGTAACTAATAATGACCTCGGGATCGTAAGCTGAGTTAGGGCTTAAATTCCATGATATGATTATGCAAATGCCTAAAGGATGAAATGAGGATTTATGTTGCATTAGGAAAACTACCCTGAAATCCTATGGCCTAGTTGTTTATTTCTAAGGAAATGATTAAGTCGATGAAGATTCGTTTTGCTGTCGAAGATGGCCGTGTTGCCCACCACGCTCGCTCCGAGCTCCTTGTTGTTGCAGAGGGTTTATTTTAAGAAATGACAATCAAGAGATGAGAGAAGTGTCATGGTTCAAAGGTCAAGTTTTCTAATGTTTCAAATTCAATGCCTTAAATTTTATTAGGGGAAATATTAAAATTGATTAAGCGGAACCGGTTAAGATCCCACAGTTCCATCATCCCGGCACCACTTTTTTCATCAGATTCACTTAGTCCAAATGAATTTTCTAAACTCAACTGAATGAGTTCCACACTTTCATTTAAACTGTGAAAAACCTCGTTAGCAACACGTAGGTTAAATCCTATGAGGTATTCCCAATCATCCAACGAGACGTTTTAATTTAGTTATGATTGCAGTGTTATTTGTTTTTTATTAAATTTTGAGTTGTCTTATATTTTTAATGTTGTGGCGGTGAATTTTATCTTATTTTGATTTTAGTTTTAATTTTGGTTTCAGTTTTGTGGCTATCCTAAAGGTTTTAGTTTTTTGTTTTAACATGCAAGCTTGCAAGAAAGGAAAGTACAGTACAATGCAGGTAAGTAAATTGCAATAAAATAAAAGTGTACCTGGCAGGTCTTTTCGTTATTTTCAACTGCACTTAAAACACATGTTAGGGCATTCAAATATTTGAAAGAAAACACCTAGGTAAAGCTAAGGAAAGGTTCTGTTTGTCTACCAAATCCTAATCCTATCACTAGTGAGTTCCTAAGGTGTGTTGAGGATGATTTTCTTCATCAAAGAACAATGATGTTCAATAGTTATTCTAAAACATCTCATTGGATTGAGAAAGTGCTTAGGACGAGTCCTGAACATCTTTTCAATACTTCTGGGATTGTTTTGAGTCCAAATGAATTTCATTATGTGGATGAATTGATCATCCGGGGTTTAGTTTAGTTTTGATTCTTACTCAGCGAACTTGGATGTTTGATTATCCTATGAGTAAGGTGACAATTCATTTGACACTTCATTTAAGAGTTATAAAGATGAAAGTCTTTAGGGGTAAATTATTACATTAAAGAACTTAACCATTCTCGATTGAAATTGAATTATTGGTTTAAAATGATTCAATTTAGTTATAAAGTTTTGTTTGATTTTTAAATATTCTAAATTATTTTAAATTGGAAAAAGTGTTTAAATCATTTTAGTTCAATTAAGTTAAGTTTTAATGTTTTAAATTATTTTAATTTGATTATAATATTTCAGATTAATTTTAATATTTAAATTGATTCAATATAATTATGAATTATGAATTATTAATTATTTCATATTGATCTTAATATTATTTCAAATGTTAATACTTTAAATTGTTTTAATTTAACTTTGAATTATTTCAAATTAATTTTAATATTTTAAATTTTTTTAATTTAATCGTAAGATGTCAAAATTACTCCTTTTAATTATTAATTTCAATTATCATTTTATGGTTTCATTAATAAAAGTTAAGTGGTATTTGATCATTTCATTGGTTAGGGATTCAATTCAAAGAATTAGAGTTTTCCTATATCAAACCCCCTAACCTTAATAATTCATGCTTTAATTAACTTCCAAAGTTTAATGACTTAATTAATTGAGATTTCTCCTTTAATTTTAAAGGTGATTAATGAGTTTCTACCCCTTAACTCTCTATGTTTCAATCATCCATAAGGAAAATTAAGATCAAATATTTACCCTTCCCTTTGGTTAAGCCTAAATATTAGTTAGGGCTAAAGTTCCTTAATTACCCTTATACCCTCAAAGCTTGTTCATCCCATAATTCACTAAATTAAGCTCATATGAATTTGAAATTTTTATTTCACCTCACTCACATGTTAATTAAGAAATCAGAGAAGAAAATGTGATTTTTCTATTTTTAATTTAATTTATATAATTATTTTAGTGAAAAATAGGAATTTTCAATGAAAATTCAACAACATGACAAAGGTGAAACTTCTATCTTTAGGAAAATTATGGGAGGTTTCGACTAACTAGAGGACCACTTGGACCTATTTTGGTGATTTTTTGAATTTTAATCTATTTTTTATAATTATTTTAAATTTTGAAGTATTAATTAATTATAAAATAAAATTGAGGGGGGAAATTAGGTGTTATATTTTTTTTAAATCTCCCTGAGGTCAAAGGACCTAGAGAAACAAACTTTTTATTTTTCTGATTTTTCTTTGAATTTTTAGAATTATTTTAGTGAAAGGCATGGAAAATCTATTTTTTTAATATTAAAAGCTACCTTAATCCTTTAAAATTTAATATCTTTACTTAGACACTTAGAAAAAATATTTGGTTGGTTCCCAAGTAATTAAAAGGCCAAATATGACATCTTGGTGAATTTTAATTTTTTATGATTTTTATGATTTTTAATTATTAAAATATTCAAAAATGATAAAAAATGGATTTTTTATGAAAAATCAAATTTTACTTTTTTTTGGACTCCTCTAACCTCAGAGAACTCCCAAAATTGATTTGGTGAATTTTTTAGTTATATTTTAGGTTTTATGAATTTTTTTTAATTTCAAATATGATTATGTCACTTAAGTAATTCATTTAGTGGGTTGAATTTAATCCAATTGATTTGAAATTTTTATGTGAGCTTCTCCTAATCTTAAAGCACAGTGGAGAATAGATTTCATGTCATTTTGATGTGTGGTTATTCCAAATTATTTTAATTTTATTTTTGAGTGTTTGGCCAAATTAGGTTATTTTTAGTGAATTAAATCAAACCATAATTTTCCTAAGGTCCTCTGGTCCTAATACACTTCTCCTAATTTTTCTAGAATTTTATGAACAACATGCTAATTTTCATAATTAATTTTCAAGAAAATGACTCTAAACTTAGAAAATAATTTACTCCCTCTAGACATAACCTCTGACCTTGGAAAAATTAGAGAATTTTCCCAAGATCAAAGGCTACAAAAGCCCTAATTCTCATGTCATGGTAAATTATGTGTGTGAATGGAGAATTAAAATACTCAGGACAGTAAATAAATGATTAAAATTAAATACATAACAAAATATTTTGATTTTAATTCCACCTTTTTCTCCTCTATTCACTGAGTAAGAGAGTATTTTTAGTTTATTTTTATGATTTTTCTATGCAAAGATATGCAAATTTAAAGTTCAGGCTATTTAAATAAATAAGAAAAATCATATTTTCCTGCTTATCTGACGCGGCGCTGACCGTATCTTCGGCGGCGTCAAAAGCACACGCGGCGTCTTCTGATTTGGCGCCACAATCTGAGTCACCATCCTCTTTACGGATGGGGCTCCCGTCCGACTTCATCCGAGCCGTCCAAACGTTACACGCGCCATCCGACGGTCGCTAAGCTTCGTCCTAGTCTAGTTCAACCCTAGAGCCGTCCACACTAATACCCTAAGATCTTGAGCTACACTCCACAAAATTGAGTGCAGTTTGTTTCTAAATGTTCATCTAGCTTAGACTAAGCTATCCATATGGTTGATCGAGCATTAAATTAACTCAACATGCATGGGGAATCGTTTGTAGCTCGGGATGAGGGGGAGGTTTATACCTTTGCTTTGAGAGGTGAGGCCTCATTCAGAGATGCTCGGCACGTTCGTTGGAGTCCCAAGAGCCTACAGATTGAGCCTCTAGTTGTGGTGAAATGCCTAGACCCAAGTTCAACCAAGATCGATTTGGAGCTCTGGCCGATAACACAGATGGGTGGCCTGGTGATGGGGCTTTCACTGGGGAACTTCTTCTCTTGGTGTGGGGATGGTTTGGAGGAAGTTAATTTGATTTTGGTGGAAGTTTTAGGAGTGTCCTGTTTCTGGCTTGAATTTCGACTGAGAAATTTAGCTCAGGTGGTGGAGTTCACGACAGGAGAATGGTGGTGCTTTTCTCTCTTGGCTGGGATTGGGTTTGGGAGCAGTTTGGAGGAGTTTTATGGAGAAAATTTCAGCACTTCAAATTTGGTCGTGGAGGAGGCAATTTATAGAACTCACCGGAGAGGGGAGCTCAGGGTCAGGCAATGAGTGCCCTGGGCCGCTTAGGGTGAGGGCTAAGTAGGGCAGTTGGGCAGTGAGGGGATTGCTCACTGTCATGGCTCAATTTTGAGTTTTAAGCCCATGGGGGGCACTCGAGCATGCTTTTTAGCAGGCTCGGCAGCTTGGCAAGGATCGAGGCGAGTGGTGGCGAAGCCAAGGAAGAGTGGGGGAGGAGCTCAGTGGTAATTAATTGGGCAGAGGGGTTGCTTATACAAGAGTTCAAGGATGGGACTTAAGCTTAGCCGAAAAGCTAAACTCATTGGTCCAAAGTAGTGGACCTTTGGTCCATGGCTCAAGGGGTTTAGATTAGGTCAGGTCAAACCAGTCCTAGGAGGCCTAGGGTTGGCTGCCATGAAGTGGGTTTAGCCAATTTAAGCTTGGTTTGGTTCAATTTAGGTCATGTGTCCAATTAGGTTAATTTGGGTTCAAGTTAGGCTAACTTGAGTTTGGGTTCTATTTGAGCCCAATGGATTGATCAAAATGGCTTAAATTATTGTCACAAAGCTTATGGAAGAGTTTTGGGGTGATGGTGAATTGATTTGGTAGGTGAATTTGGTGGATTTTGGTGATTTGGCCAAATTGGTCATGTTGGGTTAAATTGGATTTGGGTTAAACTAGGTTGGGGTCAAGTCCAAATTTAATGTTGCAAAAGGTCAATAAGGATGTCATAAAGAGTTCACAACACAAATTGGGTGCCCATTTGGGGTTTTGTTAACCAATTTGATAGTTTTGGTGAAGGGTTCAATTTAGGCTAAGATTAGGCTCATGGCTAAAAATGAGCTTGGGGTGAAGCTTGGACCCAAATTTTGGACCAACAAAATGTTGTGTTTGGTGTAGGAATGTGTTATGAAGATTTTAAAACAATTTTTAAGATAATTTGAGTTGAATTGGATTGGATTTGGGCATATTTGGGTTCATGGGTAATTTAGGACAAATTGAGTATTTTTGGTTAATGAGAGCTTAATGTGGAGTTTGGTTTCAAATTGGGGGAAAATTAATGTTGAATTTTGTTTATGGGGATTTTAGGAAAATTTTAGGATTGAAATTTGGGGGAATTGGTTGATATTGGGTCAATTTAGGGATTTTGGATTATTTAGGTAAGTTTGGGGATTTTGGATTTCAAGTGGAATTGAACTCAAATGTGGATCAAATTGAGCTTAGATTTGGTTTATATTGGTATTGGAGATGTTGAACTGAAGTTTGGAATTGTAAATGGGCAAGATTGGGGTCAATTGGGTAGACATTGGGTTTAATTTGGGTACTTTTGGGTTAAATGGGCTAAAATGGGGCTTTTGGTTAAATTGGGTTAAATTGAAAAACTTGGGGCATGTGATAGTTGAAGAAAATGAAATTGGGAATATTTGGGAGATTTTTGAATTTTTTTAGGAATTTTTGGAATGTTTGGAATTTTGAGCCAAGAGGGGCATTTTGGTCATTTTGGGGGTTTTGGTGAAACTTTTTGGGAAATTTATTAAATTTGGGATTAATTGGTCAATTTTGATTGTGGGGAACAATTTGGAATGATATTTGGAAATTGGGTAATTTGGGGAATTTTGGGATGGAATTAGGGTTTAGGAGCATGAGCCATGGACCTTAGCCAAGTCCAACCAGTTTGGGGCCAATGTTTAGCCAAATGGCAACCACTTTATGATCCTTCACATATTGACCCTAGCCATCTTTATCAAAGACTAGTGGCTCTCGTTTGATCATGTGAGTTTCTTAAAGGGTAGAAGGGGAAGAGTTTAAGGTTTGGGTCAAATGGCTTAGGGGTGTGTGTGTGTGCAAGAGAAGCCCAAGTCACTCAAGGTTACCCTAAGTCCAAACATTCCTATGGGAACTCACTATTGGATCTCTACATGGTGGTTTTAACCTTCCAAGGTGATTTGGAGGTTTGTAACCATCCATGTGGGGTCCCAAGAGGAGTTAAGAAGTGGCTAAAAATTTCTAAATGGTGGGTCCCAACTCTAGTCTTCTAGGATAGTCAAGGGAGAAACCTTATGGCTAGATCCTAAGCATTAAGAGAAAGATTAGACCTCACCAAAAATGAGGTCAACACCTTTCAATACAAAACTTAGTGTGTGTTAGTTAATTCTGTTTAAAAATTTAAAAAATAATTGTAGTTAACTTAATCGTGGTTATCCTTGCACTAGCAACTTTTAATAATACTTGCACTTGAATTGTGAATTGAGTATTAGATTTTAAATCTTTGCTATATTTTTATAAAGTTCCTACCTTCCTTGTGGGATAGATAATCAGGCTTCCACCAGATCCTTGTATTACTTGAACGATACGTATACTTGCGTGTGAGAGTGACTGCCTCATTATTAAATTGATCTTATTGTGAAACTGAACTGAATCTTTTGAATATTAACGTTAGAGGAAGTGCACCCGACACTAGTAGGTCGAATCAAGGGGTCTGGCTACAAATTTGAAACTGTCTCATAAAGAACTTATACCCTATCTTGGTAGGGGAGCAACTAACACCCTAGGTCATTTTAGATGACCACCTAAGTAAAAAACGTATGGTTGGCCAGTTGGGTTGGTGAATCACGTGCACTTCTCCTTAGGGACATGCAAAATGGTGCAGTTTTTTAGTCAAACTCTAACATGGTTGCTCAATTAAATATGAATTAGGTGATAGCCATGCATGTAGAACCATTTTAAAGTTGGCCTAATGGTCATGCAATAAAGTAAATGCTTATTTTAAAGTGGTGATATTTCTTTTCTAAATTTTTATTTATCTTAATATTTTATTATTAGGATTTTGTAAAAAATATATTTTTATCCTTAAGAGCTTAAGTTGTATTCGAGTTTCTTAGACAAACCACAAGCCAAGAAAGAGAAGTTTCAACACTCAACATAAGAAGAAAATACACCAAGTGAATAAATAATAAATAGATTGGGTGACACTGGGTTGGAAACATATTAAAAAAAACAAAGGAGACGATTAGGCTATGCATAAATATGCCTAATCTAATTTCATATAATAATGTAGATTCATAATTAAGGTATGAGACATAGACAACTGCTTTTAATCTTCATCACTCGATTCATCACATCAAGTACCTTGGAACCCATGCCCGTAACTTATTTTTGATAATGATTCAATCATAAGAAAACATATGAAAATAAAGATGTAGGTCCAAAAAAGACTTGACATGCAGTGAAAAGGGTTAGTACATGTTTATCTAAATGCAATATGATGAATTATGCCCCATGGGAGGAGAGTTATGAAACACATGTAGAAAGTGGGCTAATAAATCATTATATCTCCCCCCAGTTAGAAATGGTTCCATACAAGAAAACAAACCATAACATAATAGTGCACACATCATAAACACCATTAATACAGTAATCAAGGATATCCTAGCAGGATTGTATACTAGTTGACTATGATCCAAGTAGCAGATATAGGAGATGAGCTAGTGTTAGGTGAGCTAGCCACTAGCTCATCTCGAACATGCCATGCAGTCATTATGAGCATATGGTGACATATGCTACATGTCAAGAATGCTAAGAGTTCAAATGTAAGTGCAAAAGATGATGCATGATCCACCTGATATTTATACTTACAAATATGATATGAAAATTGGCAATGGCACCAAAAACTTGATCCCTCCGTATATATATATATATATATATATATATATATATATATATATATATATATATATATGCTGATGATTTTGATTTATAATGTGGATACTACACAAGTATATGTATCGTTTATTAAATAATATAGGACTTTCTGATTAAGCCCCGAGATATCGAACCCAGAGGGAAAATTTGAAAATATTTAAAGGAATCAGAAAATTATCTTTTTACTTTTTTATGGCTTTTGAAAGTATGTCTTGATTTTGAAAAGTTTTGAAAGTTGATTTGTCTTTTGAAATTTCCTTAATAAAATGTTAAGCAAGAAATTAAAATTATAATGACTAATAACACTGTATGTAAAACACTATTAACTAGAATATCTTTTTCTTTCCTTTTATGAAGTAGTAATAATTATTAATGTATTCTTGTGGAAGTATTTAAATTTGTTGTTACAGATAGAAGCTAATGTGTTCTTTACCCTTACTTGGTTCTATAAAGAAGATAGGTTAATTTGAAATTTTGATCATTTTGAACATGGTTAGGCAAGAAAGATACTTGTCTCTCACTCTAGAGTTTCCTCGATTCCCACCAACTGGGGGCTAACTTCTCATAACAAAACTCAAAACTTCAAACCAAATTAGGGGGTTTTAGCCTGTCACTCTAAAATCCTACAATTTTACTCCCTTCCATAAAAATGTCTTCTAATATTACATTCAATTATATGGACTACAATTCTTACCCATATAATTGCATGTGATTCTTAGTAACTTTTATGAGACAATACCGCATTGGATCTTACATAATCTCAAGATATTCTACAACTTAACAGGCCAAATTAAGAAGTAAACAAAGTTTTCAGAATCAATCTTCACAACTTCTTCCAACTTTAAACACTGATACTTTCCACAACAATTCTTCATAAATTAATTACTTCTCCATTTAAGAAAGAAAAAGATAAAGTAAACTACTCAGAATGATTGAGAAAATATAAAAACACATTTTGAAATTAAAAACCATACAAAAAACAACAAACAAAAACAAGTATTAATTAAAAAACTAAATGTAAGAACAAAAGTAAACATTTATCTGAAAATTATCTCCACAAGACTCAGGAAGTTCCTCTGAAACTTTAACTCTTCACTAAACTACTTCTCAGAGCGGATCTCCCAACTCCAATGACTCTGAATAAACTTCAGACTTCAATAGAAATTAAACTAAAAGAAAGAAAAGATGTGGGAAGAAGAAGACTTCACTCCGACCCTTTTCTCCTTTCTACTCTCTACTCCCACTCTTAATAAAAACTCTCACAAAATAAAAGTAAAATACTATAAAAACTTTCTTCAAAATGCAAGCGGAAGAGCCCTTCAAAAGGCTAAGGAAGAGCTCCTTAATCTTTCCTAAGACTCTCTTTAAATAGTAAACCAAAATGTGCCTTCGTGTCTCTTCAAATGTGTCCAGATTCAATATATCCACCAAAGAATACACCCCTTCATTCAAACTTGCCGCCCAAAGGAAGTTATGGAAGTTACCACCAAGAGTTGCATCCCATCCCCTTTGAAATTGGTGCCAAATTCCGTTAGAATTCAATTTTTAACTCTGGCGGCTAAGCGCCGGACCAGCGGCGCTTAGCCGCCAGTGCCCAAATTTTCATTTTTCATCTTTTTTTGCTCCAAATTTGATCCAATTTTACTCCTTTCATCATGACCATCCATTTTCATCATACCTGCAAGAAAAAACACAAAATATCTTCCATTAAAGTGCAATATCATTAAAAATAGGTATAAAAATGTGCATAAAAATACAATATTTTAGGTGTATCAAAATCCCCCAAACTTAAAATGTTACTTGTCCTCAAGTGACAGTTAATCTCATAGAACATTTTAGCATGCAAATTATGTAATGAGTTTCTTAGGAAGATAACAAAATTTTGCTCTAGAAATGGAATAGTCCAATTTAGAAAAAATTTCAATAATTAAAACCAACTTAAAGTTTAGAAAGTTCTTAAGTAAAGGAAAATGACAAATATAAGTTTCTATCTAATTCAGAAATATTTGTAGATTCTTCAAATTATAGGACTCAAACACTTATTTTTCTCACTTAAAAATCTTCATTTGAAAATAATTTTACTTACTATATTATAACCTTAAACTTTAGATTTTCTCTAATCTTATATCTTAAACTTTAGGTATGAAACCAATTTTTGATTAGGCCCTTAAATCCTCAAGCTTCTCCTCCCTTTTCATATACTATTTTTCACTTTTTCTTTTTTTCTTTTTTTTCTCTTTTTTTTATAAGACAAGGATTACTATATCTGGATAGGCCTTTAATAATTTTGAATTCCACCCTTCCATTTAAAATAAAGGTCATATATACATGTTTCAATTAAAAATCATAATAATAATATTTGAAAATTAATCTTCAATAAAAGAAATTTAAGCTTTGAAGAATAAAAGTCAAATCTTCTATTTATCCGAAAATACAAAACTTCTTACTAAAGATAATTTAACTTTATTTAACACCTCTTCATTAAGAAAATTTTAAATTTAAGTTTTTCATGATTACTATAAATTTTAACTAAATTCTTTTATTCATTTGTATATTCAAAATTTTTGTTACCCTAATATAAATTCATGTACATAATTGTTCTCATTAAAAAATAAGATTTATTTTAAGTATTCTTGAGAATCAAATAAAATTTTAGGTTTTTTTGAAAATCTTTATTTTTAAAATCCCCGCAAAAACTTTAATTTTTAGTTAAGATAAAACATTTAAGCATAAGAAATGATACATGGGTGAGAAATAAAAACTGAAATATCATGCTTGCAGGAATTTTTTAATATCCTAATATGCAAGTATAACAATTTAAATAACAGGAGTAAAATGAAATCAAATTTAGTTTTTCAAAACACTTTTTTTTACAAAGAAAAGTAAAATTTTCAAAAAAGACTTCTATAGTAGTGGAGGTTTTCAATGCAAATACACACCAACTAAAATAACACACTGATACAGATAACAGACGATAGTGAAATTTGAAAAATTTTAAACATGTAGTTTCCTAAGTAGAAGTTCCCAATAAGTGGTTTATAATCTCCTAACAGTTTTTGAATTAAAGTACACACTATTAAAAACTCTGACATAACATACACATAAAAACATTTACTATTACACATCACTACCACCAAGCAACATATAAAACATCAATACAACAACAACAATACATCTGAATATGCATAACAGAAAATTAATACAAACTACAGTTTGCATACTATCAAGGTTCATATCACAACACAATGATCAAAATAAATTCTAAACAAAACACACATCAGTACATCAACAACAACACAACAATGAAAACAACTAACACTAATCTACTCATCATCCTCATCATCATCATCATCCTGCTCGTTCCAATCCCTAGATGGCACATAAGGTATGTAGAATGGATGAGGGGGCATCTTAGCACTATGATCTCCTCTAACCAGTCTATCCAAATATTGTTGATAACTCTCCTCATACTCATCATGTTTCATAATATATCTTTCCACATTATCCATCTTACCATCCATATCTTTCAGATGCTCTCGAGTAAGACTCACTTTTTTCAAAATTTTTCTTAACAAACTAGTCTGTGAATCTGTAGATGATGAAGCACGTGAAGTAGTAGCATGAGAAGTAGATGCAGCAGAAGTAGAAGCAGTAGAAGCCCTACCAAATCCTCCTCTCCAACCAAACTTTGAATGTACAGTGTAAGCACCAATGTTGACACTGGTAATTGGTCTTAATGGCTGAAGTACCTCTTCCCAGGTTTCAAACTTCACTCCAGATCGTTCACATAATGAATGAATCAAGGAAGGAAATCTCATACCTGCAATAGTGGTTGATCTAGCATAGTTCAAAACATAATCATAAATTATACCTCCAATGTCAATAGGCTTCCCTTACTGAATGCAATGGTTCAACACAGCTCTTTCTCTCGTTACTTCACTTGTATGACTCGAAGGTAACAATTTAGATGAGATAAAATAATGCCACACCTTAGAAATGGCATTCAATTTAGAAGCAGGAAAGTTCACTCTTCTATCGTTTGTAATTTTCCATAATCCTCTTCCATCAGTCGGAAATTTCATGATCTCATCTAATTCTTCTTCCGTAGGATGATAGTTAGAATAAAAACAGAACATGTCAAGAGGAAGTCCATAAAAAGTATTGATTGCCCCAGAAGAATAGTTGACCTCATGCCTCCTAACCATCACTTGATTCTCTTCTCAGTGACGCAAATTTGCATAAAATTCTCTCGACCACGTAAACAACGAAGAACAAACTGAGAAGCAACAGTAATTCTTCCAGTTCCTTTTAGCAATCATATCTTCAATCAACTCTCCTGGTTTACTAAACACATGCTCAGGAATCAACTTACGTGACTGCAATGCATCGACGTATCGTTCCTCAGCCCTCATACTAACAAATTTGTCAGAATCAAATCTTGTCTTTTCTCATGCACGCTTTGACATTGGAGCCATCTCTAAAAATTCATGAAAATTTCACCATAAATTCCAAAATCAAACTAAACTTGCTAAATTATCTTTCAAAAGATATTTTCACTAAATCCAAGCAATTTCTCAAGTTTTTCCTCAAATTTTCACCATGAATAGTGATTTTAAGATTTTCTAAAATATACTCAAAATACATGGTGAAAAAAAAAATTTTACTTAGGAGTAGTGCTCTTACCTCAAGGAATCCAAATCTAACAATTTTTGTTGAGATCGACTCTTAAATGATCCATAATATGATGCCCTAGGCTCCTCTTTCGTGATAAATCGAAGGTTGAAGACGATGGGGTGGTTTAAAAATGGTAATTTTCGGGTTTTTAACTATTGGGAATCAATTTTCGCGAACTGGCGCCTAAGCGTGAATCCTCAGCACTTAGCCGTAAAATCTGGAGCTTAAGCGCCGGCACTCTGGCGCTTAGCCGCCAGTACCATATTTTCACAATTAAGGTATATGCACCAAATCACTTTGTTAATCACCCTTAATTACTCCAGAATAATTATTTATCCCCACATAAATCTTCTAAAACTCCAAATCAAAATTTAATATCCATTGATTCCAAATTTCACATAAACACAAACTTATATAAAAACAACATAACACTTAATACAATTCTAGAATTTCTATCCACACATAAAGGATGAAATTCTCTAAAAACAAGAGAGTTTAATCTCAAACTGATAAGTATAAATCTCTAGGATGTAACCATCACATCATCAGGCTTAGTTAATACTTAAATATAAACACTAAACACACCAAACATAACACACGAGAACACTAAACATAACACATAAGAACACTAAACAAATAAGAACAAAGCACTCTTAATTCCATTCTCCATTATGCGGATTATATCCAAGACCACTATTATTCTCATTTGACCCTTCTGGAATATAAATTTGATAGAATGGGCAATAATTATTCATTCTTACATCTTCTTCTTCAATCCATTTGTTCTTCAGAAACATCACCTTATCCGCTTCTTCCACGTATCTTGAATGATCGAATTGCATCTTAAGTTGCCATCCCGTGTGCTCCAAATGTAGGTTACTTTCATTGATCTTTGCTTCCATTGAAGTCACTCAGGCTTCAATTTTTGCAATCATTTCAGCAATCCCTTGAATACTAACAGTGAGAAATCCATTGAATAACTCTTTAGCACTCGTCACTAATGAACTTACTCTTGTCGAATCTTGCTTCTTCTTCATCTCATTCTCCCGGAAGACATGATGCACTCAAAACTCTCTTCTTAAGACTCAGAAATGAAAATAGGACTTGGGGCAACCGTTTCTCTTAAATTAGGTCCTTTTTATAGACTTGGGAAGTGCTAAAACTGCCCCAAGATGTTTTAAAACTCCAAAATACCTTCCAAAACCACTCCCCCATGATCTAGGCTTCTAGAACCTCATTTTAACGTTTTTTTATAACTGCGGCGCCTAAGCGCCAACCAGTCGGCGCTTAGCCGTCAGTGCTCAATTTAGCACAGGTCTGCTAAGTGTCCAAATTTTCATTCTGACTTCTCTAAATCATCAATTAAGGTCAAATAAACTCTACTAGAGTTTAAAAACTTCAAATTACTACCACCAAAAACATAAAAACAAACCAAACAAAGCAAACAAAGCACACAAAACAAGCATAAAGCAAAGCACACCGATAATTATGGGTTGTCTCCCACAAAGCGCTTGTTTTAACGTCTTCAGCCTGACATACCCAAGACTCATTCTGAGTGACCCAACATCAAATTATTATCAGATTTAAATTTATTAACTAAAAAATACGGTTTAAGTCTATGTCCGTTAACTTTAAATATTTTTCCAGTCTTAAGATTTTGAATATCTACAGCTCCATAAGAATAAACTTTTATCACAATAAATGGACCCTGTACGGCTTATTTTTAGGTTGTGTGTTGTATTTTAAAAAAAAGGGGGTCGCCTAACAGAAATTGTCGGCAAATTTTTAATTTAATTTAAATAAATAATTTGAAAAGTAGTATTTGATTTTTAAAATAGTTTTAAATTTGAAAATTTTAAGATATGAAATCAAACTGATCTCACATCCCGAATAGTTTATATAAACGAGCACCGCATCACAAACTCGTGTATCTATCTCAAAGAATAGTACACACTCGTTTGGTGATGGGGCTCGATTAAATAAACTAGAAGATTTGTGACATCCGTTTGGTCTCGCGAACCAATTTTATAAGCCGACAAGTTCCCCGCTTAACATGAAAGCATTAAACAGGGTTTATATTACCTGGGTTCTTGAAATTCCCTATAAGGGCAAGCCCTTATAGTTAATTACATCTTAAATGACGGGAATCACTTAAGAAAATTCTCAATAATAATCAATAATTCTGCTCTAAAGAGTTTCAAAGTTTAAGTTTTCAAAGGATTGAATTTTGGAATTTCAATAGGGAATGGATCAAGTTTGGAACATTTTGTTTTTGGGAATTCAAAGGAACAAAGGTAGGAGAAATCACAGATTCGAAGCGAACTTCGGTAATTTCCAAACTATCCTATTGTTTGGCTTGGATTTAGGAAAGTCCTAATGTTTATTTAATGTTTTGATCTTGCCAATTTTAATTAATTTGGACTTATATTTGTATGATAAAATCATACAAATAGCCTTGAAGATATGAGGGTTTATGTCGTACTAAACAACTACCTCGGAGTCCTAAGACCAGTTAAGGCTTAATTTACATGACATGATCATGCAAATGCCTAACGAAGAGTTGAGGATTTATGTTGCACTAGGCAAACTACCTCGAAATCATATTGATTGGTTATTTAATTCTAAGAATGGTTTTGCTGATGTAGATTCAAGTTTTGCTGACGACGATGGACGTGCTGCCCACCATGCTCCGAGCTCCTTGTTGTTGCAGAGGTTTAGTTTTAGAAGTCATAAATCAGGAGATGAGAAAAGTGTCTTGGTTTAGAGGAATTCTTAATTTCCAAGTGTTTTTTATGTTTTATTTAAAACAAATCTTAAAGTTGATTATAACAACACCGGTTAAGATCCCACGCGCTCCATCCTTCCAGCATCGTTATTTTTATCGGATTCACTTAGTCCAGATGAATTTGCTAAACTCAATTGAATGAGTTCCACACTTTCATTTAGACCGTGGGAAATCCCGTTAGCAACACGTAGGTTACATCATCCGAGGTATTCCCGATCATCCAACAAGACGTTTTAATTTAGTTGTAATTGTAGTTTTATGTTCTGTTTGTGATTAAATTTTGAGTTGTTTTATATTTTGAAATGTTGTGGCAGTGCATTTTATCTTGCAATGACTTTTAATTTAGTTTTGGTTTCAGTTTTAGGGACTATCCTAAAAGTGTGGGTTTTCATGCAACAGTTGTTTATCATGCAAGAAAGTAAAGTGCATTTGCAATAAAGTAAATTGCAAGAAAGTAAATTGCAATAAAATAAAAGTGTACTGGAGGGTCTTCCCGTCATCCCGAGCTGCACTTAAACATAATTTAGAATATTTAAGCAAGTTCCTAGGTAAAGCTAAGGGAAGGGTTATGGTTTTCTACCAAATTCCTAATCCTATAGCTAGTCATTTCCTATGACATCTAGGTTCTTGTGTTTTTGGTTTGAGGACGATTTTCTTCATCAAAGAACAATTAAGTTTAGTTGTTCTTATAAACATCCTATCATATTGAGGAAGTGCTTAAGAAGAATCTTAAACATCTTTTCAATATTGCTAGAATTGTTTTAAGTCCAAATGAATTTAGTTATACAAATGAATTAATCCTCCAGGAATTCAAGTTTTGTTATCTTGCTCAGTGAACTAGGACATTTGAATATCATATAAGTGAAGTAACATTCCATTTAACGTTCTGTTTAGGAGTTATGATAACCAAAGCCTTCGAGGGCAAATTGGTGTTCAAATGGTTTGTGATTTAATTTAATTTCAGTTAACGGGTTTAAATTTGGAATAGTGTTCAAGTTGCTTTATATTTATTTTTGAGTTTATTTATGTCTTAGGTGATGTTATTTTTTAATTCAATTTAATTTAAATTTAATTTAATTTAATTTAGTTTAGTTTCAATTTTGATTTAATTTGACTTGATTTTAATTTTAACTTGATTCTATTATTTAATTTAATTTAATTCAATTTAATTTGATTTGATATGAATTAATTTAATTTAATTTAATTTGATTTAATTTAATTTAATTTAATTTCCTTTAATTTAATTTAATTTAATTTAATTTAATTTAATTTGTTTAATTTAATTTAATTTAATTTAATTTAATTTGATTTAATTTGATATGTTTTAATTTAATTTTATTTAATTTAATTTAATTTTAATTTGTTTTAATTTAATTTTATTTAATTCAATTTAATTTAAATTTTAATTTAATTTTATTTTAATTTAATTTAATTGAAATTTTAAAAGGGTTTACTTTAAATAATTTAACTTTAATTTAATTTAATGATTAAGTCTTTTAACATTTTAAATCTTAAATTTGAATTATCATTTTAATTAAGAATTAAATATTATTGAGATGATTAATTTAGGGATTCTTAAATTAAAGAACAAATCTCTTCCTAATAATATCCCTATTTTAATAATTCCAATTTTTTATTATTCTTCCAAATTTAATTAATTATTTGATTAAGGTTTATTTTAATTATTTTTAAATTGTTTAATAGGTTTCTACCCTTTAATTATTTAAATTTCAATCATCCAAATCAGATTAAGATCAAATATTTTACTCTTTAATTTTATTAAGCCTAAAGTTTTAATTAAAGGTTAAAATTTTAATTACCATTTTGCCCCTTCAAGCTTAATAATTTCATAACTCACTAAATTGAGCTTAAATGAACTTGAAATTTTTATGTGACTCCACTCATATGTCAATAAAGACATGAGAGGAGAAAATGTGATTTTCCTATATTTAATTTATTTATGTAATTATTTTTGGTGGAAAATAGAGATTTCCAAGGAAAATTTAATAATATGACCAAGGGAAAATTTCTGTCCTTAAGAAAATTATGGGACATTCCTAATGACTAGAGGACCACTTGGACTAATTTTTGTGATTTTTTTGAATTATATTATTTTTATTATAATTATTTTAAGTTTTGGAGTATTAATTAATTTAAAAATAAAATAAAGGTTAAAAAATGAATTTTATATTTTTCAAAAATCTCTCTGATATCAAGGAAATTAGGGAATTAATTTTTACAATTTTCTGATTTTTATTTGATTTATTAGAATTATTTTAGTGGAAATGCTAAAAAAAATACATTTTTTTTAATTTTAAAATTACCCTAGGGCTTAAAATTTAATATCTCATTATAGAGACTTAAGAAAAATATGGGGTTTGTTCCTAAGTGATTAAAATTCAAAAAATAACATTTTGGTGAATTTTATTATTTTTGTGATTTTCATTATTTTTTATTTATTAAAATATTAAAATAATGCAAAAAATCAACTTTTTTAGAAAATTGCAATTTTATTTTTCTTAAATTCCCCTGATATCAGAGAGGCTCCAAAACTAATTTAGTGAATTTTTTAAAAGTATTTTGAAAGTTATGAATTTTTAAAGTTTTAAATTGGCTAAATGGCTTAATCAACCCATTTAGTAGGGCTAACCAAGTCCAATTGACTTCAAATTTTTATGGTGGATTCCTATGATCGTAAAGGTCAGTGGAGAATTGATTTCAAGTCAATTTGATGTGTGATTAGCTCTAATTAATTAGGGACCTATTTTGGGTGTTTAAGCCAATTAGGGTTACTCCAAGTAGATTAATTCAAAACCTATTTTTCCTAGGGTCCTCTGGTCATAAGAAACATCAACAAATTTTTCTAGAATTTATTTCACAACATGATAATTATTAGATTTAAAATACTCAAAACAGCAACATGAATTTGAAAAATCAATAACTTCTCATAGGGATGGCCTACGACTTTGGAAAATTCGGGGAATGTTCCCAAATTCGGAGGCTTCAAAAGCCCTATGGTCTCATGCCATGGTGAATTTCCTATATGCATGGAGAATTAAAATAATGCGGACAAGTAAATAAATTATTAAAAATAAAATACTTGATGAAATTAAATGATTTCTTTTCCACATTATTCTCCTCTGTTCACTGAGCAAGAGGGTATTTTTATTTTATTTTTCTGATTTTTCTACACAAAGTAATGCATTTTGAAGTTTAGGGAATTAAATAAATATAAAAAAAACCCTAATTTCCTACTTATCCACGCGGCGACACGCCATCCTCAGCAGCTCCGAACACACACGCGACGTCTTCTGATTAGACGCCGCCATCCAACTCAGCGCTCCGGGGGCCCGCTGTATCGTTCCGTCTCCTCATCCTGCGCGATCCTGGCCGTCCGTCTGCGCGTGTATGGAATGAACGGCATCCGTTCATCGTCCCCAAGCGTCCTCACCCGAGAGTCGTGCACACTAAAACCCTAAGAACTCACTCATTTCTCAACGGATTTTCGTGTTCTTGTGCTCTATGGATTCGTCTTGAAGAGACGAATACATCTATATGGTGATCATGCATTGAAATTAAGGCATTTGAAATGGAGAATCTCCAGAAGCTCGGGATAAAGAGTTAGCTCATACCTTCGCTCAGAGAAGTGTGGCTTCAATCCGAGGGTTTTGTCACCTTCGATTGGGTCCAAGCAAGCTCCGGATGAAGTCTCCCGGTCCGGTGAATCTCCTAGGTATGATTTCGACCAAGCCCGATCACAAAGCTTGGAGTCCGGAACGGATGGGTGGCCCGGAGAGGGGGCTTTGCTCGGTGAACTCCTTCCCTCGTCCGGTGAAGGTGTAGGACCAATCAATTTGAGGATTGATCCACCTGTGGAGAAGTGTCCCGGTTTTGGGTGGAATTTTGGCTGAGAAATCGGGCTCTGTTGGTGGGGATTAGGGCAAATTGTCACTGGGGATCAACTGCTCTAAGTATAGAGAGTGTTCTGGAGTAATTTTGGCAGGGTTTCAGTAAGGTCTGGTTCAGCACCTCTCATGGCCTAGAGGAGGTGAGGTTTAAATAGGAGAGGGTGGAGGGCCTCCCATGGGGGTTTAAGGCTTGGGATCAGCTGGTTAGGTCAAGGGAAGAACAACCATGATGGCCATTGGGCATGGGGCAACTCAGCAAGGTGGAATTCCAAAGTTTGGCTCACATGGGTGCTCTCGGCCTGGTGGTTTCCGGCGACTGTGGTGGCTGGCCGGCCAGGGTCATGTCACTGTTGTCATCAGGAGGGTCAGGGGTTGGCAATGATGCAAGCAATGGAGAGTGGCCATGTGTAGAAAGCTTGATTCAAAATGGAATGGGGAAGGGGCCCTTTTAGGCTCAATTTGGTCATCCTATGGGTTTGGGTTGGGTGCACCTTTCCAAGCTCTAATTTGGGCTGAGGGAGGTCGAGTGAGTCGGCTAGATTAGCGGGGAGAAGTCACTATCCAAGCATGTTTAAGTTTAAACATAGTTTAGGGGAAGCATGAAAAGGTTTAATCACCTATAAGAGAATCCTTAAAGAGGCTCCTCCTCTTGCCATTTATGGGATGGTCACATGTCAAACTTCTCATGGCTTTACATGGGGCTTAAGGATGGCTTCATGGCTTGTCTTTGGCTTGGGTATGGCTTAGTCAATTTCATTGGAATGGATTTTAGGAATTTTGGCATTTTGATGGGAATTTGGATAAAGCCTAATTTGGAGTGATTTAATCATAGGTTTCAAACTTTAGGGAATGATTTTATCAAGTGGATGATGAGAAGGAATTGTCTTGTGGGCTTTGGATAGAATTTTGGGCTTTTGGGTTTGGTGGAAGTGGGCTTTTAAAAGGCTTCAATAGGTGGGCCTTTATATTTCAAAATGGACTTTTGGATGAAGAATTTTGTGAAAAACCATGCCAAATAAATCTTGGGTTTAGTTTAGGGATGTTTCATGAATGGTTTGGAATCAATTTGGTGTGATTTGGAGTAGAATTGGTTTGAATTTGGGCTTTTTTTGGTAAAGGGGCCAAAGTGGGCCAAATTGGGCTAACTTGGGTCAATGTTGGGCTAGGGTTGTAATTAATGTAAAATTAATGTTGAAAAGTGTTTATGGGAGTGTTTTAAAGAGGTTTTGGCTTTGGTTGGGTTCTGATTTTGGGTTTTGGGCTTATTTGGGTTAGGTTTGGGTTTAGATCAAAATTGGGCCTTTTAGCTTTGGGTTGAATTTGAGTGCGGTTTGGGTCCAAATTTTGGGCAAATCATGTTAGTGTTTTGTTTGTGGGGATGTTAGGGAAGGTTTAGAAAAGATTTGGGGTTAATTGGAGTTGAATTGGGTTAGTTCGGATTTTGTTTGGGTCATGGGTCCAAATTGTGCTTTAAGGCCAAAAGTAAAATTGGGTTCAAATGTCAATCAAATTGGACTTGGATTCGGTCTAGATTGGTGTTGGGATTGTTGAATTGAAGTTTAGAATTGAATTGGACCAGAATTTGGGTAAATTGGGTAGGTTTGGTTTGACATTGGGTTCACTTAGGGTTAAAATGGGTCAAATTGGGGGTTTTGACAAAGGTGGGGTAAATTGACAAAATTGGCCCATGGTGTAGTTGAACAAAATGAAATTGGGAATATTTGGGATTTTCTGGAATTTTCTGGGAATTTTCTGAATTTTTGGATTTTTGGGTCAAGAGGGGTATTTTGGGTATTTGGAGGGTATTGGGAGGTATTTTTGGAATTTTTGATATTTTTGGCTATGGATGATCAATTTGAGTAATGTGAGAATTTTGTGGAGTCCTATAGGAACTCATCCTTTAAACTTCCACATTTGATTTCAACACTCTAGGTGATTAGGGGTCTATAATCAAGTTTGTGGAGTTTGCAGGGAGTTAAGAAGTGGTTTGAATTTCTAAGCGGTGGGTTCCACTTCTAGTCCTCTAAGATAGTCAAAGGAAAAGCCTAAGGCTAGATCCTAAGTACTAAAGAGAGAAGAGAAGACCTCATCAAAAATGAGGTCAACAAATGGACCCCAATAGGTGTGGTGTGCTAACCAAGCACACCGCGCGTATTGGCGTTGACCGAAAAGATCAACAAAACCAACACAGATGTCCAAGTGACAAACTTAGGACGAAGTAGAAGAATTTCCGCTAGGGAGTATCAGGTATGTTTCCAAGACCGGAGATTCCTGAACTCTCGCTGGGGAATGGAAAAGGAGGTGAACTCCACATCACAAGATCTGGGGAATTCAATTTAGATTTTGTTTCATTTCATGTTCAAGTTTTGATGTGTAATTTTAGATTTTGACTTTTAATTTAGATTGAAGTTTTGTTAAGATTAATTTGAAGGGATTTGATTTGAAATGAAAATTGGAATTTTGTGGTTTTAGATGTAACATCTTCAACCTCAAAAGAAAATTGAATTGATTGGATTGAATCATTACAATGAGGAGAGATCTCAGAACAATGCAGTATTGGATGTAAAATCCTTAACCTCAAGAGTTTGATTTTGATGTATTTCATTGCAATATGGAAAGAATCCTAAGGCAATGCAGTCTCGGATGTAAAATCCTCAACCCCAAAAGTTTGATTTTGATGTATTTCATCGCAATAGGGAAAGAATCCTAAAGTAATGTAGTCTCGGATGTAAAATCCTCAACTCCAAAAGTTTGAATTTGATGTATTTCATTGTGATAAGGAAATGATCCTAAAGCAATGAAGTCTCGGATGTAAAATCCTCAACTCAAAAGTTTGAATTTGATGTATTTCATTGTGATAAGGAAAGAATCCTAAGGCAATGCAGTCTCGGATGTAAAATCCTCAACCCCAAAAGTTTGATTTTGATGTATTTCATCGTAATAAGGAAAGAATCCTAAAGCAATGCAGTCTCGGATGTAAAATCCTCAACTCCAAAAGTTTGAATTTGATGTATTTCATTGCGATAGGGAAAGGATCCTAAAGCAATGCAATCTCGGATGTAAAATCCTCAACTCCAAAAGTTTGAATTTGATGTATTTCATTGCGATAGGGAAAGAATCCTAAGGCAAAGCAGTCTCGGATGTAAAATCCTCAACCCTAATAATTTGAATTTGATGTATTTCATTGCGATAGGGAAAGAATCCTAAAGCAATGCAGTCTCGGATGTAAAATCCTCAACCTCAAAAGTTTGATTTTGATATATTTCAGCGCGAATAGGGAAAGAATCCTAAAGCAATGCGAGTCTCGGATGTAAAATCCTCAACTCCAATAGTTTGAATTTGATGTATTTCATTGCAATAGGGAAAGAATCCTAAGGCAATGTAGTCTCAGATGTAAAATCCTCAACCCCAAAAGTTTGATTTTTTGATGTATTTCATTGCGATAGGGAAAGAATCCTAAAGCAATACAGTCTCGGATGTAAAATCCTCAACCCCAAAAGCTTGAATTTGATGTATAATTGATTTTGCAAAGATTTGCAGTGTTGATTTGAAAAGTGTGAAATTTTGGTGTTTCGAGAATTTCATGAAAGTTGTAAGAGATTTTGTGGAAAGAAACAAATTAGGAGGGAATATGTAGATGCTACATATCCCATTCAAAAGAGTTGATCGGAAGTTGCTGGTTTGGATTGGATACAATTCCTCGCCATCAGATTCGATCCGTGTCACTGGAATCAACCGCTTCCATCCCAGACAAGGGAGAGAGTAGAACGGATTGGATTTCGGATTTGGAAGATTGAATTTGAATTTGATTTAGATTTGATTTGAGATCTGGAAAAATTGAATTTGAAATTTGATTGAGATTTGATTTGAGATCTGGAAAAATTTAATTTGAAATTTGATTGAGATTTGATTTGAAGTCTGGAAGGTTGAATTTGAATTTTATTGAAAATTTGTGGTCATTTTGTTTATCCTTTAACGATTCAAATTTTATTTTATCGTGAACTTGGAGTTCATCATTTTTTCATTTAGATTTTATTAAGGAAAATTTTCTTTTTTTTGGTTTCTTTCCTGTTCTTTGTTCGAAGTTCATTTAACTTTAATGGCGTTTCTCAGTCAACTTGCACGAAATAGGTGAAGGCCAAAAATGTGACATAGTCACTTTCATTCCAATCATGTTGAAGATACATCATACAACTGATCTGGAATACATCTCATACAATCCATGTAGACTCAAAACGGACTATGTATGATCTTTGTCGATCCATCCAAAAAAGGTATCTGTCGAAATCCATGTCTGAATAGTGAGGTACATGGTCAATAACATCACCTTCCAAGCCATCCTTGGCAAGGATGCCGTATGGATGTACGTTGGAGGTGTGATATTTTCCATGTAACTCACAACTCGTAAGGCCGGAGGCTCTCTAGCTCCGGGTCTGGTCGGAAGTGGTAAGGTGCTTTCCGTCATCCATCCTTCGAAAGTAACCGAGATCCGCTTCATTGGTACTCCCGTATGCAATGTTTAGCGACATCCGCTCCGTTGCCCTTCGGTATCATGACGGAACCTACCGGTAATGGTATCTTTACCGGCCCTCGAACTCACCCGGCCAGCTATCCGGAGGTGAGATCCGAACATGATATTACATTCGTTCGTAAAAGAAACCGTGCGTAAAGGTCCGACAAAGTCGTGGTGATCTATGTGTGGGGGTATGCGATCACCTTTCTTGTAGATGTTAATGATGCAACTCGTTGGGTATGCAATCCGTCGCGCAGTACCCTCCATGTTATCATTCTCTTTACAATACTTTTGATGACTAATGACATTGGATCCACCTGGCCATGACGGAGTATCCCTGGTGGGTTTCCCTTCCTGTCTTCTGCGAAGTTGTAGCAGCATCCACATTGTATTGTAATTCTCCCTTTCCCTGGCATCCATCTCTGGAGTTCCGAGTAAGTGTTTTCTCTTAGACGGCCCGCTCGGCCCATTCTTTTCAAATCCCGGATGCAGTCCACGATTTGTTGTTGTTCGTATTCTGAGAACACGTCTGTATGTAGCTCGAGGCCTTCTAAGTATATTGATCCTCCCGCCTCCGATTCTCTCGAAGTATTCAAATGTTTTCTTTTCGACATTCCGCATTCTTTCTAGCTCGTATTCCGGAATAATCTGCAAATGGCGAGGCCTGGTGACGTATTGTGGGATATATGGCTCAATCCCTTCATGTTCTCCTGCATACCTCGGCTCCTCGGGGATGGTGTCCACCGGGACATCCTCCGGGGTTGCTTCTACAACAAGGTTATGCATTATTGGTGACTTTATCTGGTGGCGTGGTAGCCTTCCTTCTTCTGATCTTTATGAGATTTCCCTTGTCTCTTCTGTTATCCTTGGAGCTGGCCTCCTTCCTTCAGGTACCTGGTGAACTGGAGTCCTTGAAGTATATGTACTTGCAGTAGCAACTGCCTCGTCGCGCTAGTCCACTGCTAGTTTGGTTAACATCTTGCGGATACGGCGATTTTTATTTCTTCGCTGAGTTGTTGTGAGAGTAGCTCTTCGTACTTCCCGAGTTTCTGTGGGCGCGGCGCCGACAAGCCCGCCTCTCGCCGTAGCGACTACGTACTTGATTTTCTTGTCTTCTTTAGTGCTTGTTTTCCTTTTCTTGCTGCTGGATTGGTGGCTTCGGCCACCCACTTTCATTACTGTCTGACTGGGCAGTTCCTCTCGGTCAAGTGGGATCCAATCACTTTCCTCGTATTGCAAGCCTGCTGGTGCGAAGTCTGAGTCAATCTCGATTATCGCTCCATCTTTCACCCTCTTTTCGTCGAGTGCAAGGCTTACGCCATTTCTAAAGTTCAGGACCAACCGCCTATTCGACATTTCCCTGCGAAAAAGACAAGGAAAAGGATCAGGGGCTGTACTAAGAACAAGAACATTAAGAAAATATTTATTAAAGACAGTTTTTTTTTATTACTTCTATATTTTTAAATTTAACAGGAATGAAGTGGGATAAGATCAGGAAAGATATTTTGATTTGGAAGAGAAAACAAGGAAAACTTTATTATCATGATTTCATTATATTTTTTTAGCACATTTTTTTTATTATTTTTGGGTTCGGACCCAGGCATAAGTAATTACTTCGCTCATGCTTCTAGGGATGAAGAATTCATTCCTTCAAAACATCAGGTAGCATAATACTTCTTCAAGTATCATCCGTTGATCGGAAGCATATGTCGTTCTCCTTGGCAGTTTACTAGCTAGTAGGAGCCTCCTGAGTAGACTGCCTCAACCACAAACGGCCCTTCCCAAGTGGGATCAAATTTTCCTCCTATCTTGCGTTGTGCAAGAATAGGTCTTTTGAGAACGAGAACTAAGTCACCAACTTTGAAGGTTCTTGGGCAGACCAGTTTATCATGGGCTTGAACCATCTTAGCTTGGTATAGTTCTAAATTCTGCTGCGCTGCTGCAAGTCTTTTCCCTTCCATGCTTTCTAATTCCTCTAGTCGTAATTTGGCATTCTCTTCTGTCGTGATTTTGTTTGCAATTACAATTCTGAGTGAAGGAAGCTGAACCTCTAAGGGTAACACTGCCTCAGACTCATACACCAGAGCGTAAGGTGTAGCTTGAGTAGGAGTTCTGAAGGTTGTCCGGTAGGCCCATAAGGCTTCTAATAACTTCTCGTGCCAATTTCTCTTATTATCGTCCAAGGTTTTCTTTAAGATTTGAACGAGAGTTTTATTAAAGGCCTCAACGGAGCCGTTTACTCTTGGGTAGTAAATTGTTGAATATCGCCGGTCGATTCCGTGTCTCCCGACAAAATTGTTGATTTGTGTGCTTCGAATGCTGACCCATTATCTGAGATGATCCTGCGCGGCACTCCGAAATGGTAGACAACTTGGTTCTTGAAAAACTGTAGCACGTGGTGTGCTTTCACTTCTCTAAGTGGAACTGCCTCTGCCCACTTGGAAAAGTAATTTGTAGCCGCAAGATTAAAGTGATGTCCTTTTGAAGATGGTGGTTCTATTGGACCCACTATATCGGTGCCCCAACATTCGAATGGCCACGACGCAATTGTCGGATGTAGCACATTTGGAGGTTGGTGTAGAACCACTCCGTGCACTCGGCATTGGTGACGGCTCTTCGCGATTTTCATGCGATCGGTCATCATCGAGGGCCGGTAGTACCCTAGTCTTTTAATTTTCATTTTCATCCGCGGACTCGACCGGTTAGCGCCACGGAGTCCCGAATGCACCTCTTTAATAATTTCACGGGCCTCGGACCCGCTTAGGCACCTTAGCCACATTTGATCGAAAGACCTTCCGTATAACGTGTTGTTTATTAATGCATAGTGACGAGTTCTTTTCTTGATCCGATGGGCTAGCGACCTATCGTCCGGTAGTTTTCCTGTTTGCGTGGTAGTCTATTAATGGCCGTCGCCAATCTTCCGTGTTTTCCGTCACTATTGCAATCGATTCTTCTTCTTTTCCGATTTGTGTATTGTGTCTATGTCGAGCCGTGATAGGACCCGACGTCCACTGAACCGACACTTCCACCGATTCATCTTGCAAGCGAGCAAATTCTTTTGCGAGGCGAGCTAACGCATCCTGCTAAAGCATTTTCTTTTCGGGAATTTCGTAGATTGTCACATTCGGAATCCGTTCCAACAACTTGTATGGCATACTCGGAAGTATTGCTCGAGTCTTGGTTTTAAAATTCCGTACCGTCCGACGATCCGTTGGATGATTAACTGCGAATCCCCATAGATGTTGATGTCCGTTATCCCCATTTGAATAGTTAATTCCGATCCTATTACGAGGGCTTCGTATTCCGCTTCGTTGTTCGTACACGGCTGCTGCTAGTGGTAGGAGTATCTTAACATCCCCCGCTCCGGTGTTATACGGATTAATCCGATTCCCGCCTTACGGGCACTATCACTTGCGATTCTTCGTCTTTGTGTGTCTGAAGATGCTCCGTCGAAATATAATTCCCAACGTCGATCATCGGGGTCTTCTAGGCTCATTATTTGTTCATCCGGCAAGTCGTCATCGAGAGGAGATTCTGCCGGCAAAGGGTGTCGTCGCAGGAAGTCTGCTAAGACTTGTCCCTTTACGACACGAAGAGGCAAGAAAGTTATATCGAATTGCAATAATATCATCGACCATCTGGCAAGTCTGCCAGAAAGCGTTGGACGGGTCATCAAGTATTGCAATGGATTAAATTTCGAGATCAGGTTGACCTTATGAGAAAGCATGTAGTGCCTGAGCTTTCGAGCGGCGAAGATCGGGGCCAAACAATGCTTTTCAATTGTGGGATACCTTATTTCCGTCGGAAGTAAACGACCGCTTAGGTAGTAAAGAGCATTTTCTTTACCCTCATCATCGACTCAGCTAACGGGGCTCCGAGAGAGTCGTCTAAAGCCACGGTATAAAGTATCGGCGTCTACTCCGAGACTCGGGGCTGCTAAGACGGGAGGTGTCATTAAATATTGTTTAATGTCCTCGAAGGCCTTCTCGGCATTTCTCTTCCCAAATAAATTTGGCGTCCTTTTTAACTAATGCCGAGAAAGGCTGACACCTACCTGACAAGTTTGAGATGAAGCGTTGAAGATATGCCATCTTCCCTTGAAAAGATCGTAGTTGCTTTAAGGTTTTGGGAGGCGGCGTTTCTATGATAGCTTTAATCTTTTCCGGGTCGATTTCAATTCCATGATGTCGGACAACGAATCCTAAGAATTCCTGGAGGTGACGCTGAAGGCGCATTTTAAGGGATTCATCTTAAGGTTAAATTGTCTTAATCGTTCGAAAACAATTCTCAAATCATATAGGTGGTTGTCCTTTACTTTGCTTTTGATGACCACATCGTCCACGTAGCATTCGACTTGATTGTGGATGAGATCATCAAAAATTCTTGTCATCGCTCTCTCGGTATGTTGCTCCTGCGTTCTTCGATCCGAATGGCATCATCGTGTAGCAATATACTCCGATCGGCGTTCGAATGCCGTAAGTTTTTCATCTTCCGGAGCCATTTTTATCCGGTTGTATCCTGAAGATCCATCCATGAATGAGAATATTTCATGTGTCGAAGCAATGTCGATCATTAATTCTGGGATCAGTAGAGGGAATTCATCTTCTGGACATGCCTTGTTTAAGTCTCTGAAATCCACACAAATTTTGATCTGACCATTCTTCTTCCTAACTGGTACCACATTGGCTAACCAAGTCGGGTATTGTTCTTCGCGGACAAATTTAGCGTCTATTAACTTTTTAACTTCAGCTATGACTTGTTGTTCAATTTCTAGACGCATCCTTCTGGGACCTTGTCCGATCGGGACGAAGTAGGATCCACTCCTAGCTTATGGACTACGACCTCTTGAGCTAAACCGGGCATCTCATCGCAGCTCCAAGCAAAATAGTCTTTAAATTCCATTAATAACTTGATTATTTCTTCGGAGTCTTCTTTATTGAGTAAGGAACTAACAAAGGTAGGTCTAGGCTCTTCGCTAGTACCTAAGTTAACTTCTGATAACTCATCTATTGTAGATTTAATCTCTTCTTCGAATTCTGGTGGAGCATCTTCAATTTGTAGATCTTCAAATTCTTTTGTAGTTTCCATGCAGTTTTCATTAGACTCGCAAGTGACAACCAAGCAAAATTCGGTATCGTCAACCGATCCTACTCGTGCCGAATCCGAGACCATGCTTTGAATCGGGTGGATGACCGGAGTTATTCCATAATTTTTCAAAATGTTGTGATTGACCTTTTGTCCATTGTCGAGGTAAGAAACCACGCTCGAATTAAATTTTGAACACAGGGAGAGTACCACTCAAAAGGTAATTCCATTAATTCCGATGAAGTGACATCTTCAAATTGTACATTATTTTCTCGTTTTGGAGGAAGGAGCACCACGGTAGAATTTGATGGGCTTTGCACCGCCGCTACGTACCTCTTTGACCACCATACCCTCGATCTTATTAGAATGGATCGGGGTCAGGGTCATAGTATGTACATAGTGGTTAATCTTCTCGTACATCGATTTATATTCTTTATTCTTTTCATCTTCGAGCGGCTTCTTCCGACTTATTGTCGTTGCTTCTTGTTTGACCTCTTTTTCTTCTTCAGAACTGTCTTCCCAATAAACATTGATGGCTGGTTTCCTCTGTCTAACTGTCCTAACGTCTCTGCCACGACCTCGTCCCCGGCCTCGACCTCGGATGCGAGTTGTGGAGAAACCTTCACCATCTCGCCGTAAGGGAGTGGTGAGTGACTGTTGGACTAGAACTTCAGGTTCTTGGCCATCCTGAACTTTCTTTGCTTCATTCGTTATGGTATCTTTGGAGAAGAGTGTTTTCTTCAGAGGTGCATAATAAGCTGCATCTTCATGGATTCCAATTTCATGTACGGAGAACGGTTGTAAGTCACCTTTGATGCACTGTTCCCCTTCATCGTAGTATTTGATGCACTGATGTAGGGATGATGGTACCATCCTGTTTTCATGTATCCATGGTCGGCCCAGTAGAGCGTTGAATGACATTTCTGAATCAATTATGTGAAATTTTACGGTTGTCTTTGCCAAATCACCGGTCTTCATTAGCAGTGTTATTGATCTGAGAGCTCTTTCTCCTTTCTGGTTGAATCCTCTTAATAACATTTTGTCTGCTTCAACTTCGCGAGCATCAATTTCCAAGTATGCTAGTGTTCGAAGATTCATTATATTGATTGATGCTCCTGGATCCACCAATACTCTGGAGAGTGTAAACTTCCCAATTGTAACTGAAATGTACAACGGTCGGTTGTGGTCTGCTGTCCCAAGTAGTAGGTCATTGTCCGTGAAGGTAACACCTCGTCGTTCCTTTAACGAGCAAACCTCATCTAAGGAATCTCCGGTCATTTGAGCTAAGCAAATTTCGGATCAAGTAAGGCCTTGATCGAGCTTCTCTCATCTCCTTTGATAAGATGAGAGCGTCGTAGATGCTCGGTTCGTCGGTAGTTTCCTAAGATGGGCTAGCACGTTGTAGTCCACTTTATTTCCATGTGTCTCGATTTCTTCCCGAATGGGTATTTCTTCTGTCGGGGTTGGTTCTTCCTGAACAACCACCTGCTTTCCTTTGTCCTTTGGACCCATTCTCGGAGGTAGAACTCTTTCACTTCTTAAGTTAACTTCTGTAATTTCTTCTGAATCTAGTATTGAGTTTACTAGTGTCTCCTCCTGAATCGGAATGACAGGTTCTTCTGGATTAGCTTCAGAATCGGAAGGCTCTAACTCTATTGTGACTGGAGCTCCTCGAAACTCACAAATAGATTCATTGCTTGTTGAACTCTCGTAGCCTCCTTGGTGGATGTCTTCTCTGTCATTGTGATCGTCGAGATTGTGTATGATTTGAGAATTGTCATTTGTATCGGAATCGATGACCGGATTGTCGCTAGTTACGTAATCATTAGAAACAGTCAAAACGTAGCCAACGCCATAACCCTTATCATTATAAGATCCCACCGGAGTGAGCAAATAATCATACAGAGTCAGAGGTTCGAGGGATTTCTCCCCCGAATCGGAAACAACTATCCTAGGATAAGCAGCTCCTAGTCTAGCCTTAAGAGCCTCGATCTTCTCTTCTTCGTCGATTTTCTTCTTCTCTTCAATTGTCTCTTGTTGAGGTGGTTCTTCTATCGCAAGTGATAGTGTTGACTTAACGGGTTTCAAACTACGAATCGAGGCTCGCACCGAAGCGGCTTGGATGTAATCCAAAATCTTTTTCGAAGACCTTGTCCAAGCGAGTAGCCCATCCATCATCGAGTCGCATAGGGATCTATCGGAACAATGAGATCGATCGAGACAACATTGACGGAACCTCCTTTCTGGGGTTCCTTCATGTATTCCTTCGGGATCGTTATATTCCCTTTCCGAAGATTGTCGTTGAGCCAACTTTTGAAGGTAATACAATCTTCTATCTTGTGTCCAAGCATCCGGTGGTAAGGGCAAAAGTTGGGATCACCTTTCTTGTCGACTTCTTCGGTCTTTTAGGTTACGGTAGTTGGAAATCCGGAGTCTTCATCGGACTCGTCGAACATTTTCGGCACTCGCCTCATTCTTGAACGGTACTCCTACTCAGAAGTTCCCTTAACGTACGTTGCGGACGAGGCGGTTGTTCATACTGTAGAGATGACTGATAGCTGGGTCGGGGTTGCTAGTAATTCTGTTGAGGTTGCTGCGGCCGTTTTGATGATATTTGTATTGGTTGCTTTCCTTTGTCGACTGCTGCAACGATCCCGGACTTCTTTTCAAAAGTTTTCACGGGCTTCTGTTTGTCTGTTTTGTCGGTGAAACTTAATTGCTTCGCCTCCTCTTGCAAACTTCCGGCCTTGCTTAACAACTTCTCGAAAGTCTTAATAGTAAATCCCTTGAGGAGAAGTGCTATCGGGCCATGAATGCTTGTAAGTAAAATGCCGACTGCATGTTGTTCTTGTAGTTGTTGTCTCACACTTCATACTTAGGTTCCTCCATCGAAGTATGTAGTCCACCAAAGTTTCGTTCGGCTTCTGCTTCTCTACCACTAAATCACCTATAGTGATGTGGTGCTGAGCTCCGGCAAATCGCTTGATGAAGAGGTTCTCTAGTTCTGAAAATGTCTTCACCGAACCGTTTGGTAATTCTACATATCAATCAAAGGCAATCCCTGATAGGCTACTGACAAATTGTCTGAAGAGTAAAGCATCACTTCCGCCGACATTGCAACAACTGACACGAAAATGTGCAACATGCTGCCGAGGGTTTCCGGTTCCATCAAAGGTCTTGAACAGAGGTGGTACAAAGCCTTTCGGATATTGGACAGCGTCGAATTCTTCAGGGTAAGGTCTACCCGTCCAAATGGATGTCCCTCTCTTTGATTGTGCCAAGGCTTCTCGCACCTGCTATTCCACCAAGTTCTTGATATTCTTTTCCGGAATCATGCTTTGTGTTGCATCCTTCTTTAACTGATCATCCCCGTTGACGGACGTAATCTCCTTTCCTCCGTTTACAATGTGAATGACTTCTGGGGGTGTCTCTCTTTGGGGTTGCACTTGACTCTGGAGAGTGGCTAGGGCTACAGCCATCTCTTCCATCATTTTTGCCATTTGGGCGATCGTATCATCTTTCTCTTGAAGCTGCCTCCTCATTACTTCCGGTTCTTCTCTTCGCTGGCCGCGAGGGCACCTTGTGAAGCCGACGAAGCTCGTGTTTCAACCATGTTAATTTCTCGCATATTCATCATCCATGAACTGCGACGAATCAATCTCATCTCCGAATTTCTCTTCTCTTTCCCTTGCTAATCGTCAAATATTAGTTCTTAGCTTTTCCATAACATCTTCTAGTGGTCTTTTCTGTACATCCTTGCAGTTGTCATGTGATAACTGTCGGGGTTCCTTCTCATGAGTCCCCTTTACCGCGGTAGCTCTTTCTTCGGACTCAAGTCTCCTGACGAGACTTTCCTTTTCAGCTTGTTGTTTTAATCTTAATTGTCCAAGTAGTAGGACGCCATACCATCCTTCTAGCAGCAGAAGGTCCAGGACCGGATGGTCCGTCGGCCAAATGCCTGGAAGGTGGTATCCTCCCTAATCTGTAGTCCTGAAACAACGACAGGTGGACTAACTTTCATTCTCTTATTTGGCTTTTCCGCATCGATAGCAGGTTCTACTCGCGGCCGAAGACGGGATTTCGCCGGCACCCGCCCTATCCTTCTTAAAATTTCCGACACAGGGCATTTTTATTTCTTTGCTAACTTCTCTATCAAGGTTTGCAGTCGAGCAAATGGCGTAATTCTAGCCCTTTTCTTACGGCTATCGTTGTAATATACGGGCTGAGGCAATGCGGCAGAAATCTTGCGAACATTTTCTTCATCCTCTGCGGCGGAGAGGGGATGGAACCTACTTCCTCCCAAAAGTGGTATGTATTCGAGCAGCGGTGTATACTCTGGGCAGATTCCGGGATTTCCTCCAGAAAGGAACTTCGGCAGCTACGGCTTCTCTAGCAATCCTTCTACTTCGTTCCTTCTCTGAGTCCGTGTCAGCGATGGAATTCTCGAGCTGGACCCGATTTCAAAAACAGAAGGTTTCACAGGAAGGTCGGTACCCTCCACGGTAACAGGTTCACCATAGTTTTGAATTTCCTTACCCTTTAGTTTGGCAGGAGCCGGGGTAGGTGCGAGAGATAACTAGACCGGTGGGGGTAGCAACAACAGCTTCTTCGTAGGACGAGCAATACTCCTCTCGCTGGAATCTTTTGCAGAGGAGGAATTCATGAGTTGACTTGAGGTTAAACTCAATCAACGGCTTCTCGCTTCGGTACTTTGCTTGTGAGTGAAAATAGAGTGACGTTGGGGATTTTGATGTCGGTGTCCCCGAATCCTTGTCCGAATCGAATGATTCCATTATCAGGCAGTTCGTCCTTGAACACGGCCAGGTCAAGTCCGTTGACGAAGGAGAAGATCAGTTTTGGGGCTTCCATCTCTGCAGGGCAGATTCCAAGTGTTAGTCCCCGAATTGTGCTTCTTCTTATCGTATAACTTATGACGAAAAAGAAAGAGTCCGAACACATTTCTGTTTATCTTAGTGTATTTGTGGTATTAAAGGAAGATTGTCTTTTCGGAAAGATTTATTCGTTAGGGAGGAGAGTTATTAAAAGAAGGAGAGTTGTAGGAAGGGTAAAAGGAATTGATTAGGAACTGGAAAAGGAAGAGAAAGTCTTGCAGAACTTCTCGACCCGCAAGATCGCTCCTAAACTAATACCTATTGGGGGCCCACCCCACCTCAGAAATGAGGTAAAAGGATCTCGGAACCTCTCTTTTTAGGGGTGTCTAAACAGTGGCTCCTAAATCCGAGAGAATGTTGGCTGTACTTGTTCAAGGTAGAAATGAACATAGTATTCCAACGGAAAGAAGGGTAGTTTGATCCACTAGGGACATGGATACACTACCGATTTTTGAAAGCAGAACTATCTGATTAAAAATGGAGAGAGGAATTTTTCCCCAGCGGAGTCGCCAGAAATTGTACGGCTTATTTTTAGGTTGTGTTGTATTTTAAAAAAAAGGGGGTCGCCTAAAAGAAATTGTCGGCAAATTTTTAATTTAATTTCAATAAATAATTTAAAAAGTAGTATTTGATTTTGAAAATAGTTTTAAATTTGAAAAATTAAAGATATGAAATCAAACTGATCTCACATCCCGAATAGTTTATATAAACAAGCACCGCATCACAAACTGTGTATCTATCTCGAAGAATAGACACATTGTTTGGTGATGGGGCTTGATTAAATAAACTAGAAGATTTGTGACATCCGTTTGGTCTGTGAACCAATTTTATAAGCCGACAAGTTCCCCTGCTTAACATGAAAGCATTAAACAGGGTTTATATTACCTGGGTTCTTGAAATTCCCTATAAGGGCAAGCCCCTATAGTTAATTACATCTTAAATGATGGGAATCACTTAAGAAAACTCTCGATAATAATTAGCAATTCTGCTCTCAAGAATTTCAAATTTTAAGTTTTCAAAGGATTGAATTTTGGAATTTCAATAGGGAATGGATCAAGTTTGGAACATTTTGTTTTTGGGAATTCAAAGGAAGAAAGGTAGGAGAAATCACAGATTCGAAGCGAACTTCGGTAATTTCCCAACTATCCTATTGTTTGGCTTGGATTTAGGAAAGTCCTAATGTTTATTTAATGTTTTGATCTTGCCAATTTTAATTAATTTGGACTTATATTTGTATGATAAAATCATACAAATAGCCTTGAAGATATGAGGGTTTATGTCGTACTAAACGACTACCTCGGAGTCCTAAGACCGGTTAGGGCTTAATTTACATGACATGATCATGCAAATGCCTAACGAAGAGTTGAGGATTTATGTTGCACTAGGCAAACTACCTCGAAATCCTATGGATTGGTTATTTAATTCTAAGAATGGTTTTGCTGATGTAGATTCAAGTTTTGCTGACGACGATGGCCATGCTGCCCACCATGCTCCGAGCTCCTTGTTGTTGCAGAGGTTTAGTTTTAGAAGTCATAAATTAGGAGATGAGAAAAGTGTCTTGGTTTAGAGGAATTCTTAATTTCCAAGTTTTTTTTATGTTTTATTTAAAACAAATCTTAAAGTTGATTATAACAACACCGGTTAAGATCCCACGGTTCCATCCTTCCGGCATCGTTATTTTTATCGGATTCACTTAGTCAAGATGAATTTGCTAAACTCAATTGAATGAGTTCCACACTTTCATTTAGACCGTGGGAAATCCCGTTAGCAACACGTAGGTTACATCATCCGAGGTACTCCCGATCATCCAATAAGACATTTTAATTTAGTTGTAATTGTAGTTTTATGTTCTGTTTGTGATTAATTTTGAGTTGTTTTATATTTTGAAATGTTGTGGCGGTGCATTTTATCTTGCAATGACTTTTAATTTAGTTTTGGTTTCAGTTTTAGGGACTATCCTAAAAGTGTGGGTTTTCATGCAACAGTTGTTTATCATGCAAGAAAAGTAAAGTGCATTTGCAATAAAGTAAATTGCAATAAAATAAAAGCGTACCTGGAGGGTCTTCCCGTCATCCCAAGCTGCACTTAAACACAATTTAGAATATTTAAGCAAGTTCCTAGGTAAAGCTAAGGGAAGGGTTATGGTTTTCTACCAAATTCCTAATCCTATAGCTAGTCATTTCCTATGACATCTAGGTTCTTGTGTTTTTTGGTTTGAGGACGATTTTCTTCATCAAAGAACAATTAAGTGTAGTTGTTCTTATAAACATCCTATCATATTGAGGAAGTGCTTAAGAAGAATCTTAAACATCTTTTCAATATTGCTAGAATTGTTTTAAGTCCAAATGAATTTAGTTATACAAATGAATTAATCGTCCAGGAATTCAAGTTTTGTCATCTTGCTCAGTGAACTAGGACATTTGAATATCCTATAAGTGAAGTAACAATCCATTTAAAGTTCTGTTTAGGAGTTATGATAACCAAAGCCTTCGAGGGCAAATTGGTGTTCAAATGGTTTGTGATTTAATTTAATTTCAGTTAACGGGTTTAAATTTGGAATAGTGTTCAAGTTGCTTTATATTTATTTTTGAATTTCTTTATGTCTTAGGTGATGTTATTTTTTAATTCAATTTAATTTAAATTTAATTTAATTTAATTTAGTTTAGTTTCAATTTTGATTTAATTTGACTTGATTTTGATTTTAACTTGATTCTATTATTTAATTTAATTTAATTCAATTTAATTTGATTTGATATGAATTAATTTAATTTAATTTAATTTAATTTAATTTGATTTAATTTGATATGTTTTAATTTAATTTAATTTAATTTAATTTTAATTTTAATTTGTTTTAATTTAATTTTATTTAATTCAATTTAATTTAAATTTAAGTTTAATTTTATTTTAATTTAATTTAATTGAAATTTTAAAAGGGTTTACTTTAAATAATTTAACTTTAATTTAATTTAATGATTAAGTCTTTTAACATTTTAAATCTTAAATTTGAATTATCATTTTAATTAATAATTAAATATTATTGAGATGATTAATTTAGGGATTCTTAAATTAAAGAACAAATCTCTTCCTAATAATATCCCTATTTTAATAATTCCAATTTTTATTATTCTTCCAAATTTAATTAATTATTTGATTAAGGTTTATTTTAATTATTTTTAAATTTTTTAATAGGTTTCTACCCTTTAATTATTTAAATTTCAATCATCCAAATCAGATTAAGATCAAATATTTTACTCTTTAATTTTATTAAGCCTAAAGTTTTAATAAAGGTTAAAATTTTAATTACCATTTTGCCCCTTCAAGCTTAATAATTTCATAACTCACCAAATTGAGCTTAAATGAACTTGAAATTTTTATGTGACTCCACTCATATGTCAATAAAGACATGAGAGGAGAAAATATGATTTTTCTGTATTTAATTTATTTATGTAATTATTTTTGGTGGAAAATAGAGATTTCCAAGGAAAATTTAATAATATGACAAAGGGAAAATTTCTGTCCTTAAGAAAATTATGGGACATTCCTAATGACCAGAGGACCACTTGGACCAATTTTGGTGATTTTTTTGAATTATATTATTTTTTATTATAATTATTTTAAGTTTTGGAGTATTAATTAATTTAAAAATAAAATAAAGGTTTAAAAATGAATTTTATATTTTTCAAAAATCTCTCTGATATCAAGGAAATCAGAGAATCATTTTTTACAATTTTTTGATTTTTATTTGATTTATTAGAATTATTTTAGTGGAAATGCTAAAAAATAAATTTTTTTTTAATTTTAAAATTACCCTAGGGCTTAAAATTTAATATCTCATTATAGAGACTTAAGAAAAATATGGGGTTTGTTCCTAAGTGATTAAAATTCAAAATATAACATTTTGGTGAATTTTATTATTTTTGTGATTTTTATTATTTTTTATTTATTAAAATATTAAAATAATGCAAAAAATCAACTTTTTTAGAAAATTGAAATTTTATTTTTCTTAAACTCCCCTGATATCAGCGAGGCTCCAAAACCAATTTGGTGAATTTTTGAAAAGTATTTTGAAAGTTATGAATTTTTAAAGTTTTAAATTGGCTAAATGGCTTAATCAACCCATTTAGTAGGGCTAACCAAGTCCAATTGACTTCAAATTTTTATGATGGATTCCTCTGATCCTAAAGGTCAGTGGAGAAATGATTTCAAGTCAATTTGATGTGTGATTAGCTCTAATTAATTAGGGACCTATTTTAGGTGTTTAAGCCAATTAGGGTTACTCCAAGTGGATTAATTCAAAACCTATTTTTCCTAGGGTCCTCTGGTCATAAGAAACATCACCAAATTTTTCTAGAATTTATTTCACAACATGCTAATTATTAGATTTAAAATACTCAAAACAGCAACATGAATTTGAAAAATCAATAACTTCTCATAGGGATGGCCTTTAACTTTGGAAAATTCGAGGAATGTTCCCAAATTCAGATGCTTCAAAAGCACTATGGTCTCATGCCATGGTGAATTTCCTATATGCATGGTGAATTAAAACAATGCAGACAGTAAATAAATTATTAAAAATAAAATACTTGATGAAATTAAATGATTTCTTTTCCACATTATTCTCCTCTGTTCATTGAGCAAGAGGGTATTTTTATTTTATTTTTCTGATTTTTCTACACAAAGTTATGCATTTTTGAAGTTTAGGGAATTAAATAAATAAAAAAAAACCCTAATTTCCTACTTATCCATGCGGCGCCACGCCATCCTCAGCAGCTCCGAACACACACGCATCGTCTTCTGATTCGGCGCCGCCATCCAACTCAGCGCTCTGGGGGCCCGCTGTATCGTTCCGTCTCCTCATCCGGCGCTATCCTGGCCGTCCGTCCGCGCGTGTATGGAATGAACGGCTTCCGTTCATCGTCCCCAAGCGTCCTCACCCGAGAGCCGTGCACACTAAAACCCTAAGAACTCACTCATTTCTCAACAGATTTTCGTGTTCTTGTGCTCTATGGCTTCATCTTGAAGAGACCAATACATCTATACGGTGATCATGCATTGAAATTAAGGCATTTGAAATGGAGAATCTCCAGAAGCTCGGGATAAAGAGTTAGCTCATACCTTCGCTCAGAGAAGTGTGGCTTCAATCTGAGGGTTGTGTCACCTTCGATTGGGTCCAAGCAAGCTCCAGATGAAGTCTCCTGGTCTGGTGAATCTCCTAGGTATGATTTCGACCAAGCCCGATCACAAAGCTTGGAGTCTGGAACAGATGGGTGGCCTGGAGAGGGGGCTTTTGCTGGTGGACTCCTTCCCTTGGTCTGGTGAAGGTGTAGGACCAATCAATTTGAGGATTGATCCACTATGGAGAAGTGTCCTGGTTTTGGGTGGAATTTTGGGTCGAGAAATTGGGCTCTGTTGGTGGGGATTAGGGCAAATTGTCACTCGGGGATCAAGCCGCTCTAAGTATAGAGAGTGTTCTGGAGCAATTTTGGCGGTGGTTTCGGTAAGGTCCGGTTCGAGCACCTCTCATGGCCGAGAGGAAGTGAGGTTTAAATAGGAGAGGGTGGAGGGCCTCCCGGGGGGTTTAAGGCTTGGGATCGACTGCTTAGGTCGAGGGAAGAACAACCATGATGGCCATTGGGCATGGGGCAACTCGAGCGAGGTGGAATTCCAAAGTTTGGCTCACATGGGTGCTCTCGGCCTGGTGGTTTCCGGCGGCAGTGGTGGCTGGCCGGCCAGGGTCATGTCACTGTTGTCATCAGGAGGGTCAGGGGTTGGTAATGGTGCAAGCAATGGAGAGTGGCCATGTGTAGAAAGCTTGATTCAAAATGGAATGGGGAAGGGGCCCTTCTAGGCTCAATTTGGTCATCCTATGGGTTTGGGTTGGGTGCACCTTTCCAAGCTCTAATTTGGGCTGAGGGAGGTCAGGTGAGTCAGCTAGATTAGCAGGGAGAAGTAACTATCTAAGCATGTTTAAGTTTAAACATAGTTTAGGGGAAGCATGAAAAGGTTTAATCACCTTTAAGAGAATCCTTAAAGAGGCTCCTCCTCTTGCCATTTATGGGATGGTCACATGTCAAACTTCTCATGGCTTTACATGGGGCTTAAGGATGGCTTCATGGCTTGTCTTTGGCTTGGGTATGGCTTAGTCAATTTCATTGGAATGGATTTTAGGAATTTTGGCATTTTGATGGGAATTTGGATAAAGCCTAATTTGGAGTGATTTAATCATAGGTTTCAAACTTTAGGGAATGATTTTATCAAGTGGATGATGAGAAGGAATTGTCTTGTGGGCTTTGGATGGATTTTTGGGCTTTTGGGTTTGGTGGAAGTCGGCTTTTTAAAAGGCTTCAATAGGTGGTCATTTATATTTCAATATGGACTTTTGGATGAAGAATTTTGTGAAAAACCATGCCAAATAAATCTTGGGTTTAGTTTAGGGATGTTTCATGAATGGTTTGGAATCAATTTGGTGTGATTTGGAGTAGAATTGGTTTGAATTTGGGCTTTTTTTGGTAAAGGGGCCAAAGTGGGCCAAATTGGGCTAACTTGGGTCAATGTTGGGCTAGGGTTGAAATTAATGTAAATTTAATGTTGAAAAGTGTTTATGGGAGTGTTTGAAAGAGGTTTTGGCTTTGGTTGGGTTCTGATTTTGGGTTTTGGGCTTATTTGGGTTAGGTTTGGGTTTAGATCAAAATTGGGCCTTTTAGCTTTGGGTTGAATTTGAGTGGGGTTTGGGTCCAAATTTTGGGCAAATCATGTTAGTGTTTTGTTTTTGGGGATGTTAGGGAAGGTTTAGAAAAGATTTGGGGTTAATTGGAGTTGAATTGGGTTAGTTTGGATTTTGTTTGGGTCATGGGTCCAAATTGTGCTTTAAGGCCAAAAGTAAAATTGGGTTCAAATGTCAATCAAATTGGACTTGGATTCGGTCTAGATTGGTGTTGGGATTGTTGAATTGAAGTTTAGAATTGAATTGGACCAGAATTTGGGTAAATTGGGTAGGTTTGGTTTGACATTGGGTTCACTTAGGGTTAAAATGGGTCAAATTGGGGGTTTTGACAAAGGTGGGGTAAATTGACAAAATTGGCCCATGGTGTAGTTGAACAAAATGAAATTGGGAATATTTGGGATTTTCTGGAATTTTCTGGGAATTTTCTGAATTTTTGGATTTTTGGGTCAAGAGGGGTATTTTGGGTATTTGGAGGGTATTGGGAGGTATTTTTGGAATTTTTGATATTTTTGGCTATGGATGATCAATTTGAGTAATGTGAGAATTTTGTGGAGTCCTATAGGAACTCATCCTTTAAACTTCCACATTTGATTTCAACACTCTAGGTGATTAGGGGTCTATAATCAAGTTTGTGGAGTTTGCAGGGAGTTAAGAAGTGGTTTGAATTTCTAAGCGGTGGGTTCCACTTCTAGTCCTCTAAGATATTCAAAGGAAAAGCCTAAGGCTAGATCCTAAGTACTAAAGAGAGAAGAGAAGACCTCATCAAAAATGAGGTCAACAAATGGACCCCCAATAGGTGTGGTGTCTAACTAAGCACACCGCGCGTATTGGCGTTGACCGAAAAGATCAACAAAACCAACACAGATGTCCAAGTGACAAACTTAGGACAAAGTAGAAGAATTTCCGCTAGGGAGTATCGGGTATGTTTCCAAGACTGGAGATTCATGAACTCTCGCTGGGGAATGGAAAAGGAGGTGAACTCCACATCACAAGATCTGGGGAATTCAATTTAGATTTTGTTTCATTTCATGTTCAAGTTTTGATGTGTAATTTTAGATTTTGACTTTTAATTTAGATTGAAGTTTTGTTAAGATTAATTTGAAGGGATTTGATTTGAAATGAAAATTGGAATTTTGTGGTTTTAGATGTAACATCTTCGACCTCAAAAGAAAATCGAATCGATTGGATTGAATCATTACAATGAGGAGAGATCTCGGAACAATGCGGTATTGGATGTAAAATCCTTAACCTCAAGAGTTTGATTTTGATGTATTTCATTGCAATATGGAAAGAATCCTAAGGCAATGCGATCTCGGATGTAAAATCCTCAACCCCAAAAGTTTGATTTTGATGTATTTCATCGCGATAGGGAAAGAATCCTAAAGTAATGTAGTCTCGGATGTAAAATCCTCAACTCCAAAAGTTTGAATTTGATGTATTTCATTGTGATAGGGAAATGATCCTAAAGCAATGCAGTCTCGGATGTAAAATCCTCAACTCCAAAGTTTGAATTTGATGTATTTCATTGCGATAAGGAAAGAATCCTAAGGCAATGCAGTCTCGGATGTAAAATCCTCAACCCCAAAAGTTTGATTTTGATGTATTTCATCGTAATAAGGAAAGAATCCTAAAGCAATGCAGTCTCGGATGTAAAATCCTCAACTCCAAAAGTTTGAATTTGATGTATTTCATTGCGATAGGGAAAGGATCCTAAAGCAATGCAATCTCGGATGTAAAATCCTCAACTCCAAAAGTTTGAATTTGATGTATTTCATTGCGATAGGGAAAGAATCCTAAGGCAAAGCGGTCTCGGATGTAAAATCCTCAACCCTAATAATTTGAATTTGATGTATTTCATTGCGATAGGGAAAGAATCCTAAAGCAATGCAGTCTCGGATGTAAAATCCTCAACCTCAAAAGTTTGATTTTGATATATTTCAGCGCAATAGGGAAAGAATCCTAAAGCAATGCAGTCTCAGATGTAAAATCCTCAACTCCAATAGTTTGAATTTGATGTATTTCATTGCAATAGGGAAAGAATCCTAAGGCAATGTAGTCTCAGATGTAAAATCCTCAACCCCAAAAGTTTGATTTTTTGATGTATTTCATTGCGATAGGAAAGAATCCTAAAGCAATACAGATCTCGGATGTAAAATCCTCAACCCCAAAAGCTTGAATTTGATGTATAATTGATTTTGCAAAGATTTGCAAGGTGTTGATTTGAAAAGTGTGAAATTTTGGTGTTTCGAGAATTTCATGAAAGTTGTAAGAGATTTTGTGGAAAGAAACAAATTAGGAGGGAATATGTAGATGCTACATATCCCATTCAAAAGAGTTGATCGGAAGTTGTCGGTTTGGATTGGATACAATTCCTCGCCATCGATTCGATCCGTGTCACTGGAATCAACCGCTTCCATCCCGGACAAGGGAGAGAGTAGAACGGATTGGATTTCGGATTTGGAAGATTGAATTTGAATTTGATTTAGATTTGATTTGAGATCTGGAAAAATTGAATTTGAAATTTGATTGAGATTTGATTTGAGATCTGGAAAAATTTAATTTGAAATTTGATTGAGATTTGATTTGAAATCTGGAAGGTTGAATTTGAATTTTATTGAAAATTTGTGGTCATTTTGTTTATCCTTTAACGATTCAAATTTTATTTTATCGTGAACTTGGAGTTCATCATTTTTTCATTTAGATTTTCTTAAGGAAAATTTTCTTTTTTTTTGGTTTCTTTCCTGTTCTTTGTTCGAAGTTCATTTAACTTTAATGGCGTTTCTCAGTCAACTTGCACGAAATAGGTGAAGGCCAAAAATGTGACATAGTCACTTTCATTCCAATCATGTTGAAGATACATCATACAACTCGATCTGGAATACATCTCATACAATCCATGTAGACTCAAAACGGACTATGTATGATCTTTGTCGATCCATCCAAAAAAGGTATCTGTCAGAAATCCATGTCTGAAAAGTGAGGTACATGGTCAATAACATCACCTTCCAAGCTATCCTTGGCAAGGATGTCGTATGGATGTACGTTGGAGGTGTGATATTTTCCATGTAACTCATAACTCATAAGGCCGGAGGCTCTCTAGCTCCGGGTCTGGCTGGAAGTGGTAAGGTGCTTTCCTGTCATCCATCCTTCTGAAAGTAACTGAGATCCGCTTCATTGGTACTCCCGGTATGCAATGTTTAGCGACATCTGCTCCGTTGCCCTTCAGTATCATGACGGAACCTACCGGTAATGGTATCTTTACTGGCCCTCGGAACTCACCTGGGCCAGCTATCCGGAGGTCAGATCCGAACATGATATTACATTCGTTCAGAAAAGAAACTGTGCAGAAAGGTCTGACAAAGTCGTGGTGATCTATGTGTGGGGGTATGCAGTCACCTTTCTTGTAGATGTTAATGATGCAACTGTTGGGTATGCAATCTGCTAGCAGTACCCTCCATGTTATCATTCTCTTTACAATACTTTTGATGACTAATGACATTGGATCCACCTGGCCATGACGGAGAATCCCTGGTGGGTTTCCCTTCCTGTCTTCTGCGAAGTTGTAGCAGCATCCACATTGTATTGTAATTCTCCCTTTCCCCGGCATCCATCCTCCGGGTTCCGAGTAAGTGTTTTCTCTTAGACGGCCCGCTCGGCCCATTCTTTTCAAATCCCGGATGCAGTCCACGATTTGTTGTTGTTCGTATTCCGAGAACGCGTCCGTATGTAGCTCGAGGCCTTCTAAGTATATCGATCCTCCCGCCTCGATTCTCTCGAAGTATTCAAATGTTTTCTTTTCGACATTCTGCATTCTTTCTAGCTCGTATTCTGGAATAATCTGCAAATGGCGAGGCCTGGTGACGTATTGTGGGATATATGGCTCAATCCCTTCACGTTCTCCTGCATACCTCGGCTCCTCGGGGATGGTGTCCGTCGGACATCCTCCGGGTTGCTTCGCAACAAGGTTATGCATTATTGGTGACTTTATCCGGTGGCGTGGTAGCCTTCCTTCTTCGATCTTCTTGAGATTTCCCCGGTCTCTTTTGTTATGCTCGGAGCCGGCCTCCTTCCTTCGTGTACACTGGTGAATCGGAGTCCTCGAAGTATATGTACCGGCGCAAGCAATCGCCTCGTCGCGCTAGTCCGCCGCTAGTTTGGTTAACATCTTGCGGATACGGCGATTTTTATTTCTTCGCCGAGTTGTCGTGAGAGTAGCTCTTCGTACTTCCCGAGTTTCGTAGGCGCGGCGCCGACAAGCTCGCCCTCTGCTATAGCGACTACGGACTTGATTTTCTTATCTTCTTCAGGTGCTTGTTTTCCTTTTCTTCTTGCTTTGGATTGGTGGCTTGGGCCACCTACTTTCATTATTGTCCGACAGGGGCGGTTCCTCTCGATCAATCGGGATCCGATCACTTTCCTCGTATTGCGGGCTCGCCGGTGCGAAGTCCGAGTCAATCTCGATTATCGCTCCATCTTTCACCCTCTTTTCGTCGAGTGCAAGGCTTACGCCATTTCTAAAGTTCGAGACCAACCGCCCATTCGACATTTCCCTGCGAAAAGACAAGGAAAAGGATCAGGGGTTGTACTAAGAACAAGAACATTAAGAAAATGTTTATTAAAGACAGTTTTTTTATTACTTCTATATTTTTAAATTTAACAGGAATGAAGTGGGATAAGATCAGGAAAGATATTTTGATTTGGAAGAGAAAACAAGGAAAACTTTATTATCATGATTTCATTATATTTTTTTATCACATTTTTTTATTATTTTTGGGTTCGGACCCAGTCATAAGTAATTACTTCGCCCGTGCTTCTAGGGATGAAGAATTCATTCCTTCGAAACATCAGGTAGCATAATACTTCTTCAAGTATTGTCCGTTGATCGGAAGCATATGTCGTTCTCCTTGGCAGTTCACTAGCTAGTAGGAGCCTCCTGAGTAGACTGCCTCAACCACAAACGGCCCTTCCCAAGTGGGATCAAATTTTCCTCCTATCTTGCGGTGTGCGAAAATAGGTCTTTTGAGAACGAGAACTAAGTCACCAACTTTGAAGGTTCTCGGGCGGACCCGGCTTGTCATGGGCTTGAACCATCTTAGCTCGGTATAGTTCTAAATTCCGTCGCGCCGCAAGTCTTTTCCTTCCGAGGCTTTCTAATTCCTCTAGTCGTAATTTGGCATTCTCTTCTGTCGTGATTTTGTTTGCAACTACAATTCCGAGTGAAGGAAGCTCGAACCTCTAAGGGTAACATTGCCTCGGACCCATACACCGGAGCGTAAGGTGTAGCTTCGAGTAGGAGTTCGAAGGTTGTCCGAGTAGGCCCATAAGGCTTCTAATAACTTCTCGTGCCAATTTCTCTTATTATCGTCCAAGGTTTTCTTTAAGATTTGAACGAGAGTTTTATTAAAAGCCTCGACCGAGCCGTTTGCTCTTGGGTAGTAAATTGTTGAATATCGCCAGCCGATTCCGTGTCTCTTGACAAAATTGTTGATTTGTGTGCTTCGAATGCCGACCCATTATCCGAGATGATCCCGCGCGGCACTCCGAAACGGTAGACAACTTGGTTCTCGAAAACTCGTAGCACGTGGTGTGCTTTCACTTCTCTAAGTGGAACTGCCTCTGCCCACTTGGAAAAGTAATTTGTAGCCGCAAGAATGAAGCGATGTCCTTTTGAAGATGGTGGTTCTATTGGACCCACTATATCGATGCCCCAACATTCGAATGGCCACGACGCAATTGTCGGATGTAGCACATTTGGAGGTTGGTGTAGAACCACTCCGTGCACTTGGCATTTGTGACGGCTCTTGGCGATTTTCATGCGGTCGGTCATCATCGAGGGCCGGTAGTACCCTAGTCTTTTAATTTTCATTTTCATCTTCGGACCCGATCGGTGAGCGCCACGAGTCCCGAATGCACCTCTTTAACAATTTCACGGGCCTCGGACCCGCTTAGGCACCTTAGCCACATTCGATCGAAAGACCTTCCGTATAATGTGTTGTTTATTAATGCGTAGGACGAGTTCTTTTCTTGATCCGATGGGCTAGCGACCTATCGTCCGGTAGTTTTCCCGTTTGCGGTGTAGTCTATTAATGGCCGTCGCCAATCTTCCGTGTTTTCCGTCACCGTTGCAACCGATTCTTCTTCTTTTCCGATTTGTGTATTGTGTCTATGTCGAGCCGTGATAGGACCTGACGTCCCTGAACTGACACTTCCACTGATTCATCTTGCAAGCAGGCAAATTCTTTTGCGATGCGAGCTAACGCATCTGCTAAAGCATTTTATTTTCTGGGAATTTTGTAGATTGTCACATTCGGAATTTGTTTCAACAGCTGTATGGCATACTGGAAGTATTGCTCGAGTCTTGGTTTTAAAATTCTGTACTGTCCGGCGATCTGTTGGATGATTAACTCGTGAATCCCCGTAGATGTTGATGTCTGTTTTCCCCATTCGAATAGTTAATTCCAGTCCTGTTATGAGGGCTTCGTATTCTGCTTCGTTGTTTGTACACGGCTCTGTCAAGTGGTAGGAGTATCTTAACATCCCCTGCTCCAGTGTTATAAAGATTAATCCGATTCCCGCCTTACCGGGCACTATCACTTGTGATTCTTCGTCATTGTGTGCTGAAGATGCTCCGTCGAAATATAATTCCCAACGTCGACCATCGTGGTCTTCTAGGCTCATTATTTGTTCATCCGGCAAGTCGTCATCGAGAAGAGATTCCGCCGGCAAAGGGTGTGCTCGTGAGGAAGTCCGCTAAGACTTGTCCCTTTACGGCACGAAGAGGCACGAAAGTTATATCGAATTGCAATAATATCATCGACCATCCGGCAAGTCCGCCGAAAGCGTTGGATGGGTCATCAAGTATTGCAATGGATTAAATTTCGAGATCGAGTCGACCTTATGAGAAAGCATGTAGTGCCCGAGCTTTTGAACGGCGAAGATCGAGGCCAAACAATGCTTTTTAATTGCGGGATACCTTATTTCCGTCGGAAGTAAACGACCGCTTAGGTAGTAAAGAGCATTTTCTTTACCCTCATCATCGACTCTGGCTAACGGGGCTCCGAGAGAGTCGTCTAAAGCCGCGGTATAAAGTATCGACGGTCTACCCGAGACTCGGGGCTGCTAAGACAGGAGGTGTCATTAAATATTGTTTAATGTCCTCGAAGGCCTTCTGGCATTTCTCTTCCCAAATAAATTTGGCGTCCTTTTTAACTAAAGCCGAGAAAGGCTGACACCTACCTGACAAGTTTGAGATAAAGCGTTGAAGATATGCCAGCTTCCCTTGAAAAGATCGTAGTTGCTTTAAGGTTTTGGGAGGCGGCATTTCTATGATAGATTTAATCTTTTCCGGTCGATTTCAATTCCACGATGTCGGACAACGAATCCTAAGAATTTCCGGAGGTGACGCCGAAGGCGCATTTTAAGGGATTCATCTTAAGGTTAAATTGTCTTAATCATTCGAAAACAATTCTCAAATCATATAGGTGGTTGTCCTTTACTTTGCTTTTGATGACCACATCGTCCACGTAGCATTCGACTTGATTGTGGATGAGATCATCAAAAATTCTTGTCATCGCTCTCTGGTATGTTGCTCCTGCGTTCTTCAGTCCGAATGGCATCACTGTGTAGCAATATACTCCGATCGGCGTTCTGAATGCCGTAAGTTTTTCATCTTCTGGAGCCATTTTTATCTGGTTGTATCCTGAAGATCCATCCATGAATGAGAATATTTCATGTGTCGAAGAAATGTCGATCATTAATTCTGGGATCGGTAGATGGAATTCATCTTTTGGACATGCCTTGTTTAAGTCTCTGAAATCCACACAAATTTTGATCTGACCATTCTTCTTCCTAACTGGTACCACATTGGCTAACCAAGTCGGGTATTGTTCTTCGCGGACAAATTTAGAGTCTATTAACTTTTTAACTTCAGCTATGACTTGTTGTTCGATTTCTAGACGCATCCTTCCGGGACCTCGTGTGAGTCGGGACGAGCTAGGATCCACTCCTAGCTTATGGATCGCGACCTCTTGAGCTAAACCGGGCATCTCATCGTAGCTCCAAGCAAAACGGTCTTTAAATTCCATTAATAACTTGATTATTTCTTTGGAGTCTTCTTTATCGAGTAAGGAGCTAACAAAGGTAGGTCTAGGCTCTTCGCTTAGTACCTAGGTTAACTTCCGTTAACTCATCTATCAGTAGATTTAATCTCTTCTTCGAATTCAGTGGAGCGTCTCCAATTTGTAAATCTTCAAATTCTTCCGTAGTTTCCATGCGAGTTTTCATTAGACTCGCAAGTGACAACCAAGCAAAATTCAGCATCGTCAACTGATCCTACTGTGCTGAATCCGAGACCATGCTTTGAATTGGGAGGACGATCGGAGTTATTCCATAATTTTTCAAAATGTTGTGATTGACCTTTTGTCCATTATCGAGGTAAGAAACCACGCCGAATTAAATTTTGAACACGGGGAGAGTACCACTCAAAAGGTAATTCCATTAATTTCGATGAAGTGACATCTTCAAATTGTACATTATTTTTCAGTTTTGGAGGAAGGAGCACCACGAGTAGAATTTGATGGGCTTTGCAGACGCCGCTACGTACCTCTTTGACCACCATACCCTCGATCTTATTAGAATGGATCGGGGTCAGGGTCATAGTATGTACATAGTGGTTAATCTTCTCGTACATCGATTTATATTCTTCATTCTTTTCATCTTCGAGCGGCTTCTTCCGACTTATTGTCGCTGCTTCTTGTTTGACCTCTTTTTCTTCTTCAGAACTGTCTTCCCAATCAACATTGATGGCTGGTTTCCTCTGTCAAACTGTCCTAACGTCTCTTCCACGACCTCGTCCCCGGCCACGACCTCGGATGCGAGTTGTGGAGAAACCTTCACCATCTCGCCGTAAGGGAGTGGTGAGTGATCGTTGGACTAGAACTTCAGGTTCTTGGTCATCCCGAACTTTCTTTGCTTCATTCGTTATGGTATCTCCGGAGAAGATTGTTTTCTTCGGAGGTGCATAATAAGTTGCATCTTCATGGATTCCAATTTCATGTACGGAGAATGGTTCTAAGTCACCTTTGATGCACTGTTCCCCTCCATCATAGTATTTGATGCACTGATGTAGGGATGATGGTACCATCCTGTTTTCATGTATCCATGGTCGGCCCGAGTAGAGCGTTGAATGACGTTTCGAATCGATTATGTGAAATTTTGCGGTTGTCTTCGCCAAATCACCTGGTCTTCATTAACGGTGTTATTGATCCGAGGGCTCTTTCTCCTTTCTGGCTAAATCCTCTTAATAACATTTTGTCTGCTTCAAGTTCGCGAGCATCAATTTCCAAGTATGCTAGTGTTCGAAGATTCATTATATTGATTGATGCTCCCGGATCCACCAATACTGCGGAGAGTGTAAACTTCCCGATTATGAATCGAAATGTACAACGGTCGGTTGTGGTCCGTCGTCCCAAGTAGTAGGTCATTGTCCGTGAAGGTAACACCTCGTCTGTTCCTTTAACGAGCAAACCTCATCCAAGGAATCTCCGGTCATTTGAGCTAAGCAAATTTCGGATCAAGTAAGGCCTTGATCGGAGCTTCTCTCATCTCCTTTGATAAGATGAGAGCGTCGTAGATGCTCGGCTTGGCCGGTAGTTTCCTAAGATGGGCTAGCACGTTGTAGTCCACTTTATTTCCATGTGTCTCGATTTCTTCCCGAATGGGTATTTCTTCTGTCGGGGTTGGTTCTTCCCGAACAACCACCGCTTTCCTTTGTCCTTCCGTGGACGACAGTACTCCTCTCGGTTGGAATCTTTTGCGAGAGGAGGGAATTCGTGAGTCGACTTGAGGTTAAACTCAATCAACGGTTTCTCGGCTTCCGGTACTTTGCTTGTGAGTGAAAATAGAGTGACGTCGGGATTTTGATGTCGGTGTCCCCGAATCCTTGTCCGAATCGAATGATTCCATTATCGAGCGGTTCGTCCTCGAACACGGCCGAGTCAAGTCCGTTGACGAAGGAGAAGATCGGCTTTGGGGCTTCCATCTCGCAGGGCGTGATTCCAAGTGTTAGTCCCCGATCGTGCTTCTTCTTATCGTATAACTTATGACGAAAAAGAAAGAGTCCGAACACATTTCTGTTTATCTTAGTGTATTTGTGGTATTAAAGGAAGATTGTCTTTTCGAAAAGATTTATTCGTTAGGGAGGAGAGTTATTAAAAGAAGGAGAGTTGTAGGAAGGGTAAAAGGAATTGATTAGGAGCTTGGAAAAGGAAGAGAAAGTCTTGCGGAACTTCTCGACCCGCAAGATCGCTCCTAAACTAATACCTATTGGGGCCCACCCCACCTCGGAAATGAGGTAAAAGGATCTCGGAACCTCTCTTTTTAGGGGTGTCTAAACAGTGGCTCCTAAATCCGAGAGAATGTTGTACGTACTTGTTCAAGGTAGAAATGAACATAGTATTCCAACGGAAAGAAGGGTAGTTTGATCCACTAGGGACATGGATACACTACCGATTTTTGAAAGCAGAACTATCTGATTAAAAATGGAGAGAGGAATTTTTCCCCAGCGGAGTCGCCAGAAATTGTACGGCTTATTTTTAGGTTGTGTGTTGTATTTTTAAAAAAAAGGGGGTCGCCTAACAGAAATTGTCGGAGAATTTTTCATTTAATTTAAATAAATAATTTGAAAAGTAGTATTTGATTTTGAAAATAGTTTTAAATTTGAAAATTTTAAGATATGAAATCAAACTGATCTCACATCCCGAATAGTTTATATAAACGAGCACCGCATCACAAACTGTGTATCTATCTCGAAGAATAGACACACTGTTTGGTGATGGGGCTCAATTAAATAAACTAGAAGATTTGTGACATCCGTTTGGCCTGCGAACCAATTTTATAAGCCGACAAGTTCCCCTGCTTAACATGAAAGCATTAAACAGGGTTTATATTACATGGGTTCTTGAAATTCCCTATAAGGGCAAGCCCCTATAGTTAATTACATCTTAAATGACGGGAATCACTTAAGAAAACTCTCGATAATAATCGATAATTCTGCTCTCAAGAATTTCAAAGTTTAAGTTTTCAAAGGATTGAATTTTGGAATTTCGATAGGGAATGGATCAAGTTTGGAACATTTTGTTTTTGGGAATTCAAAGGAAGAAAGGTAGGAGAAGTCACAGATTCGAAGCAAACTTCGGTAATTTCCCAACTATCATATTGTTTGGCTTGGATTTAGGAAAGTCCTAATGTTTATTTAACGTTTTGATCTTGCCAATTTTAATTAATTTGGACTTATATTTGTATGATAAAATCATAGAAATAGCCTTGAAGATATAAGGGTTTATATCGTACTAAACGACTACCTCGAAGTCCTAAGACCGGTTAGGGCTTAATTTACATGACATGATCATGCAAATGCCTAACGAAGAGTTGAGGATTTATGTTGCACTAGGCAAACTACCTCGAAATCCTATGGATTGGTTATTTAATTCTAAGAATGGTTTTGCTGATGTAGATTCGAGTTTTGCTGACGACGATGGCCGTGCTGCCCACCATGCTCCGAGCTCCTTGTTGTTGCAGAGGTTTTGTTTTAGAAGTCATAAATCAGGAGATGAGAAAAGTGTCTTGGTTTAGAGGAATTCTTAATTTCCAAGTGTTTTTTATGTTTTATTTAAAACAAATCTTAAAGTTGATTATAACAACACCGGTTAAGATCCCACGGTTCCATCCTTCCGGCATCGTTATTTCTATCGGATTCACTTAGTCCAGATGAATTTGCTAAACTCAATTGAATGAGTTCCACACTTTCATTTAGACCGTGGGAAATCCCGTTAACAACACGTAGGTTACATCATCCGAGGTATTCCCGATCATCCAACAAGACGTTTTAATTTAGTTGTAATTGTAGTTTTATGTTCTGTTTGTGATTAAATTTTGAGTTGTTTTATATTTTGAAATGTTGTGGCGGTGCATTTTATCTTGCAATGACTTTTAATTTAGTTTTGGTTTCAGTTTTAGGGACTATCCTAAAAGTGTAGGTTTTCATGCAATAGTTGTTTATCATGCAAGAAACGTAAAGTGCATTTGCAATAAAGTAAATTGCAAGAAAGTAAATTGCAATAAAATAAAAGCGTACCTGGAGGGTCTTCCCGTCATCCCAGGCTGCACTTAAACATAATTTAGAATATTTAAGCAAGTTCCTAGGTAAAGCTAAGGGAAGGGTTATGGTTTTCTACCAAATTCCTAATCCTATAGCTAGTCATTTCCTATGACATCTAGGTTCTTGTGTTTTTTGGTTTGAGGACGATTTTCTTCATCAAAGAATAATTAAGTTTAGTTGTTCTTATAAACATCCTATCATATTGAGGAAGTGCTTAAGAAGAATCTTAAACATCTTTTCAATATTGCTAGAATTGTTTTAAGTCCAAATGAATTTAGTTATACAAATGAATTAATCGTCCGAGAATTCAAGTTTTGTTATCTTGCTCGAGTGAACTAGGACATTTGAATATCCTATAAGTGAAGTAACATTCCATTTAACGTTCGTTTAGGAGTTATGATAACCAAAGCCTTCGAGGGCAAATTGGTGTTCAAATGGTTTGTGATTTAATTTAATTTCAGTTAACGGGTTTAAATTTGGAATAGTGTTCAAGTTGCTTTATATTTATTTTTGAATTTCTTTATGACTTAGGTGATGTTATTTTTTAATTCAATTAAATTTAAATTTAATTTAATTTAATTTAGTTTAGTTTCAATTTTGATTTAATTTGACTTGATTTTAATTTTAACTTGATTCTATTATTTAATTTAATTTAATTCAATTTAATTTGATTTGATATGAATTAATTTAATTTAATTTAATTTGATTTAATTTAATTTAATTTAATTTCCTTTAATTTAATTTAATTTAATTTAATTTAATTTAATTTAATTTGTTTAATTTAATTCAATTTAATTTAATTTAATTTAATTTAATTTAATTTAATTTGATATATTTTAATTTAATTTAATTTAATTTAATTTTAATTTATTTTAATTTAATTTTATTTAATTCAATTTAATTTAAATTTTAATTTAATTTTATTTTAATTTAATTTAATTGAAATTTTAAAAGGGTTTACTTTAAATAATTTAACTTTAATTTAATTTAATGATTAAGTCTTTTAACATTTTAAATCTTAAATTTGAATTATCATTTTAATTAAGAAATAAATATTATTGAGATGATTAATTTAGGGATTCTTAAATTAAAGAACAAATCTCTTCCTAATAATATCCCTATTTTAATAATTCTAATTTTTTATTATTCTTCCAAATTTAATTAATTATTTGATTAAGGTTTATTTTAATTATTTTTAAATTGTTTAATAGGTTTCTACCATTTAATTATTTAAATTTCAATCATCCAAATCAGATTAAGATCAAATATTTTACTCTTTAATTTTATTAAGCCTAAAGTTTTAATTAAAGGTTAAAATTTTAATTACCATTTTGCCCCTTCAAGCTTAATAATTTCATAACTCACTAAATTGAGCTTAAATGAACTTGAAATTTTTATGTGACTCCACTCATATGTCAATAAAGACATGAGAGGAGAAAATGTGATTTTTCTGTATTTAATTTATTTATGTAATTATTTTTGGTGGAAAATAGAGATTTTCAAGGAAAATTTAATAATATGACCAAGGGAAAATTTCTGTCCTTAAGAAAATTATGAGACTTTCCTAATGACCAGAGGACCACTTGGACCAATTTTGGTGCTTTTTTTGAATTATATTATTTTTATTATAATTATTTTAAGTTTTGGAGTATTAATTAATTTAAAAATAAAATAAAGGTTGAAAAATGAATTTTATATTTTTCAAAAATCTCTCTGATATCAAGGAAATCAGAGAATCAATTTTTATAATTTTCTGATTTTTATTTGATTTATTAGAATTATTTTAGTGGAAATGCTATAAAATACATTTTTTTTAAATTTTAAAATTACCCTAGGGCTTAAAATTTAATATCTCATTATAGAGACTTAAGAAAAATATGGGGTTTGTTCCTAAGTGATTAAAATTCAAAATATAACATTTTGGTGAATTTTATTATTTTTGTGATTTTTATTATTTTTTATTTATTAAAATATTAAAATAATGCAAAAAATCAACTTTTTTAGAAAATTGCAATTTTATTTTTCTTAAATTCCCCTGATATCAGAGAGGCTCCAAAACTAATAGGGTGAATTTTTGAAAAGTATTTTGAAAGTTATGAATTTTTAAAGTTTTAAATTGGCTAAATGACTTAATCAACCCATTTAGTAGGGCTAACCAAGTCCAATTGACTTCAAATTTTTATGGTGGGTTCCTCTAATCCTAAAGGTCAGTGGAGAATTGATTTCAAGTCAATTTGATGTGTGATTAGCTCTAATTAATTAGGGACCTATTTTGGGTGTTTAAGCCAATTAGGGTTACTCCAAGTGGATTAATTCAAAACCTATTTTTCCTAGGGTCCTCTAGTCATAAGAAACATCACCAAATTTTTCTAGAATTTATTTAACAACATGCTAATTATTAGATTTAAAATACTCAAAACAGCAACATGAATTTGAAAAATCAATAACTTCTCATAGGGATGGCCTCTGACTTTAGAAAATTCAGGGAATGTTTCCAAATTCAGAGGCTTCAAAAGCCCTATGGTCTCATGCCATGGTGAATTTCCTATATGCATGGAGAATTAAAACAATGCAGACAGTAAATAAATTATAAAAAATAAAATACTTGATGAAATTAAATGATTTCTTTTCCACATTATTCTCCTTTGTTCACTGAGCAAGGAGGTATTTTTATTTTATTTTTTTGATTTTTCTACACAAAGTTATGCATTTTGAAGTTTAGGGAATTAAATAAATAAAAAAAACTCTAATTTCCTACTTATCCACGCGGCGCCACGCCATCCTCGACAGCTCCGAACACACACGCGTCGTCTTCTGATTCGGCGTCGCCATCTAACTCAGCGCTCAGGGGGCCCGCTCTATCGTCCGTCCGCGGGTGTATGGAAAGAACGACATCCGTTCATCATCCCAAAGCTTCCTCACCCGAGAGCCGTGCACACTAAAACCCTAAGAACTCACTCATTTCTCAACATATTTTCGTTTTCTTTTGCTCTATGGATTCGTCTTGAAGAGACGAATACATCTATACGGTGATCATGCATTGAAATTAAGGCATTTGAAATGGAGAATCTCTAGAAGCTCGGGATAAAGAGTTAGCTCACACCTTCGCTCAGAGAAGTGTGGCTTCAATCTGAGGGTTGTGTCACCTTCGATTGGGTCCAAGCAAGCTCCAGATGAAGTCTCCTGGTCTGGTGAATCGCTCTAGTATGATTTCGACCAAGCCCGATCACAAAGCTTGGAGTTTGGAACGGATGGGTGGCCCGGAGAGGGGGCTTTTCTTGGTGGACTCCTTCCCTCGGTCCGGTGAAGGTGTAAGACCAATCAATTTGAGGATTGATCCACCGTGGAGAAGTGTCCCTGGTTTTGGGTGGAATTTTGGTCGAGAAATTGGGCTCTGTTGGTGGGGATTAGGGCAAATTGTCACCTGGGGATCAAGCTCGCTCTAAGTATGGAGAGTGTTCGGAGCAATTTTGACGGGGTTTCGGTAAGGTCCGGTTCGGCACCTCTCATGGCCGAGAGGAGGTGAGGTTTAAATAGGAGAGGGTGGAGGGCCTCCCGGGGGGTTTAAGGCTTGGGATCGAGCTGCTTAGGTCAAGGGAAGAACAACCATGGGTCAGGGGTTGGCAATGGTGCAAGCAATGGAGAGTGGCCATGTGTAGAAAGCTTGATTCAAAATGGAATGGGGAAGGGGCCCTTTTAGGCTCAATTTGGTCATCCTATGGGTTTGGGTTGGGTGCACCTTTCCAAGCTCTAATTTGGGTTGAGGGAGGTCAGGTGAGTCAGCTAGATTAGCAGGGAGAAGTAACTATCCAAGCATGTTTAAGTTTAAACATAGTTTAGGGGAAGCATGAAAAGGTTTAATCACCTTTAAGAGAATCCTTAAAGAGGCTCCTCCTCTTGCCATTTATGGGATGGTCACATGTCAAACTTCTCATGGCTTTACATGGGGCTTAAGGATGGCTTCATGGCTTGTCTTTGGCTTGGGTATGGCTTAGTCAATTTCATTGGAATGGATTTTAGGAATTTTGGCATTTTGATGGGAATTTAGATAAAGCTCTAATTTGGAGTGATTTAATCATAGGTTTCAAACTTTAGGGAATGATTTTATCAAGTGGATGATGAGAAGGAATTGTCTTGTGGGCTTTGGATGGATTTTTGGGCTTTTGGGTTTGGTGGAAGTCGGCTTTTTAAAAGGCTTCAATAGGTGGTCCTTTATATTTCAAAATGGACTTTTGGATGAAGAATTTTGTGAAAAACCATGCCAAATAAATCTTGGGTTTAGTTTAGGGATGTTTCATGAATGGTTTGGAATCAATTTGGTGTGATTTGGAGTAGAATTGGTTTGAATTTGGGCTTTTTTTTGGTAAAGGGGCCAGAAGTGGGCCAAATTGGGCTAACTTGGGTCGATGTTGGGCTAGGGTTGAAATTAATGTAAAATTAATGTTGAAAAGTGTTTATGGGAGTGTTTGAAAGAGGTTTTGGCTTTGGTTGGGTTCGATTTTGGGTTTTGGGCTTATTTGGGTTAGGTTTGGGTTTAGATCAAAATTGGGCCTTTTAGCTTTGGGTTGAATTTGAGTGGGGTTTGGGTCCAAATTTTGGGCAAATCATGTTAGTGTTTTGTTTTTGGGGATGTTAGGGAAGGTTTAGAAAAGATTTGGGGTTAATTGGAGTTGAATTGGGTTAGTTTGGATTTTGTTTGGGTCATGGGTCCAAATTGTGCTTTAAGGCCAAAAGTAAAATTGGGTTCAAATGTCAATCAAATTGGACTTGGATTTGGTCTAGAATTGTGTTGGGAATGTTGAATGGAAGTTTAGAATTGAATTGGACCAGAATTTGGGTCAATTGGGTAGGTTTGGTTTGACATTGGGTTCACTTAGGGTTAAAATGGGTCAAATTGGGGGTTTTGACAAAAGTGGGGTAAATTTACAAAATTGTCCCATGGTGTAGTTGAACAAAATGAAATCGGGAATATTTGGGATTTTTTGGAATTTTCTGGGAATTTTCTGAATTTTTGGATTTTTGGGTCAAGAGGGGTATTTTGGGTATTTGGAGGGTATTGGGAGGTATTTTTGGAATTTTTGATATTTTTGGCTATGGATGATCAATTTGAGTAATGTGGGAATGTTTGGGATTGGTTTTGAGGAATTTTGGGTAATTTAGGTGATTTTGCAAATTTTGGGTATTTTCAAGGGCTTTGGGTAGGTTAGGCGGGTGTAGGGTCTCGGGGGTCAAAAATTGAAAATTTGGAAAATTTTAGATTGGGTAAAAGTGGAATAAAATCATTTTGGTTGAGCCATGAAGCCATATCAAGCCCACATCAACCATGAAGGGACTCATTTGAGGCATCCACTATGTTGTTCCTAACCCTCTTAGCCAAGGGCTTAGGGGTTAAGGACCATCCATGTGAATCACTTCCATGAGTCAGGAGGTCAAGTTGGGTATGGGTGTGGTTTTAGGAGGTGTGTGAAAGTGTAGTGTATAAGTGTAGTGTGTGTGTATGTCAGCCCTTCACCAGACCAGACCACCCAGGGTAGTCCTAAGGCTAAAGAGTCCTATAGGAACTCATCCTTTAAACTTCCACATTTGATTTCGACCCTCTAGGTGATTAGGGGTCTATAGTCAAGTTTGTAGAGTTTGCAGGGAGTTAAGAAGTGGTTTGAATTTCTAAGTGGTGGGTTCCACTTCTAGTCCTCTAAGATAGTCAAAGGAAAAGCCTAAGGCTAGATCCTAAGTACTAAAGAGAGAAGAGAAGACCTCATCAAAAATGAGGTCAACAGACCCATCTACCTGGACTTATGTTTTCTAGAAAATATTCTAAATCTAGCATTATACAGTAAAACTTTTTGTCCTGGTACAAGATTTTTAGTAAGAATCTTTCGATCATGCTATAACTTCATCTTTTCCTTATAAATCTTAGCATTTTCATAAGATTCATTTCTTATTCCTTCAAGCTCATTCAATTGCAATAATCTCTTTCTAGCAGCATCTTTTAAATTATAATTCAACTCTTTGATAGCCCAATATGCTTTATGCTCAAGTTTAAAAGGTAAATGATAAGCTTTTCCAAAAAGCAGCCTATATGGGGACATTCCTATAAGTGTTCTGTAAGCAGTCCTATAGGCCTATAAAGCATAATCCAGTTTGATTGACCTATCCTTTCTATTTAGATTAACAGTTTTTTCTTATATTCTTTTAATTTCACGATTGGATAATTCAACCAAACCATTTTTCTGCGGATGATAAGTAGTAGCAATGCGATGATTAATATGATATTTCTTTGCTAACTTCCTAATAATCGCATTTCTAAAATGTCTTCCCCCATCAGTTATGATTACTCTTGCTATTCCAAATCTGCAAAATATATTCTTTTCTAAAATCTTTGCAACACTTTGAGCATCACATCGAGGTAAAGCAATAGCTTCAATCCATTTGGAAACATAGTTGTCGGCATATTTTTAGGTTAAGTGTTTTTAAAGGGGGTCGCCTACAGAAATTGTAGGCGAATCTTAAATTTTAAATTTAATTTAAATATATATATATACTTTTAGAAAGAAGCATTTGATTTTGAAAATAGCTTTAAGTTCAAAAATTTTAAGATATGAAATCAAACCGATTTCACATCCCAAATAGTTTATATAAACGAGCACCACATCACAAACCGTGTATCTATCCCGAAGAATAGACACACTGCTTGATGATGGGGCTTGATTAAATAAACTAGAAGATTTGTGACATCCGTTTGGTCTGTGAACCAATTTTATAAGCTGACAAGTTCCCATGCTTAATATAAAAGAATTAAACAGGATTTATATTACCTGGGTTCTTAAGGTTTCCTATAAAGGCAAGCCCTTATAGTTAATTACATCCTAAGTGATGGGAATCACTTAAGAAAACTGTCGATAATGATCAGTGGTTTTGCTCTCAAGAATTTCAAAGTTTAAGGTTTTCAAAGGATTGAATTTTGGAATTTCAAGAGGGAATGGATCAAATTTGGAACAGTTAATTTTAGGAGTCCAAAGGAAGAGAAGTAGGAGAAGCTGAGGATCCAAGAAGAATCTTAACAACTTCCCAAACTATCCTATTGTTTGGCTTCAATTTAAGAGTATGTTTAATGTTTAAATCCTGTCAATTTTAATTAATTTGGACTTATATTTATATGACATGATCATAGAAACAGCCTCGAAGATGTGAGGGTTTATACCGTACCAAACAACTACCTCGGAATCCTAAGACCGGTTAGGACTTAATTTGCATAAAATGATTATGCAAGTGCCTAAAGAAAAGGTTGAGGATTTATGTTTCACTAGGCAAACTACCTCGAAATCCTATGACTTGTTTATTTAATATTAAAGAAGGGTTTAGCTGAAGTACACACAAGTTTTGCTGATGACGATGGTCGTGCTGCCCTCTATGCTTGCTCCAAGCTCCTTGTTGTTGCAGAGGTTTAATTTTAGAAAATGATAATCAAGAGATGAGAGAAGTGTTTTGGTTTAGAGAAATCTTAAGGTTCATATATTTTTAATGTTTTATTAGGGGAGTCTTAAAGTTGATTATAACAACACCGGTTAAGATCCCACGGTTCCATCATTTCAGCACCGTTATTTTTATCGGATTCACTTTGTCCAGATGAATCTGCTAAACTCAACTGAATGAGTTCCACACTTTCATTTAGACCATGGGAAATCCCGTTAGCAACACGTAGGTTACATCATCTGAGGTATTCTCGATCATCCAACAAGACGTTTTAATTTAGTTATAGTTGTAGTTTTGTTGTTCTGTTTGTGATTAAATTTTGAGTTGTTTTATATTTTGAAATATTGTGGCGATGAATTTTATCTTGTTGTGACTTTTAATTTAGTTTTTGGTTTCAATTTTGTGGCTATCCTAAAGGTTTCAGTTTTCATGCAGGGTGTCAATCTTGTTTAACATGCAATAAAAGTAAAGTGCAGTACAGGAAAGTAAATTGCAATAAAATAAAAGCAAACCTGGGGGGTCTTCCCGTCATTCCAAGCTACACTTAAAACATATGTTAGAGAATTTATATATTTGCAAGAAACACCTAGGTAAAGCTAAGGGAAGGTTTTGGTTGTCTACCAAAGTCCTAATCCTATAGCTAGTCAATTCTTATGACGTCTAGGTTCTTGTGTTTTGTTAAGGATGATTTTCTTCATCAAAGAACAATTAAGTTCAGTTGTTCTTCTAAAACATCTCATCATATTGATAAAGTGCTTAGGACGAGTCCTAAACATCTTTTCAATACTTCTGAGATTATTTTGAGTCCAAATGAATTTTATTGTACTGGTGAATTAATCATCCAAAGTTTAGTTAAGTTTTGTCTCTTGCTCAGTGAACTTGGACATTTGATTATCCGATGAGTAAAGTGACATTTCATTTAATGCTTTACTTAGGAGTTATAATAATGAAAGCCTTTAGGGGGCAAATCAGTTTGTTAAAGAATTTAACCTCTTTGATTAAAGTTAAATTAATGATTTAGGATGATTTAATTTAGTTTCAAAATTCAAGTTGATTTTCTCTTAAGTGTTTTAAATTGTTTGATTTGAAAGAGGTGTTTAGATTATTAAATTTAATTAAACTTTTAATGATTGAAATTTAATTTAACTTAATTGTAACACTTTAGGTCAATTTTAATTAGTTTGATTTTTTAAGTTTTTTAATTATGAGTTGTCTTAAAGTTGATTTTCTTTAATGTTTCAAATTTGTTTTAAATTTGTTTTTTTTAAGTGATTTCAAATAAATTTTAATGTTTTAAATTTATTTCAATTTGATTATCAAATCACTTAATGTTTTAAGCTTTTAATTTAATTAAGATTTATTTTCCTTTTAATTATTTAATTATTAATTTCAATTATCATTTTTGAGTTTGATTAAGAGTTGAATATCATCAAATTGTTTAATTAATTAAAATTTATTTTAAATATTTTCAAGATGATTAATGGGTTTCTACCCCTTAATTTCCTAGGTTTCAATCATCAAATGAAAATTTTAAAATCAGATATTTTACCCTCCCCTTGATTAAACCTAAATATTAATTAGGGTTAAAATTCTTTAATTACGTTTATGGCCTTTTAAGCATGTTCATTTCATAACTCATCAAATTAAGTTCAAATAAACTTAAAATTTTTATGTCACTCCATTCACCTGTTAATTAAGACATTAGAGGAGAAAAAGTGAATTTTCTGAATTTAATTTAATTTATATATTTATTTTTATGAAAAATATGGGTTTTCAATAAAAATTCAACAACATGACCAAGGTGGGGTTTCTGTCCTTAGGAAAATTATGGGATGTTCCTATTGACTAGAGGACCATTTGGACTAATTTTGGTGATTTTTTGAATTATATTTTATTTATTATAATTATTTTTAGTTTTGGAGTGTTAATTAATTATAAAATAAAATTAAAGTTGAAAAATTGATTTTATATTTTTCTTAAGTCCCTCTGACCACAAGGAGTTCAAAGAAACAAATTTTGTATTTTTTTCATTTTTTTGTGATTTATTGGAATTATTTTAATGGGAAGGTTTGAAAATTCATTTTTTAAATATCAAAAATTGTCTTAAGCATTTAAAATTCAATATCATAACCTAGAGACTTAGGAAAAATATTTGATTTATTCCTAAGTAATTAAGAGTCAAAATGTGACATTTTTATGATTTTTAATATTTTGGTACTTTTTATTATTTTTTTATTATTAAAATATTAAAATATGGTGAAAAATGAGGATTTTTTAAAAATTCAAATTTTAATTTTCTTAGACTCCTCTAAAATTAGAAAAGTCTCAAATTCAATTTGGTGAATTTTTGAAATGTACTTTTGGAGTTGTGAATTTTTAAAGTTTAATTTTGGTTATGTGACTTAATTAATCAATTTAGTGGGTTAAATCATTTCCAATTGATTTTAAATTTTTATGTGAGACTCCTCTCACCCTAAAGATCAATGGAGAATTGTTTTCAAGTGGTTTTGATGTATGGTTAGCCCTCTTTAATTAAAATTCAGTTTTGAATGTTTAGGACAATTAAGGTTATTCTTAAAGAGTTAACTCAAAATATATTTTTCTTAGGGTCCTCTAGTCATAAGACACCTCCCCTAATTTTTCTAGGATTTATTGATCAACATACTAATTATTGGAATTAAAATGCCATAACAGACACTTAAACTTGAAAAATCAATAACTTTCCATAGAGATGGCCTCTGGCCTTGAAAAATTCAGGGAATATTTCTAAGAACAGAGGCTACAAAAGTCCTATGGTCTCATGCCATGGTGAATTGTATAAATGCATGGAGAATTAAAATACTGAAATCAATAAATAATTAATTAAAAATAAAATACTCATCAAAATAACTTAATTCTTTTTCCACATTATTCTCCTCTGTTCACTGAGCAAGAAGGTATTTTTATTTTATTTTTGTGATTTTTCTACACAAAGATATGCATTTTTAAAGTTCTGGGTATTTAAATAAATCAAAAATACCCCTAATTTCCTACTTATCCACGCGGCGCCGACTCAACCTCGGCAGCTCCGAAAGGCCACGCGGTCAGCTACTATTCGACGCTGCCACCTGAGTCAGCAGCCACACGTCCCGCGGTCTCGTTCCGTCTGTTTGTCCGACGTAATCTGGATCGTCCATCCGATACACACGCGATCCAACAGCTACTGGTCATCGTCTCTGACTGGTGTGCTCCGAGAGCCGTCCACACTAAAACCTTAAGATCTCGAGCTATAGTTAACCAAATCGCAAGCGGTTATCTCCTACATGTTCGTCTAGCCTAGAGCTACACATCCATACAGCTAACATACATCCAAATTGACTCAAATTAAATGATGGATCACTGGAAGCTCGGGCTAAAGAGAACTCCACAAACCTTGGTTTAGGAGGTGAAGCCTCGACTGAATTTGCTCGGCACGTTCGTTGGATCTGGTGGAGCCTAAGGATGAAGCCTATGGCCCTGGTGAATTGTTTAGACCAGACTTCCACCAAGCCCGATTTCAAAGCTTGGCCGATAGAAGAAATGGCTGGCCTGGAGAGGGGGTTTTGCTGGGGAACTTCTTCTCTTGGTCTGGTGAAGGTGTAGAGTCAATCAATTTGAGGATTGGCTCACTGTGGTGAAGTGCCCTGTTTTTTGGGTGGATTTTGAGCTGAGAAATTGAGCTCAGCTAGAGGGAATTAGGGCTGGATTTTAGTGGGGATCAAGTACTCTGTGTTTGGAGAAGGGTCTGGAGTGATTTTGGCAGAGTTTTGGTAAGGTTTGGTTCAGAACCTCCTTTGGCCGAGAGGTGGTGGGGTTTAAATAGACATGGCTGGAGGGCTTCCTAGGGGGGTTTGAAGGCTTGGATTAGCTACTCAGGGCAAGGGAAGAACAACTGCAGTGACCATTGGCCATGGGACAGCTCAGCTAATTTAATTTGAATTTTTGAATCAAATAGGTGCTCTCGGCCTGGTGTTTTCGGCGGCTGTGGTGGCTGGCCGGCCAGGCATGGGTCACCATCTGACTCAGTGGGGTCAGGGCTGGAAGTTGGTGCAATCAATTGGGGTTTGACATGTGTAAAGGATTTGATTTAAATGGCATGGGGGAAGCTCATTTTGGGCTCATTTTGGTCAACTCATGCATTTGGGTTTGGTGCACCCACCAAGGCCTGATTTTGGGCTGAAAGAAATCAGTTGGGTCAGCCAAGAGAAGGTGGTGATGTCCCTATCCATGGTGATGTGGCTAATCTTAGTTTAGAGGGTAGCTAGGATGAGGTTAAAAATGCTTAATGAAGGTTTAATAAAGAGCCCCCTCTTCTTGCCATTAATGGCTTGGTGAGGTGGCAAAGCTCTTATGGCTTCATATGGCTTGTGAATGGCTTCATATGGCTTGTGAATGGCTTCATTTGTCTTGCTCATGGCTTGGGAAAAGGTTAGCTTACTTTCATAGAAAGGGGTTTTCACATTTTTGATGGATTTAGGAGAAATTGGCATGAGTCTTGATTTGGATTTATTTGATGATTGATTTAGAACTTAGGGATAATATCAATTAAAGGTATGATGAGAAGAAACTTCATGTTGGCTTTAGAGCCAATTTTGGGCTTTTTGAAATCATTTTGGATGGGCTTTTAAAATGGTTTAAGGAAGTGGGCTTTTAGGTTTTGAAATAAATTGATGGATGAAAATTGTTGAGGGGTTGTGTCAAATAAATGTTGGGATTGGTTTAAGAATGTGTCATGAGTAGTTTGGAACAAGTTTTGGGTGATTTTGAGTTGAATTGGGTTCAATTTAAGCTTTTTGGTAATGAGGTCAAAATAGGCCAAATTTGGCTAAATTGGGATAATGTTGGGTTAATATTGGGTTTGATGTAAAATTAATGTTGAAAAAAGTTTATGGGGGTGTGACAAAGAGTTTTCAACTTTGGTTGGGCTTTGATTTTGGGACTCGTTTGGGTTCATGATGGATTTAAGCCAAATTAGGGATTTTTGGTCTGGGTTAGGTTTGGGTAGAGTTTGGTTTCAAATTTGGGGCAATTCATGTTAGTTTTTTGTTTTTCGGGATGTTAGGAAGGTTTAGGAAAAGATTTGGGGTTAATTGGAGTTGAGTTGGGTTGGTTTGGGATAAGTTTAGGTCATGGGCCAAAATTGGGCTTTAAGCTTCAAATTGAAATTGGATCCACATGTTGATGAAATTGGGTTTGGGTTTGGTCTAAATTGATATTGGGGATATTAAATTGAAGCTTAGGATTGAATTGGATCAAAATTGAGGTCAATTGGGTTGGTTTGGTTGGACATTAGATCCACTTAAGTTAAAGATAGACCAAATTGGGGGTTTTGGTAAAAGTGGGCTAAATTGACAAACTTGCCTTATGATGTAGTTGAATAAAATGAAATTAGGAATATTTGGAATTTTCTGGAATTTTTTGGGAATTTTCTAAATTTTTGGATTTTTGGGTTAAAAGGGTATTTTGAGTATTTGGAGGGTATTGAGGGGTATTTTTGGAAACTTTGGTGTATTTGGCCATGGATGATCAATTTGAGTGGGGAAAAGTGTTTAGGATTGGTTTTGAGGAATTTTTAGTAATTTAGGCAATTTTGCAAATTTTGGGCAATTTCAATGGCATTTGGTAGGCTTGGTGGGTTTAGGGTCCCGGGGGTCAAAATTTGAAATTTTGGAAAAATGAAGGTTGATCAAGTGTGAGTGAAATGAAACCATTTTTTTTATCCATGAAGCCATCTTAAGCTCACAAGAGCCATGAGAGGACTCATTCTAGGCACTCAATATGTTGTTCCTAACCCTCTTAACTAGGGGTTTAGGGGTTGAGGTCCATCCATATGAATTACCTACATGAGTCGGGAAGTCAAATTAGTTAAAGGTTGTTTTAAGGTTTAGAATGTGTGTGAGAGTGTGGTGTGTGCAAGCTTACCCTCACCAGACCAGACCATCCAGGGTAATCCTAAGGCCAAAGAGTCCTATTGGAGCTCATCCTTTAAACCTCCACATTTGATCTTAACCCTCTAAGTGGCTTAGGGGTTTGCAATCAAACTTGTGGGGTTTAAAGGGAGCCAGGAAGTGTTTGAATTTCTAAGTGATGGGTCCCATTAATAGTCCTCTAAGATAGTCAAGGAGAAAGCCTAAGGCTAGATCCTAAGTACTAAGGAGAGAGAAGAGAAAAGACCTCATCAAAAATGAGGTCAACAATAGTCTACTGCTATCAAAATATAAACATTTCCGAAAGATGGTGTAAATGGTCCCATAAAATCTAGTCCTCAAACATCAAATAATTCAACTTACAACATATAATTGAGGGGCATCTCATTTCTTCTAGAAATATTGTCTACACGCTGACATCTATCACAATTTTTAATATAAACATTCACATCCTTAAAAATTGTAGGCCAATAAAATCCTGATTGTAATATTCTATATACAGTTTTATCACTTCCAAAATGTCCCCCATAATCAGAAATCATGATATTTTGGATTAATTTCATAAGTCTCTTTCAAAGGTACACATCTTCGAATTATAAGATCATTTCATTGTTTATATAAAAATGGGTCATCCCAAAAATAAGTCTTAGCATCAGACAAAAAATTTCTTCTTTTCTTGGTATGTCAAACCATAGGGTATAATATTACTAACAATAAAGTTTACTATGTGTGCATACCACGGAACACACCATTCTTTAACAGTGAACATTTTTTCATCAGGAAAATGTTCATTAATTTCTTCAATATCACAGAGGGATTTTTCAATTTCAAGCCTGGATAAATGATCAGCAATTTGATTATCAAAACCTTTCCTATCTACTATCTCAAAATCAAATTCTTGCAAAAGAAGAATCCATCTTATCAGTCTCGGTTTTGCATCATTTTTCTTCATTAAGTATTTAATAGTAGAATGATCAGTATGCACCACACATTTAGTTCCAATTAAATATGATCGAAATTTATCAAAGGCAAATACTACAGCTAATAACTCTTTCTCAGTAGTGGTATAATTAATTTGAGCTTCATTAAGAGTTTTAATGGAATAATATATTACTTTAAAAATTTTATCATATTTCAGACCTAAAACAACACCAATAACATAATCACTAGCATCACACATTAATTCAAAAGGTTTTTCCCAATTTGGTGAAATTATTGCAAGTGCAGTGATTAATTTTTCTTTTAATGTTTCAAAGGCTTTGAGGCAATCATCATCAAAATTAAAAATTACATCCTTTTCCAATAAACGATAGAAAGGTTTTGTAATCTTTGAAAAGTCTTTGATGTAACACTTGTAGAATCCAACATGTACTAAAAAACTTCTAATTCCCCTTACATTGGTTGGGCAAGGTAAATTAGATATAACTTGAATTTTTGCAGGATCTACCTCAAAACCTTTCTCTGAAATCTGATGTCCCAAAACAATTCCTCCTGCTACCATAAATTGACATTTTCTCAATTAAGGACAAAATTAGTTTCTTCACAACATTTTAGAACCTTAGATAGATGTTCTAAACATGATTCAAACGAAATTCCAAACACTGAAAAGTCATCCATAAAAACTTCAATCCCTTTTTCAATCAAATCACAAAAAATAGCCATCATACCTCTCTGAAATGTAGTGGGGGCATTACATAAACCAAATGGCGTTCTTCTAAATGCAAACATACCATAAGGACTGGTAAACATAGTTTTTTCTTGATCCTCAGGAGCAATTTAAATTTGGTGGTAACCAGTATATCCATCCAGAAAACAAAAGTATTTATGCCCAGCCAGTCTATCCAACATTTGATCTAGAAAAGGAAGTGGAAAATGATCTTTCCTTGTGGCAAGGTTTAATTTTCCATAATCAATGCATATTCACCACCCTATAACTTGTCTTGTTGGTATCATTTCATTCTTTTCATAAACAGTCATAGTTACTCCTCATTTCTTAGGAACACAGTGAATAGGACTAACCCATGCACTATCTGAAATAGGGTAGATAATTCCAGCATCCAACCATTTTAAAATTTCTTTCTTAACAACGTATTTCATGATAGGATTTAATCTCATTTGGGGATCAACCTGTGGTTTGCAATTATCTTCCATAAGAATTCTATGCATACAAATTTAATGACTAATTCTTTTAATATCAGCAATTTTCCATCCAAAGGCTTTCTTGTGCTTCTTCAAAATTTTAAGCAAACTCTCTTCTTCTTTTTCAGTTAATTAAGAGGAAATTATAACAGGAAAGGTTGAGGATTCACCTAGGAAAACATACTTCAAATGATCAGGAAGCATTTTTAGCTCAAGTTCAGGAGGTTTTTCAATTGATGGACCATAAGATTCATCTTTTTCAGTCATATCCAGCAATTCAAAATTTTCATGAACATACTTTAAATCTTCGTCTTGAAAATCTTCAAAATCAAATAACTCCTCTTCTTGCTTATATTCCAATTCTTCTCTTTCAGCTTTCTCTTCATAAGTTGATTTGAAATGACATTCACTTAAATGTTCAATAACATTCATCCTATAACACTCATCTTCTTTACCTCTAGCAGGATATTTCATCGATTTTGAAATATTAAATATAATAGTCTGATCATTAACCCTCATCGTTAATTCCTCTTTTTGCACATCTATCATGGCTTTGCCTGTAGCTAGAAATGGTCTCCCCAAAATTATGGGTATCTCTTTATCTTCCTCCATATCTAACATAATGAAATCCATGGGAAAAATAAATTGATCCACTTTTACCAAAACATCTTATATAACTCCTTTAGGATATGTGATCGAACGATCTGCTAATTACAGAGTTACAGTAATTAGGGTTATTTCTCCTAGTCCCAGTCTTTTGAATATTGATAAAGGCATAAGGTTAATGCTTGCACCCAAATAACATAAAGCTTTTCCACAGAATCTTTCTCCGATTGCACATGGAATTGTGAAACTGCCAGAACTTTAAGTTTTTCAGGAAGCTTTTTCTGAATTATCGCACTGCACTCCTCACTAAGTGAAACAGTCTCATTTTCTTCAAACTTCCTTTTTTTATTAAGAATATCCTTCATAAATTTCGCATAGCTTAGCATTTGTTCTAGGGCTTCGACAAATGGAATATTAATGGTAAGCTTCTTTAATATCTCCAAGAATTTTGAAAATTGCTTATCCAACTTTTGTTGACGAAGTCTCTGGGGAAATGTAGGTGGTAGTTTTTCTAAATCAACCTTAGGTGGAGAAACAGGTCTTTCAAAACATTTTGGAGCATCCTCTTTAGGTCTTTCAATCTCTTCTTTCTCTACTTCAGTTTCTTTTTAAACTCTACCTTCCAATTCTTTTCCACTTCTCAGTTGAAATGCTTTTACTTGTTCTTTATTCTTTTCTCTTAGATTCACTTCAGTATTACTTCGAAGCATTCCTTGGGATCTATTACTTAAGGCATTTGCAATTTGTCCCAATATATTTTCAATATTTCTTATGGTTGCTCCTTGAATTTGTAATTGGTTTCCCATATTTGACACTACTTCTTCCATAGATAACTTATTCTCCTTTAATTGTAAAGCATTGTTATAACCTGAAGGATAAGTTAATCTATTATTATTATTAACTTGGTTGTTCCAATTCCCCAATGGGTTTACTTGGTGGTTCCCCCATTGTTGATTAACACCACCCTGATTATTGTTATTCTAGTTAAAATTTGGATGATTCTTCCAACCTGGGTTATAATAATTGGAATATGGGTTGTTAGGTTTGATTATAGCATTCACATTTTCTGGTGAAGAATAAGAATCAATCATTTCGCCTAATGAATTTTCTTCAATCGTGAGATTTGGTTGAGAAAAATTCATCCCAAATTGGTCTATCTTTCTTGATACATCAGCAACTTGATTTGCTAACATTGTAAAAGCATCATTTTCATAAACACTAGCTACTTTTTTAGGATTTAACCTTTTTGAAGGCCATTGAAATTTATTAGTATCCATTTCTTCAGTTAAAGCATAAGCATCAGAAAATGGTTTAGATATTAATAATCCACCAGTAGCAGCATCGATGATTGATCTAAGAGATCCAACTAATCCATTATAAAAAGTTTGAATTATTAACCAATCTAGTATCACATGATGTGGGCATTTCCTGAGGAGATCTTTAAATCTTTCCCATGCTTCATATATTGATTCCCCTTCAAACTGATAAAAAGATGTTATATCATTTCTTAATTTAGCAGTCTTAGATGGTGGAAAATATTTAGCAAGGAATTTTTGTGATAGTTCACCCCAAGTTCTTATTGATTCAGGCGGTAACGAATGTAACCATATTTTAGCTTTATCCCTTAGTGAGTTATGCACCAAAAATATATACTCTTTTAGTTATATCTTTTTACCTATTTTTAGTGATATTGCACTTTAAAGGAATGTATTTTTCATGATTTGTTGCAGATATGATGATTATAGGTGATTGGAGCAAAAAGATGCAAAAAGGAAAGAATTTGGAGCAATTTAGAGGAAAACAGCTTCTGGCACAGCCGGCGCCCTCTTCCAGAGACTTCAGCAATTATTGGCAGGATAGGGCGCCGCCGCCGGCACCCTATGTCGGTTCATTTCAAATTGAAGAGTTTTGGTAGATTTTTGAAGGGGTGCTTGAAGAAACTCTTAGGGAATTTGTTCCTAACATTAAATTAAGTGTTCAAATGAAAAAGGAGAGGATGATTGCTGTAGAGAGTGTAAGGAAAGTGTGAGTGAGAGTTAGGTTTTGTGATTTTAAGAGAGATTCTTCTCTAAGGAGGGGAGAAGAGGGAGTAAAGTGAGAGAATGCTTCTTCATCTTTGTTCCAACGAGATAATTAAGTGTTGCAAGCAATAGAAAAGGAATCAAGGGAACTTGGAAGGAATTTGCTTGGGGAAGAGATGGAGATAAGTTGTATTTACTACTGTGGTTTGTTTGACTCTTCTTTTATATATAAAATCCATGTGTTCTTATATCTTCTCCATGATTTGTGAGTAGTTTCCTATGCCTTTCTTGTTGCATAAAGTAGTGGTGATGTGGTGATGTGGAATTGATGTACCCTTAAAGTGTTATAAAAGTTGTGATGTTTCTTTCATTTGGAACTTAATTTACTTTTCAATCCGGTCAACTTAATTGTTAAAATATGTTGAGGAACATTAATTCCAAAAGAATTGAATGTTCTACAACAAGAATGAAGAACCCATTTAATGTCCGTGAATGAATTGTGTAGTTCATGAGGATTAAGTGCAAATAAATAGAGAAATGAGTTTTGATGGACTTCAAATTGGAGGTTTCATGGTGACAGAATGGGATCCCCAGTTTGGTCTTAAGATTAGTAACTAAAGCCTATGGTTAGCCTTCGGATGTAGGGTGAGAGGGAGCTCCGTAGTGAGAGTCGGTATCCTCCCAGCCTAGCCTTAGATTTAGTGACTAAACTTAAGATATGGCAATGTTCTTTACATGCTTGGAACAGGAGGTAATCTTTTAAGGGTAAAGAAGCAAATATGCTCCTATTTGGCACAATTCAAAAATTTACCATTCTTCATCATCCACACATCATAATCTTTATGTAGGAAGGAAGACACTTTCCACATAGAAGTATCTTATAAATCACGTAAGTTTGTGTGTGTTAGTTAAAGATTTTAGTAAGTAGAAATAATTGTAGTAGCTTTATTATTACCGTACTTTGCATTAACTAGTTGTAGTACACTTGAGCAATTGATACAATTGGTATTGGATTTTAGTACTATATTATCTGATTTGAAGAACGTTTTCCCTCCCTGTGGGATCAATAACCATGACTCCATTAGAGACCCATATTACTTGATATGATACGTATACTTGCGTTGCATGAGTGACTTTACTAAATCATTATAAATATATAAATCCGAATTCATAAAGTCTTACATTTTTAAGCATATATAAAGTCGCCGTCAAATTTTTGGCACCTTTGTCGGGGAGATAGATAAACGGTACTTATTTATAGATATTGTAGTAACTGAAAACCTTTAATTTGTAGTATATTTGTGTGCTTATTTACTTTTTAGTGTGATTTTATATGCGTAGTGGTGGATCTGTAGGTTAGATGCCTTACTATTCAGAGTTAGAGCATACTATTAGAAAAATTAGAAAAAAACAAAAATAAATTGAAAATTACCGTGAAATGGAGAATAATTAAGAGAGTCAAAATCTTAATGTTAGAAATTTGCCAAGACCCTTAAGAGATTATGCTAACCCAACAACAGATGAAATTCATATAACTGTTCAAAATCCTGATGTTGCTGCTAATTCGTTTGAACTTAAACCTGCTATTATCCAAATGATACAAAATAATCAATTTGGAGGAACACCTAACGAAGACCTAAATTTACATCTCGCTAGTTTTTTAGAATTGTGTGCTACTTTTAAGTATGACGGAGTGTCGAGTGATACTTTGAGACTTAGACTTTTTCCTTTTTCCTTAAGGGATAAAGCTAAGGCGTGGTTAAACTCGTTAGCACCTGGATCTATTCGAACTTGGGGAGAACTTTCTCAAAATTTTCTATCAAAATATTTCCCTCCGTAAAAAACTGCTAAATTAAGAAACGATATTACATCTTTTGGTCAGTTTCAAGGAGAGTCAATATATGAAGCTTGGGAGAGGTTTAAAGATCTTCTTAGGAAGTGTCCACATCATGCTTTGCCAGATTGGTTAATAATTCAAACTTTTTATAACGGATTAGTGGGATCATTGAGATCAATTATTGATGCTGCTGCTGGTGGATCGTTAATGTCAAAACCTTTCGATGAAGAATATTCATTGATTGAAGAGATGGCTACTAATAATTTTCAATGGCCCTCTGAATGGGTAAATCCTAAAAGAGTAGCTAGTGTTCATGATTCTGACATGATGACTATAATAGTTTCTCAAATAGCAGCACTTTCTAAGAAAATAGATCAATATGGAATGAATTATTCTCAACCACCCGCAGTGTTAGAGGAAAATTCATTTGGACAGATAACTGAATCTCAAACACCTTATGAAGCTTTGAACACGATTAATAGACCTAATAACCCTTATTCGAATTATTATAACTCTGGTTGGAAGAATCACCAAAATTTCAATTGGAAAAATAATGATGCTAATGTGAACCCACAATTGGGGCACAATAATATGAACCCAGTTGGAAAGTCAAACAACCAAGGGAATACTAACTTTAGACCATCTTATCCTCCTGGATTTAATAATAACCCACAGTTTAAGGATAAGAAGTTGTCTACAGAAGAAATGATTTTAAATATAGGTAACCAATTACAATTTCAAGGTGTTGGATCAAAAATATTGAAAATCAATTAGGACATATTTTTACTGCGCTTAATAATAGACATTCTGGAACGCTTCCTAGTAATGTGGAGATCAATCCAAAAGATCAAAACAAGGAGCAACTTAAGGATATTCAATTAAGGAGTGGAAAAGAATTAGAAACTAGAGTGCAGAAAGAAGTTGAAGAAGAGAAGGAGAAGGTGATTATTGAAACAGGTTCAAATAAGATTTATCTAGACCTGGAATATCCTCTTGAACCAATGAAGATTACTGTTAAGAAACCACCTCCTCCATTTCCTCAAAGATTGAAGCAGAAGAATAGGGATAATATATTTGAAATTTTTTTGGAAATCCTTAAGAAGTTAACAATAAATAAACCTTTTGTTGAAGCATTAGAACAGATGCTTGATTATGCAAAATTTATGAAGGATATTCTTAAAAAGAAGAGAAAGATCGTGGATCATGAGACTGTTGCACTTAGCGGAGAGTGTAGTGCAATAATTCAGAAAAGGTTTCCTGAAAAACTTAAAGATCCTGGTAGTTTCACTATCCCATGTGCTATAGGTGAAAAGTTTTTTGGAAGAGCCTTATGTGATACGGGAGCTAGTATTAACCTTATGCCTTTATCAACTTTCAAAAGATTGGGAATTGGAGAAATTTCTCCTACATCTGTAACTCTTCAATTAGCTGATTGTTCTATTACTTATCTTAAGGGAGTGGTAGAAGATGTGTTAGTGAAAGTAGATAAATTTATCTTTCCTGTGGACATTATTGTGCTTGATATGGAGGAAGATAAAGATATTCCAATTATTTTAGGAAGACCATTCCTAGCTACTTGGAAGAGTTCGTAATTGATGTTCAAAAGGAGAATTAACTATGAGAGTTAATGATCAAGAGGTGACCTTTAATATTTTGAAGTCTATGAAGTATCCCTCGGTTGCAAAAGATAACGAATGTTTTAGGATGGAAGTACGCGAATATTTGAGAAATGATTATTTTAAAGAGATGTTTGAAAAGAAAGTTGAATGCAAAAATATAATTGAAGATGAAACTGGAAATGAAAAAGATTCAGATAATGAGATGAATAAGGAGTTGGAATATATTCAGGAGAAATTTGAAGTGTTAGATACCATGGAAGGTGGAGATAAAAGTTTAATTTCATCTATTGTTAAATCTCCTGAACTGAAAATGAAAATTCTCCCTAAGCATTTAAAGTATATGTTCTTAGGAGAATCATCTACCCTACCAGTTATTGTATCTTCAGAGTTAACTGAATATCAAGAACAAAAATTATTGGAAATCTTAAAAAGATACAAAAAGGTTTTTGGATAGACTTTGGCAGATATCAAAGGAATCAGTCCTTTGATCTGTATGCATAGAATTTTATTAAATGAAGAACATAAACCTAAAATTGATCCGCAAAGGAGATTAAATCCTATAATGAAAGAAGTAGTTAAGAAGGAAATTTTAAAAAGGCTTGTTGTTGGAATTATTTAACCTATTTCGGATAGTACTTGGATAAGTCCAATCCATTATATACCGAAGAAAGGTGGAGTGACTGTGGAAGTGGATGAAAGGAATGAAATTTTACCTACTAGACAAGTGAATGGATGCTGAATTTGTATTGATTATAGAAAACTGAATGCTGCCACCCGAAAAGATCACTTTCCTCTTCCTTTTCTTGATCGAATGTTGGATAGACTTGCTTGGACACAAGTACTATTACTTTTTGGACGGATATCTTGGTTATCATCAAATACCTATTGCTCCCGAGGATCAAGAAAAGACAACGTTTACTAGCCCTATGGAACATTTGCTTTTCGAAGAATGCCTTTTGGATCGTGTAACGCACCTACAACTTTTCAAAGATGTATGATGTCTATCTTTAGTAGTATGATAGATAATGGAACAGAAGTTTTCATGGATGATTTTTCTGTGTTTCAAACTTCATTTCATATTTGTTTGGAAAACTTGGCAAAAGTTTTAAAACTCAATGAGAAAATAAATTTAGTTCTGAACTGGGAAAAATGTCAATTTATGGTTGCAGAAGGAATAGTGCTTGGGCATAAAATTTCTGAATATGGTATGGAGGTCGATCTTACTAAAATTCGAGTGATTGAGAGATTACCACCACCCACTACTGTGAGAGAGGTGCAAAGTTTCTTAGGACATGCTGGATTTTACAGGCGTTATATTAAAGATTTTTCTAAAATTACTAAACCTTTGTGCCAACTTCTAGAAAAAGATAGGAACTTTAATTTTAATGATGAATGTTTGTGTGGTTTTAATTTACTTAAAGAAAAATTAATCACTGCTCCTATAATTGTTTCACCTAATTGGGAGAAACCCTTTGAATTGATGTGTGATGCTAGTGATTGCTATTGGAGTTGCTTTGGGGCAAAGGTATGATAAAACTTTCAAAGTTATTTACTATGCTAGTAAAACTCTTAATGATGCTCAAATTAATTATACCACTACTGAAATGGAGTTATTAGCTATAGTATTTGCTTTTGATAAGTTTAGACCTTGTTTAATTGAGACTAAAAGTATAGTGCATACTGATCATTCAGCTATTAAATATTTAATGCAAAAGAATGATGCTAAACCTAGATTGATTAGATAGATATTCCTTTTGCAAGAATTTAATTTTGAGATATGTACGGCTTATTTTTAGGTTGAATGTTGTATTTTGAAAAGGGTCTCCTACAGAAATTGTCGGTGAATTTTAGATTTTAAATTTAATTTAGAAAGTAGCATTTGATTTTGAAAATAATCTTAAGTTTGAAAATTTTAAGATATGAAATCAAACCAATCTCACATCCTAAATAGTTTATATAAACGAGCACCACACCACAAACCGTGCATCAATCCCGAAGAATAAACACACTGCTTGATGATGGGGCTCGATTAAATAACTACAAGATTTGTGACATTCATTTGGTCTGCGAACCAATTTTATAAGCCGACAAGTTCCCCTGCTTAATATAAAGGAATTAAGCAGGGTTTATATTACCTGGGTTCTTAAACTTCCCTATAAGGGCAAGCCCCTATAGTTAATTACATCCTAAGTGACGAGAATCACTTAAGAAAACTCTCGATAATGATCAGTGATTTTGCTCTCAAGAATTTCAAAGTTTAAGGTTTTCAAGCAATTGGATTTTGAAAATTTCAATTGGGAATGGATCAAATTTGGAATAGCTATTTTAGGAATCCAATGGAAGAAAAGTAGGAGAAGCTGAGGATCCAAGAAGAATCTTGGCAACTTCCCAAACTATTCTATTGTTTGGCTTCAATTTGGGAATATTATTTAATATTGCAATTCTACCAATTTTAATTAATTAGGACTTATATTTGTATGACATTAGCATGCAAATAGCCTGGAAGATGTGAGGGTTTGTATCGTATCGAACGACTACCTCGGAGTCCTAAGACCGGTTAGGGCTTAATTTGCATAACATGATTATGCAAATGCCTAACGAAAAGTTGAGGATTTATGTTGCACTAGGCAAACTACCTCGAAATCTTATGGCTTGGTTATTTAAAACTAAGAAATGTTTTGCTGATGTAGAATCCAGTTTTGCTGACGACGATGGTCGTGCTACCCACTATGCTTCAAGCTCCTTGTTGTTGCAGGGGTTTGGTTTTAGAAGGTGACAATCAGGAGATGAGAGAAATGTTTTAGTTTAGAAGCATTTTAAAGTCAAAATGTCTTTAGTGTTTTATTAGGGGAATATTAAAGTTGATTATAACAACACCGGTTAAGATCTCACGGTTCCATCATTCTGGCACTGTTATTTTTATTGGATTCACTTAGTCCAGATGAATTTGCTAAACTCAACTGAATGAGTTCCACACTTTCATTTAGACCGTAGGAAATCTCGTTAGCAACATGTAGGTTACATCATCTGAGGTATTCCTGATCATCCAACAAGACGTTTTAATTTAGTTATAGTTGTAGCTTTGTGTTCTATTTGTGATTAAATTTTGAGTTGTTTTATATTTTGAAATATTATGGAGGTGGATTTTTATCTTGTTGTGACTTCTAATTTAAGTTTTGGGTTTCAGTTTGTGGCTATCCTAAAAGGTTTCAGTTTTCATGCAACAATCTTGTTTAACATGCAAGAAAAGTAAAGCGTAGTACATGTAAGTAACTTGTAATAAAAGTGTACCTGGAGGGTCTTCCCGTCTTTCCAAGCTACACTTAAAGCAAATGTTAAGGCATTTATATAACTTGCAACAAGTACCTAGGTAAAGCTAAGGAAAGGTTCTAGTTGTCTACCAAAGTCCTAATCCTATAGCTAGTCAATTCCTATGACGTCTAAGTTCTTTTGTTTTGTTAAGGATGATTTTCTTCATCAAAGAACAATTAAGTTCAGTTGTTCTTCTAAAATATCTCATCATATTGAGAAAGTGCTTAGGATGAATCTTAAACATCTTTTCAATATTTCTGAGATTATTTTGAGTCCAAATGAATTTTATTGTACTGGTGTATTAATCATCCAAAAATTCAATTAAATTTTGCTTCTTACTCAGTGAATTAGGATGTTTGATTATCCTATGAGTAAAGTGACGTTTCACTTAATGCTCCATTTAAGAGTTTTAGTTTATTAAAGATTTTAATAACTTAAAATTAGAATTGATGATTTAAAATGGTTTAATTTAGTTATAAAATTTTAATAATTTTAAATTTGGAATAGTGTTCAAGTTGTTTTAATTTCTTTACATTTTAAATGATCTCAATGTATTAGATTAATCTGGGTTGAAAGAGGTGTTTAGATTATTCAATTTAGATTTTAATGATTTAATTTTAATTTAATTGAAATATTTTATGTTAATTTTGAATTGGTTTGCTTTTTAATTATGAATTATTTTTTAGGTTGATTTTTTATATTTCAAGTTTGATTTAGATTTGTTTTTTTTAAGTGATCTTTGAGAATAATTTTTAATGTTTTAAATTTATTTCAATTTGATTGTTAAATAACTTAATGTTTTAAGTTTTTTTTTAAATTAAGGTTTATTTTCCTTTTCATTATTTAATTATTAATTTCAATTATCATTTTTGAATTTGATTAAGAATTGAATATTATTAAAGTGATTCATTTAGGGATTTTAACTTAAATGATTATAGTCTCCCTAAATTACATCCCCATTTTAATAATTTAAACTTCAATTAATCTTCTAAAATTTAAATTATTTAATTAATTAAGGTTTAATTTTTCTCTTTGATTATTAGAAATGATTAATGGGTTCCTACCCTTTTATTTCCTAAAATTTCAATCATCTAAGAGAAAATTTAGATAAAATATTTTACCCTCCATTTTGATTAAACCTAAAGTTTTAATTAAGGGTTAAAATTCTTAATTACTATTATGCCCTTTTAAGCCTAATTATTTTATAACTCATCAAATTGAGCTCAAACGAGCTTAAAATTTTTATTTCACTTCACTCATATGTCAATTAAGACACTAAATGAGAAAATGTGATTTTTTTTGAATTTAATTTAATTTATGTAATTATCTTAATGAAAAATAAGGATTTTCAATGGAAATTCAACAACATGAACAAGGCAAGGTTTCTATTCTTAAGAAAATTATGGGATATTTATATTGACTAAAGGACTATTTGGACCAATTTTGGTGATTTTTCAAATTATATTTTAATCATTATAATTATTTTAAGTTTTGGAGTGTTAATTAATTATAAAATAAAATTAAAGTTAAAAAATGGATTTTATATTTTACAAAAATCTCTCTGACCTCAAGGAGTTTAGAGAAATAAATTTTATATTTTTCTGGTTTTTCTTTGATTTATTAGAATTAATTTAGTGAAATGTAAGGAAATTCATTTTTTAATATTAAAAATTGTTTTAAACCTTTAAAAATCAATATCTTAACCTATAGACTTAGGAAAAAAATTTGGTTTGTTGCTAAGTGATTAGGAAGCAAAATATGACATTTTTATGATTTTTAATATTTTTATGATTTTTATTATTTTTTAATTATTAAAATATTAAAATATGATTAAAAATAAAGATTTTTAGAAAATTTTAATTTTAATTTTCTTAGACTCCCCTAACATCAGAGAAGCCCCAAAACCATTTTGGTGAATTTTTAAAATGTATTTTTAGATTTATGAATTTTTAAAGTTTAATTTTGGTTACGTAACTTAATTAGTCCATTTAGTGGGGCTAATCACCTCCAATTGGTTTCAAATTTTTATGTGAGACTCTTCTGACCCTAAAAATCAGTGGAGAATTGTTTTCAAGTGATTTTGATGTATGGTTAACCCAAATTAATTAAAATTTAGTTTTGAGTGTTTAGGCCAATTAGGATTATTCTTAGTGAATTAACTTAAACCATAATTTTTCTAGGGTCCTCTAGTCCTAAGATACTTCCCCAAATTTTCCCAGAATTTTCTAAGTTACATGTTAATTATTGGAATTAAAATATCAAAACAGGCACAAAAATTTGGAAAATCAGTAACTTGCCATAAAGATAGCCTCTGACCTTGAAAAATTCAGGGAATGATCCCAAGATCAGAGGCTACAAAAGCCCTATGGTCTCATGCCATGGTGAATTGTCTATGAAAATGAAGAATTAAAATATTGAAATGAGTAAATAATTAATAAAAATAAAATACTCATCAAATTAACTCAATTCCTTTTCCACATTATTCTCCTCTATTCATTGAGCAATAGGGTATTTTTAGTTTATTTTTCTGATTTTTCTATGCAAAGTTATGGATTTTTCAATTTCTGGGTATTTAAATAAATAGAAAATAGCCTATTTATCCACTTATCCACCGCGGCATTGACTCAACCTCGACGGATCGGAAAGCCCACTCGGCGCTCTCCCATTCAACGCCGCCATCTGACTCAGATGCCACCCGGCCTGCAGTCTCGCTCCATCCATAGATCCGGCGCAATCTGGATCGTCTATTCGATACACACGCAATCGGACAATGCCTGGTCATCGTCTACGACTGGTGTGTCTCGTGAGCCGTCCACACTACCTAAGATCAGAGAGTTGTGGCACCTTTGATTGCACCCCAGGAAGCTCCAGATGAAGTCTCTAGCTCTGGGGAATTGCCTAGGTATGAAAGTGACCAAGGCCGATTTCAAAGCTTGGCCGAGAGAGAGGATGACTGGCCTTGTGAGGGGGCTTTCACTGGGAACTCCTTCTATAGGTCTTGTGCAGGTGTGGGTGAGTTTAATTTGATTTTGGTGGAGGTTTCAGAGTTGTCCTGATTTTTGGGTGGATTTTTTACTGAGAAATTGAGCTCTATTAATGGGGATTAGGGCAAGGGGACATTGGGAATCAATTGCTTTGGGTTAGAAGAAGGTCCTGGAGCAATTTTGGCAGAGTTTTGTTAAGCTCTGGTTCATCACCTTATTTGGTCGAGAAGGGGTTTAGTTTAAATAAAGCTGGCTGGAGGGATTCCCAGGGGATGTTAGGGCTTGGAATCAGCTGCCTTGGTCAAGGGAAGAACAGCCACAGTGGCCATTGGTCATGGGGCAACTCAGCCAGGGAGAATTTGGGAGTTTGGCTCACATGGAGCTCTCGGCCATGGCGTTTTCCGGTGACCCAGGCAGCTGGCCGGTAGGGTCAGGTCACCATCTTGACTTAGTGAGTCCAAGGATTGAGTTTGGCGCAAGCAATTGGCTTTGGCCATGTGTAAAGAATTTTATTTAAGTGGAAAAGGGGGAAGGCTATTTTGGGTTCAAATGTGTCCAAGTCATAGATTTGGGTTTTGTACACCCACCAAGGGGCTTTGGGTGCTGTGGGGGATCAGGTAAGTCAACTAGCTTAGTGGGGAGAAGTCACCATCTAAGCATATTTAAGTTTAAGCATGGTTTAAGGGAAGCCTGAAAAGGTTTAATCACTCTTAAGGGAATTATTAAAGGACTCCCTCCTTTTGCCCAATATGGTATGGTCACATGAACACCACTCACATGGCTTGCATGGGGCTTAAGGATGGCTTCATGGCTAGCCTATGGCTTGCCCATGGCTTGGCTCAATTTCATGAAAATGGATTTTGGGATTTTTGATGGATTTAGGGGAAATTGGCATGAGGCTTGATTTGGAATTATTTTATTATTGATTTAGGACTTATGGATGATTTCAAATAAAAGGATGATGATGGGAATTTCACATGGGCTTTAGAATAAGTTTTGGGCCATTTAAATTTGATGAAAATGGGCTTTTAAAGTCTTTAGGAAAGTGGGCTTTTAGATTTAAAAAAATGGGCTTTTGGATGAAATTTTTGTGAAGGACCATGTCAAATAAATGTTGGATTTATTTTAGGGAAATATCATGAGTGATTTGGAAAAGGTTTGGTGTCATTTGGAGTTAAAATGGGTTCAATTTGGGCCTTTTTAGTAATGGGGTCAAAATGGGCCAAATTGGGCTAACTTGGGCTAAGGTTGGGTTAATGTTGGGTTTGATCTAAAATTAATGTTTAAAAATGTTTATGGGGGTGTGACAAAGAGTTTTCAACTTTGGATGGGCTTTGGTTTTAGGATTTAGGCCTATTTGGATTCATGGTGGGGTTTAGGCCAAATTGGGAATTTTTTTGGGTTAGATTTGAGTGAATTTTGGGTTCAAATTTTGCGCAAATCAAGTTAGTGTTTTGTTTGTGGGGGTGTTAGGAAGGTTTTAGAAAAGATTTGGGGCTAATTGGAGTTAAATTGGATTGGGTTGGGCTAGGTTTAGGTCATGGGCCAAAATTGGGCCTTAGGCTTCAAATTGAAATTGGATCCAAATGTTCATCAAATTGGGCTTATATTTGGTCTACATTGATATTGGGGATATTGTATTGAAGTTTAGAATTGAATTGATTCAAAATTGAGGTCAATTGGGTTGGTTAGGTGGGACATTGGGTCCACTTAGGTTAAAGAGGGGTTAAATTGGGGGTTTTGGTAGAAGTGGGCTAAATTGGCAAAATTGGCTGATGATGTAGTTGAACAAAATTAAATTGGAAATATTTGGGATTTTTTGGAATTTTCTTGGAATTTTTTGGAATTTTTGGGTTAAAAGGGTATTTTGGGTATTTGGAGGGTATTGAGGGGTATTTTTGGAATTTTTGGTATATTTGGCCATGGATGATCAATTTGAGTGGGGAGAAATGTTTAGGATTGATTTTGAGGAATTTTGGGTAATTTAGGTAATTTTGCAAATTTTGGGCAATTTCAAGGGCATTTGGTAGGTTTGGTGGGTTTAGGGTCCCAGGGGTCAAAAATTGAAATTTTGGGAAAATAAAGATTGATTAAGTGTGAGTGAAATGAAATCATTTTGGTTGTGCCATGAAGCCATATTGAGCTCACAAAAGCCATGAGAGGACTCATTTTAGGCACTCAATAGGTTGTTCCTAACTCTCTTAGCCAGGGGCTTAGGGGTTGAGGTCCATCCATATGAATTGCCTACATGAGTCGGGGAGTCAAATTGGCTAAAGGTAGTTTTAGGATTTGGAATGTGTGTGTGTGGGAGAGTGGTGTGTGCAAGCTCACCCTCACCAGACTAGGCCACCCAGGGTAATCCTAAGGCCAAAGGGTCCTATAGGAAACTCATCCTTTAAACCTTCACATTTGATCTTAACCCTCCAAGTGGCTTAGGGGTTTACAATAAAACTTATGGGGTTTGAAGGGAGTCAAGAAGTGTTTTGAATTTCTAAGTGGTGTGTTCCATCTCTAGTCCTCTAGGATAATCAAAGGGAAAGCCTAAGGCTAGATCCTAAGTACTAAGGAGAGAGATCAGACCTCATCAAAAATGAGGTCAACAAATGGACCCCCAATAGGTGCGGTGTGCTAACTAAGCACACCGCGCATATTGGCGTTGACCGAAAAGATCAACAGAACCAACACAGACATCTAAGTGACACACTTAGAATGAAGTATAGAAAATTTTCCGCTGGGGAGTAACAGGTAAACCTCCAAGACTGAAGATTCCAGAACTCTCGCTGGGGAAGAGAAAAGGAAGTGAATTCTAGATCACAAGATCTAGAGAGATTTGATTTTAGATTCGTTTCATTTTCTGTTTGGAGTTTTAATGTGTGAGTTTGGATTTTAGTTTGAGTTTCAATTCCGATTGAAGTTTGATTCAAGATTTATTTCAAGAGGGATTTTGTGGAAATCCGGGATTTGAGGTGAGCGTTGGAACCTAGGTTCCAAGCTCGGGATTTGAAGAGAATTAGAATTCAGGCTCTAGCCTTAAGAAGAGAGCTGGAATTTAAAGAGAACTAGAATTTAGGCTCTAGTCTCGGAGGAGAGTGTTGAAATTTAGGCTCCAACCTCAAAAATTGAAAGAGAGCTAGAAGTTTGCCTCTAGCCTCGAAAATTTGAAAGAAAGCTAGAAGTTCGGCTCTAGCCTCGAAGAGAACTACAAGTTCGGCTCCAGCCTTGGAAATTTGAAAGAGAGCTAGAAGTTCGACTCTAGCCTCGAAGAGAACTGGAAGTTCGGCTCCAGCCTCGAAAATTTGAAAGAGAGCTAGAAGTTCGGCTCTAGCCACGAAGAGAATTGGAAGTTCGGCTCCAGCCTCAGAAATTTGAAAGAGAGCTAGAAGTTCTATTCTAGCCTCGAAGAGAAGTGGAAGTTCGGCTCCAGCCTCAGAAATTTGAAAGAGAACTAGAAGTTCGGCTCTAGCCTCGAAGAGAACTGGAAGTTCTGCTCCAGCCTCAGAAATTTGAAAGAGAGCTAGAAGTTCGGCTCTAGCCTCGAAGAGAACTCGATTCGACTCTAGCCTCGAAGAGAACTGGAAGTTTGGCTCCAGCCTCGAAAATTTGAAAGAGAGCTAGAAGTTCGACTCTAGCCTCGAAGAGAACTGGAAGTTCAGCTCCAGCCTCGAAAATTTGAAAGAGAGCTAGAAGTTCGGCTCTAGCCACGAAGAGAATTGGAAGTTCGGCTCCAGCCTCAGAAATTTGAAAGAGAGCTAGAAGTTCTATTCTAGCCTCGAAGAGAAGTGGAAGTTCGGCTCCAGCCTCGAAATTTGAAAGAGAACTAGAAGTTCGGCTCTAGCCTCGAAGAGAAGCTGGAAGTTACTGCTCCGGCCTCGAAAATTTGAAAGAGAGCTAGAAGTTCGGCTCTAGCCTCGAAGAGAACTCGAAGTTCGGCTCCAGCCTTGGAAATTTTAAAGAGAGCTAGAAGTTTGGCTGTAGCCTCGAAGAGAACTGGAAGTTCGGCTCAGCCTCTGAAAGTTTGAAAGAGAGCTAGAAGTTCGGCTCTAGCCTCGAAAAGAACTGGAAGTTAGGCTCCAGCCTCGGAAATTTGAAAGAGAGCTAGAAGTTCGGCTCTAGCCTCGAGGAGAACTGGAAGTTCGGCTCCAGCCTCGGAAAGTTTGAAAGAGAGCTAGAAGTTCGGCTCTAGCCTCGAAGAGAACTGGAAGTTCGGCTCCAGCCTCAGAAATTTGAAAGAGATGTAGAAGTTCGGCTCTAGCCTCGAAGAGAACTGGAAGTTCGGCTCTAGTCTCGAAGAGAACTGGAAGTTCAGCTCCAGCCTCGAAAAGTTTGAAAGAGAGCTAGAAGTTCGACTCTAGCCTCGAATAGAACTGGAAGTTCAGCTCCAGCCTCGGAAAGTTTGAAAGAGAGTTAGAAGTTCAGCTCTATCCTCGAAGAGAGCTGGAAGTTCGGCTCCAGCTTTGGAAAGTGGCTAGAAGTTCGGCTCTAGCCTCAAAGAGATCTGGAAGTTCGGCTCTAGCCTCAGAAAGTTTGAAAGAGAGCTAGAAGTTCGGCTCTAGCCTCGAAGAGAACTGGAAGTTCGGCTCCAGCCTTGGAAATTTGAAAGAGAGCTAGAAGTTCGGCTCTAGCCTCGAAGAGAACTGGAAGTTCGGCTACAGCCTCGAAAATTTGATATGTATGAAAAGGGACCCAATCCCATGCCATCAGAACCAAATCGAACAAAGTTAGTGGCTCCGTATTAATAGGACTAGTCGATCCTCTAACACACAGAGGAAGGAGAATTGAAAGGTTGGAATTGAAGGATTCTGAATGAAAATCAGTCTGAGATTTTGATTTGTTTTAGTGATTCTATTTCATTTTTGTTTATTCAGAGTTCATGTTTATTTGCAGTTTATTTTGACATTCAAATTCTTAAAAAGAAGAAGTTCCTTATTCATTTTTTTTTCTTTTCGTTCTTTGTTAGAAGTTCATTTAGTTAATGGTGTTTCCCAGTCAATTTACACAAAAAGAGGTGAAGGCAGAACATGACATGATCATTCTCATTCCAATATGTTGAAAATACGTCATACAACTTGATCCAAAACATGATGATATTTTCTTCGTAAATTCAGTATCTCATACAATCCTCATAAATACAAAAGGGATTGTGTAAGATTCTTGTTGATCCTTCCAAAAGCATTTGTCAAAATCCATGTCTGAATAGTAAGATACATGGACAATAACATCACCTTCCAAGCCACCCTTGGCAGGAATGCCGTACGGATGTGCATTGGAGGTGTGCTATCTCCCAGTAACTCACAGCTCGTAGGGCCGGAGACTCTCTAACTCTGGATCTGGCTGAAAATGAAAAGGCATCTTTCTGTCATCCATCCTTCTGAAAGTGACGGAGATTCGTTCAACAGGCACTCCTGGAATGCAATGTTTTGCTATGTCTGCTCCATTTCCTTTTAATACCATGATGGAACCTACTGGTAGTGGTATTTCTATTGACCCTCAGAATTTTTCGAGGCCCACTATCCGGAGGTCAGATCCGAACATGATATTACACTTGTTGACAAAAGAGACTGCGCAGAATGGTCTGACAAAGTCATGATGGTCTATGTGTGGAGGTATGCAGTCGCCCTCCTTGTAAATGTTAATGATGCAGCTATTGGGTATGCAATCTGCAGGCAATACCCTCCATGTTACCATCCTCTTTACCATTCTTTTGATAATTCTTGGCATCCGATCCACCTCACTGTGACGGAGTATCCCTGGTGGATTTTTTTTTCTATCTTCTACGAAGTTGTAGCAACACCCGCACTGGATAGTAACTCTTCCTTTTCCCGGCATCCATCTTCGGGGCTCTGAATAAGTTTTCTCCCTCAGATGACCAGCTCGGCCCATTTTCTGAAGCTCGATAATGCAGTCCACAATCTGTTGTTGTTCGTAATCTGAGAACACATCCATATGCAGCTCAAGACCTTCCAAGATGTTGACCCTCTTGCCTCGAATCCTCTCGAAGTATTTAAAAGTTTTCTTTTCAACTTCCTGTAATTTTTCCAGCTCATATTTCGGGATTATTTGAAGTCCTCAGAGTCTGGTAACATACTGTGGGATTTACGGCTCAACCCCAGCACGCTCTCCTGCATGTCTCGACTCCTCGGGGATAGTCTCTGTCGGAACATCCTCCGAGGTTACTTTCGCAACAAGACTCTTCAAAACTGGTAGCTCTGTCTGGCGTTGTGGTACTGATTCTATTTCTGCTCTTCTTGGGATTTCTTTTATCTTTTCTGTTGTTCTTGGAGTTGGTCTCCTCTTTTCTGGCTCCTAACGAACCAATTTCTTCAAAGTATTTGTATTGACGGTAGCAACTGTCTCTTCTTGTTGATCTGCTGCCAGCTTAGTCAGCATCTTGTGAATGCGACGGTTCTTGTTTCTTCATTGAGTAGGAGTGAGAGTGGCTCTCCTCACCCCTTGAATTTCTATAGGCATGGCGCTGACAAGCCTGCCCTCTATTGTAGCAACCATGGACTTAACTTTCTTGTCTTCTCCTGTTGCATGAGCGGCGTTTGCTTTTCTTTTCTTGCTGGTGGACTGTTGACTTGGGCCTCCCAATTTCATTACTGTTTCACTATGGAATTCTTCCCAATCAATTGGAGTCCAATCATTTTCTTCGTACTGTAGCCCGGCCGATGTGAAATCAGAATCAATTTCAATAACGACTCCATCCTTCATCCTCTTTTCATCCAGTGCTAGACTCATGTCATTCTTAAAGTTCAGAACCAACCGCCCGTTCGACATTTCCCTGCAAAAAATAAGGAAATGATCAGGGGCTGTACTAAGAACAAGAACAATAAGAAAACATTTATTAATGAAAACTTTTATTGACTTCTTTTAAATTTTAAAGGAAGTAGGAAGAGATGAGGATAGATCAGGAATGAATTGATTTAAAGGAAAAGATCAAAATTTTATCATTTCACATATTTTTTTGTTTTTAACACATTTTTTGTTAGTAGTTCATCCATTTTTTATATTTTGGGTTCGGACCCAGTTACGAATGATTACTCCACCTGTGTTTCTAGGAATGAGAATTCATTCTTCGAAACATCAGGTCGTGTAATACTTCTTTAGATATCGTCCATTAATTGGAAGCATAGGTTGTTCTCCACGACAGTTAACAAGCTGGTAGGTACCCCCTGAGTAGACTGTCTCAACCACGAACAGCCCTTCCCAAGTTGATTCAAATTTACCTGTTATCTTGAGGTGTGCAAGAATAGGTCTTCTGAGTACTAGAACCAAATCACCGAATTTGAATGTCCTTGGGCGGACCAGTTTATCGTGGGCCTGGATCATCTTGGCTTGATACAGTTCCAAATTTTACTGTGCTGAAATTTGTTTCCCTTCTAAGCTTTCCAATTCTTCTAGTCGTAATTTGGCATTTTCTTCTGTAGCGATCTTGTTCGCAACTGCAATTCTGAGTGACGGAACCTGAACCTCTAAGGGTAAAACGGGCTCAGACCCGTACACTAGAGCGTAGGGCGAGGACTGAGTAGGAGTTCTGAATGTTGTTCTGTAGGCCCATGAAGCTTCTAACAACTTCTCGTGCCAATTTCTTTTGTTGTCATCCAAAATTTTCTTTAATATCTGGACGAGAGTTTTATTAAAAGCTTCGGCCAAGTCGTTTACTCTTGGGTAGTAGATCGTTGAATAGCGCCAGTCAATCCCGTGTCTCCTGACAAAATTATTGATCTTCGTACTCTTGAAAGCGGACCCATTATCTAAAATGATTCTGCGCGGTACCCCGAAATGGTAAACAACTTGATTCTTAAAGAACTGCAACACATGATGTGTCTTTACTTCTCTGAGTTGTACTGCTTCAATCCACTTGGAAAATTAATCTGTTTCTGCAACAATGAAGTGATGCCCTCTTGAAGAAGGAGGTTCTATTGAACCTACGATATCTGTGCTCCAACACTCAAATGGCCATGACGCAATTGTCGAATGTAACACATTTGGAGGTTGATGTAGAACCACTCCATGCACTTAGCATTGGTGACAACTCTTGGCGATCTTCATGCAATCAGTCATCATTGAGGGCCAGTAGTACCCTAGTCTTTTAATTTTCATCTTCATTTTCGGACCCGACTGATGAGCGCCACAAAGTCCCGAGTGCACTTCCTTAACAATTTCACGAGCCTCGGACTCGCTCAGGCACCTTAGCCAAATATGATCGAAAGACCTTCTGTATAATGTATTGTTTATTAATGCGTAAGACAGGGTTCTTTTCTTGATTTGATGGGCGAATGACTTATCGTCCGGTAGGTTTCCTGTTTGCAAGTAGTCTATTAGCGACTGATGCCAGTCTTCTGCATTTTCTGTTACTGCCGCAATTGTTTCTTCTTCTTTCCCTAACTTGTGTATCGTGTCCATGTCGAGCTGTGAGAGAACCTGACGTCCCTAAACTGACACTTCAACTGATTCATCCTGCAAGCAGGCAAATTCTTTTGCAAGGCAGGCTAACGCATCTGCAAGAGCGTTTTCTCCCCTAGGGATTTTGTAGATTGTTACATTTGGAATCTGCTCCAACAATTTCATGGCATACTGAAAGTACTGTTCGAGTCTTGGCTTTAGAATTATGTATTGTCCTGCGACCTGTTGAATTATCAACTGAGAATCCCCGTAGATGTTGATATCTGTTATCCCCATCTGAATGGTTAATTCCAATCCGGTTATAAGGGCTTCATATTCTGCTTCATTGTTTGTACATGGTTCTATTAAGTGGTAGGAGTACCTTAACATCCCCCGCTCCGGTGTTATAAATATTAGTCCGATTTCTGCCTTACCGGCACTATCATTTGTAATTCTTTATTTCTCTGTGCTGAAGATGCTCCGTCGAAGTACAGTTCCCAACATCGATCGTCGGGGTCTTCTAGGCTCATTATCTACTCGTCTAGCAAGTCGTCATTGAGAGGCGATTCTGCCGGTAAAGGGTGTGCTGCGAGGAAGTCTGCTAGGACTTGTTCCTTTACGGCATGAAGCGGTACGAAAGTTATATCGAATTGCAATAGTATTATTGACCACTAAGCAATTCTACCGGAAAGCTTCGAGCGAGTCATCAAATATTGCAATGGAATAACTTTTGAGATAAAGTTGACCTTATGAGAAAGCATGTAATGCCTGAGCTTTTGAGCGGCGAAGATCAGGGCCAAACAATGCTTCTCAATCGGGGGATACTTTACTTCCGTCGGAATTAGATGATGACTTAAGTAGTAGAGGGCGTTTTCTTTCCCCTCATCATTGACCTGGGCTAGCAGGGCTCCAAGGGAGTCGTCTAAAGCCATGGTATAAAGTATCAATGGTCTACCCGAGACAGGGGCTGCTAAGACAGGAGGTGTCATTAAATATCGTTTGATGTCATCGAAGGCATGTTGACATTTGGAGTCCCAAGTAAACTTGGCATCATTCTTAGCCAAAGCAGAAAAAGGCTGACACCTTCCTGACAAATTCGAAATAAAGCGTCGAAGATATGTCAATTTACCTTGAAAGGATCGTAATTGTTTCAAGGTTTTGGGAGGTGGTATTTCTAAGATAGCTTTAATCTTCTCTGGATCGATTTCAATTCCATGATGTCGGAAAACAAATCCTAAGAATTTCCTAAAGGTGACGCCGAAGGCACATTTCAAGGGATTCATCTTAATGTTATATTGTCTTAATCGCTCGAAAATAATTCTCAAATCATACAGGTGATCTTCCTTCAGTTTGCTTTTGATGACTACATCCACGTAGCATTCAACTTGGTTGTGAATGAGATCATAAAAAATTCTCGTCATTGCTCTTTGGTATGTTGCTCCTGCGTTCTTCAATCCGAAAGGCATCATTGTGTAGCAGTATATTCCGATTGGCGTTCTGAAGGCTGTGAGATTTTCATCTTCCGGTGCCATCTTTATCTGGTTGTATCCTGATGATCCATCCATGAAAGAGAAGATTTCATGTTTCGAAGTGATGTCGATCATCAGTTCTGGAATTAGTAGAGGGAATTCATCCTTCGGACATACTTTGTTTAAATCTCTGAAGTCTACGCAAATTCTGATTTGTCCATTCTTCTTTATGACTGGTACCATGTTGGCTAACCAAGTTGGATATTGTTTTTCACGTACGAATTTAGCGTCTATTAGTTTCTTAACTTCAGCTATTACCTGTTGTTCGATTTCTAGACGTATTCTTCTCGGAGCTTGTCTGACTGGAACGACAGTGTGATCCACTCCTAGCTTGTGAACTGCAACCTCTGGAGCTAATCCTGACATTTCATCGCAATTCCAAGCAAAACAGTCCTTGAATTCCATCAGTAGCTTAATCATTTCTTCAGAGTCTTCTTTATTGAGTAAGGAGCTAACAAAGGTCGGCCTAGGCTCTTCACTAGTACCTAAGTTAACTTCCATCAACTCGTCTATTGTAGATTTTTTCTTTTTCAAATTCTGGCGGAGCGTCTCCGATTGGTAGAACTTTGAGATCATCTGAGTTTTCTAAGAAGACTTCATTAGGCTCGCAAGTGACAACCAAGCAAAATCCCGTATCATCAACTGATCCTACTATGTCGAATCCGAGACCATGTTTTGAATTGGGAGGCCGACCGGCATTATTCCATAATTTTTCAAAGTGTTGTGATCGACCTTTTGTCCATTGTTTAGGTAAGGCACCACGTTGAATTAAATTCTGAACACAGGGAGAATACCACTCAAAAGGCAATTCCATTAATTCGGAAGAAGTAACATCTTCAAACTGTACATCATTTTCAGTTTTGGAAGAAGAAGCACCACGGTAGAATTTGATCGGCTTAGCACCACCACCATGCTCTTCCTTGACCACCATACCCTCGATCTTATTAGAATGGATCGGGGTCAGAGTCATAGTATGCACATAGTGGTAAATCTTCTCGTACATTGATTTGTGTTCTTCATTCTTTTTATCTTCGAGAGAGATCTTGAACTGGGGCTTCTTTTGATTTACTATTGCTCCCAATCAACGTCGATGACTGGTTTCTTCTGTCCAACTGTTCCAACGTCTCTTCCTCGACCTCGTCCCCAGCCTTGACCTCGGGTGCGAGTTTTGGAGAAACCTTCACCATCTCGCCGTAAGAGAGTAGTGAGTAACTGTTGAACTAGAATTTCAGGCTCTTCGTCGTCCCAAACTTCTTTTACTTCATTTGGTACAATATTTCTAGAGAAGATTGTTTTCTTCGGAGGCGCATAATAGGCTGCATCTTCATGAATTCCAATCTCGTGTATGGAGAATGGTTGCAAGTCACCTTTGATACACTGTTCTCCTCCTTCATAATACTTTATGCACTGGTGCAGAGACGACGGTACCATCCGGTTTTCATGGATCCATGGCCGACCCAGGAGAGTGTTGAATGATATCTCAGAATCAATTATGTGGAATTTTGCGGTTATCTTTGATAAATCACCGGTCTTCATTAATAGTGTTATCGATCCAAGAGCTCTTTCTCCTTTTTGATTGAATCCTCAACATCTTATCTGCTTCAAGCTCACGAGCATCAATTTCCAAATATGCTAGCGTCCGAAGATTCATTATGTTGATTGATGCTCCTGGTTCAACCAACACCCTGGAGAGCGCAAACTTTCCGATAGTGACTGAAATGTACAACGGTCGATTGTGATCAGCTGTTCCAAGTAGCAGATCATTGTCCGTGAAGGCAACACCTCGCTATTCTTTTAACGAGCAAACCTCATCTAAGGAATTACCGGCCATTTGAGCTAAACAAATCTCTGGATCAAGTAAGGCCTTGATCAGAGTTTCCCTCATCTCCTTTAACAGGATCAGAGCATCGTAGATGCTCAGTTTAGCTGGTAGCTTCCTAAGATGGGCTAGCACGTTATAATCCACTTTATTACCATGTTCCTCAATTTCTTCCCGAACGGGTAATTCTTCTGTTGGGGTTGACTCCTCCTGAGAAACCACCTGCTTTCCTTTATCCTTTGGACCCATTCTCGGAGGTAGAACTTTCCCGCTTCTTAGGTTGACTTAAGTTACTTGTTCTGAATCTGGTGGTGACTCTACCAGTGTCTCCTCTTGAATCGGAATGACTGGCTTTTCTAGAATTGCTTCGGAATCTGATAACTCCAATTCTATAGTGATTGGAGCCCCTCGGAATTCACAAATAAATTTGTTGCTTGTTGAGCTTTCGTAGCCATCTTTGTGAGCGTCTTCTCTTTTGTCATAGTCATCGAGGTTTAGTATGATTTGAGAATTGTTTATCATATCAGAATCGAGATCCGGATTAGGTTGGTTTTCGTTAGTTGCGTAATCATTAGAAACAGTCAAAACGTAGCCAACACCAAAACTCTTATCATTATAAAATCCTACTGGGGCAAGCAAATAATCATACAGAGTCAGAGGTCCAAGGGATTTTTCCCCTGAATCAGAAACAACCATCCTAGGATAAGCAGCCCCTAGTCTACCCTTTGGAGCCTCGGTCTTCTTTTCTTCCACGATCTTCTCCTCCTTCCGGGGTGGTTCTTCAATTGCAAGCGATAGCACTGGCTCGACAGGTTTCAAACTCCGAGTTGAAGCGCACATCAAAGCGTTCTAGATATGATCCAAGATTTTCTTTGAAGATTTTGTCCAGACGGTATTCCATCCATCATCGGTCGTGTATGGGTTTATCAGAACAATAGGATCCATTGAAATGACATTGATGAAACCTCCTTTTTGGGGTTTCTTCATGTATTCCTTCGGGATCTTTATGTTCCCTCTTTAGAGATTACCTTCGAGTCAATTCTTAAAAGTGAAGCAGTCTTCAATCTTGTGTCCGATCATCCGGTGGTAAGGGCAGTAGTTCGGATGATCTTTCTTGTTGACTTCTTCTGGTTTTTTGGGCTCTGGTAATTGAAAATCAGATATCTTCATCAAACTGTGAAACATCTTAGCTACTTCTTCCGTCTTGAATGGATATTCCTTGTTCAGAAGTTCCTCCAGGGGACGCGACGAACGAGGTAGTGGTTGACTATGCTGCCATGGCTGGTGGCTCGGTCGAGATTGTTGATAGCCCTGCTGAGGTTGCTGATAAATCTGTTGTGGTTGTTCGTAAGTCTGTTACGGTGGTTGATAACTAGGTTGTGGTTGCTCTGGCAGCTTTCCTTTATCTACTGTCGCGACGATCCCGAATTTCTTTTCAAATGCTTTTACAGGCTTCTGCTTGTCAGTCTTGTCGACAAAACTCAGCTGTTTTGCCTCCTCTTGCAAGCTCCCGGCCTTGCTAAGCAACTTCTTGAAAGTCATGATTGTAAATCCTTTAAGGAGAAGTGCTATCGGGCCATGGATACTGTTCAGCAAAATATCGATCGCATGGTGTTCCTGAAGTTGTGGTTCACGCTTCATGCTTAAGTTTCTCCATCGAAGTATGTAATCCACTAAAGTTTTGTTTGGTTTCTGTGGCTCCACCACTAAATCATCGATAGTGATGTGGTGTCGAGCTCTGGCAAACCGCTTAACGAAGAGATTTTCCAATTCTAAAAAGGTCTTAACTGAGCCATTTGGCAATTCTGCATACAAATCGAAGCAATCCCTGACAGGCTTGACAAACTGTCAAAAGAGTAAAGCATCGCTCCCACCGGCATTGCAGCAACTAGCACGAAAATGTCCGACATGCTGCCGGGGGTTTCCTGTTCCATCAAAAGTCTTGAACAGAGGTGGTATGAAGCCTTTTGGGTATTGGACCGCATCAAATTCTTCAGGGTAGGTGTCGGCATATTTTTAGGTTGTGTGTTTTATTTTGAAAAGGGGGGTCGCCTACAGAAATTATCGGCGAATTTTAGATTTTAAATTTAATTTAAATATATATATATATATATATATAATTTAAAAAGTAGTATTTGATTTTGAAAATAATTTTAAGTTTAAAAATTTTAAGATATGAAATCAAACTGATCTCAAATCCCAAGTAGTTTATATAAACGGGCGCCACACTACAAACCGTGTATCCATCCCGAAGAATAGACACACTGCTTGATGATGAGGCTCGGTTAAATAAACTAGAAGATTTGTGACATCCGTTCGGTCTGCGAACTAATTTTATAAGCCGACAAGTTCCCCTGTTTAATATAAAGAAATTAAACAGGGTTTATATTACCTAGGTTCTTAAAGTTCCCTATAATGGCAAGCCACTACAGTTAATTACATCTTAAATGACGGGAATCACTTAAGAAAACTCTCGATAATGATCAGTGGTTTTGCTCTCAAGAATTTCAAAGTTTAAGGTTTTCAAAGGATTTGAGTTTTGGAAATTTCAATAGGGAATGGATCAAATTTGGAACAATTTATTTTAGGAGTCCAAAGGAACGAAAGGTAGGGGATGTCACGGATTCGAGACAAGTCTCGGTGACTTCCCAACTATCCTATTATTTGGCTTCGAGTTTAAGAAAATTATTTAATGTTGTAATCCTGCCAATTTTAATTAATTAGGACTTATATTTGTATGACATAATCATACAAATAGCCTCGAAGATGTGAGGGTTTATGTCGTACCAAACGACTACCTCGGAGTCCTAAAACTGGGTAGGGCTTAATTTACATAACATGATTATGCAAATGCCTAACAAAAGGATTGAGGATTTATGTTGCACTAGGCAAACTACCTCGAAATCCTACGGTTTGGTTTTTTAATTCTAGGAAAGTTTAGCTGAAGTAGAGTTGTTTTGTTGACGAAGATGGCCGTGCTGCCCACCGTGCTCCAAGCTCCTTGTTGTTGCAGAGGTTTAGTTTTAGAAGTCATAAATCAGGAGATGAGAGAAGTGTTTTGGTTTAAAGAAATCTTAAAGTCTAAATGTTTTTAATGTTTTAATTAAAACAAATCTTAAAGTTGGTTAAACAGAACCGATTAAGATCCTACGGTTCCGTCATCCCGGCACCGTTATTTTCATTGAATTCACTTAGTCTAGATGAATTTGCTAAACTCAACTGAATGAGTTCCACACTTTCATTTAGACCGTGGGAAATCCCGGTAGCAACACGTGGGTTACATCATCCGAGGTATTCCCGATCATTCAACTAGACGTTTTAGTTTAGTTGTAATTGTAGTTTTGTTGTTCTGTTTGTGATTAAATTTTGAGTTGTTTTATATTTTGAAATGTTGTGGCGGTGAATTTTATCTTGTAATGATTTTTAGTTTAATTTTGGTTTCAGTTCAGGGACTATCCTAAAGGTTTTGGTTTTCATGCAACGAGTTGTTTATCATGCAAGAAAAGTAAAGTAACGAGTGCATGTAAGTAAATTGCAATAAAGTAAATTGCAACAAAATAAAAGTGTACACGGAGGGTCATCCCGTCATCCCAAGCTACACTTAAAACACATATTAAGGCATTTAAATATTTCAACAAGTACTCAGGTAAAGCTAATGGAAAGGTTTTGGTTGTCTACCAAAGTCCTAATCCTATAGCTAGTCATCCCCTATGACGTCTAGATTCTTGTGTTTTGGTTTAAGGATGATTTTCTTCATCAAAGAACAATTAAATTCAATTGTTCTTATAAACATCCTATCATATTGAGGAAGTGCTTAAGACGAGTCTTAAACATCTTTTCAATACCTCTAAGATTGTTTTAAGTCCAAGAGAATTTAATTATACAAGTGAATTAATCATCCAGGAGTTTAAGTTACGTTCTTTTGCTCGAGTGAACTAGTACATTTGAATGTCCCATGAGTGAAGTAACACTTCACTTGATACCTCATTTAAAAGTTATAATACTAAAAGCTTTATAAGGGCAAATCAACTTATTAAATATTTTAATGATTTAAACTTAATGATTTAATTTGAATTTTGACTTAAAAATAAAAGTTAGTTTAAGTTTGGAATAGTGTTCGAGTCATTTTAGATTTAATTCTTAATGATTTCATTTAGGTTTGTTATTAAATGATTTTAATTTAATTTAATTTAATTTTAATTTAATTTAATTTAATTTAATTTAATTTAACTTAATTTTAATTTGATTTAGTTTAATTTAATTTAATTTAATCTTAATTTAATTTAATTTTAATTTAAATTAATTTAATTTAATTTAATTTTTAATTTGGTTTAATTTAATTTAAATTAATTTGATTTAACTTAATTTCAATTTTAATTTAATTTAATTTTAATTTAATTCAATTTAATTTAGTTTAATTTAACTTAATTTGATCTCAATTTATTTTTCTTTTAATTTAATTTAATTTGATTTTATTTTAATTTCAATTTTAATTTAATTGACATTATTCTTTTAATTTTTTAATTAAGACTTAAGTATTATTGAAGTGATTTATTTAGGGATTTTCAAATTAAAGAATAAATATCTTTTTAAATAATATCCCTACTTTAATCATTTTAATTTCTATTATTCTCCCAAAATTTTAATTAATTAATTAATTAAAGTTTTATTTTAATTATTTTTGAAATGATTAGTAGATTTCTACCCTTAATCATTTAAGTTTCAATCATCCAAAAATCAGTTTAAAATCAAATATTTTACCCTCCCCTTTGATTAATCCTAAAATTTAAATTAAATGTTGAATTTTTTAATTACCATTTTGCCCTTCAAGCTTAATAATTCTATAACTCTCTAAATTAAGCTTAAATGAACTTGAAATTTTTATGCAACCTTACTCACATGTCAATTAAGACATTAGAGGAGAAAATGTGATTTTTCTATATTTAATTTATTTATGTAATTATTTTCAATGGAAAATAGAGGTTTTCAAAGAAAATTCAATAACATGACCAAGGAGATGTTTCTTCTTTAAAAAAATTTTGGGATGTTCCTAATGACCAGAGAACCATTTGGACCAATTTTGGTGATTTTTTGAATTATATTTTATTTATTAGAATTATTTTGAGTTTTGGAGCATTAATTAATTTTAAAATAAAATTAAAGTTGAAAAATGGATTTTATATTTTTCTTAGATCTCTCTGACCTCAAGGATTTCAGAGAAACAAATTTTGTATATTTTTCTTTTTTTTTATTTATTAGAATTATTTTAGTGAAAAGGTTGGAAAATATATTTTTTAATATTAAAAATTACATTAAACATTTAAAATTCAATATCTTATCCTAGGGACTTAAGAAAAATATTTGGTTTGTTCCTAAATGATTAGAATTCAAAATATGATATTTTGGTGATTTTTAATATTTTTCTGATTTTTATTATTTTTTAATTATTAAAAATATTAAAATAATGATAAAAATCAACTTTTTTAGAAAATTACAATTTTAATTTTCCTAAGTTCCTCTGATATCAGAGAAGCACCAAAACCATTTTTGTGAATTTTTGAAAAGTATTTTGTGAGTTGTGAATTTTTAAATTTCAAATTTATTTAAGGGGGTTAATCAACCCATTTGGTGGATCAAACCAAGTCCAATTAGTTTCAAATTTCTATGTGGTGTTCTCATATCCCTAGAGGACAATGGAGAATTGTTTTTAAATTAATTTGATGTGTGGTTAACCCTAATTAATTAAAGTTCAATTTTGGATATTTAGGCCAATTAGGGTTGTTCCAAGTGAATTAACTCAAAACTTATTTTTCCTAGGTTCCTCTTGTCATAAGAAACATCACCAAATTTTCCTAGAATTTATTTCTCAACATGCTAATTATTGGAATTAAAATACTCAAAACAGTAACATGAACTTGGAAAATCAATAACTTCTCATAGGGATGGCCTCTGACCTTGGAAAATTCAGGGAATGTTCCCAAGTTCAGAGGCTTCAAAAGCTCTATGGTCTCATGCCATGGTGAATTGCCTATGCAAATGGAGAATTAAAACAATGCAGAGAATAAATAAATCATTTAAAATAAAATACATAATGAAATTACTTGATTTCTTTTACACATTATTCTCCTCTGTTCACTGAGCAAGAGGGTATTTTTATTTTATTTTTAGGATTTTTCTACACAAAGTTATGCATTTTTGAAGTTATGGGTATTTAATAAATAAGAAAAATCCTTATTTATCTACTTATCCACGCGGCGCCACGCAATCCTTGGCAACTCCGAACGCCCACGCGGCGCATTCCTATTCGACGCCGCCATCTGACTCAGCGCTCCAGGGGCCCGCGGTTCATGTACCATTGCCCTGTCCGGCTCGATCTCGACCGTCCGCTCGATACACGCTCGATCCGACGACTCCTGGTCATCGTCTACGACTGGTGTGAACCCGTGACCGTCGACCTTCTAACCCTAATTTCTCACTCGATTCTCAATGGATTTTTGTATTCTTATGCTCTATGGATTCGTCTTGAAGAGACGAACATATCCATACGGTAAACATGCATTGAAATTGACTCAAACTAAATGGAGAATCTCCAAAAGCTCGGGAGAAGGAGAGAGCTCATACCTTTGCTCAGAGAAGTGAAGCTTCAATCTGAGGGCTATGTCACCTTCGATTGGGTCCAAGCAAGCTCCAGATGAAGTCCCTTGGCCTGGTGAATTGCCTAGGTACAAAAGTGACAACAGTCGATCACAAAGCTTGGAGGTCGGAAGCAATGGCTGGCTCGGTGAGGGGGATTTTGTTGGGAAACTTCTCCTCTTGGTCCGAGTGAAGGTGTAGAGTCAATCAATTTGAGGATTGACTCACTGTGGTGAAGTGTCCTGGTTTTGTGCTTGAATTTCAACTACGAAATTGAGCTCACAGAGAGGAAATGGCAGGGGGATTTCAGTGGGGATCAAGTTCTCCAGGTGTGGGGAAGAGTCTGGAATGATTTTGGCAGAGTTTCCTTAAGGTTTTTTTCAACACCTCCCTTGGCCGAGAGGAGGTGGTGTTTAAATAGAGCTAGCTGGAGGGCCTCCCAGGGGGAGTTAGGGGTTGGGATCAGCTGCTCAGGGGAAAAGAAGAACATCCATGGTGGCCATTGGGCATGGGGCAGCTCAGCAGGTGGGAATTCCAAACTTTGGCTCCTTCCAAGGTCTCAGCCATGGCGTTTTCTGGCGACTGTGGTGGCTGGCCGGCCAAGGTCAGGTCACCATCTTGACCAGTGAGGTCAGGGCTTGGCAATGGTGAAGTCAATTGGAGTTGGCCATGTGTAAAGGGATTGAATTGAAATGCAATGGGGGAAGGCTAGTTTTGGGTCTAAATGAGTCAACCCATGGTTTTGGGCTAGGTTCACCATCCAAGGCTTGCTTGGGCTGAAGAGAAAGTTGTTTGGTTCAGCTTAATCAGTAGGGTCAAGTCACCATCCAAGCATAATTAGGCCTAAGTATGGTTAAGGGGAATCATGGGAGTGGTTAATGACTTTTAGGAGTTATGGAAAGAGCCTCCCTCTTTTGCCCAATGTGGTATGGTCATATGTCAACAACTCACATGGCTTGCATGTGGCTCAAGAATGGCTTCATGGCTCACCTTTGGCTTGGGAAAAATTTTGGTCAATTTCATGAAAAAGGGTTTTAGAAATTTTGGTAATTTAGGGGTGATTTGATGGGAATTGTTAGGAGGCTTGATTTGGAGTTGTTTAATGATAAATTAGGACTTTAGGAATGATTTTAAATTGAATGTGTGATGAGGGAAAGTGTCTTGTGGGCTTTAGATTGATTTGGGCTTTTGAATTTGGTGGAAGTGGGCTTTTAGGAAGGTTTAAGGGAGTGGGCCTTTATGTTTTTAAAATATGTTTATGGATGGTAATTTTGTAAAAGGTTGGGCCAAATAATTGTTGAGTTTAGTTTAAGGATGTGACTTGAATGATTTGAAGCATATTTGAGGTAGTTTGGAATTGAATTGGGTTGAATTTGGGTTCATTTGGTAAATGGGCCAATGTAGGTCAAATTGGGCTAATTTGGGCCAATGTTGGGCTAGGGTTGAAATTGATGTAAAATTAATGTTGGGAAATGTTTATGGGAGTGTTTCAAAGAGGTTTCAACTTTGGTTGGGTTTTGGTTTTGGGGCTTGGGCTTATTTGGGTTAGGTTTGGGTTTAGGTCAAAATTGGGCTTTTTGCTTTTGGGTTGAATTTGAGTGGGGTTTGGGTCCATATTTTGGGAAAATTATGTTAGTGTTTTGTTTTTGGGGATGTTAGGGAAGGTTTAGAAAAGATTTGGGGTTAATTGGAGTTGAATTGGTTTGGTTTGGGCTAAGTTTGGGTCATGGGCCAAAATTGGGCTTTAAGCTTAAAAAATGAAATCAGACCCAAATGTCAATCAAATCAGACATGGATTTGGTCTAGATTGATATTGTGGATATTTAATTGAAGTTTAGAATTGAATTGGACCAAAATTGGGGTCAATTGGGTAGGTTTGGTTTGACATTGGGTTCACTTGGGTTAAGAATGGGCTAAATTCGGGGTTTTGGTAAAAGTGTGGTAAATTGACAAACTTGGCCCATGGTGTAGTTAGACAAAATGAAATTGGGAATATTTGGGATTTTCTGGAATTTTCTGGGAATTTTCTGAATTTTTGTATTTTTGCGTCAAGAGGGGCATTTTGGTAATTTGGAGGGTATTGGGGGATATTTTTGGAATTTTTGGTATTTTTGGCTATGGATGATCAATTTGATTGGTGAGTAAATTTTCAAGGTTAATTTTGGGGAATTTTGGGTGATTTGGAAATTTTGGAGGATTTGGGCAATTTTAAAGGCTTTTGGTATGTTAGGTGGGTCCGGGGCACCGGGGTCAAAAATTGAAATTTTGGAAAAATGAAGATTGGTCAAATATGAGTGAAATGGAAGCACTTTGGTTGAGCCATGAAGTCATATTAAGCCTATATGAGCCATGAGAGGACTCATTTGAGGCATTCACTATGTTGTTCCTAACCTTCTTAACCAGGGGCTTAGGGGTTAAGGTTCATCCATATGAATTACCTACATGAGTCAGGGAGTCAAGTTGGGCATGGGTGTGGTTTTAGGACTTGGATTGTGTGTGTGAGAGTGTTGAGTATGAGTGTAGTGAGTGTGTAAGTCAACCCTCACCAGACCAAGCCACCCAGGGTGGTCCTAAGGCCAAAGAGTCCTATAGGGAACTCATCCTTTAAACCTTCACATTTGATTTCAACCCTCTAGGTGATTAGGGGTCTTCAATCAAGCTTGTGGGGTTTGCAGGGAGTCAAGAGGTGTTTAAACTTCTAAAGGGTGGTTTCCACTTCTAGTCCTCTAAGATAGTCAAAGGAAAAGCCAAAGGCTAGATCCTAAGTACTAAAGAGAGAAGAGAAGACCTCATCAAAAATGAGGTCAACAAATGGACCCCCACTAGGTGTGGTGTGCTAACCAAGCACACCGCACGTATTGGCGTTGACCAAAAAGATCGTCAAAACCAATCACAGATGTCTAAGTGACAAACTTAGGACGAAGTAGAAGATTTTCCGCTAGGGAGTATCAGGTATATTTCCAAGACCGAAGGTTCCTGAATTCTCGCTGGGGAATGGAAAAGGAGGTGAACTCCAAATCACCAGATCTGGGGAATTCGATTTAGATTTCATTTTACTTTTAAATTTCAAGTTTCAATGTGTGAGCTTAGATTTTGAGTTTTAATTTAGATTGAAGTTTGATTTAAAATCAATTTGAGAAAATTTTGAATTTGAAATGAGAATTGAAACCTAGGTTCCAATCTCGGGACTGCAAGGAAAACTGGAATTTGGGTACCAGCCTCGGAGTGAGAATCAGAGTTTAAGTATCGACGGAAAAATAATGAGAATCAGAATTTAGGTACTGATCTCGAGGGAGTGAGATTTGGAATTTAAGTATCAAACCTGAAAGAGAATCAAAATTTAGGTATCGATCTCGAAGGAAGAAAACTGGAATTTAGGTACCAGCCTCGGAATTTAGAATTGAAATTTAAGTATCAATTCGAAAGAGAATCGAAATTTAGGTATCGATCTCGAATGAGAGTCGGAATTTAGGTACCGACCTCGAAGGAAGAGAATTGGAATTTAGGTACCAGCCTCGGAATTTAGAATTGAAATTTAAGTATCAATTTGAAAGAGAATCTAAATTTAGGTATCGATCTCGGAATGAGAACCGGAATTTAGGTACCAGACTCAGAAATTTTGAATTAAAATTTAGGTATCAATTCGGATGAGAATCGAAATTTAGGTATCGATCTCGAATGAGAGTCGGAATTTAGGTACCGACCTCGAAGGAAGAGAACTGGAATTTAGGTACCAGCCTCGGAATTTAGAATTTAAATTTAAGTATCAATTCGAAAGAGAATCGAAATTTAGGTATCGATCTTGGAATGAGAACTGGAATTTAGGTACCAGTCTCGGAAATTTTGAATTGAAATTTAGGTATCAATTCGGATGAGAATTGAAATTTAGATATCGATCTTGAATGAGAGTCAGAATTTAGGTACTGACCTCGAAGGAAGAGAACTGGAATTTAGGTATCAGCCTCGAAATTTAGAATTGAAATTTAAGTATCAATTTGAAAGAGAATCGAAATTTAGGTATCGATCTCGGAATGAGAACTGGAATTTAGGTACCAGTCTCGGAAATTTTGAATTGAAATTTAGGTATCAATTCGGATGAGAATCGAAATTTAGGTATCGATCTAGGAATGAGAACTGGAATTTAGATACCAGTCTCAGAAATTTTGAATTGAAATTTAGGTATCAATTCGGATGAGAATCGAAATTTAGGTATCGATCTCGGAATGAGAATTGGAATTTAGGTACCAGTCTCGGAAATTTTGAATTGAAATTTAGGTATCAATTCGGATGAGAATCGAAATTTAGGTATTGATCTCGGAATGAGAACTGGAATTTAGGTACCAGTCTCAGAAATTTTGAATTGAAATTTAGGTATCAATTAGGATGAGAATCGAAATTTGGGTATCGATCTTGGAATGAGAACTGGAATTTAGGTACCAGTCTCAGAAATTTTGAATTGAAATTTAGATATCAATTCAGATGAGAATCAAAATTTGGGTATCGATCTCGGAATGAGAACTGGAATTTAGGTACCAGTCTCGGAAATTTTGAATTGAAATTTAGGTATCAATTCGGATGAGAATCAAAATTTAGATATCGATCTCGGAATGAGAACTGGAATTTAGGTACCAGTCTCGGAAATTTTGAATTGAAATTTAGGTATCAATTCGGATGAGAATCGAAATTTAGGTATCGATCTCGGAATGAGAAGCTGGAATTTAGGTACCGAGTCTCAGAAATTTTGAATTGAAATTTACTGTGAAGATTTGGATTTAGCGGGAGATCGAAATGAGATATGAAAGTGTTCCATATCCCATGAGAATCAATCAAAGTTTGATTATTTGGCGAAGGGTACGAATCCATGCCATCCGAATCAAATTGAAAATTCTTCGTGATTCTGAAATCATCCCGAGAGAGGGTTTCAAAGGAGGTCTGAAATAGATCTTGATTTGAAGAAGAATTGGAGGTTTTGAAAAGATGGATTTAGACTGGAATTCAATTTGAGCTTTAGATTTGTTTTGTTTGTCCTTTAACTATCCCATTTTTTTATTTGTTGTTTATTTGGTGTTCATGTGGATTTGAAGTTCTTTTTAATGTTCAGATTTTTATGGAAGAGTTCTTATTTATTTTCCTTTTCTTTTTTGTTCTTTGTTCGAAGTTCATTTAACTTTAATGGCATTTCCCAGTCAATTTGCACAAAAAGAGGTGAAGGGAAAATGTGACATGGTCACTTTCATTCCAATCTTGTTGAAGATACATCATACAACTCGATCTGAAATATTTCTCACACAATCCATGACTCAAAACGGACTATGTATGATTCCTGTTGATCCATCTAAAAAGTATCTGTTAGAAATCCATGTCTGAATAATGAGATACACGGTCAATAACATCACCTTCCAAGCCGTCCTTGGCAGGAGTGCCGCATGGATGTGCATTGGAGGTGTGCTATTTCCCGTGTAACTCACGGCTCGTAGGTCGGAGACTCTCCAATTCGGATGCGGTCGGAAGTGGTAAGGCGCCTTTCTGTCGTCCGTCCTTCTAAAAGTGACTGAGATCCGCTCTACTGGTAGTCCCGGTATACAATGTTTTGCGATATCTGCTCCATTTCCTTGTAATATCATGACGGAACCTACCGAAAGTGGTATCTCCACCGGCCCTCAGAACTTACCTGGGCCTGCTATCCGGAGGTTAGATCCGAACATGATATTGCATTGGTTGACGAACAAAACTGTGCAGAAGGGTCTGACAAAGTCATGGTGGTCTATGTGTGGAGGTATGCAGTCGCCCTTCGATAAATGTTGATGATGCAAGCTGTTGGGTATGCGGTCTGGCGCGGTACCCTCCACGTTATCATTCTTTTCACCATTCTTTTAATTATCCTCGGCATTGGATCCACCTCACCGTGATGGACTATCCCTGGTGGATTTCCTTTTCTGTCCTCTACAAAATTATAGCAACATCTGCATTGTATTGTAACTCTTCCTTTCCCTGGCATCCATTTCCGGGGTTCCGAATAAGTCTTTTCTCTCAAACGGCCTGCTCGACCCATTTTCTGAAGTTCTAAGATGCAATCCACAATCTGCTGTTGCTCGTACTCTGAGAATACACACGTGTGTAACTCGAGGCCTTCCAAAATGTTGATTCTTTTGCCTCTAATCCTTTCAAAGTATTCGAAGTCTTCTTCTCGACATTTTGCATTCTTTCTAGTTCATATTACGGGATGATCTGCAAGTGACGAGGCCTAGTAACGTATTGCGGGATGTATGGCTCAATCCCATCACGTTCTCCTCCATACCTTGGCTCCTCGGGGATTGTCTCTGTCGGGACATCCTCCGGGGTTGCTTCAGCAACAAGGTTCTTCAGATATGGTATCTCTATCTGGCGTCGAGGCGATCTCTCTGCCTCTAATCTTCTCAGAGTTTCCCTTATCCTTTCTGTTGTTCTCGGAGCTTGTTCTCTCTTTTCAGGTTCCTGATGAACTGGTATCTTTGAAATGTGTGTGTCGGCGAAGGTGGTTGTTTCCTCGTGTTGATCTGCTGCTAGTTTAGTCAACATCTTGCGGATACGGCGATTCTTATTCCTTCTTTGAGTAGCAGTGAGCGTTGCTCTCCTCACTTCTTCAATTTCTGCGGGCGCGGTGCTGAAGAGCCTGCCCTTTGCCGTGGCAACTACTGACTTGATTTTCTTGCTTTCCTCGGTGTTTGTCTTTCTTTTCTTGTTGCTAGATTGGTGGCTTGGGCCACCCATCTTCATCACTGTCTGACTATGAAGCTCTTCTCGATCCACTCGGGACCCAATCATTTTCTTCATACCGTAGGTCGGTCGGTGTGAAGTCAGAATCAATTTCTATCACTGCTCCATCCTTCACCCTCTTTTCATCGAGTGCGAGACTCACGCCATTTTTAAAGTTTAAGACAAACCACCCGTTCGACATTTCCCTGCGAAGAAGACAAGGAAAGGATCAGAGGCTGTACTAAGAACAAGAACATTAAGAAAGTATTTGTCACTGAAGATTCTTATTTTCTTATTTTAATTTAAAGGAAGGTAGGAAAAGATGAGGAAAGACCAGGAACAAGATTTGATTTGAAAGGAGGGGTAAAACTTATTATGATTCCACATATTTTATTTTTAGTACATATTTTTGTTAATGATTTTTTTTATTCATTTTCTTATGTTTTTGGGTTCGGACCTAGTCACAAGTGGTTACTTCACCCGTGTTTCTAGGGATGAGAATTCATTCCTTTGAAACATCAGGTTGCGTAATACTTCTTCAAATATCGTCCATTGATTGGAAGCATTTGTCGTTCTCCTTGGCAATTCACAAGTTGGTAGGAGCCTCCTGAGTAGACTGCCTCGACCACGAACGACCCTTCCCAAGTCGGTTCAAATTTGCCTTTTATCTTGCGATGTGCAAGAATAGGTCTTCTGAGAACAAGAACTAAGTCACCAACTTTGAAAGTTCTTGGGCGAACCAGTTTATCATGGGTCTGGATCATCTTAGCTTGGTACAGTTCCAACTTTTTTTGCGCTGCAAGTCTTTTCCCTTCCAAGTTTTCCAGTTCTTCCAGTCGTAGTCTAGCATTTTCTTCTGTAGTAATTTTATTTGCAACTGCAATTCTGAGTGATGGAAGCTGAACCTCCAAAGGTAAAACTACCTCGGACCCGTACACTAAAGTGTAAGGCGTAGACTGAGTAGGAGTCCTAAAAGTCATCCTGTAGGCCCATAAGGCTTCTAACAACTTCTCGTGCCAATTTCTCTTGTTGTAGTCCAAAGTTTTCTTTAAAATTTGAACGAGAGTTTTATTAAAAGCCTCGGCTAAGCCGTTTGCTCTTGGGTAATAGATTGTTAAGTATCGCCAATCGATTCCATGTCTTCTGACAAAATTGTTAATTTTTGTGCTTCTGAATGCGGACCCATTATCTGAAATGATTCTGCGCGGTACTCCGAAACGGTAGACGACTTGATTTTTGAAAAACGTAGCATGTGGTACGCCTTTACTTCTCCGAGTGGAGCTGCTTCACGCCCATTTAGAAAAGTAGTACGTAGCTCCAAGGATGAAGCGATGTCCTCTTGAAGAAGGTGGTTCTATCGGACCCACTATATCTGTGCCCCAACACTCAAATGGCCACGACGCAATTGTCAGATGTTGCACATTTGGAGGTTGGTGTAGAACCACTCTGTGCACTTGGCACTGGTGACAACTCTTGGATACTTTCGTGCAGTCGGTCATCATCGAGGGTCAGTAATACCCTAGTCTTTTAATTTTCATTTTCATTTTCGGACCTGACTGATGAGCGCCACAAAGTCCTGAATGCACTTATTTGACAATTTCGCTAGCCTCGGACCCGCTCAGGCATCTTAACCCCATCTGATCAAAAGACCTTCTGTATAATGTATTGTTTATTAATGTGTAAGGCAGAGTTCTTTTCTTGATTTGATGTGCTAATGACTTATCGTCTGGTAATTTCCCTGTTTGCGGGTAGTACTATTAGCGGTTGACGCCGATCTTCTGTGTTTTACATCACTTCGCTGCAGCTGATTCTTCTGCTTTTCGATTTACGTATCATGTCTATGTCGAGCTGTGATAGGACCTGTCGTCCTTGAACTGACACTTCAACTGACTCATCTTGCAAGCAGGCAAATTCTTTTGCAAGGCGAGCTAGCGCATCCGCGAGAGTATTTTCTCTTCTAGGGATCTTGTAGATTGTTACATTCGGAATTCGTTCCAACAGTTTCATGGCATGCGAAAGTATTGCTCGAGTCTTGGCTTTAAAATTACGTATTGTCCGACAACTTCGTTGGATGATCAGTCGAGAATCTCCGTAGATGTTGATGTCTGTTATTCCCATTTGAATGGTTAGTTCTAGTCCTATTATGAGGGCTTCGTATTCTTCCTCGTTGTTTGTGCATGGCTCTGTTAAGTGGTAGGAGTATCTTAACATCCCCCGCTCCGGTGTTATAAAGATTAGTCCGATTCCTGCCTTACCGGGCACTATCGTTTTCAATTCTTTGTCTTTCTGTGCTGAGGACGCTTCGTTGAAGTATAGTTCCCAATGTTGATCATCAGTGTCTTCTAAGCTCATTATCTGCTCGTCTGGCACGTCGTCGTTGAGAGGCGATTCTGCCGGCAAAGCGTGTGCTGCAAGGAAGTCTGCTAGGACTTGTCCCTTTACGGCATGAAGAGGCACGAAAGTTATGTCAAATTGCAATAGTATCATCGACCACCATGCAAGTCTGCCAGAAAGTGTCAGTTGGGTCATCAAATATTGCAACGGATTAACTTTCGAAATGAGGTTGATCTTATGAGAGAGCATGTAATGCCTAAGCTTTTGAGCGGCAAAGATCAGGGCCAAACAATGCTTCTCAATTGGAGGATACTTTACTTCCATCGGAATCAAATGACGGCTTAAGTAGTAGAGAGCATTTTCTCTTCTCTCATCATTGACCTGGGCTAGCAAGGCTCCAAGGGAGTCTTCTAGAGCCGCGGTATAAAGTATCAACGGTCTACCTGAGACTGGGGCTGCTAAGACAGGAGGTTTCATTAAATATTGCTTAATGTCCTCGAAGGTCCGTTGAAATTTCTCTTCCCAAACAAATTTGGCATCCTTTTTAATTAATGCCGAGAAGGGCTGACACCTACCTGACAAGTTCGAAATAAAGCGTCGAAGATATGCCAACTTTCCTTGAAAGGATCGTAGCTGTTTTAAGGTTTTGGGAGGCGGCATCTCTAAGATAGCTTTAATCTTTTCCGGATCAATTTCAATTCCACGATGTCGAACCACAAATCCTAAGAATTTCCCGGAGGTGATGCCGAAGGCGCATTTCAGGGGATTCATCTTAAGGTTGTATTGTCTTAATCGTTCGAAAACAATTCTCAAATCATACAAGTGATCTTCCTTCAGTTTGCTTTTGATGACCACATCATCCACGTAGCACTCAACTTGGTTGTGAATGAGATCATCAAAAATCTTTGTCATTGCTCTTTGGTATGTTGCTCCTGCGTTCTTTAGTCTGAATGGCATTACTGTGTAGCAATACACTCTGATTGGTGTTCTGAATGTCGTGAGCTTTTCGTCTTCTGGTGCCATCTTTATCTGGTTGTATCCTGATGATCCATCCATGAATGAGAATATTTCATGTGTTGAAGCGATGTCGATCATCAATTCTGGGATTGGTAGTGGAAATTCATCCTTCGGACATGCTTTGCTCAAATCTCTGAAATCCACGCAGATTCCGATCTGACCATTCTTCTTTCGATCTGGTACCACATTGGCTAGCCAAGTCGGGTATTGTTCTTCACGGACAAATTTAGCGTCTATTAGCTTCTTAACTTCAGTTATGACTTGTTGTTCAATTTCCAAACGCATTCTTCTGGAAGCTTGTCTGACTGGATCGGAAGTAGGATCCACTCCTAGCCTGTGAACTGCGACTTCTGGAGCTAATCCTGGCATTTCATCATAACTCCAAGCAAAATAGTCCTTAAATTCCATTAGTAGCTTGATTATTTCCTCGGAATCTTCTTTATTGAGTAAGGAGCTAACAAAGGTTGGCCTAGGCTCTTTCCTAGTACCTAAGTTAACTTCCATTAACTCGTCTATTGTAGATTTGATTTCTTCTTCGAACTCTGGTGGAGCGTCTCCAATTTGCAGATCTTCAAGCTCTTCTGTAGTTTCTAAGCAGTCTTCATTAGGTTCGCAAGTGACAACCAAGCAAAATTCGTATCGTTAGCCGATCCTACGTACCGAATCCGAGACCATGCTTTGCATTGGGAGGCCGACCGGCGTTATTCCATAATTTTTCGAAGTGTTGTGATTGACCTTTTGTCCATTGTCGAGGTAAGACACCACGCTGAATTAAATTTTGAACACAGGGAGAGTACCACTCAAAAGGTAATTCCATTAATTCGGAAGAAGTGACATCTTCAAATTGTACATCATTTTCAGTATTGGAAGAAGAAGAGCTACGGTAAAATTTGATTGGCTTTGCACCGCTGCTATGTACTTCTTTGACCACCATACCCTCGATCTTATTAGACTGGATCGGGGTCAGGGTCATAGTGTGCACATAGTGGTTAATCTTCTCGTACATCGATTTGTATTCTTCGTTCTTTTCATCTTCGAGAGAAATCTTGAACTGTGGTTTCTTCTGGTTTATTGTAGCTGCTTCTTTCTTGACTTCCTCTTCTTCCTCAGAGCTGTTCTCCCAATCAACATTGATCACCGGCTTTTTCTGTCCAACTGTCCCAGTGTCTCTTCCTCGACCTCGTCCCCGGCCTCGACCTCGGATGCGAGTTACGGAGAAACCTTCACCATCTCGCCGTAAGGGAGTGGTGAGTGACTGTTGGACTAGAACTTCAGGTTCTTCATCGTCTCGAATTTCTTTTGCTTCATTTGGCACGGTGTTTCTGGAGAAGATTGTCTTCTTCGGAGGTGCGTAATAAGCTGCATCTTCATGGATTCCAATCTCATGTACGGAGAAATGTTGCAAATCACCTTTAATGCATTGTTCTCCTCCTTCGTAGTATTTTATGCACTGATGCAGAGACAATGGTACCATCCGGTTTTCATGGATCCACGGCCGGCCCAGTAGAGCGTTGAACGATGTCTCAGAGTCAATTATGTGGAATTTTGCGGTTGTCTTTGCTAAGTCACCGGTCTTCATCAACGAGTGTCATTGATCCGAGGGCTCTTTCTCCTTTACGGTTGAATCCTCTCGGTAACATCTTGTCCGCTTCAAGCTCGCGAGCATCAATTTCCAAGTATGCTAGCGTCCGAAGATTCATTATGTTGATTGACGCTCCTGGATCCACCAATACTGCGGAGAGCGTAAATTTTCCAATTGTGAGTCGAAATGTACAACGGTCGGTTGTGATCGAGTCATTCCAAGTAGTAGATCATCGTACGTGAAGGTACACCTCGTTGTTCTTTTAACGAGCAAACCTCGTCTAAGGAATCTCCGGCCATCCGAGCTAAACAAATCTCCGGATCAAGTAAGGCCTTGATCGAGCTTCCTCATCTCTTTTGATAAGATGAGAGCGTCGTAGATGCTCAGTTTGGCTGGTAGTTTCCTGAGATAGGCTAGCACGTTATAGTCCACTTTATTACCATGTGTTTTAGTTTCTTCTCGAATGGGCAATTCTTCTGCTGGGGTTGATTCTTCCTGAACAACCACCTGCTTTCCTTTGTCTTTTGGACCCATTCTCGGAGGTAGAACCCTTCCGCTCCTTAAGTTGACTTCGTGATTTCTTCGAATCCGGTATCGAGTTTCTTGGTGTCTCCTTTTGAATCGGCATGACAGGTTCTTCTGGAGTCGCTTCGGAATCTGAAAGCTCTAACTCTATTGTGATTGGAGCTCCTTGAAATTCACAAATAGATTCATTGCTTGTTGAAATTTATTAGCCTTCTTGGTGAATGTCTTCTTTGTCATCGTGATTGTCGAGGTTGTGTATGATTTGAGAATTGTTATTTGTATCGGAATCGAGATCCGGATTAGATTGGTTGTCGTTAGTTGCATAATTATTAGAAACAGTCAAAAAGTAGCCAACGCCATAACTCTTATCATTATAAGATCCCGCCGGAGCGAGCAAATAATCATACAGAGTCAGAGGTTAGAGGAATTTTTCCCCCGAATCGGAAACAACCATCCTAGGATAAGCAGCCCCTAGTCTAGCCTTAGGAGCCTCGGTCCTTTCTTCTTCTACGACCTCTTTCTTTTCTACAGTCTTTTCCTCTTGGGGCGGTTCTTCAATTGCTAGTGATAGTGCCGGCTTGGCAGGTTTCAAACTCTGAGTTGAAGCATGCTCCGAAGCGACCTGGATGTGGTCCAAAATTTTCTTCGATGATTTTGTCCAGACAGTACTCCATCCATCATCGGTCGTGTACGGGTCTATCGGAACAATAGGATCCGTTGAAATAACATTAACGGAACCTCCTTTCTGGGGTTCTTTCATGTATTCCTTTGGGATCGTTATGTTCCCCTTTCGGAGATTGTTGTCAAGCCAACTCTTGAAGGTGATGCATTCCTCTATCTTATATCCAAGCATCTGGTGGTAAGGGCAGTAGTTGGGATGGTCTTTCTTCTTAACTTCCTCCGGCTTCTTGGGTTCGCGGTTGAAAATCTGAAGTCTTCATCAAGTCGTGGAACATCTTTAGCACTTGCTTCATTCTTGAACGGATATTCTCCGTTTATGAGCTCCTTTAACGTGCGGCTGCGAGCGAGGTCATTGCTCATGTTGTTGAGTTGGTCGATAACCGGGTCGAGGTTGTTGGTAGTTCTATCGAGGTTGCTGATAGTGGTGCCATGGCTACTCAGTTGTATTTGCATTGGCTGCTTGCCCTTATCGACTGTCGCGACGATCCCGGATTTCTTTTCAAATGTCTTCACATGCTTCTGTTTGTTTGTCTTGTTGACAAAACTTAGCTGTTTCGCTTCCTTTTACAAGCTTCCGGCCTTAATTAACAACTTCTCGAAAGTCTTAATCGTAAATCCCTTAAGGAGAAGTGCTATCGGGCCGTAAATGCTTTTAAGCAAGATACCGATTGCACGCTGCTCTTGTAGCTGTGGCTCACACTTCATGCTTAGATTTCTCCATCGAAGTATGTAGTCCACTAAAGTTTCGTTCGGTTTCTGTTTCTCCACCACTAGATCACCGATGGTAATATGGTGCTGAGCTCCGGCAAATCGTTTCATGAAGAGGTTTTCTAATTCTGAAAATGTTTTTACAGAACAGTTCGGTAACTCTGCGTACCAATCGAAGGCGATCCACGACGAGTGCTGACGAATTGTCGGAAGAGTAAGGCGTCACTTCCACCTGTGTTGCAACAACTAGTGCGAAAATGTGTAACATGTTGTTGAGGGTTTCTGGTACCATCAAAGTCTTGAACAGAGGTGGTACGAAGCCTTTTGGGTATTGTACTGCATCAAATTCTTTGGGGTAAGGTCTACCCGTCTGAATAGATGCTCCGCTCTTAGACTGTGCTAAGGCTTCTCGCACCTGTTGTTCTACCATGCTCTTGATGTCTTTCTCTGGAATCATATTCTGAGTAGAATCTTTCTTTGGCTGATCGTCTCCGTTAACGGATGTAATCTCTTTTCCTCCGTCTGTAATGTGAATAACTTATGGTGGCGTTTCTCTTGGGGGTTGAACCTGACTCTGAAGAGTGGCTAGGGCTGCAGCCATCTCTTCCATTCTTTTCTCCATTTGAGAGATTGTATCATCTTTTTCTCGAAGTTGTGCTCATAACATTTCTGGTTCATCTCTTTCCGCAACTGTCGGAGCACCTTGCGAAGCTGACGATGCTCGTGTCTCAACCATGTTGATCTCCACATATTCGTCATCCATGATTTTCGACGAGTCAACTTCATCTCCAAACTTTTCTTCTCTTTCTTTTGCTAATCGTTGAATGTCGGTTCTTAGCTTTTCCATAGCGTCCTCCAATGGTCTTTTTCGTACGGTTTCGCAGTTATCATGCGATGACCGTCGGATTTCCTTCTTGGGAGTCCCCTTCATTGCAGTGGCGCTCTCTTCGGACTCGAGTCTCCTAACGAGACTTTCCTTTTCTGGTCATTGTTTCGGCCTTAATTGGCCAGTAGTAGGATGCCATACCATCCTTCTAGCAGCAGAAGGCCTAGGACCGGATGGTCTGTAGGCTGAATGCTGGAAGGTGGTATCCTCCACGATCACGTAAACCTGAAACAACAATAGGTGGACTAGCTTTCATCTTCTTATTTGGCTTTTCTGTGGCGCTAACGGGTTCTACTCGCTGCCCAAGATGGGATTTGGCTGGCACCCGCCCTATTCTTCTTAAAATCTCTGATACAGGACATTTTTCTTTCTTTGCTAACTTCTCATCACGATCTGCGGTCGGGCAAATGGTGTAATCCTAGCCCTTTTCTTTCGGTCTGTTGCTATAGTATGCGGGTCGAGGTAATGTAGAAGCAATCTTGCGGACATTTTCCTCATCGAGTACACGGCGTAGAGGGGATGGAATCTACTTCCTCCAAAAGCGGTGTGTATTCAGGCAATGGTATGTACTCAGACAATGGTGTGTACTCAGGGATCTCTTCTAAGAAAGCGACTTCAGCAGCTCTGGCCTTCCTGGCAATCTTTCTACTTCTGTTTCTCCTCTGAGTTCGTGTTAGGGGTGGAACCCTTGAGCTGGACCCAATTTCGAAAACAGAAGGTCTCGCATGGAGATCTGTACCCTCCACGGTAACATGCTCATCACAAATTTGAATTTCCTTCCCCTTCAGTTTGGCGGAAGTCGAGGTAGGTGCAGAGATGACTAGACCAGTGGGGGTAGAAACAACGGTCCTCCTGCAAACAGCAGTACTCTTCTCAACTGGAACCCTTTGCAGAGGAGGGAACTCTTGAGTTGACTTGAGGTTGAACTCGATCAAAGGCTTTTCAGTTTCAGGCACTTTGTCTGTAAGTGTGAAAAGGGTGACGTCAGTGATCTTGACATTTGTATTCTCGAATCCTTGCCCGAAACGAATGATTCCATTATCAGGAAGCTCCTCCTTGTAGACAGCTAGGTCAAGTCCGTTGGTAAAGGAGAAAATCGGCTTTGGGGCGGACATTTTCTGCTAGGTAGATTCGATTGTCGGTCCCAAGTTATGCTTCTTCTCATCAGGACGAAAAGAAAGGAATCGAAAAGAGTCCGAACACATTTTTGTTCATGTATTTATAAAAAGGAGTTATTTGTTAAAAGATTCATTCATTAGAGGATTTATTTATTAGGAACGGAATGTTCAAAGGAATCTGATTCAGAATTGGAAAGGATGAGAAAGTCTTAAGCAAGACTTCTCGACTCGAAGGACCGCTCCTAAACTAACACCTATTGGGGTTCCACCCCACCTCAGAAAAGAGGTAAAAGGATCTCGGAACCTCTCCATTTAGGGGTGTCTAAATAGTGGCTCCTAAATCCGAGAGGAGTTGGCTATACTCATTCAAGACAGAAATGAACGGGGTATTCCAACGGAAGAATGGTAGTTTGGTCCACTAGGGGCATGGGCTCACTACCGATTTATGAAAGCAAAACCATCTGACCAAAATGGAGAGAGGAACTGGTCCCCAGCGGAGTCGCCAGAAGTTGTCGGCATATTTTTAGGTTGTGTGTTTTATTTTGAAAACGGGGGTCGCCTACAGAAATTGTCGGCGAATTTTAGATTTTAAATTTAATTTAAATATATATATATATATATATATAATTTAAAAAGTAGCATTTGATTTTGAAAATAATTTTAAGTTTGAAAATTTTAAGATATGAAATCAAACTGATCTCACATCCCAAGTAGTTTATATAAACGAGCACCACACTACAAACCGTGTATCCATCCCGAAGAATAGACACACTGCTTGATGATGAGGCTCGGTTAAATAAACTAGAAGATTTGTGACATCCGTTCGGTCTGTGAACTAATTTATAAGCCGATAAGTTCCCCTGTTTAATATAAAGAAATTAAATAGGGTTTATATTACATGGGTTCTTAAAGTTCCCTATAAGGGTAAGCCCCTATAGTTAATTACATCTTAAATGACGGAAATCACTTAAGAAAACTCTCGATAATGATCAGTGGTTTTGATCTCAAGAATTTCAAAGTTTAAGGTTTTCAAAGGATTTGAGTTTTAGAAATTTCAATAGGGAATGGATCAAATTTGGAACAATTTATTTTAGGAGTCCAAAGGAACGAAAGGTAGGGGATGTCACGGATTCGAGACAAGTCTCGGTGACTTCCCAACTATCCTATTATTTGGCTTCGAGTTTAAGAAAATTATTTAATGTTGTAATCCTACCAATTTTAATTAATTAGGACTTATATTTGTATGACATAATCATACAAATAGCCTCGAAGATGTGAGGGTTTATGTCGTACCAAACGACTACCTCAGAGTCCTAAGATTGGGTAGGGCTTAATTTACATAACATGATTATGCAAATGCCTATCAAAAGGGTTGAGAATTTATGTTTCACTAGGCAAACTACCTCGAAATCCTACGGTTTGGCTTTTTAATTCTAGGAATGTTTAGCTAAAGTAGAGTTGTTTTGTTGACGAAGATGGCCGTGCTGCCCACCGTGCTCCAAGCTCCTTGTTGTTGCAGAGGTTTAGTTTTAAAAGTCATAAATCAGGAGATGAGAGAAGTGTTTTGGTTTAAAGAAATCTTAAAGTCTAAATGTTTTTAATGTTTTAATTAAAACAAATCTTAAAGTTGGTTAAACATAACCGACTAAGATCCTACGGTTCCGTCATTACGGCACCGTTATTTTCATTGAATTCACTTAGTCTAGATGAATTTGCTATACTCAACTGAATGAGTTCCACACTTTTATTTAGACCGTGGGAAATCCCGTTAGCAACACGTGGGTTACAGCATCCGAGGTATTCTCGATCATTCAAGGAGACTTTTTATTTTAGTTGTAATTGTAGTTTTGTTGTTCTATTTGTGATTAAATTTTGAGTTGTTTTATATTTTGAAATGTTGTGGCGGTGAATTTTATCTTGTAATGATTTTTAGTTTAATTTTGGTTTCAGTTCAGGGACTATCCTAAAGATTTTGGTTTTCATGCAACAGTTGTTTATCATGCAAGAAAAGTAAAGTAACAGTGCATGTAAGTAAATTGCAATAAAGTAAATTGCAACAAAATAAAAGCTTACCTGGAGGGTCTTCCCGTCATCCCAAGCTACACTTAAAGCACATGTTAAGGCATTTAAATATTTCAACAAGTACCTAGGTAAAGCTAATAGAAAGGTTTTGGTTGTCTACCAAAGTCCTATTCCTATAGCTAGTCATCCCCTATGACGTCTAGGTTCTTGTGTTTTGGTTTAAGGATGATTTTCTTCATCAAAGAACAATTAAATTCAATTGTTCTTATAAACATCCTATCATATTGAGGAAGTGCTTAAGACGAGTCTTAAACATCTTTTCAATACCTCTAGGATTGTTTTAAGTCCAAGAGAATTTAATTATACAAGTGAATTAATCATCCAGGGAGTTTAATTTACGTTCTTTTGCTCGAGTGAACTAGGACATTTGAATGTCACATGAGTGAAGTAACACTTCACTTGATACCTCATTTAAAAGTTATAATACTAAAAGCTTTATAAGGGCAAATCAACTTATTAAATATTTTAATGATTTAAACTTAATGATTTAATTTGAATTTTGACTTAATTATAAAAGTTAGTTTAAGTTTGGAATAGTATTCGAGTCATTTTAGATTTAATTCTTAATGATTTCATTTAGGTTTGTTATTAAATGATTTTAATTTAATTTAATTTAATTTAATTTAATTTTAATTTAATTTAATTTAATTTGATTTAATTTAATTTAATTTAACTTAATTTTAATTTGATTTAGTTTAATTTAATTTAATTTAATTTAATCTTAATTTAATTTAATTTTAATTTAATTTAATTTATTTTTAATTCAATTTAATTTAATTTAATTTAATTTAATTTTTAATTTGGTTTAATTTAATTTAAATTAATTTGATTTAGTTTAATTTGAATTTTAATTTAATTTACTTTTAATTTAATTCAATTTAATTTAGTTTAATTTAACTTAATTTGATCTCAATTTATTTTTCTTTTAATTTAATTTAATCTGATTTTAATTTAATTTCAATTTTAATTTAATTGAGATTATTCTTTTAATTTTTTAATTAATACTTAAGTATTATTGAAGTGATTTATTTAGGGATTTTTAAGTTAAAGAATAAATATCTTTTTAAATAATATCCCTACTTTAATAATTCTAATTTCTATTATTCTCCCAAAATTTCAATTAATTAATTAATTAAAGTTTTATTTTAATTATTTTTGAAATGATTAGTAGATTTTTACCCTTAATCATTTAAGTTTCAATCATCCAAAAATCTGTTTAAAATCAAATATTTTACCCTCCCCTTTGATTAATCCTAAAATTTTAATTAAATGTTGAAATTTTTAATTACCATTTTGCCCTTCAAGCTTAATAATTCTATAACTCACTAAATTAAGCTCAAATGAACTTGAAATTTTTATGCAACCTTACTCACATGTCAATTAAGACATTAGAGGAAAAAATGTGATTTTTCTGTATTTAATTTATTTATCTAATTATTTTCAATGGAAAATAAAGGTTTTCAAAGAAAATTCAATAACATGACCAAGGAGATGTTTCTGTCATTAAGAAAATTTTGGGATATTCCTAATGACCAGAGAACCATTTGGACCAATTTTGGTGATTTTTTGAATTATATTGTATTTATTAGAATTATTTTGAGTTTTGGAGCATTAATTAATTTTAAAATAAAATTAAAGTTGAAAAATGGATGACCTCAAGGAGTTCAGGGAAACAAATTTTGTATTTTTCTTATTTTTTTATTTATTATAATTATTTTAGTGAAAAGGTTGGAAAATACATTTTTTAATATTAAAAATTACATTAAGCCTTTAAAATTCAATATCTTACCCTAGGGACTTAAGAAAAATATTTGGTTTGTTCCTAAATGATTAGAATTCAAAATGTGACATTTTGGTGATTTTTAATATTTTTGTGATTTTTATTATTTTTTAATTATTAAAAATATTAAAATAATGATAAAAATCAACTTTTTTAGAAAATTACAATTTTAATTTTCCTAAGTTCCTCTAATATCAGAGAAGCTCCAAAACCATTTTTGTGAATTTTTGAAAAGTATTTTGTGAGTTGTGAATTTTTAAAGTTCCAATTTATTTAAGGGGGTTAATCAACCCATTTGGTGGATCAAACTAAGTCCAATTAGTTTCAAATTTTTATGTAGTGTTCTCCTATCCCTAGAAGACAGTGGAGAATTGTTGTTAAGTTAATTTGATATGTGGTTAACCCTAATTAATTAAAGTTCAATTTTGGGTATTTAGGCCAATTAGGGTTGTTCCAAGTGAATTAACTCAAAACTTATTTTTCCTAGGTTCCTCTGGTCATAAGAAACATCACAAAATTTTCCTAAAATTTATTTCTCAACATGCTAATTATTGGAATTAAAATACTCAAAATAGTAACATGAACTTGGAAAATCAATAACTTCTCATAGGGATGGCCTCTGACCTTGAAAAATTCAGGGAATGTTCCCAAGTTCAGAGGCTTCAAAAGCCCTATGGTCTCATGCCATGGTGAATTTCCTATGCAAATGGAGAATTAAAATAATGCAGAGAGTAAATAAATCATTAAAAATAAAATACTTCATGAAATTACTTGATTTTTTTTCCATATTATTCTCCTCTAATCACTGAGCAAGAGGGTGTTTTTATTTTATTTTTAGGATTTTTCTACACAAAGTTATGCATTTTTGAAGTTCTGGGTATTTAATAAATAAGAAAAATCCATATTTATCTACTTATCCACGCGGCGCCACGCAATCCTTGGCGACTCCGAACGCCCGCGCGGCGCATTCCTGATTCGACGCTGCCATCGGACTCGGCGCTCCGGGGGCCGGCGGTTCATGTACCATTGCGGCTGTCCGGCTCGATCTCGACCGTCCGCTCGATACACGCTCGATCCGAGCGGCTCTCGGTCATCGTCTACGGCCGGTGTGAACCCGTGACCGTCGACCTTCTAACCCTAATTTCTCACTCGATTCTCAACGGATTTTTGTGTTCTTATGCTCTATGGATTTGTCTTGAAGAGACGAACACATCCATACGGTAAACATGCATTGAAATTGACTCAAACTAAATGAAGAATCTCCAGAAGCTCGGGAGAAGGAGAGAGCTCATACCTTTGCTCGGAGAAGTGAAGCTTCAATCTGAGGGCTATGTCACCTTCGATTGGGTCCAAGCAAGCTCATGATGAAGTCCCTTGGCCTGGTGAATTGCCTAGGTACAAAAGTGACCACAGCCGATCACAAAGCTTGGAGGCTGGAAGCAATGGGCGGCACAGTGAGGGGGCTTTTGTTGGGAAACGTCTCCTCTTGGTACGAGTGAAGGTGTAGAGTCAATCAATTTGAGGATTGACTCACTTGGTGAAGTGTCCTGGTTTTGTGCTTGGATTTCGACTGCGAAATTGAGCTAACGAGAGGAAATGGCGGGGGATTTCGAGTGGGGATCAAGTTCTCCGGGTGTGGGGAAGAGTACGGAATGATTTTGGCAGAGTTTCCTTAAGGTTTTTTTCAACACCTCCCTTGGCCGAGAGGAGGTGGTGTTTAAATAGAGCTGGCTGGAGGGCCTCCCAGGGGGATTTAGGGGTTGGGATCAGCTGCTCAGGGGAAAAGAAGAACAGCCATGGTGGCCATTGGGCATGGGGCAGCTCAGCAGGTGGGAATTCCAAACTTTGGCTCCTTCCAAGGTCTCGGCCATGGCGTTTTCTGCGGCTTGTGGTGGCTGGCCGGCCGGGGTCGGGTCACCATCTTGACCAGGTGAGGTCGGGGCTTAGCAATGGTGAAGTCGATTGGAGTTGGCCATGTGTAAAGGGCTTGAATTGAAATGGAATGGGGGAAGGCTAGCTTTGGGTCTAAATGAGTCAACCCATGGTTTTGGGCTAGGTTCACCATCCAAGGCTTGCTTGGGCTAAAGAGAAAGTTGTTTGGTTCAGCTTAATCAGTAGGGTCAAGTCACCATCCAAGCATAATTAGGCCTAAGCATGGTTAAGGGGAATCATGGGAGTGGTTAATGACTTTTAGGAGTTATGGAAAGAGCCTCTCTCTTTTGCCCAATGTGGTATGGTCATATGTCTACAACTCACATGGCTTGCATGTGGCTCAAGAATGGCTTCATGGCTCACCTTTGGCTTGGGAAAAAGTTTGGTCAATTTCATGAAAAAGGGTTTTAGAAATTTTGGTAATTTAGGGGTGATTTGATGGGAATTGTTATGAGGCTTGATTTGGAATTGTCTAATGATAAATTAGGACTTTAGGAATGATTTTAAATTGAATGTGTGATGAGGTAAAGTGTCATGTGGGCTTTAGATTGATTTGGGCTTTTGAATTTGGTGGAAGTGAGCTTTTAGGAAGGTTTAAGGGAGTGGGCCTTTATGTTTTTAAAATATGTTTATGGATGGGAATTTTGTAAAAGGTTGGGCCAAATAATTGTTGAGTTTAGTTTAAGGATGTGTCTTGAATGATTTGAAGCAAATTTGAGGTAGTTTGGAATTGAATTGGGTTGAATTTGGATTCATTTGGTAAATGGGCCAATATAGGTCAAATTGGGCTAATTTGGGCCAATGTTGGGCTAGGGTTGAAATTGATGTAAAATTAATATTGTTAAATGTTTATGGGAGTGTTTTAAAGAGGTTTCAACTTTGGTTGGGTTTTGGTTTTGGGGCTTGGGCTTATTTGGGTCAGGTTTGTGTTTAGGTCAAAATTGGGCTTTTTGCTTTTGGGTTGAATTTGAGTGGGGTTTGGGTCCAAATTTTGGGCAAATTATGTTAGTTTTTTTGTTTTTGGGGATGTTAGGGAAGGTTTAGAAAAGGTTTGGGGTTAATTGGAGTTGAATTGGTTTGGTTTAGGCTAAGTTTGGGTCATGGGCCAAAATTGGGCTTTAAGCTTAAAAAATGAAATCAGACCCAAATGTCAATCAAATCGGACTTGGATTTGGTCTAGATTGATATTTGGGATATTTAATTGAATTTTAGAATTGAATTGGACCAAAATTGGGGTCAATTTGGTAGGTTTGGTTTGACATTGGGTTCACGGGTTAAGAATGAGCTAAATTGGGGGTTTTCATAAAAGTTGGGTAAATTGACAAAATTATCCCATGGTGTAGTTGGACAAAATGAAATTGGGAATATTTGGGATTTTCTGGAATTTTCTGGGAATTTTATGAATTTTTGTATTTTTGGGTTAAGAGGGGCATTTTGGTAATTTGGAGGGTATTGGGGGATACTTTTGGAATTTTTGGTATTTTTGGCTATGGATGATCAATTTGATTGGTGAGGAAATTTTCAAGGTTAATTTTGGAGAATTTTGGGTGATTTGGCAATTTTGGAGGATTTGGGCAATTTTAAGGGCTTTTGGTATGTTAGGTGGGTCCGGGGCCCCGGGGTCAAAAATTGAAATTTTGGAAAAATGAAGATTGGTCAAATATGAGTGAAATGGAAGCACTTTGGTTGAGCCATGAAGTCATATTAAGCCTATATGAGCCATGAGAGGACTCATTTGAGGCATTCACTATGTTGTTCCTAACCCTCTTAACCAGGGGCTTAGGGGTTAAGGTCTATCCATATGAATTACCTACATGAGTCAGGGAGTCAAGTAGGGCATGGGTGTGGTTTTAGGATTTGGATTATGTGTGTGAGAGTGTAGAATATGAGTGTAGTGAGTGTGTAAGTCAACCCTCACCAGACCAAGCCACCCAGGGTGGTCCTAAGGCCAAAGAGTCATATGGGAACTCATCCTTTAAACCTTCACATTTGATTTCAACCCTCTAGGTGATTAGGGGTCTTCAATCAAGCTTGTGGGGTTTGCGGGGAGTCGAGAGGTGTTTAAACTTCTAAAGGGTAGGTTCCACTTCTAGTCCTCTAAGATAGTCAAAGGAAAAGCCTAAGGCTAGATCCTAAGTACTAAAGAGAGAAGAGAAGACCTCATCAAAAATGAGGTCAACAGTAGGGTCTACCCATCTGAATAGAAGTTCCGTTCTTAGACTGTGCTAAGGCTTCTCGCACCTGCTGTTCTACCATGTTTTTGATATCCTTTTTGGGAATCATGCTTTGCACAGAATCCTTTTTTGGTTGTTCATCTCCGTTAACAGATGTGATCTCCTTTCCTCCGTTCACAACATGGATGATCTTCAGAGGTATTTCTTTCTGAGGTTGCACCTGACTCTGGAGAGTGGCTAAAGTGGCAGCCATCTCTTCCATCCTCTTTGCCATTTGGGAAATTGTGTTATCCTTCTCTTTAAGTTGTGCTCTCATCACTTCCGGTTCATCTCTTTCCGCTGCTGTCGGAGAACCTTGCGAAGCTAACGATGCTCGTGTCTCAACCATGTTGATCTCAGCATAATCTTCATCCATAAACTCTGATAAATCTACTTCAGTTTCCAATTTTTCACCTCTTTCCTTTGCCAACCGTCAGATGTCGATTCTTAGCTTGCTTATGGCATCCTCTAGTGGCCTCTTCCAAACGGTTTCACGGTTGTCATGTGATGACTGTTGGACTTCTTTCTCAAGAGTTTCTTTTAATACAGTAGCACTTTCTTCAGATTCTGGCTTCCTGACGAGACTCTTCTTTCCAGAACACTGTGCTTGTATCGGTGCAGCAATAATAGGTCGCCACACCATCCTTCTCGCAGTAGAAGGCCTAGGACCAGATGGACTGTCGGCTGTGTGTTAGTAGGTGGTGTCCTCCCTAATATGGTGTCTCGATATGACAACAGGCGAACTAGCTCACACTTTCTTCCTTGGCCTTTCAGGGGCAGTGACGGGGTTTACTCGCGGTCCGAGGTGGGATTTGAGTGGCACTCGCCCCATCCTTCTTAGGATCTCTCATACGGGGCATCTTTCTTTCTTAGATAGTTTCTCTACTACAGCTCGCAGTTGGGTAAGCGGCGTAGTCTTGGCCCTCTTTCTCTTACAGTCACTATAGTATGCAGGTCGGGGTAATGCAGCGGCGATCTTCCGAACATCTTCTTCATCCGATGCAGCAGAGAGTGGGTGGAACCTACTTCCTCCCAACAACAGTGAAATTTCAGGTAGTTCTTCTTCCTCCTCAGGAATCTCTTCCAGAAAAGCAAATTCAGCAACCATGGCCTTCTCGATCCTGGCGATCATTCTGCTCCTATTTCTTCTCTGAGTCCGAGTTAGGGGTGTAAACTTTAAACTGGACCTAATTTCGAAAACAGACGGTATTGCAGCAAAATCTGCACCTCCACGGTGGCAGGTTTATCATAAACTTGGACTCCCTTCCTTTCCAGTTTGGCGGGAGCCGAGGCAGGTGTAGAGATAACCAGACCGGTGGGGGTAGAGATCACAGTCCTTCTACGTACAGTGGTGTCTCTTTCAGCTGGGACCCTTTGCAGGAGAGGGAACTCTTGAGTCTACTTCAGGTTAAACTCAATTACGGGCTCCTCAGTTTCCGATACTTTGTCCATTAGTGTGAAGAGGGTGATGTCAGCGAACTTAATATCTGTATTGTCGAATCCTTGTCCAAAACGGATGATTCCATTGTCGGGCAGTTCATCCTTATAGACGGCAAAGTCCATTCCATTGGTGAAGGAGAAAATTAACTTTGGTGCAGTCATTTTCTGCAGGGTAAATTCTGAACGTCAGTCCCGAATTATGCTTCCTTTTTTCGCAAAACTTAAGACGGAAAAGAAAGAGTCCGAACACATTTTAGTTTATCTTAGTATATTTTCGATTTAAAAGAGTTCGTTTATTAAAAGGTTGTTTATTAGAGGATTTGTTTGTTAGGAAGAAAATGATTAAAGGTATAGAAAAGGTAAAGGACCCGATTCAGAAAAGGAAAGGAAGAGACGGTCTCGTAAGACTTCTCAACTCAAAAGACCGCTCCTAGGCTAACACCTATTGGGGGTCCACCCCACCTCAGAAAGAGGCAAAAAGGATTTCAGAACCTCTCTGTTTAGTGGTGTCTAAACAGTGGCTTTAAAATCCAAAAGGAATTGAATATATCTGTTCAAAACACAAATGAACGTGGTATGCCAATAGAAAGAATGGTAGTTTGGTTCAAAAGTGGTATGGACTCACTACCGATTTATGAAAGCAAAACCATCTGATCAAAATGGAGAGAGGAATTACTCCCCAGCGGAGTCGCCAAAAGTTCTACGGCTTATTTTTAGGTTGAGTGTTGTATTTTGAAAAGGGGTCGCCTACAGAAATTGTCGGTGAATTTTAGATTTTAAATTTAATTTAAATATATATATATATATAATTTAGAAAGTAGCATTTGATTTTGAAAATAATTTTAAGTTTGAAAATTTTAAGATATGAAATCAAACCGATCTCACATCCCAAATAGTTTATATAAATGAGCACCACACCACAAACCGTGTATCTATCCCAAAGAATAGACACACTGCTTGATGATGGGGCTCAATTAAATAAACTAGAAGATTTGTGACATTTGTTTGGTCTGCGAACCAATTTTATAAGCCGACAAGTTCCCCTGCTTAATATAAAGGAATTAAGCAGGCTTTATATTACATGGGTTCTTAAAGTTCCCTATAAGGGTAAGCCCTATAGTTAATTACATCCTAAGTGACGGGAATCACTTAAGAAAACTCTTGATAATGATAAGTGATTTTGCTCTCAAGAATTTCAAAGTTTAAGGTTTTTAAGCAATTGTATTTTGAAAATTTCAATTGTGAATGGATCAAATTTGGAACAGTTATTTTAGGAATCCAATGGAAGAAAAGTAGGAGAAGCTGAGGATCCAAGAAGAATCTTGGCAACTTCCCAAAATATCCTATTATTTGGCTTCAATTTGGGAATATTATTTAATGTTGTAATCCTACCAATTTTAATTAATTAGGACTTATATTTGTATGACATGATCATACAAATAGCCTGGAAGATGTGAGGGTTTGTGTCGTATCGAACGACTACCTCGGAGTCCTAAGACCGGTTAGGGCTTAATTTGCATAACATGATTATGCAAATGCCTAACGAAAAGTTGAGGATTTATTTTGCACTAGGCAAACTACCTCGAAATCCTATGGTTTGGTTATTTAAAACTAAGAAATGCTTTGCTGATGTAGATTCCAGTTTTGCTGAAGATGATGGTCGTGCTACCCACTATGCTCCAAGCTCCTTGTTGTTGCAGTGGTTTGGTTTTAGAAGGTGATATCAGGAGATGAGAGAAGTGTTTTGGCTTAGAAGCGTTTTAAAGTCCAATTGTCTTTAGTGTTTTATTAGGGGAATATTAAAGTTGATTATAACAACACCGGTTAAGATCCCACGGTTCCATCATTCCAGCACCGTTATTTTTATCGGATTCAATTAGTCCAGATGAATTTGCTAAACTCAACTGAATGACTTCCACACTTTCATTTAGACCATGGGAAATTCCGTTAGCAACACGTAGGTTACATCATCCGAGGTATTCCCGATCATCCAACAAGACGTTTTAATTTAGTTATAGTTGTAGCTTTGTGTTTTGTTTGTGATTAAATTTTGAGCTGTTTTATATTTTGAAATATTGTGGCGGTGGATTTTTATCTTGTTGTGACTTCTAATTTTAGTTTTGGGTTTCAGTTTTGTGGCTATCCTAAAAGGTTTCAGTTTTCATGCAATAATCTTGTTTAACATGCAAGAAAAGTAAAGCGCAGTACATGTAAGTAACTTGCAATAAAAGCGTACCTGGAGGGTCTTCCCGTCATTCCAAGCTACACTTAAAGCACATGTTAAGGCATTTATATAATTTGCAACAAGTACCTAGGTAAAGCTAAGGAAAGGTTCTGGTTGTCTACCAAAGTCCTAATCCTATAGCTAGTTAATTCCTATGACGTCTAGGTTCTTTTGTTTTGTTAAGGATGATTTTCTTCATCAAAGAACAATTAAGTTCAGTTTTTCTTCTAAAATACCTCATCATATTGAGAAAGTGCTTAGGACGAATCTTAAACATCTTTTCAATATTTCTGAGATTATTTTGAGTCCAAATGAATTTTATTGTACTGGTGAATTAATCATCCAAAAATTCAATTAAATTTTGCTTCTTGCACAGTGAATTAGGATGTTTGATTATCCTATAAGTAAAGTGATGTTTCACTTAATGCTCCATTTAAGAGTTATAATAATGAAAGCCTTTAGGGGGCAAATCAGTTTATTAAAGATTTTAATAACTTAAAATTGGAATTGATGATTTAAAATGGTTTAATTTAGTTATAAAATTTTAATAATTTTAAGTTTGGAATAGTGTTCAAGTTGTTTTAATTTCTTTACATTTTAAATGATCTCAATGTATTAGATTAATCTGGGTTGAAAGAGGTGTTTAGATTATTCAATTTAGATTTTAATGATTTAATTTTAATTTAATTGAAATATTTTAGGTTAATTTTTAATTGGTTTGCTTTTTAATTATGAATTATTTTTTAGGTTGATTTTTGATATTTCAAGTTTGATTTAGATTTGTTTTTTTAAGTGATCTTTGAGATTAACTTTTAATGTTTTAAATTTATTTCAATTTGACTGTTAAATTACTTAATGTTTTAAGTTTTTTTTAATTAAGGTTTATTTTCCTTTTAATTATTTAATTATTAATTTCAATTATCATTTTTAAATTTGATTAAGAATTGAATATTATTAAAGTGATTCATTTAGGGATTTTAACATAAATGATTATAGTCTCCCTAAATTACATCCCCATTTTAATAATTTAAACTTCAATTAATCTTCCAAAATTTAAATTATTTAATTAATTAAGGTTTCATTTTTCTCTTTGATTATTAGAAATGATTAATGGGTTCCTACCCTTTAATTTCCCAAAATTTCAATCATCTAAGAGAAAATTAAGATCAAATATTTTACCCTCCATTTTGATTAAACTAAAGTTTTAATTAGGGGTTAAAATTCTTAATTACTATTATGCCCTTTTAAGCCTAATTATTTTATACCTCATCAAATTGAGCTCAAATGAGCTTGAAATTTTTATGTCACTTCACTCATATGTCAATTAAGACACTAGAGGAGAAAATGTGATTTTTCTGGATTTAATTTAATTTATATAATTATCTTAATGAAAAATAGGGATTTTCAATGAAAATTCAACAACATGACCAAGGCAAGGTTTCTATTCTTAAGAAAATTATGGGATGTCCCTATTGACCAGAGGACCACTTGGACTAATTTTGGTGATTTTTCAAATTATATTTTATTCATTATAATTATTTTGAGTTTTGGAGTGTTAATTAATTATAAAATAAATTTAAAGTTGAAAATGGATTTTATATTTTTCATAAATCTGTCTGACCTCAAGAAGTTTAGAGAAACAAATTTTATATTTTTCTGGTTTTTCTTTGATTTATTAGAATTAATTTAGTGAAAATGTAAGGAAATTCATCTTTTTAATATTAAAAATTGTTTTAAGCCTTTAAAATTCAATATCTTAACCTATAGACTTAGGAAAAATATTTGGTTTATTGCTAAGTGATTAGGAAGCAAAATATGATATTTTTATGATTTTTAATATTTTTATAATTTTTATTATTTTTAATTATTAAAATATTAAAATATGATTAAAAATGAAGATTTTTAGAAAATTTTAATTTTAATTTTCTTAGACTCCCCTAATATCAGAGAAACCCCAAAAACATTTTGGTGAATTTTTTAATTGTATTTTTAGAGTTATGAATTTTTAAATTTTAATTTTGGCCATATAACATAATTAGTCCATTTAGTGGGGCTAATCACCTCCAATTGGTTTCAAATTTTTATGTGAGACTCTTCTGACCCTAAAGATCAGTGGAGAATTATTTTCAAGTGATTTTGATCTATGGTTAACCCAAATTAATTAAAATTCAATTTTGAGTGTTTAGGCCAATTAGGATTATTCTTATTGAATTAACTCAAATCATACTTTTCCTAGGGTCCTCTGGTCCTAAGATACTTCCTCAAATTCTTCTAGAATTTTCTAAGTAACATGATAATTATTGGAATTAAAATATCAAAACAGGCACAAAAATTTGGAAAATCAATAACTTGCCATAGGGATGGCCTCTAACCTTGGAAAATTCAGGGAATGTTCCCAAGATCAGAGGCTATTAAAGCCCTATGATCTCATGCCTTGGAAAATTCATATTTCGATAGAGATGGCCTCTGACCTTGGAAAATTCATATTTCTATCTGGCGCAATCTGGACCGTCCATTCGATACACGCGCGATTGGACGGCGCCTGGTCATCGTCTACGACTGGTGTGTCCCGTGAGCCGTCCTCACTAAAACCCTAAGATCTCTCCCATTTCTCAACGAATTTTTGTGTTCTTAGGCTCTATGGATTCGACTTGAGGAGACGAACACATACTTATGGTTTATATACTATGAAATTAAGTCAAGCAAAATAGAGAATCGCTGGAAGCTCGGGAGGAAGAAGGGGTTCATACCTTGGCTCTGAGAAGTGAAGCTTCAATCAGAGAGTTGTGGCACCTTCAATTGCACCCCAGGAAGCTCCAGATGAAGTCTCTAGCTGCGGGGAATTGCTAGGTATGAAAGTGGCCAAGGCCAATTTCAAAGCTTGGCCGATAGAGAGGATGGCTGGCCTGGTGAGGGGGCTTTCTCTGGGGAACTTCTTCTCTAAGTCATGTGCAGGTGTGGGTGAGTTTAATTTTATTTTGGTGGAGGTTTCAGAGTTGTCTTAGTTTTTGGTTGGATTTTTGACTGAGAAATTGAGCTCTGTTAATGGGGATTAGGGCAAAGGGACACTGGGAATCAATTGATTTGGGTTAGGAGAAGGTCCTAGAGCAATTTTGGCAGAGTTTTATTAAGCTCTGGTTCATCACCTTAATTGGCCGAGAGGGGGTGGAGTTTAAATAGAGCTAGCTGGAGGGCTTCCCAGGGAGAGTTAGGGCTTGGGATCGAGTTGCCTTGAGTCGAGGAAGAACGGCCACAGTGGCCATTGGGCATGGGGCAGCTCAGCTAGGGAGAATTTGGGAGTTTGGCTCACATGGAGCTCTCGGCCATGGCATTTTCCGGTGACCCAGGCGGCTGGCCGGCAGGGTCATGTCACCATCTTGACTCAGTGAGTCCAGGGATTGAGTTTGGTGCAAGCAATGGACTTTGGCCATGTGTAAAGGATTTGATTTAAGTGAAAAGGGGGGAAGGCTATTTTGGGTTCAAATGTGTCCAAGCCATGGATTTGGGTTTGGTACACCCACCAAGGGGCTTTGGGTGCTGTGGGGGGTCAGGTAAGTCAATTAGCTAAGTGGGGAGAAGTCACCATCTAAGCATATTTAAGTTTAAGCATGGTTTAAGGGAAGCATGAAAAGGTTTAATCACTCTTAAGGGAATCATTAAAGGACTCCCTCTTTTTGCCCAATATGGTATGGTCACATGAACACCACTCACATGGCTTGCATGGGGCTTAAGGATGGCTTCATGGCTAGCCTATGGCTTGCCCATGGCTTGGCTCAATTTCATGAAAATGGATTTTGGGATTTTTGATGGATTTAGGGGAAATTGGCATGAGGCTTGATTTGGAATTATTTGATTAATGATTTAGAACTTAGGGATGATTTCAATTAAAAGGATGATGATGGGAATTTCACATGGGCTTTAGAATAAGTTTTAGGCCTTTTAAATTTGATGAAAATGGGCTTTTAAAGTCTTTAGGAAAGTTGGCTTTTAGATTTTTAAAAAAATGGGCTTTTGGATGAAATTTTTGTGAAGGACCATGTCAAATAAATGTTGGGTTTAGTTTAGGGATGTATCATGAGTGATTTGGAAAAGGTTTGGTGTCATTTGGAGTTGAAATGGGTTCAATTTGGGCCTTTTTAGTAATGGGGTCAAAATGGGCCGAATTGGGCTAACTTGGGCTAAGGTTGGGTTAATGTTGGGTTTGATGTAAAATTAATGTTTAAAAATGTTTATGGGGGTGTGACAAAGAGTTTTCAACTTTGGATGGGCTTTGGTTTTGGGATTTGGGCCTATTTGGAATCATGGTGGGCTTTAGGCCAAATTAGGGATTTTTTATTTGGGTTAAATTTGAGTGAAGTTTGGGTTCAAATTTTGGGCAAAATCAAGTTAGTGTTTTGTTTGTGGGGGTGTTAGGAAGGTTTTAGAAAAGATTTGGGGATAATTGGAGTTGAATTGGATTGGGTTGGGCTAGGTCTAGGTCATGGGCCAAAATTGGGCCTTAGGCTTCAAATTGAAATTGTATCCAAATTTTCATCAAATTGGGCTTGGATTTGGTCTAAATTGGTATTAGGGATATTGAATTGAAGTTTAGAATTGAATTGAATCAAAATTGAGGTCAATTGGGTAGGTTTGGTGGGTTTAGGGTCCCAGGGGTCTAAAATTGAAATTTTGGGAAAATAAAGATTGATTAAGTGTGAGTGAAATGAAATCATTTTGGTTGAGCCATGAAGCCATATTAAGCTCACAAAAGCCATGAGAGGACTCATTTTAGGCACTCAATGGGCTGTTTCTAACCCTCTTAGCCAGGGGCCTAACGGTTGAGGTCCATCCATATGAATTGCCTACATGAGTCGGGAAGTCAAATTGGCTAAAGGTAGTTTTAGGGTTTGGAATGTGTGTGTGTGGGAGTGTGGTGTGTGCAAGTTCATCCTCACCAGACCAGGCCACCCAGGGTAATCCTAAGGCCAAAGAGTCCTATAGGAAACTCATCCTTTAAACCTTCACATTTGATCTTATCCCTCCAAGTGGCTTAGGGGTTTGCAATCAAACTTGTAGGATTTGAAGGGAGTCAAAAAGTGTTTTGAATTTCTAAGTGGTGGGTTCCATCTCTACTCCTCTAGGATAGTCAAAGGGAAAGCCTAAGGCTAGATCCTAAGTACTAAGGAGAGAGATCAGACCTCATCAAAAATGAGGTCAACAAGATAGTTGATAGGAAAGGATCTGATAATCAAATTGCTGATCATTTGTCAAGAATAGAATATGATAATTTATCTGTATTTGAAAAGGAAGTTACAGAAACTTTTCCTGATGAACAATTGTATATTCTTATGGAAAAGAATTTGTCTTGGTATGCTGATATTGTGAATTATATGTGAGTGATATTATAGCATCGGATTTAACAAGGCAACAACAAAAAAAATTTAAATATGATGCTAAATTTTATTTTTGGGATGAGCCCTATTTATATAAACAGTGTAAGGATCTGATTATTAGAAGATGTGTGCCACATGAAGAAATTAATCTAATCATTCAGAGATGTCATGATTCTGAATTTGGAGGTCATTTTAGTGTTGATAAAATAGCTTATAAGATTTTATAATCTGGATTTTATTGGCCAACTCTTTTTCATGATGTTTATAAATATGTCAAATTTTGTGATCGATGTCAAAGAGTAGGTAATATTTCTAGAAGAAATGAAATGCATCTGAATTATAATTTGGAAGTTGAAATTTTTGATGTATGGGGATTAGATTTTATGGGACCATTTACACCTTCATTTGGAAACTTATATATATTGGTCGCTGTTGATTATGTTTCGAAATGGATTGAAGCTGTAGCTTTACCAAGATGTGATGCTTGGAGTGTTTCTAAATTTTTAAAGAAAAATATATTTACAAGATATGGAATGCCGAGAGTAATTATAACTGATGGTGGATCCCATTTCAGAAACAATCAAATTAAGAGATTAATTGAAAAATATAACATTATTCATAGGATCTCTACTGCTTATCATCCCCAGACTAGTGGTTTATCGGAAGCATCGAATAAGGAAATTAAAAGAATTTTGGAGAAAACAGTGGATATTCATAAATTAGATTGGTCTGCTAGATTAGATACCGCATTATGCGCTTATAGAACTGCTTTTAAGAGCCCTATTGGAATGTCTCCTTATATACTAGTACTTGGCAAAACTTGTCATTTACCGGTTGAATTGGAGCATAAAGCATATTGGGCGATTAAGGAGTTGAATTTTAATTTAAAAAATGCGGGAGAAAAAAGATTTATGAAATTGAATGAGTTGGAAGAAATCGGGAATGAATCATATCATAATGATAAAATTTATAAAGAAAGAATGAAATTGTGGCATGATCAGAAGATATTGAAAAAATGATTTGAACTTGGACAAAGAGTTTTGTTATATAATACGAGATTGAAATTATTTCCTGAAAAACTTACGTCCAGATGGATAGGACCTTTTACTGTAGTGAAAGTTCATTATTTCGAAGCTGTTGATATCGAGGATCCTAAAACTGGAAATATTTTCAAGGTTAATGGACATCATTTAAAACTTACTTTAGAGGGTTTTTACCAGATTTCAAAGAGGTTTTATTGCTAAGTCATCCTAGTTAACTGAATGGTTTGTCGGGCTGACGACGTTAAACTAAGCATTTTATGGGAGGTAACCTATGTGTACTTGTGTGTTGTGTTTGCTTACTTATTGTTGTTTGTGCTTTTAGTTTGATATTTAAGAATTCTAATTACCTCTAAATAAGTTAAAAATTAAAAATATATTGGATCGTATTGCGAAAACGAAGTATTTCGAGCCAAATGAAGTTCGGTGAAAATTTTTACCGCTGGCGCCGTCGGCGCCCTATTCTTTTAAAAATAGCCGAATTTCTAGTTTGAGCACCGCCGGCGCACAAATTCTGGTTGACGGTTTTTAATTTTTAAAATGCAATTTTTGGTGGTTTTGAGCGGGATCTTCTTCCATAAAACATCCCAAAACTCCATTTTAAACCCATAACCACCAGAAAAACGAAAACTTCATTTCCCAATTTGCATCCTATGGATTCCTACTCCATTGAAATCCCTATATCCCGTATTTACAACCGACGGAAGTTTTTTAGTTTCGAGGCGCAGCGTCTATTCCATAAAGTGATGATGAAAATAAGGATTATCAAGGAAAGAGGCTTTGTATCGAGGTTTGGAGAGTCCGACTACAAGAGTTGAAGAGATAGTAAAGCAAAGGCATTGGGAAGTGTTACGCTACACTACCGCCGTAGTGGTTGTTCCGGTCGTGAAAGAATTTTATGCAAATCTGCATGGGATCAACCAAGGATGTGTTTTTGTGCGAGGTAGGTATGTACCATTCACTCCTGCAAGGATTAATGATCTCTTCATTATTGAAAATGTACCTATTTGTCATTATGCAAATTTTAATGCGACTAGCAATGATATGAATGAAATTTATCATTATTTAACGGATGAGAATGAAGAATGGGAAGTAAGGGATAAAGGATATATTAGTTTCTCTTCTTCATCCTTAAATCCAGTATCAAAACAGTGACATTACTTTATTTCGGCAAAATTAATTCCTACTATGAAGATAAGTAAGGTAACGAAGGAAAGTGCTATTCTGAATTTCTGTATACAAACTAGAAGGCCAGTGGATATTGGATCAATCATTACGAAATCTGTTTTGGGATTGATTGTGCATGGATCTAAATATGGGCTTAGACACCCATCCACCATATTTTTATTATGTAGTCAATCGCAAGTACCATATGAGAGTTGAGAAAAAGTTCTTCTGCCCTGGAGATCTATTGATCCAAATGATCTTTATGACTACCGAACAATAGGTGATGAAGGAGATATGGATTTGCTTGCTGATCAGCCCACTGAGAGTTCACAACCTATTCAACCTTACTATTCTGAAAGTTTGAGGGTGATATTGAAGAAGCTAAAGAAGTTGGAAAATGAGGTACAGAATGTTCTGAATGCTATTAATAATATTTCTGATTTATTTGATCATATTGATTGGAGGATGAAAGAGCAATTTGATCATACTGGTCGGATTGAGTTTGGTTTGATTAATCTGTTGAAGAAGAATGCTGTGGTGACTGAAGATTCATCTGATGAATTCCCATATCGTCCCTTCTACAATCAGTTCGTTCATCATCAATCACTCAGAGACATTAGAGAGGATGATAGTTCTAAGACTGATGAGGAGTAATTAGTGGATTCTGTATGCTGCTTTGTTATGTTTAAGTGTTTGCTTTGATTATTATGTTGTTTGCTTTGCTTTGCTTTGCTTTAGTAAGGTGTGCTTAGACTACGATTTGATTTCTTGTGTGTACTTAGGACTTAGTGTTTTCTTATCGTAGTGTACCTGCAATACTAAGGATCTAAGGAGTTTTGCTTCTATTTGATGAACATATGTGTGTAATCGTTGTATCGGAGATTTTATATATGAAAGTGATGTGATGTGTTGTTTGTGTAAAGTGATATTGTTTAGTGTTTGTGAGATGAAATAGATGCTTGTTGATGTGTTAATAGGACTGCAGAGGTTGAAATGATTGAATTTGCAAAAGAAAATTTTGAACCCAATGGAATTTTGGACTGGTGCCGTCGGCGCCAGATTGGGCGCTGCCGGGGCCCAAATCCAAAGAGTTTGGCTATTATTTTGAATAGAGCGCTGCCGACGCCCTATCGGGCGACGCCAGCGCCCAAATGCAGAAAATAGCCCGAGACCCTTAAAAATTCACGAAAATTGCTTGGGACCCATTTTTCCGCCATTTCTTTCGTCTCCCACCTCCATGTTCGCGATTTTAAAGCTTTAGGGTTTGTTAGATCTCGGAGTAGATAGGATTTAAAGGATTTCTGAGGCCGGATATGCACTTCTCATGGTAAGAGCTTTACTTTAAGCTAAAATTTTTGGATTTTCGCCATGTGAAACTCTCACGTTGTTTGGATGATATTTTTGAGAGATTGTTGAGAAAAAGTGAGGTTTCCTATGGTAGAATTTGTTCTTACTTGTTTGGATTAATGCATGGAGTTAGTACATTGTGGATTTTGGGATTTATTGGTAAATTTTTGCAATTTTTAGAAATTCACATGGCTCCTAGAATGAGTAAGGGGAAGCGAAAATTTGATTGGGATGATAAAAGATATGTTAATGTTAAGGGTCAGTTTCACTTCAAATCTCAGTTGCAAAATAAAAAGTGTATTCAGGATCGAGTGTTTAAGAATCCTGGTGGATCTGTGGAATAGTTGATTTATGAGCGGAATTGGGAGCGTTTCTGTTACTTTTCTGCTATGTTGTTTTGGGAGTAGTCTGAGAATTTTATGCTAACATGCTCTGGTCTGAGACGGAATATGTGCTAGTACGAGGGAAACTGGTTAAGTTCACCCCACAACGTATCAACGCATTTTATCAAATTCGAGAACCTTTTGTTTATGAATTTGAGAATTTTGATACTAGTGAGGGGAATTTGATGAGTGTAATCACATATCTGACCGATAGAAGAGGGGAGTGGAAGATGAATCAGAAACAGATGATTAACTTCCCTGCTTCTACTTTAAATGTTGCTTCTAAAGCGTGGCATTATTTTATTTCTGCGAGACTGTTACCTTCTTATCATCACAGCGAAGTTACTAGGGATCGAGCTATTTTGAATTATTGCATCCAAAATATGAAGAAGATCAATATTGGAGCTATTGTTTTTGGGAGCATTCACTCTATTGCCAAAGGAGAAACCACTGGTGGATTAGGACATCCTGCCCTTATTCATGCCCTTTGTGTTCAATCTGGAGTTGAGTATAGTAGTTCTGAGGAAGTGGTGATACCTTTGAGACCAATTACGAAGACCATTATTTGTACTTATGAGCCTCATGTGGGTGCAAAAGAGGAGACTAGGAGTACTGATATTCCTACCACAAGCTATGATGTTCCATCTACTTCTGAGCGCCCGACACTATCTGATGTCATGAAGCAGCTGAGATTGCAAAGTGATAGTATTAATAGGATGCATAGTAGGATGGATGTATTCGAGACCAGGAGTGATGTGAATGAAAACTATTTACAGAGAAGAGTTGAGTTTGATATTGCTTATTATAATGCTCAGGCCAGATTTATGAGAGGAGATACTAGGTTGACCTTTCCTACTTGCCCTACTTATACACCGTCCAAGCCTGAACCTGATGACCCTGCTGCTGATCCTAGTGATGAAGATTGGTAGATAGTTTGTTTGTTTTATTTCTGTTGTTCTTAGTCTGTTGTGATGTATTGATGTTATGTAGTGGATATTTACTTTTCTTGTGATCTGTAACCCTATGTTGTACTGTGTGATATAGTGTTATTTACTTTTCATGTTGAACTGTTAGTTGTACTGTTAGTAGTGTGATAGTTTGTTTCATGTTGTAGTGTTATGTTGCATGTTTGGATGTTTAATGTTAATTTCTCTTTACCCATGCAAATATTTTAAATTGTTATATCACTGCTACTAATTGTTTCATGCTTGCTAGCTATAAAATTTTGATTAATACCAGATAGATTATGAAGATTTCAGCATCTCAGCACAAAAAGGTTAGTCTTCTTTTACTCTCAACTATTTTAATTTTATTGAAAAATGTAAGTTTGGGGGAGGGTAGAGAAATGTTAAACTTTTATTTGTTCTCAATTATTATATTTTCAAAAATTATTAGCATAACTTTTGGCAGTTGAACCACATTGTAAGATAACTAAAACTTTTCATTTCATTTGAATATTATGGAAGGATAAGATGAAAATTTTTGGTAATAAAAGTTAATTTTATAGAAATAAGATATATGGTATGAAAGGATTTGATTATAGTTAATTATTTAAAGTAAAGAAAACTGTATTTTTGAAATGTTAAGGGACTTAAAGTATTGTGTATTAAAAAGAGATTTGACTTTATGAAAAATAATAAATCTTGTGCCTAACTATAAAGTAAGGTGGTGTTTCAAGTTTGAACTTTAGAAAGAGGAGAGTGAAGTTCAAAATCATTAAAGGCTATCCAGATATAGTAATCCTCAATAAAAGAAAAGAATGATTGAAAAAAAATCCCAAAAGAAAAAAAAAAGAAAGAAAAATGTTTATGAGGAGAAGCTTGAGGAGATGTCTAATCAAAAATTGGCTTCACTTGAATCAACCTAAAGGTAAAACTTGATTTCATTTCTGAATTTATATTTAAAGTGCTAGCCTACATTTTAGTAAAGTTTGCATGAACTCCTTTTTCACATATTCTTTTAAGGCACTCTTAATGTGATAATTTATGTTTTATCTTGAAATAAATATAAGACTAGAACTCTTAGACTTTATTACTGAATATTCTTATACCTGTAATGTTGACCCGAGTTACTAAACTTTTTCTAAAAATCTAACCAATATATTCTTTTGAATGAAAATTTTAGTGTCTTCAGTTGAAAAGTACATTGCCTAGAGTTATATTTTATGTAGTAAAAGGATTACTTAAGGACAAGTAATAGTTTAAGTTTGGGGGATTTTGATGCACCAAAAATATATACTTTTTTAGCTATATGTTTTTACCTATTTTTGGTGATATTGCACTTTAAAGGAAGGTATTTTTCATGATTTATTGCAGGTATGATGATTATAGGTGATTGGAGCGAAAAGATGCAAAAAGGAATGAATTTGGAGCAAAATGGAGCAATTTGGAGGAAAACAGCTTCTGGCACCGCCGACACCAGAATGGGCGCTGCCGACGCCCTCTTCCAGTGACTTTAGCAATTATTGCAAGATAGGGTGCCGCTGGTGCCCTATGTCAGTTCATTTCAAATTGAAGAGTTTTGGCGGATTTTTGAAGGGGTGCTTGAAGAAACTCTTGGGGAATTCGTTCCTAACATTAAATTAAGTGTTCAAGACGAAAAAGGAGAGGAGGATTGCTGTAGAGAGTGTAAGGAAAGTGTGAGTGAGAGTTAGGGTTTGTGATTTTAAGAGAGATTCTTCTCTAAGGAGGGGAGAAGAGGGAGTAAAGTGAGAGATTGCTTCTTCATCTTTGTTCTAAGGAGATAATCAAGTGTTGCAAGGAATAGAAAAGGAATCAAGGGAACTTGAAAGGAATTTGCTTGGGGAAGAGAAGGAGATAAGTTGTATTTACTATTGTGGTTTGTATGACTCTTCTTTTATATATAAAATCCATGTGTTCTTATATCTTCGATATGATTTGTGAGTAGTTTCATTTGCCTTTCTTCTTGCATAAAGTAGTGGTGATGTGGAATTGATGTACCCTTAAAGTGTTATAAAAGTTGTGATGTTTCTTTCATTTGGAACTTAATTTACTTTTCAATCCGGCCAATTGAATTGTTAAAATATGTTGAGGAACATTAATTCCAAAAGAATTGAATGTTCTACAACAAGAATGAAGAACCCATTTAATGTCCGTGAATGAATTACGTAGTTCATGGGGATTAAGTGAAAATAAATAGGGAAATGAGTTTTGATGGACTTCAAATTGGAGGTTTCATGGTGACAGAATGAGATCCCCAATTTGGTCTTAAGATTGGTAACTAAAGCCTATGGTTAGCCTTCGGGTGAAGAGTGAGTGGGAGCTCCGTAGTGAGAGTTGGTATCCTCCCAGCCTAACCTTAGATTTAGTGACTAAACTTAAGATATGGCAATGTTCTTTACATGTTTGGAAGAGGAGGTACTCTTTTAAGGGTAAAGAAACAAATATGCTCCTATTTGGCACAATACAAAAATTTACCATTCTTCATCATCCACATATCATAATCTTTATGCTGGAAGGAAGACACTTTCCACATAGAAGTATCTTATAAATCACGTAAGTTAGTGTGTGTTAGTTAAAGAGTTTAATAAGTAGAAATAATTGTAGTAGCTTTATTATTACCGTACTTTGCATTAACTACTTGTAGTACACTTGAGCAATTGTTACAATTGGTATTGGATTTTAGTGCTATATTATTTGATCTGAAGAACGTTTTCCCTCCCTGTGGGATCGATAACCAGGACTCAATTAGAGCCTTGTATTACTTGATACAATACATATACTTGCGTTGCATGTGTGACTTTACTAAATCATTATAAATAAATAAATTCGAATTCATAAAGTCTTAAATTTTTAAGCATATATAAAGTCGCTGTCAGTGAGAAAGGAAAAAGTCTAAGTCTAATAGCATCATCCGAAACACCATCATTTTTAAAAGTAGCACACAACTCTAGAAAATCAGCAAGATGCAAATTAGGATCTTCAGTTGTTGCTCCCCCAAACTGATTATTAGACACCATTTGGATAGTAGCAGGTTTAAGCTCAAAAGAATTAGCAGCAACAACAGGGTTTTGAATACTACCATGAAATTCATCTACTGTAGGGTTACATAATCTCTTAAAGGTCTTAATTCTTGATGGATGCCTACATTTTGATCTTGATGATTTTTCATTTCTTGAATATTTTTATCTTTTTCTGTATTTTTAATATTTTTGATTTTTCTGATAGTTCTTTCTAATTTAGAATCGTAAGGCACAAGTCCATCAGAACCTGAACTACGCATACAACAATAAAACAAACAAAACACAACACACTAACAAAAACAAAGAAAAATAAAAATTTAAAATTTCTTAATTCTCTTTAAAATGCAATTTAATTATTTTTTCCCGAAAACGGCGCCAAAAACTTGACTCCGCTGAATATTTATATTTACAAATATGATATGAAAATTGGCAACGACACCAAAAACTTGATCCCGCAGTAAATATATATATATATGCTGATGATTTTGATTTATAATGTGGATACTACGCAAGTATACGTATCGTTTATCAAGTAATATAGGACTTTCTGATTAAGCCCCGAGATATCTAACCCATAGAGAAAATTTGAAAATCTTTAAGGGAATCAGAAAATTATCTTTTTACTTTTTTTTATGGCTTTTGAAAGTATGTATTGATTTTGAAAAGTTTTGAAAGTTCATTTGTCTTTTGAAATTTCCTTAATAAAATGTTAAGCAAGAAATTAAAATTATAATGACTAATAACACTGTATGTAAAACACTATTAACTAGAATATCTTTTTCTTTCCTTTTATGAAGTAGTAATAATTATTAAAGTATTGTTGTGGAAGTATTTAAATTTGTTGTGATAGATAGAAGCAAATGTGTTCTTTACCCTTACTTGGTTCTATAAAGAACAAAGGTTAATTTGAAATTTTTATCATTTTGAACATGGTTATGCAGGGAAGATACCAGTCTCTCACTCTAGAGTTCCCTTGATTTCCACCAACTGGGGGCTAACTTCTCATAACAAAACTCAAAACTTTAAATCAAATTAGGAGGTTTTAGTCTGTCACTCTAAAATCCTCTAATTTTACTCCCTTCCATAAAAATATCTTCTAATATTACATTCAATTATATGGACTACAATTCTCACCCAAATAATAGCATGTGATTCTTACTAACTTTTATGAGACAATACCACATTGGATCTTACATAATCTCAAGAAATTCTACAACTTAACAGGCCAAATTAAGAAGTAAACAAAGTTTTTAGAATCAATCTTCACAACTTTTTCCAACTTTAAACACTGATACTTTCCACAACAATTCTCCATAAATTAATTACTTCTCCATTTAAGAAAGAAAAAGATAATGTAAACTACTCAGAATGCATCGAGAAAATATAAAAACACATTGATTTGAAATTAAAAATCATAAAAAAACAACAAACAAAAATAAGTATTAATTAAAAAACTAAATGTAAGAACAAAAGTAAACACTTATCTGAAAATTCTCTCCACAAGACTTAGGAAGTTCCTCTGAAACTTTAACTCTTCACTAAACTACTCCTCAGAGCGGATCTCCCAACTCCGATGACTCAGAATAAACTTTAGACTTCAATAGAAACTAAACTAAAAGAAAGAAAAGAAGTGGGAAGAAGAAGACTTCACTCTGACCCTTTTCTCCTTTCTACTCTCTACTCCTACTCTTGATAAAAACTCTCGCAAAATAAAAGTAAAATACTATAAAAACTTTTTTTAAAATGCAAGTGGAAGAGCCCTTCAAAAGGCAAAGGAAGAGCTTCCTTAATCTTTCCTAGGACTCTCTTTAAATAGTAAACTAAAAGGTGCCTTAGTGTCTTTTCAAATGTGTCCAGATTCAATGTATCCACCAAAGAATGCACCCCTTCATTCAAACTTATCGCCTAAATGAAGTTATGGAAGTTACCACAAAGAGTTGCATCCCATCCCCTTTGAAATTGGCACCAAATTTCTTTAGAATTCTATTTTTAACTGTGGCGGCTAAGCGCCGGCCCAGCGGCGCTTAGCCGCCAGTGCCCAAATTTTCATCTTTCATCTTTTTTTGCTCCAAATTTGATCCAATTTTACTTTTTTCATCATGACCATTCATTTTCATCATGCATGCAAGAAAAACACAAAATACCTTTCATTAAAGTGCAATATCATTAAAAATAGGTATAAAAATGTGCATAAAAATACTATATATTTTAGGTGTATCAATGCATTAATTTGACATATAGATTGGGGTGCTTCGCTATATGACACCCTAGAGGGGATTACACATTTCTTGAGAGGAAATCCATATGCTGATGCAAATGGGAAGCACATTCTATAGAACATACACAAATGATATTAAGTTTCATTGCATCAAGTACAGGACAGCCTATGAGGGGTTACACCTTGCCTGAAAGGCAACCAAACATGTACATACAAATGGTAATCACAAGTGATGCATGATGTGTTATGCTCACATGTCACAAGACTTCTATACATGGTAGATACCAATAAGCCCAAACATTCAAAAAAAATAATTTTTATGCATTATGAAGTCAACAACATAAACATTCAGTCAAAGAGATTTTCATACATATGAAAGCATAGGCACCAGGCCAAATATGTTTTTACATGATAAATTTGGAAATTTACACATCGAAATGTAATATTCACATGCATCTTTAACATCAAATCAATTGTAAAGAGAAATACATATTACCATGCATATTTAGAAATGCACACATTGAAATTAAGTACAATTTTCACATGTAGTTTTCATATTGAAATATAAGCATAAAACATAAATTTTCCTTTCAAGAATTTTAATAATAAATATCAATAATAAAGGATAATATACATTTTTCATGCAAAATCCTAAAACATCATGTGGTACTTAATATACATTATATGCATATGACCATGAAAATGAGCACATACAAAATGAATATAATTAATACTCGATGGAAAATCATGCTTTTCCTAGGCTATCTCTCTTAGGTCATAGACTCATGATAGTGAAGCGTACTAATGTTTTATTACACAGGGTAATAAAAAGTCCACTCCCAATTGCTTGGCAAAATCATGAAGAATTTTCTTTGATGAAAAGTCTTTATAAAAATGAAGGGCTTTTTATGGAGAGATTCTTCATCACCTAAGGAATGAAGGTTCAAAGAGAACTTCATTCTCTAGGTTTAAAAGGCTTCACCCTTACCACCAAAAAGGTAGAGCTACCAAAGGCAACCACAAGATTACTACAATTCTGACTATCACAACTTAAGGGCTAGGGTTATGGTAGAAAACTCATGGAACATAGAGAAACAAAGAAAAAAGCTTCTTAACATATGGGGCTTCCTCTAACATCATCTTTAATCTTATTCCTTTAACACAATCCTAAAAGGTTGGCTAAGAAAATAGAAAATCCAGTTTGTATAGAAATTTCATCTTCGTGACGGTTGAAGACATATTCTCTTTGTTTGTACATGTTGCTTCTATGCTAGGATAAAAATGTAGACCTTTCTCCTCCACGAGCCTCAGGAACTCACCAAGAACTTGACTCTATTACAATCTTCTCAAGAAATGATGGAGAAGAAGAAGAAAATATGGATGACGAAGGTGATGGAAGGAAGAAGCTCTGGGAAGAAAAATCACTTCTTAAAAATCTCCCTAGAGAACTCTCGTAAGGCTCTACTGAAGTTCTCCCTTCGCCCTTCTCCAAAATTTCTCTACCCGCTTCTCAAAACTAGCTCTCCTTAGGTTAAAGTGGCTGACCCCTCAAGTGGAATGGGGGAAACACTGTTAGGCTAGTCTCCCCTCATGTGACATTATCGACTCAGTATATGTTTTCACCAAGTCCTGCCATTAGTTCCTAATTATGCAGGTGGATACACCTCTTTTGGGCACATTTTGTTTTATTTTAAATGTAAGAAATGGCCCCCCTAAGTGGCTTGGTTCGGCCAAGAGGACTCAAAAAAATTGGTGCAAAAGAGGGTCTTGTACCGGTGCGCCAAACTCATAGATGTGCTAGCCCTAGACAGGCTTAAAATAGGTGCATCAACCTCCTAGTGCGGGGATGCCAAGTTACCGGATGTAGATGCAGCATGATACTAGAAGGGTGTGCCGATCTATGGGAATGATTTTTTCGTGCTTGTTGTCTTGTAACTTGGTCTGGAGCAGGGAAATATACATAGGTAATTGTGGGTGCGCCGGCCTAACAGTGTGGGGTGCCAAAGATAATTTTGGCACACGGGTATGCCAGGGCCAGGGTACAGATGCGCCCAAACAGATATCCACCTTCGTGTCCAAAACACGTGTCAATGAGTCTAAATGGACGTCATCGGGCTATTAGACACTACAAATGAGTAGAATATGATCACAATAGGCTCAAATGAATGTCCCAAAGTGTGACGTCAAAAATCAATGCCGACAAAGGTAACTGAAATAGAGAAAGGGGGGAGCAAATGGAAAGAAAAAAAAGTATTTTTTTCTAATTAGTTTTATATTGTTGTGCTTTTAAAAAAAATTAGTTTTTTTCTGCAATAAATTGTTCAATTCTTTTGGCACCGTTATGAATGCAGCTAAGGGTGTAAACGAGTCGAACAGGAGCGAGCCTAAGCTTAGCTCGTGTTTGTCTTGTCTGTATTTTGAGCTCAAAAAGTATGTTCGTGTTAGACTCGTTTTCTTAGCGAGCCGAACACGAGCTATTCACGAATAAAAAATCGTTTTAACAACCCTAGCCGCGTAACCATAAAATGTTAAGGGTTGGGGAAAAATTTAAAAATTATTGTTTATATTAAAGTATCTGATTTAATAATTGTTGTTCTATTTGCTTAATTAATACTTTTAATGGATTATAAATCTTTGTAGCTTTGTAGTCAAGTAAAATTTTTTAAAATACTACTCATCATATATATATATATATATATATATATATATATATATATATATATATATATATATATATATATATATATATATTTGTATATAATTGACGAATAATATTTCGAGCCAAAACGAGCCGAACACGAACGAACAAATCATTGTTCTTGTTTGGCTCGTTAAACTTAACGAATGAGCCAAACTCGAACTTCTTAACGAGCCAAACACGAGCTATTCGCGAACAAAGAGCTGTTTTCACAGCCCTAAGTGCACCGGTCATGTTTCCTGTGAATTTTCAACACTATTAGAATAAATGGTGGAAAGAGGAAATAAGGAGAGAGGAACGTGACTTTCTTTTAATTTCTTCTGTAGTTGCAATTTTGATGATCAATTTTCCCTTTTGTTTGATAAATCTATAGATTTCCCACATCCTTATGAATCCAGTTGAATTTTTTATCGATAAATTTGTGATTTTTTGGGCATCGTTTTGGAAGGCGGAAGCTTTATTTCCTTGAGACTTCTCAATACCTCTAGTAAAAAGGGTATTTTTTTTCCCTTGTTTCATTTGCTATTTATATTTTGAGATCTCAAAACTTGATTTTTTTCTTTTTTTTTAATATTATTTTACAGGTTAAGCTCTTAAGCAAGAAAAATATCACATCCAGACTTTAATGGTGAAATATCACGTGTTAAGTGAGCCACACCGTTTTTAACACTGATCAATGTTAGTGAATTATGGTAGGGCCTACTTGACACGTGACGCCCTACTACTGGACTCCATATGTAAATTACATCCAGAGCCCAGATCTAATATATTTTTTTTCTTGAGCAGACATGATGAGAGAGGTGCACTCGAAGAGTCTGGACGTGTTCAATAAGCCTGTTAAGTGGATCTAAGAAGACTCCAAACTGTTCTTGATTTTAAGAGAATCCGTCTGTTTAATTTATTGTTAATTCAAAATTTAAGATGATTTCCAAGTAATTAATAAAGGTTAGAACGGAGCTTTTGAGATTGATATACATTAATCTATGGTCCTTCATGTGGATTTTACTCAGATGGATCCATGCTTTCAGATTCAATTTATGTTCCTTATTGTGGGTCCCGCATTTAATAGTTAAGCAGTCCCCATATGGTTGTAGATGATAAAAGCACGAAAACAACAGTTCAAAAAAGTGTAAAAAGTCATAAAGGACGAACTTAACGTCAATCAAATGAACCCTCAATAATTAAGTAACAAGGAGTCAACTCAAATGGAGAAAATATTAGTTTAGAGGACTAAAAAAAAAATCTAAAATTGTACCTAAACAATCCTTATTAAGTTTGATAGTGTTAATCAATTGGTCACTTAAAGCTCTCAGTTTCATCGATTAAGTTTGATAGTGAGTTTGTTGGGGGTATCACCCATATATTGGGTTCAGGTGTGCTGATGTCGTAAAATCTTTTACTACACACAAACCTCATCACCGTCGCTCCTATTATAGGTTTAGAACCCAATAACAAATATTTCAGCTCTTTGAGAGGAGCATCACAACATCCAGTTGTAGTGCTCCAACACCAAGACTGGTAATGCTGCAATGGCCAGTCCAGGTTTAGAAACCAGAGTGCACGACGCTGCTAAGCTTGGATGTAGCCCATCGCAGTGTCGCATAGGAGCGGCGCAGCACTACTGTGATAGCGCACAAACATCAATATCTAAATTCAGGCAATTTTCACTTAAAGTCTTGGCTAAGCTATGTAAAGATTATGCGATGAAGAATTAATTTCAAGTTTTCTCTTATGTAAAGAAGAGAATCGGTGTTTTGAAGTTTTCAAGTGTGGAGAGTCTTGAGTGTGGTATAATTTGTACATTTCTTTTCAATTTCTTCATAGTAGATTTTATAGGTGGTGTAGCTCCGTGATTTTCTCTCTTTCTCAGGTTATTTCATGTTAAATCTCGTGTTCTTTGTATTTTCGTGGTTTTCTTATTTTGTGCATTTTTTTCTCAAATTTCTTACATCAAATTTCTTGAATATTTTTTCACATCTCTCCAACAATTAATTTTCGGTAATTCCATGCCATTTTATAAAATTTCCAAAGTGCCTCTATATTTTCTACACTTATAATTGTGAAAAGTAGGAAAATGCCTAGAAAATTTAGTTTCTATGCCAATGATCATATTCTTTCGATTGACATACGCCATGTATCCTTCTAATATTTTCTACTAAAAAATATCAAATATCCAAATGTCATTCAAATTAGTCTAAAAAAATACTAAACTAGATATAAATCATGAAAAATAAACATACAAAATCTTGTCAAATCCCTCACCTCCCCATCAATGAGGTTACATGATGAAATTATCATGAACCATAAATTTAATATCAAACCCCTTTTTAGGGCATACTAACTTGTTGCCAATGACACGAACTAACCCAATCCAATCTAGTCACACTTGACCAAGGGAACTAGGTTGATTATTTGAAACATTTAATCTTCAATACTACCTCTATTGTACATCAAACTGTCCTTGGCCAAGTTTACCTAAAGCTATGCTTGAGAGATCTTATCAATAGTCCACTACCAAATTCAACCATCTAGTTAAATGAGCCTTGGCATATCATAGTTTCAGCCCAATGCTCCAAACAGTTCTACCCCTACAAAATCTATATCTATAGGATCTTTATATCTATCAAAGTTTTCCTAGAAATCATCCCCTTGGCATCTCCCTATTCTTACCCATTCAATCTTGTAGTTTCCGCCCACAAATAACAAGCCATTAAATCCTCTAAACCTAACATTCAATCTCTTATCAAAGTCAGTTGTCTACCACAAATCAACTCTTAAACTTTCAAAACACACATATCTTCAAAAAAATTAAAATATGCAAAATATTTAAAAAAAATAAAAAAATAGAATTATTTCGTGATTAGAGCAACTTCAATCTTTCCCACTAATCTAATTAAGAAATTTTAGATGTAACTGAATTTCACTAATGAACAAATACTATATCAATGTTATCAAACAACCTTAAAACAAAATTATGAAGGAGCTATAGTTCAAGTGATGTACTCCCTAATTCTAAGGATAGTGATCACTAAGGTTTATAATGTTATTTAAAATAAAGAATTTCTAACTTGCTGGATGAAATTTTATTTGTAAATAACTTTCTTCTTGTTAATCTCATTTTTGGTGAGGTCTTTCTCTATCTCTTCGTATTCCTTTAGAGCTTATGATCTAGTCTTAAGTTTTCCTTAGAGACTACACTAATAGATTAGAGAATGATTGTGACCCAAAATTAGAACCTAAACTGAATCTTCACTCCTAGTTTGAAATATACTTGATTTTATTCCTTTGACATTTTAGTATTGAGTCGATTAAAGTTAAGTTATTAAAATCAATATTGATTACTTCTATAGGTTTTACGATATATCTTTAGGTAGCCCAATGAGCTTAGACTTGACTTTAAGACTCGAGCACTTTGTAACCATATGGGACCCACCTAGTCAGCCTTAACATTTTCTTTTAACTCTTACCTTTGGTTTAAGATGAACTCAAATATGTTTGGAGTTCACCTTAAACCATGGCTAAATTTAAATTGAAATAAAAATAAAAGAATTAACTGATTGAAATAAAAAAAATTGGATTAAATTTGGAGTTAAAAGCATAAATCAAAATCAAGAAGTTCTAAATTCCAACCAAAATTAATAAAGAAAACTGCATTTAAATAAAAAAAATCCAAAGATAAAAAATAAATTTTGAAAATGCCTAAATAAATTATTAATTAATTTTCATTTTAAAAAAATTTAATCAATAATGGTTTAATTAAATCCAAATATAAAATTAGAATGATAAAATGAATTTGAAGTATTATTAATCCAAATTCCAAAATAATTTTTATTGAATTTAAAAAAAGCATAAATCAATCAATATAAATTTAAAATAAAATTGAAATAAATAAAAAAATATAAAATTTTTACAGCAAATTCAAACTAAATTTTGTTTAAAATATATATATATAATTTAAATTAAAATTAAAAAAAAGAAGGACATAATACAAAATGTAAATTCAAATTTTACTATGAGTTATTAAAAAAATATAATAATAATAACAATAATAATAATAATAATAATAATAATAATAATAAGATAAAAAATATACAAAATAAATAATAATTAAATGGCCTAATTTAATTTTAAAATATAACAATAAAATTAATAATAAAATAAACTAGTCTTCTCCCACAATTTTAATAAGGCTTAGATTTTTTCCTTACCTTCCCACCTTAAACTCAATGACACCGAAGCAGCCCATCAGATCCAACTGAGGTGGACTTTAACGACCAGCTTTTGCCAGCTCTGGCAAGCCACATCAGCACATCAATGATGGGTGCCAACTCCTTCCACTCATTGCTCTCTAGCTATAAATAGTTATCGGGCCAGAGCCCAAGTACCCTTTTTCCTCGGATCTCTGTCGCCAGCCCCAATCTCTTCTCCGTCCGATTCGCAAAGCTCCTTGCTCCTCCATCCGCTCGAGTTCCGATCGTTTCGCACGCTAAATTCTCCTCTTTGGGCCGACTTGCAAGCGGTCCTCTTCTTTCGGTCGGATCCTCATACAAGAAAGAAACGGCGACAAGGTAATCTGAAACTTTTCATTTCATGTAATTGTTTCCTATTTTCATTTTCAAATTTCAATTGATAGATCATATGCTTTAGTTTAGGTTTAAATACCCTATTTTTTCATTTAGGGATTTGCAAGAACCCTAGAGCTAGTCTAGCAAGAAAACTTCCAAATGCACTTTGAATAATTCTCCTGTTTAGTTTGATTCTTTAGTCTAAATCTAGCCAAACATCATAAATAAATTAGATAAATCCACCCTTAAGTTAAATCTAATTTTTGCTTGTTTCGTTTATTAAATTCAGATTTATTAAATCCACTTATTAATTGGATTTGATGAATTTATTGCAGGAAAAATATATTTTAAATAGGTTTATGTCAAACAAATCAACTATATTTAACTGGATTTAATCTTAATTCAACCAAACATTATTTCAGATTTAATAATATTTAGATTTGATAAATCTGGATTCTTATTTAACTTAAATCCTACTTGCAGCCAAACACCCCCTTAAATTTTAGTTTGTTGTGGTAAAATGGAGAAAGAAAAACTGGCTTTTCTTGTCACAATAAATCAAGAAGAAAGTGGATTTTCAGGATTCACCCTTCCAGCAACCATGTTTTCTGATCTTCTATCTTGAAACCAAACTCATAACCATCCAATCATACATAATTAAAATTCCATTGACTCAGTGTTTCATAGTCCAATATCTCTTATTCATCCAATGACCTACTTTTTTTTTCTTTTTATATGAGGCCACTTCATCCATGCAACCAAGGTCTTTTAAGTGCTTACAAGCCATTAATTAGATTGCGGCTGTAGCTTGAGTGTTCAAAATGCTACTACTTAACCTTATACATATAAAACTTACCCAAGCATATTTGTATCAACCGCTTTCGCCAAACATTGTAAGTGGCAGTCACAAGAAATTCAGCCACCCTCTTTTTTTACAAGTAAGAAAGCCAAAGCAGCCCTCTTCCTAAAACTCATAGATTACACTTACAGTTGGGAGATTTAGATGCATACCAACAATTCTTATGAGTTTACATATGTGACACCAGATTTTGGGAGATTTACATACATACCATTCAACACTAATAATAACTCTATATATATTATTTCATACTTATGTATTTAGATGTATAACACTTCATCCCATTAAAGAAATACATTCAGATGATTTAATACTTATGTATTTACATGTATAACATCTCATTCTATTGAAAGATATACATTCAAAACTCAAATATTAATATATTTACACACAAAACACCTAAATTGAAATGTTAAACTTCAGATTTACTTCAATATTTATTTATTTACAAATATAACACTTAAATAATATATCTATATCTATCTATCTATCTATCTATCCACACACACACACACACACACACACACACACACACACACACACACACACACACACACACACACAGATTTTGGTTTCTTTATCCTTATAACCCTTAAAACATATGTATATATATGCATATTTTGGTTTCGTTATACTCTTAGCTCTAAACAAATGTATATATGCAATTTCCTAAATCCTTATGATCTTATTAATGTAATATCCAAATGCATGTTTGTTTGCTAGTCTTCGTCATCTTTAGGCACTTATATATGTAACACCTAAATTCAAATCTAGGTTTTTGATTTTTCTTAATCCTTAAATATTGGCATATCTAATAACTAATTTTCAAATGCATATTTTATGTTTTTTTCCAAATCTTTAAATATTTACATATCTAACATCTAAATTCCAATTGTTTTTTTTGTATATTTTCTTACTTTTATGTATTTACATATATAATACCTCAATTCTAAATATAGGTTTGCTGATTTTCCCAAGTTTGTATGCTTACACTTATTTACCACTTAAATCTAAATGCATATGTGCAGATTTTCTCGTCCTTTATGTGTTTATATGTATAATACCTAATTTCAAATATTGGTTTAGTGTTTTCCTTGATAATTATATGTTTATATGTATAATACCTAATTTTAAATATAAGTTTACCATTTCCTAGATCATTATGTGTTTAAATGTGTAATATCCAAATATATGTGTTTACTGATTTTTTCTAATCTTTACTTGTTTATATGGCATAATGCCAAAATTTAAGTACATGTGTGCATATTTTGTAATCTTTTATATGCTTACACTTATATAAAACTTAAATTTAAATGTATATATGCAGATATTGGTAACCATTTATATGTTTAAATATATAAAATCTGAAATCGATTATGCCTCTATTATCAGATTTTGTAAGTTCTGTTATTTCATTTACATATTTAACACTAAAACTCATACATTAAATTATAGGATTTTCTAAACTTTATTGTATTTACATGCATAAAACTTTTATATGCAAATCTCAAATTTTACAAGTTTTCATTGCATTTATATATCTAACACTTAAACTCATACATTTGCTACAAGTTTTTGTTTTTTTTATTTATACATGTATAATACTTGAATTTCACACACATGTGTGCAAGTTTTCTCGTTCGTATGTGTTTATATGTACAATACCTAATTTTAAATATAGTTTTACTGTTTTCCATGATTCTTATGTTTTTACATGTATAATGCCTAAATATAGGATTCTTGACTCTTCATTCCAATTTATACCATATATAACTTTTAATTTGAATATACACATATACTCAAATTTTTCTGTATCTCTACATATTTAATATTTAAACTAAAAATGAGGATATATATATATTTTACAATTCAAATGTGTTCACGTATAGGATACGTGAACTTTAAAATTAGAATACAAATTTTATAAACACTTATGTATTTACATGTCTAACACTTGAACTCATATGTTAACTTTCAGGTTTTCTGATTTTTTATTGTATTTGCATGTCTCAGATTTGAATTCATATGCTAAATCTCAGATTTTACAAATTTTCATTGCATTTACATGCCTAACATTTGAACTCAAATGCCGAATTTCAGATTTTACAAATTTTCATTGTTTTTACATATCTAACTCTTAAATTTAACTATTAAGTTTCAGAATTTTCTATGTATTTACATATATAATTCTTAAAATTCAATTATAAACTTTCAGATTTCTAAAGCTTCATGTATGTACATATCTAATACTTAAATTTAACTATAAAGTTTTAGGTTTTTTTATACATTTGCCTATATAACACCTAAATTCAGTTATAGACCTTCAGATTTCCAAAAAAAAAAAAAAAAAAAAAACGAAAAAGAAAAGAACAAAACAAAAACCTTAAGCATTTCTATGCGTAACGTTTAAATTTAATACAAATCTTTTTTTTTTAAGTTTAATGATATGAATGCAAACCTTCAAAATTAGGCATTACATGTGAAAACTTAGAATTGGGTGGTAACATGTGATGACTCTTTATAGTGTGTTTCCAAAACCCATATAAAACAATCATATTTCCCACCAAATATCATTCCCAAAGCTTATCCAAAATCAACACAAACAGTCAAAAAATAAAATTTCATCGGCTTATATCTCTTCTACTTCTAAGAAACCCATCTTAAGTTTAGCCTTAAGGTTATTGATAGTTGATGTGTTGGTAGTTGTACTTTTTATGACTTTGCTTGTTTTTATTGTGGATGTTTGCCCGTTAGATATTAGGTTAAGGCGGGTTTTCTTCGATAGATTTAGACACTAGGTAGATGAGTTAATATTTTTTTTTATGTTATGCTTTGTATACTTTTTTCTTTATATCTTATTATTTGCTAAATTTGTTTTGCAAGTCCTATAGTAAAATTAGGATGTGTTAACTCTATTTTGTAGGACACCATAGTAAATTTAGGTTGCTTTAGTAAATATTGGTTTACTTTCCTGTCAACTTTGTCATAGAGTTAGTAAATCTGTTTTAGTTGATCAACTATAGATATCTGGTTTGTCCAAAGGATGAAAAACAACAAGGATGAATAACAAAAAGGATAAACAACAATAAGGATAAACAACAATAGGGAAGAACCTCAAAACATCAAAGCATGAACAAAGGATGTCTAGATAGCCTAGTTGACCGATGATTCTACTTTAGGTCTAGGACTTCCCTTTTAACTTTTAATGAATGATATACTTTTTGTTATGTACTTGCGTGTTGTTTTCTATTTTGTCGCTGTATAGATTTTGCCTCTTTCCTAGGTTTCTTGGTTGTGTGCTTGTTTTTAGCCTGGATCGTTTGGTAGGCTCTTTTTAGTATAATTTTCCTATGTCAACTTAAATAATTAAAACCTAATTTTTCAAAATTTTAAAAATCATAACAAAAAATAAAATAAAATAAACTGTTGCATGTACACCTTAGACATCATACATTTAAAATAATACAAATTGACATTAAATAAAATGAGTAAATCTCTTTTTGATTAAGGAATAACCACAAAAATATTATTTTAGTCATATGCATTTATATTTTTTTCATTTCTTTCTTTAGACTCTTAATCATTGCACAAAAGCAGTGATTTATCTTATGAGGATCACCGCTTTATAGAGTGAGTCCGCCTTTACATACCGATTGACCTTATAAATTAATATTTTGAGTATTGATTATCAAGGACATACATACCCATTACACAACTTACTTTATCACTCGACACTAAGAGTTAACAAAAAATAATAAGAATTTAATTGTGATGAGAAATAAAATTTTAAATTTTAAACTGCAAAAGCAAATTTTCGTTTGTCTTACATCTTTTTTCATACCATTCTTGCTTAGACATCTTGATTTTTATAATCAAGTTATTAGACATATTTTCTTTAATAAATGACAACTTATTCTATCTTGCACTTTATGAGACCGACCATGCATTAATTTGCTACAATTAGTTGAGTTTATATGATATTATTATTCAAACCGGGTTGTAAGTCCAGTCGTGTCAGGCTTGCTCAATCATTTGAAGTTCCACTATAGGGTTATGCTATAAATCTCTTTTGTTTGTTGCATTGCTCTCTTTAGATTAAGTATTGAAGTTCCACTTCTTTCAATGAACTTCACATTTAATCTTACGATACGGAGGTTGTCATCTAGTTATGATATAAATCCTCACATCTTAGGCTTTTTCACGATCAAATATCTTGGGATATGAGCTATAAAATTCTAATAAAATGTTAATTCAAATGTTAAAATTTCTTCAAATTATAAAATTGATAAAACCAAATAATAGAATAGTTAAAGTGTCATTGAGCTTCCAGTATCATCGACACTTCATACTCTTTTCTCCTTTGAATTTCGAAAAGAATTGTTCCACTTTTGAGTATTCCCATTTGAAATTCAAAGTAATTAACTGTTAAAACCTAAAATTTGAAATTCTTGAAGGCATAAGCTCAACCATAATCGAGATTTTTCTTAAGAGACTTTTGTTTCTTAAGATGTAATTAACGATAGGGGCTTGCACTCGAAGAAAGTTATTAACACATATTAATCTAAACCTTATCTGGCTTTGAGTTATTTAGGAGAAATATTTGTTGATTTAAAATGCAGGCCCATCAAATATTGAATGAAATTCTTTATTTATGTAATCGAAATTATTGTAAGTGATATTTCTACCTTTTGAGATAGTATATTATTTTTGATGTCTTGTTTGATTATTCAAATAAATTAAATATTCGAGATATATGTGGTGGACACAATAAGAAAAAATCAATAATGCTCTCGTTATCTATAATTGGCCTCGCGCCTAATTATATATAATTGGTACGTGCCCCTACTTATAATTATTAATATATATGGGTTAGGTTATTAGAAAAATATCTTAACTTTCTACTGAAATAAGAAAGTAGCATGTATATTTTGGTCAGGTGGTTGGCCTGATGTGATGAAAACATTATATCATTGTTATAACTAAAGCATAATTTATTCCCCAATGGTTTGTATTTGAGCTTTTAGCACTTCTTGATACTTTTAATAAAGCGTAATGCTTTTTGCCATCTCTCAATCTATAAATAGGCTCTCAACCATGGTACTAATGAAATTTTGGTCGACCTTATCATCCTCCTCCAACCAAATCTATTGAGCATAAAAGCATATCATCTACCTTCTATATCAAAAAAGCTATTGCAACGACAATCTATTAGAAAGCCTATTCCAATAAACCTTACTTGAGAGCTCTCTCTCTCTCTCTCTCTCTCTCTCTCTCTCTAGGAAGATGAGATCCGTGCAGATGGATGAAATTTTTATTTTGGGCTTTGTTTTTTCATAGTCTGCCTCTTGTAAGCATAAGTCTTTCTTAACGCTGTTCATCTAGTGTAAAGCAAAGTAAGCATTTTTATATCCCATAATAGTTCTTTTTGTAAGCAGATTATTATAATTTCTTGTAAATTAAATACTGATCATTTTGCATGGTAATGATCATCTTGCTTTGAATGATGAACTTTCTTTGAGAGCTCATTGAATATGACAATGTATAGTTTTCTTTTATGTAGGACTTGATTTCATGGAGGAGAATAAAGGACTTGAAGATTCAAAACTGGGATCTTTCAGGAAGAAGGGAATGAATAACTCAAGCAGATTCAGGCGGTCAATGAATAAAAAGGGCAGGAGAAGTAACCGGGTCATATCTGTATCCATAGAGGATGACCGCGATGCTGAGGAGATGCAAATTGTTGATGCCTTCAGACAGACCCTCATCTTAGAGGAGCTTCTTCCCTCAAGACATGACGACTATCATATGATGCTCAGGTCAATCCTAGACAAGATATGATATGTGTTCTTAGCATTTTTATTTATATATCACTGATTATAGGTTTGGCATAACATCACAGTTTGTATTATATTTATCATATTTTTCTTTTTTTCAAATGTGTTCTATAATAATGCAAGGCTTTTTTTTTTCCCTCAAGCTTAAAAGGTGCATTTTCAACCTAAGGAGACCTTTTATGATAAAGTAGAAAGCGTTTCTTTTGGCCAGCATTAGATGAGTACTTGAACTTCATGGTTTGTCATCATTACATAATGCAGATTTCTTAAGGCCAGGAAGTTTGATATCGAGAAGACAAAGCAAATGTGGGCTGATATGCTTCAATGGAGGAAAGAATTTGGTGCTGACACAATCCTCGAGGTAATGATTTTGCTTCATGGTATCAAGCTTTATTTATGGATATATAACAAATGTATTTTTTTGCTATCTCCACATTAGTTCCATGACTTGCAACTTCACAGTTAATCATGCAATCACAGGTATGAAAAATAATGGTAGTTGAAGTTTGGTTAAAACAGAAACCCATGATTAAAAAAACAATCAAAATGATCATACAAAGCTCATATAAATTTTTTAGTACTTGTTAAAAATTTATATTAGAAAATAATGTATTCCTGTTAGAAGTTATGGGGATTAGATTTATTTCCTTGTACTGGATTTATTTCTTTCCTATTTTAGATTTATTTCTTTGGATTGTATTTATTTTTTTTCCTATTTTATGTCATTTATTTTATCTCCAACTAATTATTATGAATTGATTAATTGGAGATATAGGTGTTATATCTTTCCTTTCATGTTATTTATTTTTTCTTGTCTTTTCTATTCTAGGATTCATGTACGAATATTTACATCTATTTTCATATCAATAATATAATTCCGCTTAATTATCAAAACCAGTATGATATCAGAGAATTGAAACAAGCCCTAAAGCCTCTCGTCGTTGAAAACTTCCTATTCTCTGAAGCCGACAATATTTACTGTCCTACAGGCCCTTCCTTGGCTTTATCTTTTCAGCTTTTTCACTGAAAACTTCCTCTCCCTGTAAGCCCCGCCGCCAAAATTTCCTCCTACAGCCTTTCCCCCTGACAAAATTACCTCCTGCAGCCTTTCCCGCCGTAGGAACTTTCTCCTGCAGGCTTTCCCCCTGCCGCCTTCTTCTCTTGTAGCTTTTCCCTCCTGCTGGCCAGCTCTTCTTCCTGCAGGCCTCCTTGTGAGGTCTACCTGTCGTGAAAGCTCACCTATAGGACTTCTCGTGATAACTTCCTGCAGTCTTATTTCGTGGTTCCTGCAAGACTGTATGGAGTTTTTTTCCTTCCGTTACCCCTACAGAGCCATCACTGCAAGACTGTCTGTAGGCTCATCTGAAGATTTCTTCAATTCTCGTTCTTCTGCAGTAAGGACAGACATGTCTTTCTGCTTACAGTTGCCGACCTTCAAAAAGATCATAGCAATGAAAACTCATTCTTGGTAGGGGGAAGTAGAAGAATTAGAAGAGAAAGGTGGGAGAAAATGGAAATGGGCGGAGGTTTGGTGGATCTCTGTATTGAAGCCGCAACTGTAAGCACCGAGAGCGTCGAGAACTGGTGGAGGCAGCGGAGGACCTCGAGCGCCTTCCTTCTCATCTCGCTAATGCTCTCCTTAGACGTCTACACAGCCATCGCCTCCTTTTCCTATCCATCCTTGAAGTTTTCCAGCTTTCTGTCTAAATGTTTGACTTCAGAGGGTGCAATAGCCTAAAAGCATTGGACCTGTCAAGATGCTCAAGTTTCTCAATTGATGACATTAATTATTTATTGTCCATTTCAAGTTTGTAGAAGCTATGTGTGTCGTAAACGAGATTGACTGTTGATGGAGTGCTCTGCTTCTCTTCCTTTGTGAATCTCTGTATGTTGGACTGGGAGTGATTCCTGTCACTGATGAGGCACTATCATCATTATAGATGCTAAGACTGATTGAGCACTTGGATTTATGGGGCAGTGAAATTTCATGCTGCTATCGTTGAAAGATTCCATATGTTAAGTTTTTTGAATATAGTTTGGACCAAAGATGCCAGATTTCCTTTTCTTTCTATTGCTTGTTTAAACATGAGTAACTACACTATCCATTCTATAGTTGAAGGAGACAAAATTGATTGTTACTAGAGCAACTTTTATTGATGCAGATTAGGTTTTTTCAAGTCTCCAATCAGGCTGCTAGAAAATCCTGGATATATCTTACTCAAACATTGGCAACTCCAACTTTTTGGTTTCTTTGAATAACCTAGAACATTTGAATCTTAGTCTACCCATATAACAAACGGTTTAATGGAACAAGTAGCATCAACTGAAGAGAAATTGAAATATTTAAATCTTAGCAGACCTTCATCCGGACCATTTGTTCTTCTACAGAACCCTTCTCAGGCCATACCACAGGCCATACCCTGCAACTTTCCTTGCAGCAGACCCTCCTCTGGGGCTTTTTTCTGATACAGGCCCTTTCTTAGGCTGTACCTCAGGTCATACCCTGTAGTGTTCCCTGCTGAGGTTCTTTTTTTCTTTGCAGGCCATACCCTGCAGCTTTCCTTGCAGGTGTTCTTTCATTTTTTTATTTGTAGGCTATACCCTGCAGTTTTTTTGTAGGTTGTCTACCTGCAATCTTTCCAGCAACATTACCTGTAGAAGCATTTCCTCTACCTACAGACAATGCAAACACTGCATTCAAAGACAACCACAATAAATTAAAAGTCAATTTTTCCTGTTTGTTGTTTACTTCCTTGTAAACTTCCCTGCAACATCTGTAAGTGCATTCCAGCTACCTAAAGACACTTTAGAAACTACAATAAAAGACAACAACAATCAACTAAAAATATCCTTAATGCTTTTGGGATTGATTACTAAGTACGAAATAAAGATTTCAAGTTCTATCTCACAAAGAATCTTCTTGGGCCATTGTTTGATATTTTCAAATCCAAGTTGTACATGGTTGTGAATTATGTTTCAACTTGTCGGCAAGTGTTAGAAGTTATATTCTTGTTAGAAGTTTGAGGATTAGATTTATTTCCTTGTATTAAATTTATTTCTTTTTATATCTTAGGCTTTCTTATTTTATGTCGTTTCCTTTATCTCCAAGTAATTATTATGAATTGATTAATTGGAGATATAGGTGTTATATCTTTCCTTTCATGTTATTTCCTTTTCTTATCTTTCATATTCTAAGATTCATGTAAGGGCATCTATAATTCCTCTTTATTCTCAAAACTGCTATTAACTTCTTTTAGTGATTTGTAGTCAACCTTTTGTTTTTTATTTTCATTGTAAACAGAAGTAAAAAAATCTGAAAATTATGTATTTTTCTTATTCTCTTTATGTTATTAAGGATTTCGAGTACAAGGAGATTGATAAAGTCCTGGAGTACTACCCACAATGTCATCATGGTGTTGACAAGGAAGGCAGACCTATTTATTTTGAAAAGCTTGGACAGATCGATACTAACAAAATGATGCAAGTAACAACCTTGGATCGGTATATCAGCTATCACGTAAGGGAGTTTGAGAGGATCTTCGCCATCAAGTTCCCAGCTTGTTCTATTGCAGCAAAATGTCACATTGATCAGAGCACTACTATTCTTGATGTGCAAGGAGTGGTAAGCCATTGTTTCTGGTTTTATCAAACAAACATGGATACGCATAAGTTTGCCTATAGCTCCTTTCCAGTGTCCTCACAATACCATGATGGGTAAATTTTGCATACAGGGAGTCAAGAATTTCAACAGGACAGCAAGAGAGCTAATCAGTCGTCTTCAGAAGATAGATGGTGATAATTATCCAGAGGTTAAAATTATACTCTCCTAATAGTTTTTAGTATGTTGGTAATGTTTTTTTAATTACATAAAACTAACCTTTTTTTTTGTGTTCAGACCTTGAACAGCATGTTCATCATCAATGCTGGCCACGGATTTAGGCTCTTATGGAACACGGTTAAGGGATTCCTTGACCCAAAAACTACTTCAAAGATTCACGTGAGCTTACTATTTATCTATTATATTTTATGTTCTTTGGTAAAAGAATGCGAATGCATCAGTTTTGATATCCACACCAGGTTCTTGGCAACAAGTACCAGAGCAAACTCCTTGAAGTAATCGATTCTAGGTAGGCCTGGAATGTGAATGAGATTTAAATCATTCATAGAACCTTGAATTATGAAAGAGGGAATCTTAACAGGATAATAAGTTCCACGTACAAGTGTTACTGATTCTCCTATGCATTGTTAACAGTGAATTGCCAGACTTCCTTGGTGGTACATGTACATGCGCCAATGAGGGAGGTTGTCTTCGTTCTGATAAAGGCCCGTGGAAGGATCCTGAAATTTTGAAGGTAGTTATTTATTTATTTAAACATTATTTCGTGATAAAATATAGATGCACAGTGAGGCCTGACTTGCCTTTGCATTGTTTGAAGATTATTCAAAGTGGTGAGGCCAAGTCATTAAAGTCAAGCTATGCTTCCAGCACTGATGAGAAGATGATATCTGAGGATGAGATCATCTACCATAAGGTAGCAACCATAATACTGGAGTAATATCCTTCAATTTGATTATATAATTTGAGAAGCAGTTGACAAATATACATCATGGAGTAATTATTACTTCTCTTTGTTATCTTTGTAAAGAGGCATGATTCATTTTCTAGTGGGATTGTCACTCCCGCCCAAGATGTGAATTCCCCTCAAATTTTCCGGAGGATTATTGAGCACCCACCTCTGTCACCTGTTCGGGAGGAGAAAGATAGTTACGATCAGATGAAGGTACTGAAATGGTTACTGTCAAGAGCAAGATATATTAAAAGGGACTATCTTTCCATTTTCTTACGTTTACGACAGCAGACTTTCACCTCTCCATTGAGTAAAAAATCCGTGCTTGGTTTCCTTCCTCGCAACTTGATTAATTTTAATTTGTCAAGAAATAAATGCACTTTATTTTCATAAGTTTGGGGTAGTACACAAATAAAGCATGTTTTGCATTAGCTTCTTTTTTTTTTTTTTCGCTTTGATTGAGAGGAAACTTTATGTTCCGTTTATTTGCTTATTTCATTACAAGGTTGGTAGCCCTGATTTTACGATGAAAGTTAGTGTTGCATTTTTTTTTCTTTGAATTTATTGCCTGCCCAAATTATTCAGGAAAAGTGTCCTTCCTTTGATGTCCCAATGGTTGACAAGACTGTGGATGACACCTGGAACAAGGAATTGTCACATTACAAGGTTGCTAGTTCTAAAGGTATCTTTCAAGTTCTTCATAAATCTTTCTTCTTACACTAGTAATTTTTTTATTAATGAGAAGTTTGAGTCTTCCAACCATAGCTTGGTGCAATGATACGTTTATTCTTATAAATGTGCTTCAAGATTAGCTTTTTACAAATTCTTTGATTCAAACTGTCAAACAGGCTTTAGTATTATTATTATTTTATTTCGTAGTAAACAATTATCTGTTTTTTTTAATTTTAATTTAATTTTGTGTAATTTCTTGTTAGCCGGCTAGTTTGGTGGAATCATTCCTCTCTTGTAATAGCTTCTGCTGATGGGATAAAAATGCTGACTGTAATGATGATGATGATTTTTAATAGAAGCATAAGTTAAATGCATAGAAGATGGTAGCAGTGGAGCCCTGAATTATAATTTTACGCAGGTTTGTATGACATTGCCAATAATTGCAAGAATGAAAAGCTGCATGGTAATATCTTCACTGGAGTCATGGCCTTTGTCATGGGAGTTGTCACCATGGCCAAGATGTCCAAGAACCTCCGGAAGAAGATTATGGATGAAAAGGATCCCTGCTACTCCAATTCAATCGAAAAGAGCCAGAGCGTGGAGGCCAAGCCCACCGTTTCCATGATGGAGTTTTCTGTTGTTGTGAAGCGCCTTGGGGAGCTAGAGGAAAAGTTGATTGTTCTCAGCAAGAAGCCTGAGCCATCTCCAGAGGAGGAATTGCTTAAATCTGCTTTGAACCGTGTTTCAACATTGGAAGCTGAGCTTGCAGCCACCAAGAAGGTAAGGCTATGAATTGCAGGCTCTTCATCGAATCCATATTAACCAACATCAGCTGTTCTTTGTGGTGTTCCTTTAGAAAATGTTCTTGATGAAATTTAAAGTAGTAATCATCATCATTATCGTTATTAGCCGTAATCAACTCTTTAAGATCAATTTTAGGAGTGTTCCTTTTCTATTAATTCCTGATGTGTATTGCCTAAGCTGTTAAACACGTTCTTCACAATTTTTTTTATTAACATCTGTTGATCTTTAAAGAATTAATTGCTTGAAAAACATACCAATTTCATTAATGGCTTGAGCTTACATAGAGCCTTACAATATTTATAAATAAATCCATAGACTTCTTCTATTTACAAATAAGACCCTACATTAGATACAAATCTCAATACTCTCCTTCAAGATGGGCAAAATATATCCACTAAGCCTAATGAGCTAAGTTCTTTGGTAAGGCACTCAGCCACTTGCTCTCCAGTGGCTACATGACTTAGCTCTAATAGTCCGTTATTCAGCTTTTCCTTGATAAAGAACCTATCAAGTTCCACATATTTAGTTTTTTGATGTTGCACCGGGGTGTTGGCCATGCTGATCGTTGACTTGTTGTCGCACTACTACTTCACTTGGGCTCCTTGGTCCATTTTGAGCTCTACCAACAAGTTTCTCAGCCATATCATCTCAGCTACTTTTAAGGCCATGGTTCTATACTTTACTTGTGTTGTTGACATCACTACTATTGAATGTTTCTTGCTCCCTAAGAGACCAAGTTTTCCCTACAAACATGTAGCCCTGTCATCCGTACAACTTGCCTAGTCAGAGTAACTATGTCCCTCAATGCTTACATGACCATTCTCCCTGAAGATCATCGTCTTCCCTGGTACAGTCTTCAAATGCCTCGGAATCTGATATAGTACAGCTATAAGACCCTTCCTCAAATCATGCATGTAACACTTACTGCAAAATGATATGTCAGGACGAGTATGACTTTGATGAGATGACCTACCAACCTCTAGTACATCTCGCGGTCAGCTGGCTCTTCTGCCTCTGTGCTCAAATTTCTCTTCTAATTAATTGGTGAAACTACAGGCTTGCATCCCAATATGCTTGTCTCTTTGAGCAAGCCTAACACATACTTTCTCTGAGATAGAACAATCTCGTCTGCGCCACGAGTCATCTCAATTCTGAGAAAGTATCTAAGTTGTCCCAAGTCCTTTACCTCAAACGCTTTGCCCATACTTTCCTTCAATTGAGCAATCTCTCGCTCATCATCTATAGCAACAATCATATTATCCACATAAACTGCAAGAATAGTGTGACCACCATGTCGTCGAAAAAGGACTGTGTGGTCGACATTGATCTGCTGATAGCCCATGCCTACCATTGCTTTCCTGAACCTGCCAAACCAAGCTTGAGGAGACTGTTTCAGACCATACAGTAACTTTTTCAATCTACATACCTCGTCCACTGTTTGGTTCGTGTCGAAGCTTAGGTGTATCTCCATGTACACCTCCTCTAGCAGATGCCCATGAAAAAAAGCATTCTACACAACTAGTTAGTGTAAACTCCATCTATCATTCACAACTAGAGAGACGAGTTTACTGATTGTGCTCATCTTTGCCACTGGTGCAAATGTCTCATTATAGTCGATGCGATACATGTGACTATACCTTTTGTCATCAAACTGACTTTGTAGTGATCAATCTTTCCTTTTGAGGACTGCTTCACTTTGAAGACTCATTTGCACTCAATTGCCTTTTTCTTTATTATTAGCAACGCATGCTCCTATGTCCTGTTCTTATGTAGAGCACCAAGTTCCTCTAACATTGCAGCCTTCTACTTTGGATCCTCCTTAGCTACCTGCCAATACTTGGGTATAAAAATAGTGTCCAAAGTTGTAATGAATACAACAATAACAACAACAACAAAGCCTTAATCCCATTAAGTAGGGTCGGCTACTTGAATCCTTTTTCTCCTTTGCGTCCTACTTAGTGTCAAATTTTCGTTTGATTCTAATAAATTAAGATCCTTTTTTATGCAATAAGCCCAAGTTTTTCTAGGTCTACCTCTGTCTTTCTTAACATAAGTTGTATATAAAACATCTACTCTCCTAATCGGATCATCAGGTGGTCGACGTTTAATGTGACAAAAGTTGTAATGAATGCTCCATATAAATGTGATATGTTAGAGTATGAGACAAACTAAGTAATTTCATGCGAGAAACCAATATGATCAGGAGGATGACTCACATTGCTACGAGAGAAGCTCCTTATAGTCATGAGAGTGGGAGAAGAAGAGAGGAATCATATCTCCTGTGTAATTGAATTCTGACGTTGATGGTATAGGTGTCTCAAGAGTCGAGGTAGACAGGGACAATGGACTTGTTGGCACGAGTGACACGACAGTCACTGTTCCCTCACTCTGTCTTTTTCTTTTTGTATATACCCTCAGCCCCCTTGAGCTCGAGTCCCACCACCTTTGAGCTCATTTTCCTCATTTTTCAACTTATCCTCGGTCGATCTTTCCTACACAATGGGACACGACATCATTCCCACCTGTAGCAATCTCTCACCATCACTACTCCCACATTCTCACCTCATACCTCCAGCATTTGATGAGTCATCGAAGGGTGAAGTCACCTCTAAAGTATAGTACGGATCGAATTCTCTCAAATTCACATTCATACTTATAAACAGTCTTTTTTCTATTAGGCTCCAACAAACATATCCCTTATGAGTGACAGAATAACCCAGAAAAATACACTTCATAGCTCTGGTCCGGCTTCTCTATTGATGGTCTATTATTTTTCATAAAACATACACAACCAAATACATTTAATGAGAGGATCCCACAATTCTCCTTTCAACATTTCACAAGGAGATTGCCACTCCAACACTCTTGATGGCATTATGTTGATCAGTTGAGCGGCTTTAAAAACATCGTGGCCCCACAAATGCTTTGGGATATTCATTGAGATCATCATGCTTTTGGCCACCCCTAGTTATTCTTTCTCTTTGTTACTCCGTTTTGTGCCGGTTTGTATGTACAAGTAGTTTGATGTTGTATCCCTTGGGCTACCAGGTACTCCCTAAATGTCTTGTTGGTATAGTATGTCTCGTTATTAGATCTCAATACCTTCATTATTACACCGTATTAAGTCTGAATCACCCGTGAAAGTCTTTAAAGCAGACAAACAAATCTTTTTTGTTTCTCGTTAGATATAGCCAAGTAACAAGAGAAAAATAATAAATGAAAGTCGCAAAATATTAGTAGCCATTTATTGAAGTTGTTGAACAAGGTTCCCATACATCTGAGTGCACCAAATAAAAAATACAAGAACTCTTATTACCATAACTAACATAAGAGCTCCTATTGTGTTTACTAAACTCACATACATCGCACACACGTTTCTGTTTATTTGTTTTTTTATACAAAGATGGATACAAACAACTATATAGACTAAAATGAAAAGTGTCTCATGCGCTTGTGATGTAGTAGCAGCACATTCTCCACACTTCTCCCAGATTATTCTACTCCAACACTCTTTACCATGGATGCTAAGGGTGAGTCTATCCCCTCTCTATCTAAGTATCAGTTCTCTATGCCATGTGTTAGTCCAAACTTTTCGGCCAGTCCCCTTCTCTTGAAAGTTCACTTTAGGAATTTAGATAAAATAACACATCTTAGTTAGAGTATAATGCCATTAATGGGTAAAATGTTTACTGGAAAGGATGGGGCATGCAAAATATTCGACATAGTCATAGAATTGGTGCACCTCAGTATACCCTTACCAACCACAGGTTGTGATGTACTATCAGTTGTTTGCATGCTTTCTAGAACTACTAAGCTAGTATATGAAAAAACTCACTAACGACACCTGTCGCATGTCAAGATGCACCGGAATCTATTATCCATTTTGGTGATCTTGTGGTGGATATAAAGACAAGAACATATGTATCACAAGTATCTTTGGACAAGTGAGCATAAGTAGCAGTCTTCTCCTTGGATGAAGATAAGGAGGATGCATCGTCAGTTACATCAGCTGATGCTCTTCGCTTCTTATTCAACATCTCTAAAAGCTCGTGCTCCTCATTGGTAAATACCACCCCTTTCTCTTTCTTATTTTCTGCTAACATCAGATTTGCCCAGTGGCCCACTCTTCCATTCCTCTAGCCCCCACAATTACAACCATGGCCTCTAGACTGTCCAGGTCCACTCATCTCTCTCTCTCCTTGAGTGGCTTTGGACAAGCCTTGCTCTGGTGTCCCCCTTCTCCACAATTATAGCACATGAGGGTCTCCCTCTGAGCACCTATTATACCTGAGCTCAAGGCAGCCAAAGCTGATCATGTACTTGGAAGTCTACTTTGCCTAGAGTGTAGCCTCATGCAACTCTCTTCCTGTAACATCGCGATGATAGCCTCATCTAGTGAAGTAGTTTCCTAGGCTAGGAGGATCGATCTTGTCTGATCAAAGGCCGGGTTCAGATGACCTAGAAACTGCATAGCCCTCATCTGTGCAAAAATCTTCCTCTTCTTGCACCCCTAATTACTATAGCTTCACATAGGTGAGAAGTGATCAAGAGCTTGCCACAACCGCTCTACCTCTACAGAGTACTCCTGAATCAATCTATCACCCTGTACCATTGCATCTATGTTACGCTGAATCTGGAAAACTCTCATGTGGTTCTCAGTTCCAACATAGGTCCTCTTTAACTTTGCCCAAATGCCATTCACCTTTTGTATGCCCTCCACTGATGTGGCAATCGATGGAACTATCTAGTAGAGTAGCTAGCTGTAAATCAATGCATGTGTGATCCTCCACTCATCACCCTCAACATTGTCACTCTTTGACTCAACTCCCGTCAAGTGTCCTAATCTCTTCCTACTAGAGCAGCCTCAATTCGACACAATCAACTCAGATAAGTGGCCGTTCCATCGAGCTTCGGATCCACAGGAGGAAGATCTAGTTTCACGTGTGTCGGAGCACGTGTTGAGGTAGTGGCTCCCTTCGAAATGCTAACTCTCTTATTAGCCCGACCAAGACCTTCAAAACTTCAGGATCTATTAGAACTTTAGGATTTATCTTCACCTGAAGTTGCAATTATTTTGCCTCCCATACTATCTTCATCTCCTAACATCCGCAAGCACAAGGATAAGTTTAGACCACACAGAACACACATGATTTTTCTTCCAGCCATTGTTAGTTGCGAAGCCTTCGGCTATTCTCCCTACACGAAGTCAAAAGCTTCTTTGTCCTGTTCAGCCGACATCCACACCGTCCTCTTCTTTGCTTCTGAGAACTTCATAAATCCTCCACACCCTTTCTGCCTGTAAGCCTTCCAAAACCATGCACACCTTTTCTCCCTATCGTGATCGTATGGAGCTGTTCGATCTTCTACTTCCTCCCGCGATCAATCTTGCACGCAGAACTGTAGGATCCTTGAGTCTAAAACCTCGCCACAGAGCCGCAATCCTTGCATCTGAAACCTCGCCATAGAGTTGACTTCCTCCAGCGTTCAACCACGCATGCAAAACCGCATGATTGTTGTGTTTGAAACCTCGTCACAGAGCCGTTGCTTCCTTGCTACTCTGATTCGAGTGCAAGCATCGTCGCTCCTCCATGCTCGAACTGGTAAGCCGTAACACATTACAGTTTTTGCACAATGCAACGGTGGCTAGGGTTTGGGCTCTGATACCATAAAGAAGTAATTGCTTGAAAACATATATATTTCATCAATGGCTTGGGCTTATATAGAGCTTTACAACATTTACTAATAAATTGCTAGACTTATTTACAAATAGGACTTTGCATTGGATACAGATCTCAACAATCTTTCCTCTATTTCTCTTTCTAATTCTCTGTCTTTAAATTTATTTATTCATCTAATATGTGTAGTTTCTATATTTCATTATACATGTTAATATCACTTGAATTATTTCAATTAGCTTGATTTCAATAGATATTATTCTAGACATTCTACAATAAAATCATTCATAAACATATTCTTCATAATTTTGTTGCACATAACCTTAATATTCTCATTTATGATATTATCGATTTTATATTGTGCAACACTTTAGATCCATATAGAATCATAATCTCATTGGACTAATTGTTTTTTATAAAATTTACCATTAATTCTTACATATATAATATACTCAACATTTAATTTAAAACTCTCTTCAATCTAAACACATTTTCTGTAGTACTAACATAAGTGCAATTCAAAACAATAAAATGCTTTATTCCTCATGACTCATCACATCATTTGATGTAAGCGCTAAAATCTCTCTTTCAGGTTCTAGAAGATACACTTTCTCGCCAAGACGAGATTTTTGCTTACATTGAAAAGAAGAAGAAGAAGAAGAGGTTGGTAAGTTTGTAATATAGCAAACTAAAATGATAGCCTAAAAACTTAACCCCAAATATTAAACCATAGTAATATTTTAGTAATAAAACTGTTTTCATTCATTCATCTATTTTCTAGTCATCCATATTTCCTCTTTCTTACATGTAGAACTTTCTTTGCTGGTAAATGGTGGTCAAATAAGAAGGACAATGATGCTGCTAGCGACAAACAATAAAAAGCTCCTTGGTATATATATCACCGCAACAAATGCAGTGCACTCTTCCCACAATTCGTATGGTTTTTGATAAAAATTATTTAATTCATTTGTTTTCATTAATTATTTAATTCTTTTGTTCTTTCATAGTCTCATTGTATGTTCTAACTAAATGCCCACAACTTGGGGTCTAAATAATGTCATGGGATATGAAGTATATTGTTCCAAACCACAGCCTGCATATTGTCATTTACAAAAAATAAAATTTCTTCTGAACACATTTTACTATATTCTGTGTTTCCAGCTTTTACCAGTATAATTATGGTGGCTGTTGAAGGTGATCCGACTTACTAATCTTTGAAACATGCTTGTAGAATGTAACAACAACAACAACAACAACAAAGCCTTAATCCCACTAAGTGGGGTCGGCTACATGAATCCTTTTTCTCCATTGTGTCCGATTTAGTGTCAAATTTTCGTTCAATTCTAATAAATTAAGATCATTTTTTATGCAATAAGCCCAAGTTTTCCTAGGTCTGCCTCTGCCTTTCTTAACATAAGTTGTATTTAAAACATCTACTCTCCTAATCGGATCATCGGGTGGTCGACGTTTAATGTGACCAAACCATCTAAGGCGACTCTCTCTAATTTTATCCGTCATCGGTGCAACTCCAACCCTTTTACGGATATATTCATTTCGCATTTTGTCTCTAAGAGTAAAGCCACTCATCCACCTAATCATTCTCATCTCGGCAACACTTAACTTAACATTATGCTTCTCTTTTAAAGGCCAACATTCAGCACCATAGAGCATTGAAGGTCTCACCACCATCTTGTAAAATTTTCCTTTCAGATCTAAGTGGTACTTTCTTATCACACAATAGGCCAGACGCATTCCTCCACTTCAACCAACCAACCTGAATTCTACTATTCACATCCCCATCTATATCACCATCGCTTTGAACAATGGACCCAAGATATCTAAATCGTTCACACCTTTTAATAATTTGATCACCCAAAGTTACACTGCCGTCACTAGACCTACTATTACTAAAATTACATTCCATGTATTCAGCTTTAGTTCTACTCAAACGAAGACCTTTAGACTCCAATGTAGACCTCCATAATTCAAGTTTTTCCTGGACTTTTTCTCTTGTCTTATCCACAAGGAGGATATCATCAGCAAAAAGCATACACCAAGGTACATCCTCTTGTAAATGCCCAGTAAGACCATCCATAAATAAAGCAAAAAGATATGGGCTTAAAGCCGATCCTTGATGTAAACCAACGAAATAGTAAAATACTTGGTCAATCCTCCTTCGGTTCGAACACATGTAACGGCTCTAGCATACATATCTTTAATGACTTGAATATAAGTTATATCAACACCTTTCTTCTCAAGGACTCTCCAAAGGATATCTCTTGGAATCTTATCGTAAGCTTTTTCTAAATCAATAAAAATCAAATGCATATCCTCCTTATTATATCTATACTTCTCCATCAAACCTCTCAATAAAATGTATAGCTTCCATAGTAGATCTCCCCGGCATAAATCCAAATTGATTATGAGAAATCTTCGTAATACGTCTTAACCTATGTTCAATTACCCTCTCCCATAATTTTAAAGTATGACACATCAATTTAATTCCTCTATAATTTGCACACTCTTGTGCATCTCCTTTATTCTTAAAAATGGGGACCAAAATGCTCTTTCTCCACTCCTCGGGCATCCTTTTAGTTTTTAAAATAATATTAAAAAGTTTAGTAAGCCGGAAACCCCCAAATCACCTAAACATTTCCACACTTCGATTGGGATATCATCGTGTCCTACGGACTTGCCCCCTTAGTTTTCTTTAAAGCCTCATCAACTTCTTTTTACTAATGCGACGGTAAAAATGAAAAGTTTTATTATTATTAACGATATTAAGATCACTAAGGTCAATCGTACTTTCAGCATCATCATTAAAAAGTTTATCAAAATAACTCACCCACCTATGTTGAATATCTTTTTCTAAGAAAAGCACTTTTCGATTTTCAATGCTTTAATACACTTTACTTGAGTTAAATCTTTACTTTTCTTTTCTCTTTGTTTAGGCTAGTTTATACATATATTTTTCACCTTCCTTAGTATCTAACATGTTATAAAGATCACTAAAAGCAAAATTTTTAGCGTCATCGATTATTCTTTTACACTCACTGCGGCCGTTTTATATTTTTCCGGTTCTCTACGCTTTTACATTTAAACCAATTTTTATAACATAACTTCTTATATTTTATCTTTTCGCACATTATCATTCCACTACCAATTATTTTTATTTATAGAAGCTTTTCTTTCGATTCTCCAAGTACATCTTTATTACTTGTTTAATAGTATTAGTTAATTTTTCCACATAACATTCACGTCTTCATGAACATCCCAAATATTTAAATCTTGAATTTTACTCATAAAAATAATTTTATTTGTGTCTTTTAGGTGCCCCCATCTTATTCTACGATTTTGCTTGTAGAATGTAAATTGAAGGAAATTATGATACCACCAAGAATTTTATAACAAAATATTCACCATCAACATTATAATGTAACCTACAAATTTCTACCAAAAGGTTCAACGTTAGCATTTTTGTTTGGTTCGTAAAAAGATGCAAATGGCACAATTCTCATGAATAATATGAATCTCGTAGTAAAGTCTAGTTATCCCAAGGCATGTGAATGGCCAAATAAAAGATAGCCAGAACATCTGCCTAGGATATGGTCAAGATCCTTTTTCTATGCCCACACTTCAATAAAAGGGAAGAACCATATGAGCCCTCATTGATCCTCCAGTTGAATAAAAACACTCTCATTAGAATGAGTTATTATTTTTTAGTATAGTTGGGAGATGTTGGAGATCTCTATATTTTTTCATTAGACTTGATAAATAATTTATTCCTAGAGTTAATTTATGAAGAATGTAAGACTAATAAATTCATTAGCACCAACTTCATGTTGACATATCTGAGTCCCTTACAACCCGCTCATCTTGAATAGTACTGCAACTCGGTTACTTTTGTTTTTGTTAATAGCATCAGAAGAAACCATGTTGTTGCCTGACATCTGCAAGAGTCAAATCTAAGTTGTGATATGTTGGGTAATGTGGAGACCCGGTCCACCACATGTTAATTAGCTTCCTAATTAAGAGGGCTTACTTACCGCCCACCTACTTTCCCACCTACCGCTCACCTACCACATCCCACCTACCGCTCACCTACCTCCCATCTACCTCCCACCTACCACTCTCATTGATTCTATAAATAGCCTCTTTTGGCTATTGGATGTATGCAAGCCAAGTGAAGAGCTAAGCCAAGCCAAGCAAGAACCAAACAAGGGCCAAGCGAAGTCCTCCAAGAGAGAAAAATAGGAGGAGAAAAAGAGAGGAAGGGAGAGAGGAAAATAGATATGTTATTGTAAACGTCGAGGTGCTCGACAGTGTAATTCCTCGGAGTAATAAAATCCTCTGCAGCTCCGTGGACGTAGGCAAATTTGCCGAACCACGTAAATCTGTGTGTCTCTCTGGTGTTTATTTTTCTACATGCAATTTTTTTCTCGTTCTATTTTCACTTTATTGTCTTCATTTTTCACAACAACTGGTATTAGAGCTTTGGGTTCGGATCTAAAGAAGAACGATTGGGTGGAGACGAAGTGATGACATCGGAGATCGAGAAATTCAATGGCACAGATTTTGCTTACTGGAGGATGCAGATAGAAGACTGCCTCTGTAGAAAGAAACTTCATCTTCCGTTACTGGGAAAGCGACCGGAAAAGATGCACGAGATGGAATGGAATCTGTTGGATCAACAGGTTCTGGGGGTTATACGATTAACCCTGTCGAGATCGGTTGCCCACAGCTTCATCAAAGAAAATACTACTGCAGATCTCATGGTGGCTTTATCAGGTGTGTATGAAAAGCCATCGGCGAATAACAAGGTGCACTTGATGAAAAAGTTATTCGAACTTGAAGATGGCGGAATGTGTGTACGTTGCTCAACACTTGAATGATTTTAATCTTATCACGAATCGATTGTCATCCGTTGAAATTGATTTTGATGATGAGATACGTGCGCTGATATTGTTGGCTTCATTGCCAAATAGTTGGGAAGCCATGAGGATGACAGTTAGCAGTTTTGCAGGTAAAACTAAACTGAAATAAGATGATATTCGTGATTTGATTTTGGCTGAAGAGGTGCGCAAGAAATATTCTGGTGAGACCTCACGTTTGTGTTCGACCTGATTGTTGATTCCAGAGGAAGATCACAAGACAGGAGCTTAAACAAAGGAAGATCAAAATCAAAGTCTTTTCAGCAGGTAACTTGCTGGAATTGTGGCACGGTTGGCCACATAAAAAGGAACTGCAGGAATCCTAAGAAGAAGGAGAATGATGACGCTAACGTTGTAACAGAAGAAATACATGATGCATTATTGTTGGAACGGTTCGTTGATGACTCGGATACTCGGATTCGAGGGCTTCCTCACACATCTTCCCATCGGAAGTTGATGCGAAATTATGTTGCAGGCGACTTTGGGAAGGTACTTCTGACTGATGGAAAAGCTCTGAAAGTGGTGGGGATGGGAGACGTTGATATTGCATTCCCTAATAAGATAAAATGGACTTTGCAAAAGGTCAGACACGTTCCTGAGTTGAAGAAAAATCTCATCTCTATTGGGCAGCTCAATAAGGGTGGTTATTCGGTAGTGTTCTCAGATAGCACCTGGAAGGTTACCAAAGGAGCATTAGTATTGGCTCGGGGTAAGAAAACTGACACACTATATATGATTTCTTCGGTTTATTCAACACTTGTTCTACTACGATTGCGAGAGAGCACGAAAGATCTGCGGCATTGCAGGCGTGGATACATGAGTCAGAGGTGCATTATGGGGAAGCAGAAGAAGGACTATTTCTTGAAAAGTGGCAGAGCGCCAAAGGCAGGAAAACCGGACCTTGTACAGACAAATGGTGGAGAACCACAGAACTATGAAGAAATCTTGCAAGATGAGAACTCGAGCAAGTGGAAGCTGACCAAGAAGGAGGAGACGGATTCCCTGCCAGGGAATCAGACTTGGGAGTTGACAAAACTTCCACCAATGAAGAAGACATTGCACAAAATTGGGTGTACAAGGTGAAGACTACGATTGATGGCAGTAAGAGATACAAGGCTGAACTTGTTGAAAAGGGCTTTCAGCAGGGGCAGGATAGTGCTCATGCAGTGGGAGTTGTAAGCAGATACAGGAGCAACCCATGAAAGAGCTTGGTGTTACAAGGCAACGTTGACAGTGATAAGTCAACTGAGGGTGTTACTTGTGAGAAGCTGAAGTTGTGCTCGACTTTAGCTAGTCTTCTGGCTTGAAGACAGAGATTTTGCGTTGCAGAGGTGGAGGAATGCCGAGGAAACTAGAGGATATCGTGTTTGAAGAAAAGTTCGATACAACCAACAGATGATGCAGCCTATAGGTGGTGCAATGAGTGTCCCAGTCTCCAAGTGGGAGAATTGTTGGGTAATGTGGAGACCCGGTCCACCACATGTTAATTAGTTTCCTAATTAAGAGGGCTTACTTACCACTCACCTACTTTCCCACATACCGCTCACTTACCACATCCCACCTGTCGCTCACCTACCTCCCATCTACATCCCACCTACCACTCTCCTTGATTCTATAAATAGCCTCTTTTGGCTATTGGATGTATGCAAGCCAAGTGAAGAGCTAAGCCAAGCCAAGCATGAACCAAGTAAGGGCCAAGCCAAGTCCTCCAAGAGAGAAAGAGAGGAAGGGAGAGAAGAAAATAGATATTTTCTTGTAAACGTCGAGGCGCTTGACGGTGTAATTCCTCGGAGTAATAAAATCCTCTGCAGCTCCGTGGACGTAGGCAAATTTGCCGAATCACGTAAATCTGTGTGTCGCTCTGGTGTTTTTTTTTATGTGCAATTTTTTCTCGTTCCATTTTTCACTTTATTGTCATCGTTTTTCACAACAGTGCTACTTGTTTAGCGATACAATACAAGCCCATGCACACAAACTTGTTTAACATTAATTATCGTTGTTTAGGACTGGTTGGAATACAAATTCAAGGCAAAGAACATAGTCAACCTGAAGGAATACTGAAAGAGCCCGAAAAGGATTTGATCAATGTGCTCTCGACTGATGAATTTATTCCTATAAAAACTTACAAAGATGAAGACGGGTGGAACATGTTGTGGACCGATCCTCTAAGAAGGTCCTAAACAAAATACAAGCTGCGTTACCCTTGGTGTCGACTTCAAATCCCTCACTTATAAGGACTGAAAATAAGAAGAAATAGGTAAGTGAAGCAGTGAGGATCAGAGACCCTCATAACATAGGGGTTGTTATTCCTCTTGTACCTTCTATTCCTTCTATACTTGCTCATTCTCCTAGATTGGCTATCTCAAATTCGGGGAGGAAACCCCTCAATCTGTTACTTTTTCTTTGTCCCTTATAGGACAATTAATGCAAAGAATTTTTATTTCTATTATGTTTTTTTCTATTTCTGATGATAACACTTCCAAAAATAACGATTCCATTTTAAGCTCATAGATAAATCTCGAATCATAGATGATCTCGATCTGTCCGAAAAAAATTGAAATGACAACAATAACGACAATGATGACAGTGAAATTAAAGATGACATTGTTATTCTTGAGTTTCAAGGAGCACTGATTTCCATAAATTTGGAATCATTATAACAAAAGAGTCAAACAAAGCGCTCCCTAAAGAAACTCAATATTTGACACAAGAACAAGAAGATATATCTGAAGTGAACAGCGGGAATATTCTACCTCTAAGAACAACTCCCAAAGAAAAAAGAGAGCAGCTGTTTGTGCCCGAGGAAACAATTCAACTAACAAAAGAAAGACCAATTCAAGAGAATGCAGATAACCTCACAACAAGGTGGACTGCAAGGACATAGCCCATTTGAGGAAACTACCAATAAAATAGAGCTTCTATGATGCCCTGATCTTTTCCAAGGAAAGGAGGGTAGTTAGTAAATTCTCTCTTGGATCCTGAGATTTTCTTTGCTCAACTTGCTGGTATTTCCTCAAATGAGGATTATTCATTGGAAGGACCAACCAAGGTTACATTCTCTGATGATGATTGATTGTTGGGAACGACTGAACATAACTGCTCACTATACATCTCAGTGAACATTGAGAATGCCACACTCTCAAGGGTGCTCATTGAACGCGGAGCTTTAATCAAAATTATGAACTTGAGAATGCTTGCTTATTTGGACATTGATGTTTGCAGTCTAACTACAGGTAAGATGATGCTTAATGGTTTCAATCAATAAGGATAAAGAGCGCGTGTTCAAATACATTACTCGTGAAAATTGGTGATTTGATGACAATGATAAAACTCCACTTCAAGACTCCGAGACGTCCTTTAATGCCTTGCTTGGCCAGTTGTGGCTCCATGAACACAAGATGGTTCCCTTGTTACTACCCCAATGGTTCAAGTACTTGCACGAGGGACATGAATGTTGCATTAAAGAAGACTTGCACCAGTTCTTGATACATGAGATCGACATACATGAAGATGCTGCATAATATGTCCCACTGAAGAAGATAGTTTTGATCAGGGACATGATGATATATACGGAAGAAAAGGATAAAAACAAAAACATTAAATAAAGAGACAAGGAAAAAGAAAAGAAAATCAAGCAATACCATGCTAAAATGCAACCGAAGGGAAGAGACTCCCATAAATCTCACATTTGAGGTCAAAGTCGAGAACGAGAACAAGGGAGAGAAGACGCGATTGTTGAAATGAGGAAAACCTTGAAGATAAACATTTGTTTGGACTCCAATTTTGATGAAGAAAAAGAGAAAAAGAAAACAATAGTGGTGACTCAAAGGGAGCTACAATTCAAAACATCCCTCGAGGACGTGGAAGAAAATAAAGAATATGTGTCATTGTATGAAAGGATCAATCACTATTTACATGTTATTGCCCTAATTTAGATTTCCTAAAATAAAATCAATATTCTTGTAGTCAAATAAGTACATGGTGAGGGTACCAAACCCATTAATTTCTGTCATGGTTCTTCCTCTTCTAGTACCGAAAAAGAGTTAAAGCTAGAAGAAGATGATTTCTTAAAATTAATGGAACTTCTAGTTAAACTTTATTCTTTTTATGTTCAAAAGCTTGTTCAATGTGGTTTGACACTGATATAGTGGTCAACAGACCAATAACACCTCTTTGAACAACAATGAAATAATCAATAACGATGCCCAATTCAAATGAAGGTGTCATTTTTGGTACGGTAGGACCTATGGATGACACAGATTTTGCATTGTTACCACCTAAAAACCCGATATCAAATGTACAGAAGCACCCGACGATTCTGAAGAGCCTTCAATTGAAGACGTGCCACCATAAATTAAATTGACAGCAGACGAGTTAAGTGAACTTAATTTTGGGACTAAAGAGGACCCAAGACCAACATTCATCAGCTCGCTACTTAATGTTACCAAAGTAAATGAAATAACTCAACTGCTAAAGGAATATGAAGATTACTTTGCTTGGAGAAAAAATAAATGCTCAGACTTGCTCCAGAAGTAGCAGTTCATAAACTCGGGATAAATCAAGCAACATTTCAGATAAAGAAAGCTTTAAGCAGAATGCACATGGATAATATAACAGTAGGTCGTAGTCAAGGTCAACAAACTGATCAATTTGGCTTTATTTGAGAGGAAAAATTTCCAAGTTGCCCAGCAAACATAGTTCCTGCGAAAAAGAAAAGAGATCAAATTCGTATATGCATCAACTTTAGAGAATTAAATAGAGCCTGTTCAAAAGACGAATTCCCTTTACTGATCCCAACATTGATGGTAGATACTGCATCAACACACTTAATCTTCTTGTTCACAAATAGATCGTTAGGCTATAATCAAATTAAAATGTCTTCAGAAGATGAATGTTGACCTCACTTTTGTGAGGATCATTTATAAATCCTTTTGAGAAAGGAAGTCTACCAATATTGACCTTCTAAATCTTACCAATGCTTAATAAACCCTAATTCTAGGGTAAAAACTAATGAAGCCCTTTTAACCTAAACCTTAATGACACCCTAAAATGACCAAACCAGCAATGACAAACCCTGATCTGATCAGCCACTGACCAAACTGGTCAACGTTTGACCCAAATGGTCAAATTAGGTCAAAATGGTCAATCCATGACCGAATGACCACCACATTGACCAAATTGGTCAACCTATGGCCTAAATGTTTAAATTAGGTCAAAATGGTCAGTCCATGACCTAATGACCACCAAATTGACTCAACTGGTCAACCTTTGACCTAAATGGTCAAATTAGGTCAAAATGGTCAATCTATGACCCAATGACCACCACATTAACCAAACTGGTCAACCCATGACCCAAATGATCAAATTAGATCAAAATGGTCAATCCATGACCCAATGACCACCACGTTGACCCAATGCTAACCCCATTGACCACTAAGTCAACCTAGACACCAAATTGGTCAAATTTGACTCATTTGATCAATTTAAGACATTAAAATGAATAAAAATTGATCATTTGGTTAACCCTAGTCAAACCTAGGCCCACTACCAAAATTAATGGCCTTATGATTAAATTAACCATGACAAGGTTAAATAAATCACTTTGGTCAACCTTGGACTTGGATAGATCAATCCTGGTCAACCATGGTCAACCCTGGTCAACTATGGTAAACATTAGTCAAATTTGGTAAAAATATTTAATTTTGAACCAAATTAATAAAATTAATCAAATAATTAACCTTCAAAATTATTTTGATTAATTTATTGGTTAATATTATATTTTTCTACATTTTTAATTGATTACATAATTAATTAAAAATGGAATTATGATTAAATAAGTCTAAATTGAATTTGAAATTATGACATCACTCATGACATCTAAAATATATAATTGTTGTTTAAAATCAAATTCAATTTATAGAGGGTCACCCATGACCTATGAAACTCATCATAACATGGTTAACACATTAACCAATCCATGACACATGACATTTAACCAATGTTAAAAGCCATCATGACACCCCCGTGAGTGGAGCAATGAGCTGTTAGTCCCTTATAAATCCTTGGAAAATATTTGGTGAATCATCATTCACCTCCGTATCTACCTAATGAGAGAAAATTCTTGGCTTGGGTCATCCTTTACATCATGAATGGGCTCATCATAACTAAATTCATGAGAATAAGGGAAGAGGGGATTATGTGTCATTCCCTTCTAAACCTAAAGCATGAATCACCCCTTCCATGAAGTGAGTTGTCCAACCAACCCAAATGCCATCCCACACACCTCATGGATTATCCAATGGGAAGAGAACATGACTTACACCAACCCTTTTTACCATGGTTAAACACCATCATGACCAAGCCATGTAAAGGATGAGTATGCGGCTTATGTGTCATGCCCTCTTCAAATTCATTGAATGAATTTATAAACTTACATGGGGGAATTTAATTCAGCAGGTTTTAACCAACCATATCCACCTCATGGGTTAGCAAATGGAGGGAAGCCAAAGGATGAACCGAACCTTCACCCTAGCTGAGTATAATATGGATTTGTCTTGAGGAACTCAGCCATGATCATCTCCTGGCCAAAATCTTATCCCCAAGCCATCATGACACAGTTATCTTCATCCCCAAGTGAGCCCAACCCTATTCAAGCTCTGCCATGGTCATCCATGATTATAAATAAGCTAAACCCGAGAGCTCCCAATAAGAGAGAAGAGCCATCTACACTACCCAATTCCTAAAATTTTGAACATCAATGTTCTTCCCTAAGGCATAAGCAATTGATTTCCCATAAAATCAAACCTTCAAATCCATTGCTTCCTCTCAATTTAATCACCCTGAAACACCCCAAAATAAGACATATTTTAGGTCCAAAGCAAACCTCTTTCAATCTTCAAATTAATCATTCTTACACATTCTTTGAGGTGTACGAAGAAGATCCCAATCAAAATTAGGTCTTCCCGTGAGGTTTAACCTAGTTCTCCATCAAGCCGTGAACCCATTTTGGTGAGTTCACAGTTCCACCCAATTTCATCCCAAATTGAGCATACCAGGAGCTTCGCAGGGACTTGGCAATCGTTCCAAACAAACTTGATTGAAGCTTCACTTCATCAAGCTCAGGTATGTGTCGGCATATTTTTAGGTTTGTGTTTTGAAAAGGGGGCCGCCTACAAAAATCATCGGCGAATTTTAGATTTTAAATTTAATATATATATATATATATATATATATATATATATATATATATATATAATTTGGAAAGTAACATTTGATTTTGAAAATAATTTTAAGTTTGAAAATTTTAAGATATGAATACAAACCAATCTCACATCGCAAATAGTTTATATAAACGAGCACCACACCACAAACCGTGTATCTATCCCGAGGAATAGACACACTGCTTAATGATGGGGCTCGATTAAATAAACTAGAAGATTTGTGACATCCGTTTGGTCTGCGAACCAATTTTATAAGCGGACAAGTTCTCCTACTTAATATAAAAGAATTAAGCAGGGTTTATATTACCTGGGTTTTTAAAGTTTCCTATAAGGGTAAGCCCCTATAGTTAATTACATCTTAAATGACGGGAATCATTTAAGAAAACTCTCGATAATGATCAGTGGTTTTGCTCTCAAGAATTTCAAAGTTTAAGACATTCTTGTTTAACATGCAAATTTTACATGAAAGAAAGTATGACGCAGGTTAATAAATTGCAATAAAATAAAAGCGTACCAAGTAATCATCCCCGCCATTTTCACCTGCGCTTAAAACACATATTAAGACATTTATATAATTGCAAGAAAATACCTAGGTAAAGCTAAGGGATGGTTCTGGTTATCTACCAAAATCCTAATCCTATTGCTAGTCAGTTTCTAAGAAGTCCAGGTTTTTGTGTTTAAGGATGATTTTCTTCACCAAAGAACCATGAAGTTTCATTGTTCTTTGAAACATTCCATTAAGTTAGAGAAGTGCTCGGAATTGAATTACGAACACCTTCTTAAACATTTTGGGATTACTTTAAGTTCGATTAATTTCATTGAGGCGGCGAATCGATCACCCGAGTTACTCTTGCTCGGTGAATTTGGATGTTTGATTATCACTATGAGTGAAGTGACATTTCATCCGATGCTTCATTTAAGAGTTATAATAATGAACATCTTTAGGGGGCAAATTAGTCTATTAAAGAATTTAACCGTCTTAATTAAAGTTGAGTTGGGGATTTAAGATAATTCAATTTAGTTTCAAAATACGGGTTGATTTGCTTTGAAGTGTTTTGATCTTACTTAAATTGAAAGAAGTGTTTAAATTATTTAATTAAATTAAATTTTGATGATTTAAATTTAATTTAAATTAATCATATTACTTTAGGTTGATTTTAATTGGTTTAATCTTCACATTTTCTTTTCATTATGTATTGTTTTGGGATTAATTTTAATGTTTTAAATTTGTTTTAAGTTTATTCTTAGGTGATTTTAGTTCTGAAGTAATTTTTAATTAATTTTATTGTTTTAAATTTATTTTTGATTTAATTATTAAATCATTTAATGCTTTAAGCTTTAATTTATCTTTTTTTTAAATTATTTATTATTATTATTTTTTATTATTAATTTCAGTTATCATTAAGAATTATTATTAGAGTGATTCATTTTAGGGATTTTTTAGATTTTGATATCTTCTTAAGTCATATCCACTAACCTTAATAATCCAAATTTTAGTTTATTCCTCCAAAATTAAATGATTTAATTAATTAAGGTTTCATTTTGATGTGTTAAAAGTGAATAATGGGTTTCTACCCTTTAGATGTCCTATGTTTCAATCATCCAAGAAAATTAAGATCAAATATTTTTCCCTCCCTCTTGATTAGACCTAAAGTATTAATTAGGGTTAAAATCCTTAATGACCTTTATGCCCTTTTAAACACATTCATCTCATAACTTATAAAATTAAGCTCAAATGAACTTGAAATTATTATGTTATCTTACTCATACGTCAATTAAGACATTAGAGGAGAAAATGTGATTTTTACATTTTTAATTTAATTTATATAATTATTTTAAGGGAAAATAAGGATTTTCCATGAAAATTCAACAACATGACCAAGGTAGGGTTCATATCCTTAGGAAAATTATGGGATATTTCTACTGAACAGGGGATCACTTGGACCAATTTTGGTGATTTTTTGAATTATATTTTATTTATTATAATTATTTTAAGTTTTAGGGTATTAATTAATTATAAAATAAAATTAAAGTAAAAAAATAGATTATATATTTTTCATAAGTCCCTCTAACCTCAAGGAGTTTAGAGAAACTAATTTTATATTTTCCTGATTTTCTTTGATTTTTTAGAATTATTTTAGTGGGAAAGGTTCAAAATTCATTTTTTTAATTTTAAAAAAAATGTCTTAAGCCTTAAAAATTCAATATCTCAACCTAGGGACTTAGGAAAAAAATATTTGGTTGGTTCCTAAGTGATTAGGGGACCAAATATGACATTTTTGTGATTTTTATTATTTTTTAATTATTAAAATATTCAAAAATAGGTTAAAAATGAATTTTTTAGAAAATCTCAATTTTAATTATTTTAGACTCCTCTAATACCAGAGAGGCCTCAAAATGAATTTGGTGAATTTTTGAAATACATTTTAGGTTTTATGATTTTTTAAAGTTTAAAGTAGCCATGTTATTTAGAAAATTCATTTGGTGGGTTAAAACATTCTCGATTGACTTGAAAATTTTTACGGGGTTTCCTCCGATCCTAAAGATTAGTGTAGAATTGATTTCAAGTTATTTTGATAAGTGGTTACTCCTAATTAATTCCATCTTAGTTTTAGGGTTTTGACTAAATTAGGGTTCATTTGAATGATCTAAGCCAAGCCATAATTATCCTAGGGTCCTCTGGTCCAGAGATACTTCCCTAAATTTTCTAGATTTTATTAATCAACATGCTAATTATTGGAATTAAAATGCCAAAACAGGCACATAAACTTTGAAAATAAATAACTTGCCACGAAGATAGCTTCGGCCTTGGAAAATTCGGGGAATGTCCCCAAGATCGGAGGCTACAAAGCCCTATGGTCTCATGCCATGGTGAATTGTATACATGCATGGAGAATTAAAATATTCAGAACAATATTAAATTAATTAAAAATAAAATACTCAATAAAATAGATCAATTCTTTTTCTATATTATTCTCCTCTGTTCACTGAGCAAGATGTTATTTTTAGTTTATTTTTATGATTTTCCTATGTGAAGATATAAATTTTTAAATGTTCTGGTATTTAAATAAATCAGAAAATCCCTAATTTCCTACTTAACCACGTTGGCGCCAACTCAACCTACGGCAGGTCAAAGCTTCACGCGTTGCTTCCTGATTCGACGCCGCCATCTGACTCTGCAGCCACGCAGCCCACGGTTCATGTCCCGTTGCTCCATCCTGCGCGATCCTAGCCGTCCGTCCGATACACGCGCGATCCGACGGTATCCTTTCATAGTTCCGACTGGTGTGAGCCGACAACCTTCCAGTTTCTAGCCCTAAGATCTCACTCGATACTTAACCAAATCACACGTTCTTGGGCTCTATGAACTCGTCTCGACAAGACGAACACATCTATATAGCTAACATGCATTGAAATTAAGCCAAACAAAATGGAGAATCGCTGGAAGCTCGGGAGGAAGAAGAGGGCAATACCTTGGCTTTGAGAAGTGAAGATTCTATCAGAGAGGCTCGGTATTTTCGTTGGAGCTCAGGGAAGCTAGGGATGGAGCCTGGAGCTGTGGTGAATTGCCTGGGTATGACTTCAACCAAGCCCGATTTCGAGCTTTGATGGCTGGAAGGATTGGGTGGTCTGGTGAGGGGGCTTCCACTAGGGAACTTCTTCTCTACCTCGCGGTGAAGGTGTGGGAAGAGTTAATTTGGATTTGGTGAAGTTTTAGAGAGTGTCCTGTTTTTGGCTCGAGATTGAACTCGAAAATTGAGTTCGGCCGGTGGGGGAGGAGCGGGGAAGCGGTAGAGCTGAGCTTCTCTTGGTTGGGAGGAGCTTTGGGAACAATTTGGAGGGTTTCTGTTGAGAAAAATTTCAACACCTCTCTCATGGCCGAGAGGAGGTGCTTAAATGGCCAGGGCCATTGGGCTGAGCTAGGGCTCAATTGGTGGGTGGATTTAGTTGCTTAGGTGGAGGGCAGAGAGGCTCCAATGATTAATTTAGCTGAGGTGGCCATTTGGTGGAGTTTGGGTGATTTTAGGTTAGTGGTGGCTCTCGGTTTTGACCCCCTCCGGTGGCTAGGCCGGCCGTGGGAGACGGAGTGCGCCCCGAGGTTAGGTGAGTCATGGAGAGGTTTAATGGTGATTAGCTGTTGTGGGGATGTTTTGGGGTAAGGCAAAAGAGGATTTAACCACTTAATGTAAGAAATCCCTTAAAATGGGGGATTCTTGGTCAATGGTTCACTTAGCTTTGGCTAGGTGGATCTAGGGTGGTTCCTAGGGTTCACTTGGTAGCTGTGGAAAGGTTGGTTTAGCCACATTTGATTCAATTTGGTTTGATTAGGCCATAGGTTCAAATTGGCTCACTTGGGTTTAGGTTATGCTAACTTGGGTTTGGGTTTGATTTAGGTCTAAGTGTCTTGTGCAACATTGTAGAAATGATTGCCATGAAGAACTTTCATGAAGACATGGAAAGGTTTTGAGTTCAATTGAATGGTCAATTAGGTGGATTTAGGAATTTTGGTTAATGTAGGCAAGGCTGAATCAACTTGGGTCCAAGTTGGGTTAAGGTGGGGTTTAGACCCAATTGAAAGTTTCAAATGGATTAGGCGAATGTGGTGAAGAGTTCCCAACTTCAATTGGGAAGAAATTTTAGGATTTGGCTAACCAATTTGGTAGGTTTAGGGCATGGGTTCACTTTAGGCTAAAATGGGGTATTTTTGGTTTTCAAATAGATTTTGGTTAAGCTTAGGATCAAATTGGGGCAATTTAAGGTTGCATAGGTTTCATGGGCATGTCATGGAAAGTTTAGGATTGAAATTTGGGGAAAAAAAGTTGGTATTAGGTTAATTGGGGGTTTTGGATTTCAAATGAAATTGAACTCAAATGTGAATCAATTTGGACTTGAGTTTGGTTTAGATTGATAGTGGGGATTTTGAATTAAAGTTTAGAATTGAAATTGGGCAAAATTGAGGTCAGATGGGTTGGTTTGGTTTGACATTGGGTCCATTTAGGTTAAAAATGGGTCAAATTAGGGATTTTGATAAAAGTGGGTTGAATTGGCAAAATTGGCCTATGGTGTAGTTAGACAAAATGAAATGGGAATATTTAGGATTTTCTGGAATTTTCTGGGATTTTTTGGAATTTTTGGAAATTTGGGCTAAAAGGGTATTTATGGTATTAGGAGGTTATTTGGAGGGTATTGGGGTATTTTGGTGGATTTAATAGGTGGGAATTGTTTTAAAATGATTTTTAGGATTTTTGGGAATTTTAGGTAATTTTTGGGAAATTTGTGAAGGGTTTGGTGGTTGTAGGGGTATTTTAGGTAAATTTGGGTAGGCTCGAGGACCCAATGTCAAAATGGTATTTGATTATGGTTGAGAGGGTGGAAAAACTTAAAGTGAACCATGGACCAAGAAATGTCCATTTTGAACATCTCATGGGTTGTTCCTAGCCCTCTTAGCCAAAGAGCTAGGGGTTTGGACTTAGCCACATGAGTGCTCCAATGAACCAGGGGTAGGAATTGGGTAAGGATGGTTCAGGGTTTAGAATGTGTGTGTGAGAGTGCAGTGTGTGTAAGCCAGACCTCACCAGGACCAGACCACTCAGGGTAGTCCTCAGGCTTGAATATCCTATAGGAGTTCATCTTTGTCTTCCTGTACATTGGTCCTAACATTCCAAGTGATTTAAAGGTTAATGACCATCTATGTAGGATTCCAAAGAGAATCGGGATTTGGTTTGAATTTCCAAATGGTGGGTTTCATCTCTAGTATTCTAGGATAGTCAAAGAGAAGTCCTATTGCTTGATCCTAAGCACCAAGAGGAAAGAAGAGACCTCACCCAAAAATGAGGTCAACAAATAGACCCCAAATAAGTGTGATGTGCTAACCATGCACACCGCGCGTATTGGTGTTGACCGAAGAGACCAACAAAACCAACACAGACGTCTAAGTGATACACTTAGAACGAAGCAAAGAAAATTTCCCATTGGGGAGTCTCGGGTAAATCTCCAAGACTGAAGATTACAAAACTCTCGCTGGGGAAACGAGGAGGTGAATTCCAGATCACAAGATCTGGAGAGATTCGATTTCAAATTCGTTTTCATTTTTACTTCAAGTTTTAATTTTGAGTTTTGGATTGATTTGAGTTTCAATTTTTTTTGAATTTTGACTTAAGATTGATTTCGAGGATTTTTAGAGATTCTGGATTTAAAATGAGAATTGGAACTTAGGTTCCATTCTCAGGATTACAAAGAGAACTGGTATTTAGGTACCAGCCTCGAAGAGAGAATCAGAATTTAAGTACCGATCGATAAGGATGAGAATAAGAATTTAGGTATTGATCTTGAAATGAGAACTGGAAGTTAGGTACCAGTCTTGGAAGAGAGTCGAAGTTAGGTATCGACCTCAGAGTTTCAAGGTGAGAACTGGAAGTTAGGTACCAGTCTCGGGAGAGAGTCGAAAGTTAGGTATCAACCTCGAAGTTTCAAGGTGAGAACTGGAAGTTAGGTACCAGTCTCGGGAGAGAGTCTAAAGTTTGGTATCGACCTCGGAGTTTCAGGGTGAGAACTAGAAGTTAGGTACCAGTCTCAGGAGAGAGTCGAAAGTTAGGTATCGACCTCGGAGTTTCAGGGTGAGAACTGGAAGTTAGGTAACAATCTCAGGAGAGAGTCGAAACTTAGGTATCGACCTCGGAGTTTCAAGGTGAGAACTGGAAGTTAGGTACCAGTCTTGGGAGAGAGTCGAAAGTTAGGTATCGATCTCGGAGTTTCAAGGTGAGAACGGGAAGTTAGTTACCAGTCTCGTGAGAGAGTCGAAAGTTAGGTATCGACCTCAGAGTTTCAAGGTGAGAACTGGAAGTTAGGTACCAGTCTCGGGAGAGAGTCGGAAGTTAGGTACCGACCTCGAAGGAGTGGGAACTGGAAGTTAGGTACCAGCTCCGAAAGGGTGAGAACTGGAAGTTAAGTACCAGTCTCGGGAGAGAGTCGGAAGTTAGGTACCGACCTCGAAGGAGTGGGAACTGGAAGTTAGGTACCAGCCCCAAAAGAGTGTGGGAATCAGAATTTAGGTACTGATCCCAAAAGTCAACATTTGTTTTGATTTTGAAAATTCCGCAGAAAATTGAAATGAGACATGAAAGTGCTTCATATCCCAAGAGAGTTGATCAGAGTCTGAATGTTTGGTGAAGGATATGAATCCATGCCAACAGAACCAAATCGAAAATTTTCGTGGTTCTGTGTTAGTAGACTCAGTCGACCTTCTCAAAAGAGAAAAGAGATCGCAGGGATTCGAAAAGATTTGAGAACAGCTGGAGGCTGGAGATTTCAGATTTGGAGTTTCGTTTTCATTGTTTGTTGCTTTTAGTGATTTAATTTTATTTTGATTTTCAAGTTTTGTTTCGATTGAAATTTCATTTTAGTTTGGATTTTCATTTTCTTGTTGTTACATCATTCAAATCATTCTTCGTTCAACTTTTCTCTAAATCGAGTCAAACTCAGATTTAGTGGTGTTTGTAGTCGATTGCATAAAACTGAAGGTAAAATACGACAGTCATTTCCATTAAAAAAGTCAAAGGTACATCGAGTGATTCCATCAAAACATTTCTGATGCCATCTTTCCGAAAGTAGACTTTCACAAAATCCATGTATATCTAAACACAGACTCTACTGATATCATCATATATTCTGACAAAACTGTCCGTTCTATTCATCCATGTATGAAAAGTAAACTGTAGAGGTAGTAACATCACCTTCTAAGTCACTTTCAGGAGGAGAATCCCACGTAAGTGTGTTTTAGAGGTGTGCTACTACTATGTAGCTTACAACTCGTAGGGCTGCAATTCCTCTAGCTCTGGATCTGGCTGGAAGTAGATCGGAATCTTGCTCTCATCCATCCTCCTGAAGGTGATGGAGATCCACTCGTAGGGAACCCCTGGGATGCAGTGCTTCGCCACATCTGCACCATTTCCTTGTAGTACGAGGACAGAGCCTACCGGTAGAGGTATCTCTACTGGCCCTCGAAATTCTCCAGGGCTGATTATCCAAAGTTTTGTTCCGAACATGATGTTGCATTGGTTGATGAAGGAAACAGTGCGAAAGGGTCTCACAAAGTCGTGGTGGTCCACGTGAGGTGGAATGCAGTCTCCTTCTGCATAGATATTGATTATACAACTGTTTGGAATGCAATCTGCTGGTAAGACTCGCCAAGCTACTATCCTCTTAATCATTTTCTTAATCAGAACCGGCATTGGATCCACTTCATCGTAGCGGAGTATCCCTGGCGGATTTCCTTGCCTGTCATCAGCAAAATTGTAACAGCATCCGAATTGGATTGTAATCCTTCCCTTGCCTCGTTTCCATTTCTTTGGCTCGGAGTAGGTCCTGCTACGTAGTCGCCCTGCACGACCCTGCTTTTTCAGCTCGTCGACGTAGTCCACGATCTCACTCTGCTCGTAGTGAGAGAAGACGTCCGTATGCAACTCCAGTCCTTCCAGGATGTTGAGATATCTGCCTCAGATTCTCTGAAAGTATTCAAAATTCTGTTTCTGTACCCTCTGGATCATCTCTAACTCGTGCTCTGAAATTATCTGCAACTGTCGGGGTCTGGTGACGTACTGTGGGATGTACGGCTCCACACCGTCACCTTCTCCTGGAATCATCACTGTCTCAGGTGCAGGCTCTGTAGTAACCTCCTCTGAAACAACCTCTGCTATGGTGCTCCTGAGGACCTGCCTTTTCGGGGTAACTGCTGTGGCCGTTAGAATTTCTTCTTTGTTCTATTCTTCTATTAATTTCTTCAGCATCTTGGCGATACGGCGGTTCTTGTTTCTTCTTTGAGTTGGGGTCAAAGTGGCTCTTCTCTCCCCTTGGATTTCGGTAGGAATAGCGCTGACAAGTTTCATCACTGTCTTTCCATGGGACTCTCTGAGGTCAACTGTAGTCCAAGTAGTTTCTTCATATTCTATCTTTAGCTGTGTAAAGTCTGAGTCAACCTCGATCACAGCACCAGCTTTCAGCTCTTCTTCATTAAGTGCAAGACTTACACCATCCTTAAAGTTCAGAAACAACCTCCCGTTCGACATTTCCCTGCGAGAAGAGAAAAAACAAGGGAAAGGATCAGGGGTTGTACTCAGAACGAGAACAATAAGAAAATTTACTTATTAATGGAAAATTTTTATTCATCATTTTCATTTTTTTCTATATTTGGTTCGGACCCAGTTAAAAGTGATTACTTCACCCGTGCTTCTAGGAATGAGATTTCATTCTTCAAAACGTCAGGTTGCGTAATACTTCTTCAAATATCGTCCATTTATTGGAAGCATAAATCATTCTCCACGGAAATTCACAAGCTGGTAAGAACCTCCTGAGTAAACTGTCTCGACCACGAACGGCCCCTCCCAAGTCGGTTCAAATTTACCTCCTATCTTGCGGTGTACAAGAATAGGTCTCCTGAGAACTAGAACCAAGTGACCGACTTTAAATGTCCTTGGGCGGACCAATTAATAGTGGGCCTGGATCATCTTGGCTTAATACAGTTCTAAATTCTGCTGCTCTAAAAGTCGTTTCCCTTCCGAGCTTTCCAATTTTTCTAGCCATATTTTGGCATTTTCTTCTGTAGTAATCTTCTCTGCAACTGCAATTACGAGTGATGGAAGCTGAACCTCCAAAGGCAAGACGGTCTCGGACCCGTACACTAGAGCGTAAGGTGTAGACTGAGTAGGAGTTCTGAAAGTCATTTTGTAGGCCCATAAGGCTTCTAACAACTTCTCATGTCAATTTCTTTTGTTGTCATCCAAAGTTTTCTTTAAGATTTGGACGAGATTTTTATTAAAAGCCTCGGCCAAGCCGTTTACTCTTGGGTAGTAGATCGTCGAATAGCTCCAGTAGATCCCATGCCTTCTGACAAAATTGTTGATCTTTGTGCTTCTGAATGTTGACCCGTTATCTGAGATGATTCTGCGCGGTACCCCGAAACGGTAGACGACTTGATTCTTGAAGAACTGCAACATATGGTGTGCCTTCACTTCTCTGAGTGGTATAGCTTCTGCCCACTTGGAAAAATAATCCATAGTTGCAAGAATAAAGTGGTGTCCTCTTGAAGAAGGCAGTTCTATCGGACCCATAATATCTGTGCCCCAACATTCAAACGGCCACGACGTGATTGTCGGATGTAGCACATTTGGAGGTTGATGTAAAACCACTCCATGCACTTGGCATTGGTGACAACTTTTGGCAACTTTCATGCAATCAATCATCATTGAGGGCCAGTAGTACCCTAGTCTCTTAATCTTCATTTTCATCTTCGGACCCGACTGATGAGCACCACAAAGTCCTGAGTGCACTTCTTTGACAATTTCACGAGCCTCAGACCCGCTCAGGCACTTAACCACATCTGGTTGAAAGATCTTCTGTATAACGTATTGTCTATTAATGCGTATGACAGAGTTCTTTTCTTGATTTGATGGGCTAATGACTTGTCGTTCGGTAAGTTTCATGTTTGCATGTAGTCTATTAATGTCTGCCGCCAATCTTCTGCAGTTTCTGTTACTGCGGCAACTGATTCTTCTTCTTTTTCTTCCTTGTGTATTGCATCCATGTCGAGCTGTGAGAGGACCTGTCGTCCCTGAACTGACATTTCAACTGACTCATCCTGTAAGCAGGCAAACTCTTTCGCATGGCGGGCTAACGCATCTGCGAGAACATTTTCTCTCATGGGAATCTTGTAGATCGTTACATTCAGAATCCGTTCCAACAACTTCATCGCATATTGAAAGTCATCGCTCGAGTCTTGGCTTCGAGCTCGTACCGTCCCGCGACCTGTTGAATGATCAACTGCGAATCACCGTAGATGTTGATATCTATTATACCCATCTGAATGGTCAATTCCAGTCCAGTTATAAGGGCTTCGTATTCTGCTTCGTTGTTCGTACACGGTTCTGTTAGATGGTAGGAGTATCTTAACATCCCCCGCTCTGGTGTTATAAAGATTAGTCTGATTCCTGCTTTACCGGGCACTATCATTTGCAATTCTTTGTCTTTCTGTGCTGAAGATGCTCCGTCGAAGTATAGTTCCCAATGTTGATCATCGGGGTCTTCTAAACTGATTATCTGCTCGTCTGGCAAGTCGTCGTTAAGAGGCGATTCTGTTGGCAAAGGGTGTGTTACGAGGAAGTCTACTAAGACTTGTCCCTTTACGGCACAAAGAGGAACGAAAGTTATATCGAATTGCAATAATATCATCGACCACCTGGCAAGTCTGCCAGAAAGCGTTGGACGGGTCATCAAATATTGCAATGGATTAAACTTCGAAATAAGGTTGACCTTTTGAGAAAGCATGTAATGCCTGAGCTTTTGAGCGGCGAAGATCAGGGCTAAATAATGCTTCTCAATAGAAGGATACTTTACTTCCGTCGGAATTAGACGATGACTCAGGTAGTAGAGTTTGTTTTATTTACCCTCGTCATTGATCTGAGCTAGCAGGGCTCCGACGGAGTCATCTAAAGCCGCGGTATAAAGTATCAACGGTCGACCCGAGACTGGGGCTGCTAAGACAGGAGGTGTCATCAAATACTGCTTATTGTCCTCGAAGGCCCGCTGACATTTTTCTTCCCAAACGAATTTGGCATCCTTTTTAATTAATGCCGAGAAGGGCTGACACCTACCTGACAAATTCGAGATAAAGCGTCGAAGATATGCCAACTTCCCTTGAAAGGATCATAATTGTTTCAAAGTTTTGGGAGGCGGTATTTCTAAGATAGCTTTAATCTTCTCCGTTTCGATTTCAATTCCGCGATGTCGGACAACAAATCCTAAGAATTTCCCAGAGGTGACGCCGAAGGCGCATTTTAAGGGATTCATCTTAAGGTTAAACTGTCTTAATAGTTCGAAAATAATTCTCAAATCATACAAATGATCTTCTTTCAGTTTGCTTTTGATGACCACATCATCCACATAACACTCGACTTGATTGTGAATGAGATCATCAAAGATCCTCTTCATTGCTCTCTGGTAGGTTGCTCCTGCGTTCTTCAATCCAAAAGGCATCACTGTGTAGCAGTATATTCTGATTGGCTTTCTGATGGCTGTAAGCTTTTCATCTTCCGGTGCCATCTTTATCTGATTGTATCCTGATGATCCATCCATGAAAGAGAAGATTTCGTGTGTCGAAGCGATGTCGGTCATCAATTCTGGAATTGGTAGAGGAAACTCATCTTTTGGGCATGTTTTATTCAAATCTCTGAATTCCACGCAGATTCTGATCTGACCATTCTTCTTTCTGACTGGTACTACGTTCGCTAACCAAGTCGGATATTGCTCTTCACGGACAAATTTAGCGTTTATTAGCTTCTTAACTTCAGCTATTACTTGTTGTTCGATCTCTAGACACATTCTTTTGGGAGCTTGTCTGACTGGAACAGCAGCGTGATCCACTCCTAACTTGTGAACTGCAACTTTCGGAGCTAATCCTGGCATTTCATCATAACTCCAAGCAAAACAGTCCTTGAATTCCATTAATAGCTTGATCATGTCTTCAGAGTCTTCTTTGTTGAGGAAGGAGCTAACAAAGGTCGGCCTAGGCTCTTCGCTAGTACCTAAGTTAACTTCCATTAACTCATCTATTGTAGTTTTAATTTCTTCTTCACATTCTGGCGGATAATCTCGGATTGGCAAATCCTCGAGATCATCTGAAGCTTCCAGGCAGTTTTCATTAGGCTCGCAAGTAACAACCAAGCAAAATTCTGAATCATCAGATTGTGCTACTGTGCCGAATCCGAGACCATGCTTTGAATTGGGCGGTCGACCAGTATTATTCCATAATTTTTCAAAGAGTTGTGATTGATCTTTTGACCACTGTTTAGGCAAGACACCAAGCTGAATTAAATTCTGAACACAGGGAGAATACCACTGAAAAGGCAATTCCATTAATTCGGAAGAAGTAACATCTTCAAATTATACATCATTTTCAATTTTGGTAGAAGAAGCACTTCGGTAGAACTTGATCGGCTTAGCACCGCCACCACGCACTTCCTTGACCACCATACCCTTGACCTTATCAGGGTGGATCGGGGCTAGGGTCATAGTATGCACATAGTGGTTAATCTTCTCGTACATTGATTTGTATTCTTCATTCTTTTCATCTTCGAGAGAGATCTTGAACTGGGATTTCTTGTGACTTATTGTTGTCACTTCTCTCTTGATTTCTTCTTCTTCGGAACTGTTCTCCCAATCAACATTGATGACTGGTTTATTCTGTCTAACTGCTCCACCGTTTTTTTCACGACCTCGTCCTCGGCCTCGACCTCGGGTGCGAGTATTAGAGAAACCTTCACCATCTCGCCGTAAGTGAGTGGTGAGTAACTGATGAACAAGAATTTCAGATTCTTCATCGTCTCAAACTTCTTTTGCTTCATTCGGTACAATATTTCTGGAGAAGATTATTTTCTTCGGAGGCGCATAGTAGGCTGCATCTTCGTGAATCCCAATTTGTGTACAGAGAACGGTTGCAAATCACCTTTGATACACTATTCTCCTCCTTCATAATAATTTATGCACAGGTGCAGAGATGACGGTACCATCCGGTTCTTATGGATCCACGACCGACCCAGTAGAGCGTTGAACGATGTCTCAGAATCAATTATATGAAATTTCGCGGTTGTCTTTGCCAAATCACCGGTCTTCATTAATAACGTTATCGATCCAAGAGCTCTTTCTCCTTTCTGATTGAATCCTCTTAATAACATTTTATCTGCTTTGAGATCAAAAGGCATCAATTTCTAAGTATGCTAATGTCCGAAGGTTCATTATGTTGATTGATGCTCCTGGATCAACCAACACTCTAGAGAGCGTGAACTTTCAGATAGTGACTAAAATGTATAACGGTCGGTTGTGATCAGCTGTTCCAAGTAGCAGATCATTGTCCGTGAAGGTAACACCTCGTTGTTCCTTTAACGAGCAAACCTCGTTTAAGGAATTACCAGCCATTTGAGCTAAGCAAATTTCTGGATAAAGTAACGCCTCGATCGTAGTTTCCTCATCTCCTTTCGACGGGATCGCAGCGTCGTAGATGCTCGGCTTGGTCGGTAGCTTCCTAAGATGGGCTAGCACGTTATAATCCACTTTGTTACTAGGTTCTTCAATTTCTTCCCGAGTGGGCAATTCTTCCGCTGGGGTTGGCTCTTCCTGAACAACCACCTGCTTTCCTTTATCTTTTAGACCCATTCTCGGGGGCAGAACTTTTCTGCTTCTTAGATTGACTTTTGTTATCTCTTCTGCATCTGGTGCTGGATTTGCCGGGTTTTCTCCTGAATCGGAACAACTAGCTTTTCTGATGTTGCTTCGGAATCTGATAACTCCAATTCTATCGTGATCAGAGCTCCTCGGAATTCACAAACGGACTCGTCGCTCGCTGAACTTTCGTAGCCACTCTTATGAACATATCCTCCTTCTTCGTCGTCGAGGTTTTGTATGATTTGAGAATTGTTATTTGCACTGAGACTGAAATCCAGATTAGGTTGGTTGTCGTTAGTTACGTTATCGTTAGAAACAGTCAAAATGTAGCCAACACCAAAACTCTTATCATTATAAGATCCCGCTGGGGTGAGCAAATAATCATACAGAGTCAGAGGTTCGAGGGATCTCTCCCCCGAATCGGAAACAACCATCCTAGGAAAAGCAGCCCCTACTCTGCCCTTCGGAGCCTTGATCTTCTCTTCTTCCACGATCTTCTCCTCCTTCTGGGGCGGTTCTTCGATCGCAAGCGATAGTGCCAGCTCAGCAGGTTTTGAACTTTGAATTGAAGCGGGCATTGAAGCGGTCTGGATGTGATCCAAAATTCTCTTTGAAGACTTCGTCCAGAAAGTACTCCATTCATCGTCAGTCACGTAAGGGTCTATCGGAACAATAGGATCCGTTGAAATAACATTAACGGAACCTCCTTTTTGGGGCTCCTTCATGTATTCCTTCGGGATTGTTATGTTCCCTCTCAGAAGATTGTCCTCGAGCCAATTCTTGAAGGTGAAAAAGTCTTCTATCTTATATCCAAGCATCCTGTGGTAGGGACAATAGTTCGGATGATCCTTCTTATCGACTTCTTCTGGCCTTCTTGGCTTTGGCATCTGAAAGTTGGGCGTCTTCATCAAACTACGAAACATCTTGGCTACTGCTTCAGTCTTGAAGGGGTATTCCTTATTCAAAAGTTCCTTCAAGGTACATGGCGGACGAGGTGGCGGCTGATCATGCTGCAACGACTGATAACTTGGTCGAGGCTGTTGATAGCTTTGCTGCGGTTGCTGATAAATCTGTTGCGGTGGTTGATAACTTGGTTGTGGCCACTATGGTTGTATCTGTACTGGCTGTTTACCCTTATCCATTGCCGCGACGATTCCTGATTTCTTCTCAAATGCTTTTATAGGCTTCTGTTTATCAGTCTTGTCGACAAACCTCAGCTGTTTTGCCTCTTCTTGTAAGCTCCCGACCTTACTAAGCAACTTCTCGAAAGTCTTAATTGTGAATCCTTTAAGGAGAAGTGCTATCGAGCCATGGATACTCTTTAGTAGGATACCAACTGCATGCTGTTCCTGAAGCTGGGGTTCACACTTCATACTTAAATTCCTCCATCGAAGTATGTAATTCACCAAGGTTTCGTTCGGTTTCTGTTGCTCCACCACTAAATCACCTATAGTGATGTGGTGCTGAGCCCCAGCAAACCGCTTAACGAAGAGGTTTTCCAATTCTACAAAGGTTTTACCTGAACCGTTCGATAATTCTGCATACCAGTCGAAGGCAATTCCTGACAAACTGCTGACGAACTGATGAAAGAGTAAGGCTTCGCTCCCACCGGCATTGCATCAACTAGCACGAAAGTGTGCTATATGCTGCCGGGGGTTTCCCGTACCATCGAAAGTCTTGAATAGAGGTAGTACGAATCCCTTCGGGTATTAGACTATATCAAATTCTTCAGGGTAAGGTTTACCCGTCTGGATAGATGCTCCACTCTTAGACTGGGCTAAGGCTTCTAGCACCTGCTGTTCCACCATACTCTTAATTTCCTTCTCGGGAGTCATATTCTACGCTGAATCCTTCTTCAGTAGTTTGTCTCCATTGACGGGAGTATTCTCTTTCTCTCCATATGCAATGTGAATGTTCTCCGAGGGTGTTTCCTTCTGAGGTTGAAGCTGACTCTGGAGAGTGGCTAAGGCGGCCACCATCTCTTCCATCCTCTTTTCCATATGAGAAATCGTGTCATCCTTTTCCTGAAGACGTGCTCTCATCGTTTTTGGTTCATCTCTTTCTGAGGTTGACAGAGCTCCCTGCAAAGCTGACGATGCTCGGGTCTCAACCATGTTGATCTCAGCATACTCTCCATCCATAAACTCTGATGAATCTACGTCATTTCCCAATTCTTCTCTTCTTTCCCTTACCAACTGTCGATGTCCGTTCTTAACTTCCCTATGGCATCCTCAAGTGGTCTCTTCCGAACGATTTCACGGTTGTTAGGCGACGACTGTCGAACTTCCTCTTCAGGGGTTTCTTTTAATGCAGAAACACTTTCTTCGGATTCGGGCTCTCTGACGAGACTCCTCCTCCCAGAACATTGTGTCGGTATTGGCTCAGCAATAATAGGTCACCACACCATCCTTCTTGTAGTGGAAAGCCTAGGACCAGATGGTCTATCGACTGTACATCGATAGGTGGTGTCCTCCCTAATATGGTGACCCGATACAACAACAGGCGGACTAGCTCGCATCTTCTTCCTTAGTTTCTCCACGGCAGTGACGAGATCTACTTATGGTCTGAGGCGGGATGTAGCTGGTACTCGTCCCATTCTTCTCAGGATCTCTGCTACAGGGCATCCTTCCTTCTTAGCTAACTTCTCCACTACCGCTCGCAGTCGGGTAAGCGACGTAGTCTTGATCTTCTTCCTCTTGCAATCACTGTAGTATGCAGGTCGGGGTAACGCAGCGGTGATTCTCCGGTAATCTTCCTCATCAAATGCATCAGAGAGAGGGTGGAACCTACTTCCTCCCAACAGTGTTGAGATCTCAGGTAGCTCTTCACTTTCCTCAGGAATCTCTTCAAGAAAGGCAGCTTTAGCAGCCCTGGCCTTTCTGGTCTTAGCAATCTTTCTGTTCTTATTTCTCCTTTGTGTCCGGATTAAGGGTCTAAACTTCGAACTGGACCCTATCTCGAAAACAGACGGTACGACAACAAAGTGTGAACCCTCCACAGTAACAGGCTCATCACAGACTTAGACTTCCTTCCCCTTTAGTTTGGCTGGAGCCGGGGTAGGTGCAGTGATGACTAGACCGGTGGGGGTAGAGATGACGATTCTGGGGGTAGCAGCTAACCTCCTGTGAACAACAGCGTTCCTTTCAGCTGGGACCCTTTGCGTGGGAGGGAACTCTTGAGCCGATTTCAGGTTGAACTCAATTATGGGCTCCTCAGTTTCCGGTACTTTGTTCATCAGTGCGAAAAGAGTAACATCGGTGAACTTAATGTCCGTATTATCGAACCCTTGTCCAAAGCAAATAATCGCATCGTTGGGCAGCTCATCCCGGTAGACAGCTAAGTCTATTCTGTTGGTGAAAGAGAAGATCAGCTTCGGTGTAGACATCTTCTGCAGGGTAGATTCCGATCGTTAGTCCCGAATTATGCTTCCTTCTGTCACAAAACTTTCTAGGACGAAAAAAATGAACTTATCCAAAAAGAGTTCGAACACATTTTCATTTATCTTTTCTTAATTTTCTTAATTTTCTTTACGAGGTATTTTTAGATTTTTTTTATTCGTATGTTTGTGTTTTAAAAGAGTTTGTTTATAAAAAAGGTTATTTATTATAACATTTATTTGTTTAGGAATAAAACCGTTAACAGGGGAAGGTTATAGAAAAGGTAAAAAATTTGATTCAGAATTGGAAAGGAAGAGAGAATGTCGTAAGACTTCTCGTCCCAAGGGACCACACCTCAGCTAACACCTATTGGGGGTCCACCCCACCTTGAAGAGGCAAAATGATTCCAGAACCTCTCTGTTTAGGGGTGTCTAAACAATGGCTCCAAAATCCATGAGAGTTGACTATACTCGTTCATGACAGAAATGAACATGGTATTTCAACGGAAAGAATGATAGTTTGATCCATAAAGGGCATGAATTGACTATCGATTTATGAAAGTAAAACCATCTGATCAAAATGGAAAGAGGAACTGTTCCCCAGCGGAGTCGCCAGAAGTTGTCGGCATATTTTTAGGTTTGTGTTTTGAAAAGGGGGTCACCTACAAAAATTATCAGCAAATTTTAGATTTTAAATTTAATTTATATATATAATTTGGAAAGTAGCATTTGATTTTGAAAATAATTTTAAGTTTGAAAATTTTAAGATATGAAATCAAACTAATCTCACATCCCAAATAGTTTATATAAACGAGCACCACACCACAAACCGTGTATCTATCCCGAGGAATAGACACACTGCTTGATGATGGGGCTCGATTAAATAAACTAGAAGATTTGTGACATCTGTTTGGTCTGCGAACTAATTTTATAAGCGGACAAGTTCCTCCGCTTAATATAAAGGAATTAAGCGGTGGTTTATATTACCTGTGTTCTTAAAGTTCCCTATAAGGGCAAGCCCTTATAGTTAATTACATCTTAAATGATGGGAATCATTTAAGAAAACTCCCGATAATGATCAGTAGTTTTTCTCTCAAGAATTTCAAAGTTTAAGATATTCAAACAATTGGATTTTGAAAATTTCAATAGGAAATAACTCAAATTTGGAAAAGTTTATTTCAGGAATTCAAAGGAAAAGAAGTAGGAGAAGCTGAGGATCCAAGAAGAATCTTGGCAACATCCCAAACTATCCTATTGTTTGGCTTCAATTTGAGAGTTTATTTAATGTTGTAATCCTGCCAACTTTAGATAATTAAGACTTATATTTGTATGACACAATCATACAAATAGCCTCAAAGATGTGAGGGTTTATGTCGTACCAAACGACTACCTCGGAGTCCTAAGATCGATTAGGGCTTAATTTGCATAACACAATTATGTAAAATGCTTAACAAAAAGTTGAGGATTTATGTTGCACCAGGCAGACTACCTCAAAATCCTATGGCTTGGTTATTTAATTCTAAGAAATGTTTTGCTGAAGTAGACTCAAGTTTTGCTGACGACTATGGCCGCGCTGCCCACTATGCTCCAAGCTCCTTGTTGTTGCAAAGGTTTGGTTCTGGAAAGTGAAAGACGAGAGAAGTGTTTTGGTTTAGAAGTCTTAAGGTTCAGGTGTTTTTAACATTTTGTTAGGGGAATCTTAAAGTTGGTTATAACAACACCGGTTAAGATCCCATGGTTCCATCATTCCGGCACCGTTATTTTTATCGGATTCACTTAGTCCAAATGAATTTGCTAAACTCATCTAAATGAGTTCCACACTTTCATTTAGACCGTGGGAAATCCCTTTAGCAACATGTAGGTTACATCATCCGAGGTATTCCCGATCATCCAACAAGATGTTTTAATTTAGTTGTAGTTGTGGTTTTGTTGTTCTGTTTGTGATTAAATTTTGAGTTGTTTTATACTTTAAGTGTTGTGATGGTGAATTTTATCTTGTTGTGAATTTTAATTTAATTTTGAGTTTCAGTTTTATGGCGATCCTAAAAGTTTCAGTTTTCATGCAGGGTGACATTCTTGTTTAACATGCAAATTTTACAAGAAAGAAAGTACGACGCAGGTAAATAAATTACAATAAAATAAAAGCGTACCTGGTAAGCATCCCCGCAATTTTCACCTGCGCTTAAAACACATATTAAGACATTTATATAATTGCAAGAAAATACCTAGGTAAAGCTAAGGGAAGGTTCTGTTTATCTACCAAAATCCTAATCCTATTGCTAGTCAGTTTCTAAGAAGTCTAGGTTTTTGTGTTTAAGGATGATTTTCTTCACCAAAGAACCATGAAGTTTCACTGTTCTTTGAAACATTCCATTAAGTTAGAGAAGTGCTCGGAATTGAATTCTGAACACCTTCTTAAACATTTTTGGGATTACTTTAAGTTCAGTTAATTTCATTGAGGCGACGAATCAATCACCCGGGTTACTCTTGCTCAGTAAATTTGGATGTTTGATTATCCTATGAGTGGAGTGACATTTCATCTGATGCTTCATTTAAGAGTTATAATAATGAACATCTTTAGGGGGCAAATTAGTCTATTAAAGAATTTAACCGTCTTAATTAAAGTTGAGTTGGGGATTTGAGATAATTCAATTTAGTTTCAAAATCCGGGTTGATTTGCTTTTAAGTGTTTTGATCTTACTTAAATTGAAAGAAGTGTTTAAATTATTTAATTAAATTAAATTTTGATGATTTAAATTTAATTTAAATTAATCATATTACTTTAGGTTGATTTTAATTGGTTTAATCTTCACATTTTCTTTTCATTATGTATTGTTTTGGGATTAATTTTAATGTTTTAAATTTGTTTTAAGTTTATTCTTAGGTGATTTTAGTTCTGAAGTAATTTTTAATTAATTTTATTGTTTTAAATTTATTTTTGATTTAATTATTAAATCATTTAATGCTTTAAGCTTTAATTTATCTTTTTTTAAAAAAATTATTTATTATTATTATTTTTTATTATTAATTTCAGTTATCATTAAGAATTATTATTAGAGTGATTCATTTTAGTGGATTTTTAGATTAAAGAATTGATATCTTCTTAAGTCATATCCCTAACCTTAATAATCCAAATTTTAGTTTATTCCTCCAAAATTAAATGATTTAATTAATTAAGGTTTCATTTTGATGTGTTAAAAGTGAATAATGGGTTTCTACCCTTTAGATGTCCTATGTTTCAATCATCCAAGAAAATTAAGATCAAATTTTTTACCCTCCCTCTTGATTAGACCTAAAGTATTAATTAGGGTTAAAATCATTAATGACATTTATGCCCTTTTAAACACATTCATCTTATAACTTACCAAATTAAGCTCAAATGAACTTGAAATTATTATGTCACCTTACTCATACGTAAATTAAGACATTAGAGGAGAAAATGTGATTTTTGCATTTTAGTTTAATTTATATAATTATTTTAAGGTAAAATAAGGATTTTCCATGAAAATTCAACAACATGACCAAGGTAGGGTTCCTATCCTTTGGAAAATTATGGGATGTTCCTACTGACTAGGGGACCACTTGGAGCGATTTTGGTGATTTTTTTAATTATATTTTATTTATTATAATTATTTTAAGTTTTAGGGTATTAATTAATTATAAAATAAAATTAAAGTCAAAAATAAATTTTATATTTTTCATAAGTCCCTCTGACCTCAAGGAGTTCATAGAAATAAATTTTATATTTTCCTGATTTTTCTTTGATTTTTTTAGAATTATTTTAGTGGGAAGGGCTGAAAATTTATTTTTTTAATATTAAAAAAAATGTCTTAAGCCTTAAAAATTCAATATCTCAACCTAGGGACTTAGGAAAAAATATTTGGTTGGTTCCTAAGTGATTAGAGGACTAAATATGACATTTTTGTGATTTTTAATATTTTTGTGATTTTTATTAATTTTTAATTATTAAAATATTCAAAAAAGGTTAAAAATGAAATTTTTAGAAAAATCTCAATTTTAATTTTCTTAGACTCCTTTGATATTAGAGAGGCCTCAAAATGAATTTGGGGAATTTTTGAAATACATTTTAGGTTTTATGAATTTTTAAAGTTTAGAGTAGCCATGTTATTTAGAAAATTCATTTGGTGGGTTAAAACATTCTCAATTGACTTCAAAATTTTTATGGGGTTTCCTCTGATCCTAAAGATTAGTGTAGAATTGATTTCAAGCTATTTTGATAAGTGGTTACTCCTAATTAATTCCATCTTAGTTTTAGGGTTTTGACCAAATTAGGGTTCATTTGAATGATTTAAGCCAAGCCATAATTATCCTAGGGTCCTATGGTCCAGAGATACTTGCCCTAATTTTTGTAGATTTTATTAATCAACATGCTAATTATTGGAATTAAAATGCCAAAACAGGCACATAAACTTTGAAAATAAATAACTTGCCACAAAGATAACCTCTGACCTTGGAAAATTCAGGGAATGTTCCTAAGATCAGAGGCTACAAAAGCCCTATGGTCTCATGCCATGGTGAATTGTATACATGCATGGAGAATTAAAATATTCGAACAAATATTAAATTAATTAAAAATAAAATACTCAACAAAATAGATCAATTCTTTTTCCACATTATTCTCCTCTATTCACTGAGCAAGAGAGTATTTTTAATTTATTTTTATGATTTTCCTATGCAAAGATATAAATTTTTAAAGGTTCTGGTATTTAAATAAATCAAACAATCCCTAATTTCCTACTTAACCACGTCGGCGCCAACTCAACCTACGGCGGGTCGAAGCTCCACAAGTCGCTTCCTAATTCGGTGCCGCCATTTGACTTGGCAGCCATGCGGCCCGCGGTTCATGTCCTGTTGCTCCATCTGACGCGATCCTAGCCGTTTGTCCGATAAACCCGCGATCCGACGGTATCCGTTCATCGTCCCGACTGGTGTGAGCCGAGAGCCGTCCAGCTTCTAGGCCTAAGATCTCACTCGATACTTAACCAAATCACACGTTCTTGTGCTCTATGAACTTGTCTCGACAAGACGAACGCATCTATATGGCTAACATGCATTGAAATCATGCCAAACAAAATGGAGAATTGCTGGAAGCTCAGGAGGAAGAAGAGGGTAATACCTTGGCTCTGAGAAGTGAAGCTTCTATCAGAGAGGCTCGGCACATTCGTTGGAGCTCAGGGAAGCTAGGGATGGAGCCTGGAGATGTGGTGAATTGCCTGAGTATGACTTCGACCAAGCCCAATTTCGAGCTTTGACGACTGGAAGGATTGGGTGTGAGGGTGCTTCCACTGGGGAACTTCTTCTCTACCTCTGGTGAAGGTGTGGGAAGAGTTAATTTGGATTTGGTGAAGTTTCAGAGAGTGTCCTGTTTTTTGGCCTGAGATTGAACTCAAAAATTGAGTTCAACCAGTAGAGCTGAGTTTCTCTTAGCTGGGAGGAGCTCTGGGAACTATTTGGAGGGTTTCTCTTAAGAAAAATTTCAACACCTCTCTCATGGTCGAGTGGTGGTGCTTAAATGGCCAGGGCCATTGAGCTGAGCTAGGGCTCAATTGGTGGGTGGATTCAGTTGCTTAGGTGGAGGGCAGAGAGGCTCCAATGTTTAATTTGGTTGAGGTGGCCATTTGGTGGAGTTTGGGTGAGTTTAGGTTAGTGGTGGCTCTCAGTTTTGACCCCCTCCGGCGGCCGGCAAGGACATGGGAGCTGGCCCCTGAGGTCAGGTGAGTCATGGAGAGGTTTAATGGTGATTAGCAGTTGTGGCGATGTCTTGTGGTAAGACAAAAGAGGATTTAACCACTTAAGGGAATAAATCCCTTAAAATGGGGGACTCTTGGTCCATGACTCACTTAGCTTGGGCTAGGTGGATCTTGGGTGGTTCCTAGGGTTCACTTGGTGGCTGTGGAAAGGTTGGTTTAGCCACATTTGGTTCCATTTGGTTTTGATTAGGCCATAGGTTCAAATTGGCTCACTTGGGTTTAGGTTAGGCTAACTTGGGTTTGGGTTTGATTTAGGTCCAAGTGTCTTGAGCAACATTATAGAAATGATTGCCATGAAGAACTTTCATGAAGACTGTTGACCTCCTTTTTATGATAGGTCAACCCTTGACCTAAAAAGTCAACTTTGGTCAAAATGGTCAATCCTGACCCAATGACCAACCCTACTGACCCAACATGTCAACCCTTGACCTAATAAAAAATCAATTTTGGTCAAACTGGTCAATTTTTGACTAAATGACCAATTATTGACCCAATGACCTATTTAGACCCCAAAATGACAAAATCACAAATATTGTGATCAAATCAACCATGACAAGGTTGAAAAAGTCACATTAGACATCTTGAAATTAAAATTGACCAATTTAGGTTAACTTGGATCAATCTAGGCCAACATTGGTCAACCATGGTCAACACTTATCAATTTTGGTCAAATTACACAATTTTGAACAAAAATAATAAAAAATGGTAAAAATGAAATAGAAATGACAAAATTAATCAAATAATTAATTTCAAAATTATTTTGATTAATTAATTGACTAATAATTTAATTTTTAAAATTTTAATTAATGACATAATTAATTAAAATGAAAAAATTAAATTAAAAGCCATAAAATGATAAAATGCACAAATTAATTAAAAGTAATGGAAATAATCAAATAATTAATTCCAAAATTATTTTTAATTAATTAATTGACCAATTATTTAATTTTGATATTTTAATTAATGACATAATTAATTAAAATGAAAATTAAATTAAAAAGTCATGAAATGAGACAATCCAATTTTAAATAAAAAAATGACATGAAAATTAATCAAATAATTGATTTGGAATTATTTCCAAATAATAATTGATTAATAAAATAATTTCCAATATTTTATTTAATGACATAATTAATTATAATGGAAATTAAATTAAGAAAGGGGTATTAAATGGAATTTTAACCTATGACATTATGGTTTTCCAAAAATTCCAATATCCTTTATGACATCACACACGACTTCATATAAAGTCATCCATGGATCAACCATGACCCATGAGACTCATTGGATGTGGGTTAACACATTAAATAACCCATACTTCACCTCTTTAATCATGGTTAACAAAGTTCATCATGAAGGCAAGTAAGGTGTCATCCTCTCCTAAATTTAAAGTATGACTCATCTCCTCCATCAAGATGAGGTGGCTCATCACTTTAGGTGCCTCATGAACTCACCAATGAAAGTAAAACATTAAGTAAACTCTCTTGGATGCCATGATTAACCCATGTTATTTTTCATCATGACAAAATTATAAAATTTTTTTTAATGAGAGGATTATGTGTCATCCCCTCATTAAAAATTAAATGATATGTTGAATGATGAATGGCTTCCTCCCTTTGAGTCACCACAAGCCTCCTCTCTACCCAATAGAAATGGAACAAAGCAATGAAGAGCTCATCATGACAAATTGAGAGCAATTATGGCTAAGACATGGGAATGAGGGAAAATTTGCCTTACATGTCACTATTTGCTCAATACATTGGAATGAATAGTGAGAGCATATGGGGGAGGCTGATTTAGGAAGATTCCAACCAATCTATACACCTCCCAATCAAGCCAATGGAAGAAGCCATGGTCAAATCCAAACAACCCATCACTTTCCTCACCTTGGCTACACTCATGATGGTTAACTTTGGAACTTGCCAATACATCACTATCACAACAAAATTTCCTTCCTTGGCAGCCAAGAAAATTCATGGCACCTTCCCTGGGTACACCTCACGCCAACCAAGAGCTCAGCCATAGCTCTAATGGCTATAAAAAAGAGCCTAACCCAAAAGGTGAAGGAGAGAAAGAGTGATCCATAGCTACCAAATTACTGTCCAAATCCTCTAGATCCCAACATAAAAAACCTTGCTAAGAACCTTAGCAATCCATCCCAACCTAAATCAAGCCCTTAGCTAGCCCCTAGGCTCCACAAAATCAGCCCAAACAAGGCTACCCGAGAGCCTTAAGCCAAGAGAGGGACAGAAATTTACAAAATTCCATAGAATGCTCCAATCCAAAAATTTCCTACATGAAATTTGTTGCTTATGACTAGAGCAATCAAATCCAACCAAATCTGAGCCATAGAACTGATCCCATCGAGTCAATTTGGCCCTACACCAAGCCAAGCTGCTTTTTTTTACATTCATGCCACCCTCTATTGGATCTTCAACTTGGACTCAATTTAAACCCAAATTGAGTTGAGATCAATCTTAAGGAGGCTAAGCTGAAGCATATCAAGCATTCAATTTGACTTCAAAGCAACTTGAGGCCAAGGTATGGACGAATTATCAAAATTATTGTATTTAAAATATGTCTCATAATTCCTACGTTTAACCCTCTTAAAACTCATGCATCACCATATGGATGGGTGCTTCTCATCGAGATGATCATTTTAAAAAAAATTTCACTCAATTCCGTTGAGAATCAAGTGAGATATTGATTTTTGAAAATCGACGACATATTTGAAGAGAGAGGGTAATTCTGGATAATTCTGGAATTTAATTCCAGATTATCCGTAAAAAACATCAAAATTGTATAACTTTGTGTAGACAAATCACAAAAATAAAATAAAAATACCTCTGGAAAGAGGAGAAAGAGGAGAATAATGGCGAAGTAAAATTTTGAATTTTTGAAATATATATATATTTTAATTAATTAATTACTCTCTGGAGTAATTTATTTATTAAAAATTAATTATAATTCCAAAAATTATGAAATTTTCACAGAATTATCCTTCTGTTATGACATACATCTCCTAATTTTTCTAAGGACAGAAAAGTTCTTTAGGATATTTTTCTTTAATTTCTAAGCTACTTTGTAATTATTTATAAAAATAATTATAAAAATTAGAAATTAAGGAAAATAAATTTGAAAATGGCTAGAAATTTTAGGGTGACACATGAAGACTCTAAATACAATGTTTTTTTAAGCCATTAAACAATTTTAAATGATATTTCAAAATTTAGGATTTAAAATTTCATTATTAATTAATAAATTTAAAATCCTAAAAATTACTCTTTCACCCTACTTAGCCCATTCCACAATGGGTTGAGTCAAAATTAAGTCTCTCCAAATAGACTTAAAGCAAGTCTAATGACATCAGAATAGACTTAAATCAAAGTTTAATTAAACTTAAAAGACATAATTAAGTTTAATTAATTCTTATTAAACCTTAAAGACATTAGGTTTAATATAAAATTAATTTTTTTAATTAAACTTAAAAGACATAATCAAATTTAATTAATTCTTATTAAACCTTAAGGACATTAGGTTTAATATAAAATCAAAGTTTAATTAAACTTAAAAGACATAATCAAGTTTAATTAATTCTTATTAAACCTTAAAAACATTAGGTTTAATATAAAATCAAAGTTTAATTAAACTTAAAAGACATAATCAAGTTTAATTAATTCTTATTAAACCATAAAGACATTAGGTTTAAAATAAAATCAAAGTTTAATTAAACTTAAAAGACATAATTAAGTTTAATTAATTCTTATTAAACCATAAAGACATTAGGTTGAATATAAAATCAAAGTTTAATTAAACTTAAAAGACATAATTAAGTTTAATTAACTCTTATTAAACTTTAAAGACATTAGGTTTAATATAAAATCAATTTTTTTAATTAAACTTAAAGGACATAATTAAGTTTAATTAACTCTTATTAAACCTTAAAGATATTATGTTTAATATAAAATCAATTTTTAATTAAAATTAAAAGACATAACTAAGTTTAATTAATTCTTATTAAATCTTGAAGATATTAGGTTTAATAATAAACAAACCCTAATTAGGTTTAAGACACGATTTAAACCTAATTAATTAAAGTTAAACTTTAATCTCATTAAGTTTAACTAATTAAACCATAATTAAGTCTAAAATGATAAATTAGACTTAATAAACCCTAATTAGGTCTAACCCATTAGACCTAATTAAACCAATAAGTCTTAACTAAATTAAACTTAATCAAACCAAAACCCTAATTAGGTCTAACCCATTAGACCTAATTAAACCATTAAGTCTTAACTAAATTAGAATTAATCAAACCAAAACCCCAATTCAGTTCTAACCTATTAGACCTAATTAAACCATTAAGTCTTAACTAAATTAGACTTAATCAAACCAAAACCCTAATTAGGTCTAACCCATTAGACCTAATTAAACCATTAAGTCTTAACTAAATTAGACTTAATCAAACCAAAATCCTAATTATGTCTAACCCATTAGACCTAATTAAACCATTAAGTCTTAACTAAGTTAGACTTAAGTTTAAGACAAATCTAACTTAAGTCTAACTCATATTAGACTTAAACCATACTTAAGTTCAACCTGACATGAACCTAAGTTTAACACAAACCTAACTTAAGCCTAACCCATATTAGACTTAAGTCAAACCATACTTAGGCTTAACATGACATGAACTTAAGTCTAACCTAAACTTTAGGTTCAACCTAACTTGAATCTAAACAAAAACCCAACTTAAGTTCAACCCATATTGAACTTAAGTCGACCTTAAGTCTAGGTTCAACCTGACTTGAACCTAACTTAACCTAAACTCAAAATTTAACTTAAGCCTAACCTATATTAGACTTAAGTCAAACCAAACTTAGGTTCAACCTGACATGAACCTAACTCAAAATTTAACTTAAGTCTAACCCATATTAGACTTAAGTCAAACCAAACTTAGTTCAACCTGACATGAACCTAACTCAAACTTAACATAAGTCTAACCCATATTAGACTTAAGTCAAACCAAACTTAGGTTCAACCTGACATGAACCTAAGTCAAATTTTAACTTAAGTCTAACCCATATTAGACTTAAGTCAAACCAAACTTAGGTTTAATCTGACATGAACCTAACTAAAGCTTAACTTAAGTCTAACCCATATTAGACTTAAGTCAAACCAAACTTAGGTTCAACCTGACATGAACCTAACTCAAACCTAACTTAAGTCTAACCCACATTAGACTTAAGTCAAACTACACTTAGGTTCAAACCTAACTCAAACCTAACTTAAGTCTAACCCACATTAGACTTAAGTTAAATCATACTTGAGATTCAACCTGACATGAACTTAAGTCTAACCCAAATCCGACATAAACCTTAATTAAGTCTATTCCATTAGACTTAATTAAATCCTTAAACTTTAATCAACTAAGGTTTAAATAAACACAAACCATGATTAAATCTTATCTAAACAAATCTCGGTTAAATCAAATTATACTTGATTAAAACTTAAGCCTTACCTAAAAAGGACTTAGATGGTCTGAAATTCTAATTAAGTCTAATTTATTAGATTTAATTAACCTTTAAGTACTATTTAAACAAGGCTTAAAACTTAATTAGAGTCTATTCCGATTAAACCAAACCTTTTAACTTAAGTTCAAACAGACATGAACTCAAGTTAATTAGATTCAATCAACATTGAATTTAACTTAGGTTCAACCAGACATTAACCCTGTTAATTCAATCAATATTGAATCTAACTTTCAACCTTTTAACTCAAGTTCAGACAGACTTGAACTCAAGTTAATCTAAACCAAACCTTTTAACTTAAGTTTTGACAGACATGAACTCAAGTTAATCAGATTCAATCAACATTGAATTTAACTTAGGTTCAACCAGACATGAACCCAAGTTAATTCAATCAATATTGAATCTAACTTTCAACCTTTTAACTTAAGTTCAGACTGATATGAACTCAAGTTAATCTAAACCAAACCTTTTAACTTAAGTTTAGATAAAAATGAACTCAAGATTTAAGTTTAAACTTAAATCAAGACATAAATTTGACATTTCAAATAAAAATTGACAAAATCGACATAAATTCAACATTTCAAACATAACTGATATAAAATTGACATTTTAAACCAAAATCAACATAACTGACATAAAATCGACATTTTAAACCAAAATCGATATAATCGACATAAATTTGACATTTCAAACATAAATCAACATAACCGACATAAATTTGACATTTCAAACATAAATCGACTTAAATCTGACATTCCAAACGAAACTCAACAAATTTGACATTTCAAATTAAATTTTTTGACATTAATCAACATTCCCAAACACAAACCGACTTTAATCGACATTTCAAACCAAATTCAACCAACACCAACATTAAATGAAATTAATCAACATTTCAAACCAAACTCAATATATCTCGACATAAAACGACATAATTCTTAAAGTTCGACCCACATTGAACTTAACTCGACATAAAATTAAAAATCATCAATCCAACCCAAATCAATATTCAAGAAAAATAAAAATTTAAACATAAATTGACATAAACCTAAATTGACATTTCAACCAAAATCGGAAATCTGATAACTCTGGATCAATATACACTTTGACCAGGTAATCTAAATATCTTTATATAACATTATTTCTAACTTTAGTTTCTTTGCAGGATGAAGACATGAAATTTCGTTTAGATTTTCTTTGCATGTTATAGGGTGTGCTAACTCTGTTTTGCAGGACGTCGACAACGGAACATTAATGATAAAATCAGGACTTTTAGGATAGCCACAAAACCTAAACTTTCTACAAACAACAAAACAAAAGTGACATGACAACAAAGACAACTGGACTATTAGGTTAGCCACGAAATCTGAAATAAAACAACAAAATCATTAACATTGACATCAACATAATATCAACATTAACAAAAACGTACAACGACATTTCTGTACCACAATAAAATGATGACATGATACTAAATCAAAACAAATATATGACAAAATGACATGGCACCACAAAACCAAAATTTAAAACAAAAGGGAATCATAAACAAAATAAAATAAATAAATAAATAATGATATCTTCCTGACATCATTGAAGGTATCTCATGACATAATAACGACATAGGAGATAAAATATCTCATGACAAATCGAGATATTAATCACGACATCTTATGAAATTATGACATCACATAAAATGACATTGTGATTCACATTAAGACACGATATAAAATGACATGACATTACGACATCACATTATGACATAACACCACATACAAACTACGAAATCCCGACTTGACATATGACATGATATACAAAATGACAAAAATGACATTACAAAACAAAACACCACAAAGCAACGACATACACCTAACATAAACAAAACTTTCTGGTAGTATCGATTATTCAGAAACACACTGCCATGACAACACTTACACTTTTTTCGAGGACAAATGTCTACCTTAATCGGGAGTTTTTCTAGGAAATATTAATTGCTCAGGATGTAATTAACTATAGGAGCTTGCTCCTATAGGAGATTAAAGAACTCACGATAGGTATTTCACCTATAAGATCTCTCTGATTACCCAAGATCTTCATGTGATTTTTTTTTACGAAAAACTTCAGTAATCACACAATCTGAAGATTCATTCTATGAGATGATCATTCAATCTCTTTTTCTCTCAATATCTATCATGATTAATCCTTCTTCAATTTCTCTAAAGACTTCTGACAAAAAGTCTAAGTAGAATAAGAATTAGGGTGATGGATAGAGAAAGAGAGTGGTGACTCCATGACATTGACATAATACGAGAATTGATAGCGATGCAAGTCGACAAAAAAAGATTTTCATCGCCATCAAAGAGTGGTGACTCTGCTGGGGACATTCTCTCTCCCTATCTTTGGTTAATCAATTTGTCCTCATGACTCTGCTGGGGATAATCCTTTCTTTTGTTCTATATCTTACTCAATCTCGAGTAAAATAGAACTAATACCTCTTCGATTCAAAGATTTGTTCACGACAAACAAATCTTAGAATCTTACATTTCCATAATCGACAGACCAAAATGACATAAAAGACATACAAAAACAACATGTGTTCCCTCCCTTCCCACCCAGTTACGGAGTGTTCATCGATTCTGTTGTTAGACAGACCGATATTGCCATTTTGAATAAGTTCAGGCAAATACTTTCTTAACCAAACATGTTCAGTTTATCTGGCTTGGTGGTTGTGCTTTTTATAGCCTCTGAACCACTCCCTTAGGTTATGCCCTTACGGCCTCTGAACCTATTCTTCGTGGTTATGCTTTTTACAGCCTCTGAACCACTTCCATTAGGTTATGCCCTTATGGCCTCTGAACCTATTCTTCGTGGTTATGCTTTTTGCGACCTCCGTACCACTTCCCCAGAGTTATGCCCTTATGGCCTCCGAACTTATTCTTCGTGGTTATGCTTTTACAGACTCTCCGAACCACTTCCCTTAGGTTATGCCCTTATGGCCTCCGAACTTATTCTTCGTGGTTATGCTTTTTACAGCCTCTGAACCACTTCCCTAGGTTATGCCCTTATGGCCTCTGAACTTATTCTTCGTGGTTATTCTTTTTACAGCCTCTGAACCACTTCCCTAGGATATGCCTTTATGACCTCTGAACCTATTCTTTGTGGTTATGCTTTTTACAGCCTCCGAACCACTCACTTAGGTTATGCCCTTATGGCCACTGAACCTATTCTTCGTGGTTATGCTTTTTACAGCCTCTGAACCATTTCCCTAGGTTATGCCTTTATGGCCTCTAAACCTATTCTTCGTGGTCATGCTTTTTACAGCCTCTGAACCACTCCCCTAAGTTATGCTTTTTATGGCATATGAACCTATTCTTCATTGTTATGCTTTTCACAGCCTCTGAACTGCTCCTCTGGTTGATCTTTTTCTTACCCTCAAGGTTCTGATTTGTCAATCTACCAAAGACTCTAAAAATCAAAATCATTAATCAAATTTTGGGAAGACGATCACTTTTGGATGAATTCCATCAAGGGTTTCCCTTAGGACAGCTTTGCAAAAAGAAAGAGATCGACTAAAGATCTAATCTATGTTTAGTCTAGTTCTAGGACTAGTCAACTAGCATGTCCTTTGTGGAGAAATGAAAATTGATCTGTGACGAGGGATGGAATTTGAAATCTTTGAATTTATATCTTTGGAAATATTCTTCTCATTCACCTATTGACAAGAAGACAATTCAGAAAGGAAGAATTCAAGACAAAAATTCTGACATTTTGATAAGAAAATCATGATTTCAAGGGGAAAATAAAATTAATGCCCTAATAACTGGACCCTTTATCTTAAATCTTCAGACTGGGTCCTAAATAAAAAATAAAATATTGTGATCAAAATGCAAGTAATTGACTAAAGATGTCACGAGCCTCTTAATCTTCTGTCATGTGATTGGGTCCTGACTTCTGAATGAGTTATAATATCCCAGAATTCGTCTTAAGAAATATTTGAGAATTATTAATTAGGGAGTTTCGACATTCAAAAACCTTAAAACATGCTCTACCGGATATAATAATTCTCTGAGAAGAAGCTTAAGGTGAGTAGCAAATCAAAAATTGGTGTTTGAGTTCAGGCATTCAAAATCATTAAAGATTGCCCTACCAAAAAAAAGAAGGTTTCTAAAAAGAAGCTTGAGGTGGGCACAAAATAAAAAATTGGTGTCTCAATTCAAACATTCAAAATCTTTAACATGCTCCACCAGATATAGTAATTCTCTGAGAAGAAGCTTGAGGTGAGCATAAAATTAAAAATTGGTGTCCAAATTCTCCCTTAATTGATAAATCTTAAAAAGCTGTTTTAAGAAAATTCTTTCGATATTATATTCAGGAAAGATTTAAGTGATCTCGTCTTTTGGTTGACTATTAAATGGTTCAGACATATCTTTAGAAGATAAAAGATATTTTGATCACATTTTCGAAAAATTCTTAAGATCTAGAAAGAAAGAACTAAGGTAAATGAATTTGTTATTGGAAATTAATGGAAATTATACTCTGAAGTCATAATTTTTCAAAGATCCAACCCCAATCCCAATTTGGAAATGTTAAAGTGATTTTTGAAGGACAATCTGAATGATCTTTATAGAATTAGTGATTAATGGAAGCTTTATGAACCTACATGACTGACAAGCATTGTACGGGCCCATGATAAATTGATTCACCCTAGGACACTCAGATCAAGGATTTGGATTTAGTACTTCAAACATTTATCCTCGTGGGAGGGCCCATAAGCTTGTTAAGAAGACACATTTGGGGAAATCATGTCAGTTGGTAGACTATCAAGAAAACATAATACACCCAATCAATGGGTAGTACTTGAAAAAGATTCAACATAAACAAAAATGAATAACTTGTTTTGTAAATTGGGAAACAAACAACTAAGACAAAAGAAAACGAAATCGACATTTCTAAGAGTTAGTGTAAGACATCCTTAAATGGAAGACGACATCTAGTCTCTTTCTTGCTATTGGATGTAAGACCATCATGAAATTGGCTTTCCTTTAGCAACCTTTCTTTGGATAGGATATAAGTCTCATACACATTCATATTCTGAAATTGACATTTTGACATTGACATTTCTAAGAGATAGTGTAAGACCTCCTTAAATGTAAGATGACATCTATTCTCTTTCTCGCTATTGGATGTAAAACCATCATGACGTTGGCTTTCCTTTAGTAACCTTTCTTTGGATAGTATATAAGTCTCAAACGCATTCCTATTTCAAAATTGACATTTTGACATTGACATTTCTAAGAGATATTGTAAGACCTCCTTAAATGGAAGATGACATCTATTCTCTTTCTCACTATTGGATGTAAGACCATCATGATGTTGGCTTTCCTTTAGCAATATTTCTTTGGATAGGATATAAGTCTCAAACACATTCCTATTTCAAAATTGACATTTTTACATTGACATTTCTAAAAGGTAGTGTAAGACCTTCTTAAATGAAAGACGACATCTATTCTCTTTCTCGCTATTGGATGTAAGACCATCAGACATTGGCTTTCCTTTAACAACCTTTCTTTGGATAGGATATAAGTCTCAAACACATTCCTATTCCAAAATCGACATTTTGCCATTGACATTTCTTAGAGATAGTGTAAGACCTCCTTAAATGGAAAATGTCATCTATTCTCTTTCTCGCTATTAGACGTAAGACCATCATGATGTTATCTTTCCTTTAGCAATCTTTCTTTGGATAGGATATAAGTCTCATACGCATTCCTATTCCAAAATCGACGTTTTGACATTGACATTATATTTAGAGAAAATTGAATATGACATTTGTTCTCTTTCCTCAATTGTCTACAATACATCGACAGTTCCAAAAATACCCAAAACATGGATTTTGAATTAAAAATGACAAATAACTTGTGATAATTAATATCTTTCGACTTGTAAAGGTCAAATCCCCAGCTGATACACTCTCTGTCTTGAATTTGCCACTCTTTTCTAGTTATCGGATGTAAGTCCTTTCCTGACACGGAAATCATGGCTTTCCTATAACTAAATACCGACATTTGACGTTTCCGAGAAATGGAATATGACATCCATTTTCTCTTCCCAGTTATCGGATGCAAGTGCTTTCCTGACACTGAAGTTATGGCATTCCTATAACTTGACATTGACATTTGACATTTCTGAGAAATGAAATTCGACATCCATTTTCTCTATATTACTTTCAGATGAAAGTCCTTTCCTGCCATGAAAATTATGACATTCTCATAATTTAACATCACCACATTTGATAGACATTCTGACATTTGACATATCGATATTTTGAAATTTGACATATCGATATCTCGACATTTGATATATCAACATCTCGACATTTGAAATTTGACATATCGACATTTGACATATTGACAATTGTTATCGACATTTGAGATATCGATCTTTCGACATTTAACATATCAACATTTCAACATATCAACAATCATTATCAACATTTGACACATCAATATTTTGACCTTTGATATATTAATAATTATCATCGACTTCTGACATATCGACATTGCGACATTTGACATATCAACGTTTGACACTCATCCTCTCCTTTGCTATAGAAAGTAAGTCCTTTCCTGACACAGAAATGACATTCTTTTATCACAACATCAACATTCGACATCTTGAGAAATGGACTATGACATCCATTTCTCTCTCAAGTTATTGGAAGTAAGTCCTTTCCTGACACGGAAATCATGGCTTTCCTCTAACTAACGTAAACATTTTGAGAAATGGAAAATGACATCGATTTTCTCTCGCCGGTTATTGGATGTAAGTCCTTTCCTAACACGAAAATTATGGCTTTCCTCTAACCAAATCTTGACATTGACATTTTGAGAAATAGAAAATGACATCCATTTTCTCTCTCTAATTATTGGATGTAAGTCCTTTTCTGACACGGAAATCACGGCATTCTTTTAACTAAATATCGACATTGACATTTCGAGAAATGGAATCTGACATCCATTTTCTCTTGGATGTAAGTCCTTTTCCTGACATGAAAATCATGGTTTTCCTCTAACCAAATCTTGACATTGACATTTTGAGAAATGGAAAATGACATCCATTTTCTCTCTCTAGTTATTGGATGTAAGTCCTTTCCTAACACGAAAATTATGGCTTTCCTCTAACTAAAATCAACATTGAGATCTTGAGAAATGAAATATGACATCCATTTTCTCTCATAGTAAATCCCTTTCCAGACACGAGAAGGAAAATCCTTCTCAGAACCGACATATGAGACATCTGACATTCCTTAGGTGCGGTATGACGTACCACTCCTTTCCTGATTATTATGAGACATCTCTTTAGACCACTTCGGTCAACGCCAATATGTGCGGCATACTTACGTAGTATTCCACACATATTGGGGGCCCCTTTATTGACCTCCTTTTTATGATAGGTCAACGCTTAACCTAAAAAGTCAACTTTGGTAAAAATGGTCAATCCTAACCCAATGACCAACCTTACTGACCCAACATGTCAACCTTTGACCTAAAAAAAATCAATTTTGGTTAAACTGGTCAATTTTTGACTAAAGACCAATTACTGACCCAATGACCTATTTAGACCCCAAAATGACAAAATCACAAATATTGTGATCAAATCAACCATGACAAGGTTGAAAAAGTCACATTAGACATCTTGAAATTAAAATTGACCAATTAGGTTAACTTGGATCAATCTAGGCCAACATTGGTCAACACTTATTAATTTTGATCAAAATACACAATTTTGAACAAAAATGATAAAAAATGATAAAAATGAAATAGAAATGATAAAATTAATCAAATAATTAATTTCAAAATTATTTTGATTAATTAATTGACTAATAATTTAATTTTTAAAATTTTAATTAATGACATAATTAATTAAAATGAAAAAATTAAATTAAAATCCATAAAATGATAAAATGCACAAATTAATTAAAAATAATGAAAATAATCAAATAATTAATTTCAAAATTATTTTTAATTAATTAATTGACCAATTATTTAATTTTCATATTTTAATTAATGACATAATTAATTAAAATGAAAATTAAATTAAAAAGTCATGAAATGAGACAAAATACAATTTTAAATAAAAAAATGACATGAAAATTAATCAAATAATTGATTTGGAATTATTTCCAAATAATAATTGATTAATAAAATAATTTCCAATATTTTAATTAATGACATAATTAATTTTAATGGAAATTAAATTAAGAAAGGGGTATTAAATGGAATTTTAACCTATGACATTATGGTTTTCCAAAAATTCCAATCTCCTTTATGACATCACACATGACTTCATATAAAGCCATCCATGGATCAACCATGACCCATGAGACTCATTGGATGTGGGTTAACACATTAAATAACCCATACTTCACCTCTTTAATCATGGTTAACAAAGTTCATCATGAAGGGAAGTAAGATGTCATCCTCTCCTAAATTTAAAGTATGACTCATCTCCTCCATCAAGATGAGGTGGCTCATCACTTTAGGTGCCTCATGAACTCACCAATGAAAGTAAACCATTAAGTAAACTCTCTTGGATGCCATGATTAACCCATGTTATTTTTCATCATGACAAAATTATAAAATTTTTTAATGAGAGGATTATGTGTCATCCCCTCATTAAAAATTAAATGAAATGTTGAATAATGAATGGCTTCCTCCCTTTGAGTCACCGCAAGCCTCCTCTCTACCCAATAGAAATGAAACAAAGCAATGAAGAGCTCATCATGACAAATTGAGAGCAATTATGCCTAAGACATGAGAATGAGGGAAAATTTGCCTTACATGTCGCTATTTGCTCAATACATTGGAATGAATAGTGAGAGCATATGGGCGAGGCTGATTTAAGAAGATTCCAGCCAATCTATACACCTCCCAATCAAGCCAATGGAAGAAGCCATGGGAAAATCCAAACAAGCAATCACTTTCCTCACCTTGGCTACACTCACGATGGTTAACTTTGGAACTTGCCAATGATCACTATCAGAACAAAATTTCCTTCCTTGGCAGCCAAGCAAATGCATGGCACCTTCCCTGGGTACAACCCACGCCAACCAAGAGCTCAGCCATAGCTTTAATGGCTATAAAAAGGAGCCTAACCCAAAAGGTGAAGGAGAGAAAGAGTGATCCATAGCTACCAAATTACTGTCCAAATCCTCTAGATCCCAACATAAAAAACCTTCCTAAGAACCTTAGCAATCCATCCCAACCTAAATCAAGCCCTCAGCTAGCCCTTAGGCTCTATGAAAGCAGCCCAAACATAGCTACCCGAGAGCCTTAAGCCAAGAGAAGGAGAGGAATTTACAAAATTCCATAGAGTGCTCCAATCGAAAAATTTCCTACATGATATTTGTTGCTTAGGACTAGAGCAATCAAATCCAACCAAATCTGAGCCATAGAACTGACCCCATTGAGTCAATTTGGCCCTACACCAAGCCAAGCTACTTTTTTCTTAAATTCACGCTACCCTCTATTGGATCTTCAACTTGGACTCAATTAAACCCAAATTGAGTTGAGATCAATCTTAAGGAGGCTAAGGTGAAACATATCAAGCATTCAATTTGACTTCAAAGCAACTTGAGGCCAAGGTATGGACGAATTATCGAAATTATTGTATTTAAAATATGTTTCATAATTCCTACGTTTAACCCTCTCAAAACTCATGCATCACCGTATGGATGGGTGCTTCTCATCGAGATGATCATTTTAAAAAAATATTCACTCAATTCCGTTGATATCAAGTGAGATATTGATTTTTGAAAATCGACGGCATATATGAAGACACAGGGTAATTCTGGATAATTCTGGAATTTAATTCCAGATTATCCTTAAAAACTTCAAAATTGCATAACTTTGTGTAGACAAATTACAAAAATAAACTAAAAATACCTATGGAAAGAGGAGAAAGAGGAGAAGAATGTCGAAGTAAAATTTTAAAATTTTGAATTATATTTTATTTTTAATTAATTAATTACTCTTTGGAGTAATTTAATTATTAAAAATTAATTATAATTCCAAAAATTATGAAATTTTCACAGAATTATCCTTTTGTTATGACATACATCTTCTAATTTTTCTAAGGACAGAAAAGTTCTTTAGGATATTTTTCTTTAATTTCTAAGCTACTTTGTAATTATTTATAAAAATAATTATAAAAATTAGAAATTAAGGAAAATAAATTTGAAAATGGCTAGAAATTTTAGGGTGACACATGAAGACTCTAAATACAATGTTTTTTTAAGCCATTAAACAATTTTAAATGACATTTCAAAATTTAGGATTTAAAATTTCATTATTAATTAATAAATTTAAAATCCTAAAAATCACTCTTTCACCCTACTTAGCCCATTCCACAATGGGTTGAGTCAAAATTAAGTCTAACTCCAAATAGACTTAAAGCAAGTCTAATGATATCAGAATAGACTTAAATCAAAGTTTAATTAAACTTAAAAGACATAATTAAGTTTAATTAATTCTTATTAAACATTAAAGACATTAGGTGTAATATAAAATCATTTTTTTTAATTAAACTTAAAAGACATAATCAAGTTTAATTAATTCTTTTTAAACCGTAAGGACATTAGGTTTAATATAAAATCAAATTTTAATAAAACTTAAAAGACATAATCAAGTTTAATTAATTCTTATTAAACCATAAGACATTAGGTTTAATATAAAATCAAAGTTTAATTAAACTTAATAGACATAATTAAGTTTAATTAATTCTTATTAAACCTTAAAGAAATTAGGTTTAATATATAATCAAAGTTTAATTAAACTTCAAAGACGTAATTAAATTTAATTAATTCTTATTAAACCATAAAGACATTAGGTTTAATATAAAATCAAAGTTTAATTAAACTTAAAAGACATAATTAAGTTTAATTAACTCTTATTAAACTTTAAAGACATTAGGTTTAATATAAAATTAATTTTTTTAATTAAACTTAAAGGACATAATTAAGTTTAATTAACTTTTTTTAAACCTTACAGACATTAGGTTTAATATAAAATCAATTTTTAATTAAAATTAAAAGTCATAACTAAGTTTAATTAATTCTTATTAAATCTTGAAGACATTAGGTTTAATAATAAACAAACCCTAATTAGGTTTAAGACACGATTTAAACCTAATTAATTAAAGTTAAACTTTAATCACATTAAGTTTAACTAATTAAACCATAATTAAGTCTAAAATGACAAATTAGACTTAATAAACCCTAATTAGGTCTAACCCATTAGACCTAATTAAACCATTAAGTCTTAGCTAAATTAGACTTAATAAAACCAAAACCCTAATTAGGTCTAACCCATTAGACCTAAATAAACCATTAAGTCTTAACTAAATTAGACTTAATCAAACCAAAACCCTAATTAGAGTCTAACCCATTGCACCTAATTAAACCATTAAGTCTTAACTAAGTTAGACTTAATCAAACCAAAACCCTAATTAGGTCTAACCCATTAGACCTAATTAAACCATTAAGTCTTAACAAAATTAGACTTAATAAAATCAAAACCCTAATTATGTCTAACCCATTAGATCTAATTAAACAATTAAGTCTTAACTAAGTTAGACTTAAATTTAACACAAACCTAACTTAAGTCTAACTCATATTTGACTTAAACCATACTTAGGTTCAACCTGACATGAACCTAAGTTTAACACAAACCTAACTTATGCCTAACCCATATTAGACTTAAGTCAAACCATACTTAGGTTTAACATGACATGAACTTAAATCTAACCTAAACCTTAGGTTCAACCTAACTTGAATTTAAACCAAAACCCAACTTAAGTTCAACCCATATTGAACTTAAGTCGACCTTAAGTCTAGGTTCAACCTGACTTGAACCTAACTTAACCTAAAATCAAAATTTAACTTAAGTCTAACCCATATTAGACTTAAGTCAAACCAAACTTAGGTTCAACCTGACATGAACCTAACTCAAAATTTAACTTAAGTCTAACCCACATTAGACTTAAGTCAAACCAAACTTAGGTACAACCTGACATGAACCTAACTCGAACTTAACTTAAGTCTAATCCTTATTAGACTTAAGTCAAACCAAACTTAGGTTCAACCTAACATGAACCTAACTCAAAATTTAACTTAAGTCTAACCCATATTAAACTTAAGTCAAACAAAACTTAGGTTCAACCAAACATGAACCTAACTTAAACTTAACTTAAGTCTAACCCATATTAGACTTAAGTCAAACCAAACTTAGGTTCAACCTGACATGATCCTAACTCAAACCTAACTTAAGTCTAACCCACATTAGACTTAAGTCAAACTACACTTAGGTTCAAACCTAACTCAAACCTAACTTAAGTCTAACCCACATTAGACTTAAGTTAAATCATAGTTAAGATTCAACCTGACATGAACTTCAATCTAACCCAAATCCGACATAAACCTTAATTAAGTCTATTCCATTAGACTTAATTAAATCATTAAACCTTAATCAACTAAGATTTAAATAAACACAAACCATGATTAAGTCTAATTCACTAAAACTTAATATCTATACAAATCTCGGTTAAATCAAATTATACTTGATTAAAACTTAAGCCTTACCTAAAAAGGACTTAGATGGTCTGAAATTCTAATTAAGTCTAATTTATTAGATTTAATTAACCTTTAAGTACTATTTAAACAAGGCTTAAAACTTAATTAGGTCTATTCTGATTAAACCAAACAGACATGAACTCAAGTTAATTAGATTCAATCAACATTGAATTTAACTTAGGTTCAACCAGACATGAACCCAAGTTAATTCAATCAATATTGAATCTAACTATCAACCTTTTAACTCAAGTTCAGACAGACTTAAACTCAAGTTAATCTAAACCAAACCTTTTAAGGTAAGTTCAGACAGACATGAACTCAAGTTAATTAGATTTAATCAACATTGAATTTAACTTAGGTTCAACCAGACATGAACACAAGTTAATTCAATCAATATTGAATCTAACTTTCAACCTTTTAACTTAAGTTCAGACAGATATGAACTCAAGTTAATCTAAACCAAACCTTTTAACTTAAGTTCAGACAAACATGAACTCAAGATTTAAGTTTAAACTTAAGTCAAGACATAAATTTGACATTTCAAACAAAAATTGACAAAATCGACATAAATTGGACATTTCAAACAAAAATTGACAAAATCGACATAAACTCGACATTTCAAACATAACTGACATAAAATCGACATTTTAAACCAAAATCAACATAACTGACATAAAATCTACATTTTAAATCAAAATCGACATAAATTTGACATTTCAAACATAAATCAACATAACCGACATAAATTTGATATTTCAAACATAAATCGACTTAAATCTGACATTCCAAAAGAAACTCAACAAATTTGACATTTCAAATTAAATTTTTTGACATTAATTAACATTCCCAAAAAAAAACCGACTTTAATCTACATTTCAAATCAAATTCAACAAATACCAACATTAAATGACATTAATCAACATTTCGAACCAAACTCAATATATCTCGACTTAAAACGACATAATTTTTAAAGTTCGACCCACATTGAACTTAACTTAACATAAAATTAAAAATCGACAATCCAACCCAAATCAATATTCAAGACAAATAAAAAATTAAACATAAATTAACATAAACCTAAATCGACATTTCAACCAAACTCAGACATCCGACAACTCTGGATCAACAGACACTTTGACCAAGTAATCAAAATATCTTGATATAACATTATTTCTAACTTTGTTTTCTTTGCAGGATGAAGACATGAAGTTTCGTTTAGATTTTCTTTGCATGTTATAGGGTGTGCTAACTCTGTTTTGCAGGACATCGACAACGGAACATTAATGACAAAACCAGGACTTTTAGGATAGCCACAAAACCTAAACTTTCTACAAACAACAAAACAAAAATGACATGAAAATAAAGACAACTGGACTATTAGGTTAGCCACGAAATATGAAATAAAACGACAAAATCTTTAACATTGACATCAACATAATATCAACATTAACAAAAACATACAACGACATTTCTATACCACAATAAATTGATGAAATGACACTAAATCAAAACAAATATATGACAAAATGACATGACACCACAAAAGCAAAATTTAAAACAAAAGGGAATCATAAACAAAATAACAAAAATAAATAAATAATGATATCTTCTTGACATCATTGAAGGTATCTCAAGACATAATAACAACATAGGAGATAAAATATCTCATGACAAATCGAGATATTAATCACATCTTATGAAATTACGACATCACATAAAATGACTTTAAGATTCACATTAAGACACGACATAAAATGACATGACATTACGACATCACATTATGACATAACACCACATACAAACTACGACATCCCGACATGACATATGACATGATATACAAAATGACAAAAATGACATTACAAAACAAAACACTACAAAGAAACGACATACACCTAACATAAACAAAACTTTCTGGTAGTATCGATTCTTCAGAAACACACTGCCACAATAACACTTACACTTTTTTCGAGGACAAATGTTAACCTTAATTGGGAGTTTTCCTAGGCAATATTAATTGCTCAGAATGTAATTAACTATAGGAGCTTGCTTCTATAGGAGATAAAGAACTCAGAATAGGTATTTCACCTATAAGATCTCTCTGGTTATCCAAGATCTTCATGTGATTTTTTTTTATGAAAAACTTCAGTAATCACACATTATGAAGATTTATTCTATGAGATTATTATTCGATCTCTTTTTCTCTCAATATCTATCATGATTAATTGATCACAGAAAAATATGTTAAGAAATTCATACCTATTTTTTATGAAATTGCACTTTAAAGAAAGGTACTTTCTTTATTTTATTGTAGGAACGAAGATTTATATGTGATGAAAGTAAAAAGCATGAAATGGAGCAAATTTGGATCAAAAGGGAAGAAATTCATGCAAAATGAACTATGTCGCTGACGGCGAGATCGAGCCCGCCAACGGCAAGAATATTAAGAAAATTTCTGAAGGATTATAACTACCTCGCCGACAGCGAGCCCGAGCTCGCCGACAGCAAGATCGCGCGGTTTGGTGACCTTCTAGAAGCCCCACCGACGGCGAGGTAATTTCTCGCAAATGGCAAGATTGTTCAAAATGTCAGATACATTGAACCTGGACGCTTTTTTGAAGAGGTGTTTAAGTACCCTCGGACCTTTCGTCTACCTCTATAAATAGAGGACGAATTTGTGTGTTTAGTTTGTCTCTTTTTGGAGTCTATTTATGTGTGTGTTTATTTAGAGAGTATTAGTGTCTACTTGGTGTTTATTTTAAGAGTTTTTAGAGTGTAATTAGCCAGTTTAGAAGTGTGCTGTACTAGAAGGAAAAGTCAAAAGAACTTTAAGGAGTCTGCTTGTGGAGGAAATTAAGATAAGTATCTTTGTTTATTGTTGTTAACTTTAAATGAAATCCATGCTTTGTTTAATTCCCATGCATTCTGAGTAGTTTTCTTAGTCTTTCTCCTTGTTTATGAAATTATGTGAATTGATGAAATTAAATAGAAGTGCCTAAAATATTAAAATAAATTATGATAATTTTTACTTAAAACTTAATTTACTTTCAATCTGGCCCATTGAATTGTTAAAATATTTTGAATTATCAACTATAGTAAAGATTACATCCAATAATCAGGGAAGTCAAAAGCCTTGGAAGGAGAATGCAAATAAATAGGAAAATATTATTTATCGGACGTAGAATTGGACATTTTAGTGTGACAAACTAAAATATTCAATTTGGTCTAATTGTTTGAGAGCTGAACTGTAGATGTTAGCCCTCAGTGAGGGGAACGTCGGAGCTCCAAGTGACAACTAGTATCCTCCCATCCTAGCCACGTGATTCGATAATCAAACATAGGATTAGTCAATGTTCTTCGCACCTGTACCAAAGGGTAAAGAATAGGAATGCTCCTATTTGTCACAATACAATAAAAGAAATTCTATTTAAATTCATCATTCACTTAATTTTCTAAAAACAAGGAGAAGGATACTTTTTCTGAAATCTTTAAATCAACTTTATTTAAAGCATTAGTTTAATTTAGTTTGCTTTAGTTAATTATTCTAAATTTCCGTATATTATATTAGTAAGTAATTCCTTTAAATTTAGTCGATACAAATCGTTAAAAACTTCCTCGTGGGATCGATAACCGGGACTCCACTGTAGAGCCCCGTATTACTTCGATACGATATGTATACTTGCGTAGAATCCACATTATACATTCATAAAATTAATTATATATATTAAAATGGGATCAAGTTTTTCGTGCCGTTGCTATTAACATAATTTGCAAACATAAAAAAAGTGGGTCAAGTTTTTGGCATTGTTGCCGGGGAAGTAAAGAAATTATTTACTAGATGTCCCGACCTGCAATTACGCAGTAAATTAACTTCCAAAAGATGGCCAAAAAACTTGACCCAATTTATAAATAGCGGCTAGTGTGCAAAGTCTTAAATGATATAAAAATTAGAAAATATTTTACACACTAGAGGTACTACACAAGTATACGTATCGTTTCAAGTAATATAGAGTTTTCTTTAAAAACCCCTCTATCGATCCCACGAGGAAGTGAAGTAAGAGGTCTTTAGTCAAATTCTAGTCTACTACTAATAGTCCTTAGTTTGGAATGTCGATTAAAATTGTGTTTTATCTAAAAACTACTCCTAAATGCAAGTGTTAAATGTAATAAGTAATTATAACTAAGTGCAAATAATAATTTTAAAAATAACCCTTTTGGATGAATTGGTTTGGATAATTTTGAGATATTAAAAACTACTATTCTTATGTAATGAAATAGATAATGTATAGGATCGAGATGCATTTAATATTGTATGTGCCAAATAGAGCAATCCTATTCTTTACCCTTTCGTCCAGGCATAAAGAACATCGACTAATCCTATGCTTCGATTATCGAATCGCGGCCAGCCGGGAGGATACCGGCTGCCACTTCGGAGCTCCCACATTCCCCTCGCTTGAGGACTAACATCTACACTTCAGCACCCAAAAGATAGGATCGAATTAAGGATTTTAGCCTGTCACTCTAAAATCTCCAATTTTGCGCCCGATTAATATTATTTCCCTATTTATTTGCATTCAACTTCTATGAACTTCACCATTCATGGAATTTAAATGTGGTTCGTACTTAGTTGTAGAAAGCATAGCCCTCTCGGATCGTATGTTTTTACAACAAATTTTAACATTACAACAGGCCTTAATTGCAATGTAAATGAAGTGCAAGTAAAAACCATCACATTTATATCTAAATTAACTTCTAACATGCATCACAAAATCCTAAGCATGAATTCTACTCATTAGAAAAGAAAAGTAAATTGAAAACAATGGCATAATCATCTCATGTCACTATTTCCAAAGAAGAAGAAAGAGTAAGAGAGATACGTCACAAAGCACGAAGAAAACGCAAAGGAAACTTCATTTAAACAAAGCGGATCCACTACATAAATGTTTACAAAATCATAAGATAATGAAGAACAATACTTAGCTTTTTCCCTTTGAAAGAAAGAGGAAGATCTCTCCCACAAAGTCTCCCGTCGATCCATGCAATGCTCGTACAATCCCTTACAAATTCTCTCAAAAATCTCCTCTCCAATCTCTCCAAAAGGGTAGAAATCTACATTCCTACACTTAATCTAAGAATCCTAAACATTCCTCTAAGTTTTTCTCCAATTTTTTCTCTCTAATCTTCTCTTCATCTCCTCTTTCTAACCTATATTAGCCATTTTTGAAGTGTTTGGACGAATTCCCAAGAGTTTCCTTGCTCACCCCTTTGAAAAAGCGTCCAAATACGTCGAATATTGGCCCAAAACCGCCAAAAGTCGGTTCGTGGTCTTCCGGGCCGCTGTCGGCGAGTTCGAGCTCGCTCTCGGCAAGCTTTTCGGCCACTTTTCGGTGGTCTCAGAAAAATCCCGCCGTCGGCGAGATTGATCTCTCCGTCGGCGAGATGGCTCTGAGCAGCTCCACCGTTTCGCTCTGTTTGGCCCCGTTTTAGCTCTGTTTCGCCCCGTTTCAGTTGCGTTGCGTTCGTAAGAGATAACCCTACAAAATAAACATAAAAACAACCTTTCTTTAAAGTGTAATCTCATTCAAAAATATGCAAAAATTATAAAAGAGATTAAATATCGAAAAACTTATCGAAATGTGTCAGGGCAGAATTTCATTTCTTGCTCATTTTTGCTCCAAATTGCACCGTTTTTGCTTCCTTTTGGTCCAATCACCATTTCTTGTACCTAAAACCAAAAAACATACAAAATACCTTCCTTTAAAGTGTAATATCATCAAAAAATAAGTAAAATTATATAGCAAAAAGCATATATATTTTAGGCGTGTCAAATACCCTTAAACTTAACTGTTACTTGTCCTCAAGTAACACTCTTACTACATAAAAATATAACTCAAGGCAATGTAATTTTCACCTGTAAGACACTAAATTTTTTCTTTTAAAAGAATATAATGGTTAGATTTTTAGAAAGAAATTTAGTAACTCGGGTTAACACTACAAGTATAAGAATATTCAGCAATCAAGTCTAAGGGTTCTAGTCTTCTATTTATTTCAAGATAAACCATAATTTGTTACATTAAGAATGCCTTGAAAGACTATGTGAAAAGGAGTTCATGCAAACTTTATCAAAATGTAGGCCAATACTTTAAATATAAATTCAGAAATGAAATCAAGTTCTCCCTTTAGAGTGACTCAAGTGAAGCCAATTTTTGATTAGGTATCTCCTCAAGTTTCTCCTCATAAATATTTTTCTTTCTCTTTTCTTTTTTTTCTTTTTTTTTCTTTCGAGATCACTTTCAATCCCTTTTTTTTCACTCCCTTTTTTTTCTTTATTTTCTTATATGAGGATTACTGTATCTGGAGAGCCTGTAATGATTTTGAACTTCACTCTCCTCTTTCTAATGTTCAAACTTAAAACATATCCTTACTTTATAATTATGTATGAGCTTTATTATTCATCATAAAGTCACAATCTCTTCTTAACACATAATACTTTAAGTCTCATAATATTTCAAAAATACAGTTTTCTTTACTTTAAATAGTTAAGTATAATCAAATTCTTTCCTACCAAATATCTTACCCTTATAAAATTAACTTTTATTACTAAAAAATTTCATCCAATCCTTCCATAATATTCAATTAAAATAAAAAGTTTTAGTTATCTCAAGCGAGGTACAATTGCCAGAAGTTATGTTAATAATTTTTTTGAAAATATAACAATTGAGAACAAATAAGAGTTAATATTTTTCTTCCCCCCAAACTTAAATTTTAAAATATTTTACAATTAATTTCATAAAATATAGCAGGAAGAAAAAGTAAAGATTGAATATACTTGCTACTGCAACATTCTATCAAATTCATATTCATGCATAATCGAGATAAAATGATCTAGTGGAGAAAGTAAATCTAGCCTAAAATATACTTGTAATAAAATTACACTAAAAGGAAGTATTTTCATATCAAAATTTTATTTTTATTCCTACCCTCAAACTTAATTTTTAACATATATAACAATTAGTACAGAAAATATAAGTAGGAAGAAAATAATTTAGAAATTCTATCTACCACAAATGTCTATCAAAACCATTTACAAGTATTCATTAGGACAGAACAATATGCAGCAGAAAGTAAATATAAACTAATCATGCCAGAATGAAATTAACTAAACCAAAGTCTAACTAGCATAGCAGGTATCAGCAAGGGAATATAAAATGTTCTTCAAGACCTAAATAAAGTTGTAACACAAATATAAACACATATAATAAATACAAACACAAATGATAAATGAGGATATTTCATCCTTTAACTCATCCAATATCACTATGTTACCTTCAATTTCTAACAGAATCACTACACTAGTAAATTAGGTACTTTCAAATGATATTATAGATTATAATCTAAAAGATAAGATTATCCCTGATAAATTAGTTTCCGGACACCAATCTCAAGTATCATCTAATTCTTATAATTAAGCACCTATAACAGTTATAAAGATAGTGTAAGATCATCCATATGGTATTCATCAAATAGGTTCGCGACTCCTACCTAATGAAAATAAAGTTGTAGAAAGGAAGTAACAAACTAAGATGAAAGTATAATAAGAAGTTAAGGAATCACCTCCCTCAAGACACACAAAGATCAAACTACTAACAATCTAAACATCTACCAATCATCAATCAAACTTATCAATACATTATAAAGAAAACATCATACAACACTAACAATCACGACTCTCAAAACATACTAAATCAAAACACACTGATAACTATGGGTCGCCTCCCATAAAGCGCTTGGTTTAACGTCATTAGCTCGACATATGATTCCACCTGGATCAAAATTCCGTTTAAGTAATCCTTGATCAATCGCCCAATCATTTCCAGATCCAGGGATTCCTATAAAATCCTCAAATTTTAATTTTTCATTTAGCTCTTCAATTTCAGTTGGATTTATATCATTATTCCTCATATTTCTTTCTAGATCCAAATTTCTTCTATTTATTTTCTCAGTCCGCATATTAATATCATCCTTAAAATTTATTAGAAATGGATCTTTATAAGATAATTTAATATCTCCCAAATTTTGGATAAGATTCTCTTTAGATAATTCAGATTCAAGATCAAATTCTTCTATGTCACTCTTATGATTCAAGTTATCTTCCAATTCTTCCCCTTTATAATTATTAAATGATGGAGGATCTATCTTAGTTGAGAAAATAAGTTTTTTTAATTCCTTAGGAATTTCTTCCAGTGGTCTTTCAATATTCTTATCCTCTTTTCTCAACTCAAAGTTCTTTAGAAATATATCCTCAAATTCTCTTCCAAGTCTTAGTTCAATAATTTTATCTTGTTCATCATTCAATTCGGGTTTTTCTTGTGATTGAGTCGCATCTAAAGATATTAAGACTGGTTGTGTAGATGAATTCCCTAAATAGATAGGCTTTAAAATTGTATGGGGTACATCCATCTTAAGTTCATGAGATTTTTCAAGAGATAAAACTAAAAGTTTACTATTTTTGGTAGCGTCCATCATTTCACACCTCTCCCGAACATACATACGATCTTCTTTACATAACATTTTTGACTCATCATGAAAGTCTATTTCAATCTCATTTGTTAACTTACTCTCAAAACTTTCTTGGAAATGTTCTTTATTTAGATAATCAATTTTATCCATCCAAAAACAATCATCATCTTTTCTCTCAGCTGGAAATTTCATAGTTTTTAATACATCAAAAGTAACTTCTTGGTCATTAATATTCATATTCAACTTTCCTTTTGCACATCTATCATAGCTCGCCTCAAGTAACAAGGAAAGGTCTCCCTAAAATAATTGGAATTTCTTTATCTTCCTCCATATCTAATACAATAAAGTCCAAAGGAAAGATAAATTTATCCACTTTAACAAGCACATCTTCTATAACTCCTTTTGGATAAATGATAGATCGATCAGCTAACAGAAGGGTTATAGTAGTGAGAGAAATATCGATTAAACCTAACCTTCTAAATATAGATAGAAACATCACGTTAATGCTCTCTCCTAAATCACATAAAGCTTTTCCACATAATCTTTTTCTAATTGCACAAGGAATGGTAAAGCTACAAGGATCTTTAAGTTTTCGAGGAAAATTTTTCTGAAGTATAGCGCTGCACTCCTCACTTAGTGCAACTGTCTCGTAATCCCCAAATTTCCTTTTCTTATTTAATATATCCTTTATAAACTTTGCATAACTTGGCATCTGTTCCAAAGCTTCGATGAAAGGAATATTTATCATTAACTTCTTAAGTACCTTCATGAACTTTGAAAAATTTTTATCCAACTCATGCTGTCTAAGTTTTTGAGAAAATGGAGGTGGTGGTTTTTCCAAACTGATTTTAGTTGGAGATATTAATTTTTCCAGATCCTTAGAAACATGTTCTTCAGGCCTTTAAGTTTCCTTTGTTTCTCTCACAATATCTTTTTCTTTTCTAACCACGTCCTCTATCTCTCTTCCATTTTTTAATCGGATGCCTTCTATTTGTTCATTAGTGTTCTCTTTAGGGTTGATCGCATTGTTGCTAAGAAGTGTTCCTTGTTGTCTATTGCTAAGTGAATTAGCAATTTGTTCCAGTTGATTCTCTATGTTTCTAATCGCAGCATTTTGATTTTGCAACTGGTTTCCCATTTGTAATACCACTTTTTCCATAGACATTATCTTATCCTCAAATTGTTGATCATCGTTAGAGTCCGGTAGATATGAAGGTCTATAGTTTATGTTCCCCTGATTATTCCAATTTCCATTATGATTTGCATGATTATTTTTCCATTGTTGGTTTCCATCGTCGGTAGTAGTATTCCGATTAAATTTAGGATGGTTCTCCTAACTTCGGGTTGTAAAAGTTAGAGTACGGGTTGTTTATGGTATTTAAAGTCTCATATGATAATTTAGAATCAATTATAGGCCCTAATGAACTTTCCTCACTTACAGGAGTAAATTGAGGTTGGTTCATTCCAAATTGGTCCAACTTCCTCGATACTTGCAGCAATGCGAGATGCAAGAATTGTAATTATATCCGTATCATGAACACTAGCTACATTTTTATGATTTACCCTTGTAGAGGGCCATTGAAATTCATTTGTAGCCATTTCTTCAATTAATGCATACGCTTCATCAAATGATTTTGAAATTAATGATCCACTAGCGGCACCATCAATTATAGACCTAAGGGATCCTACTAACCCATTATAAAAAGTTTGAATGATTAACCAATCGGGCAGAACATTGTATGGACACTTTCTTAGGAGTTCCTTAAATCTTTCCCAGGATTCGTATATTGATTCCCCTTCATACTGACAAAATGAGATAATATCGTTTCTAAGTTTAGTAGTCCTTGAAGGTGGAAAATACTTAGTTAGGAATTTCTGACTTAACTCCTCCCAATTTTTATTAGAGCCGAGTGCTAATGAATATAACCATATTTTAGCCTTATCCCTTAGTGAGAAAGGAAAAAGCCTTAGTCTAACAAAGCATCGTCCGACATACCGTTATAATAAAATGTAGCACGTAGTTCTAGAAAACTTGATAAGTGTAAATACGGTTCCTCCAAAGGAGTTCCTCTAAACCGATTGTTCACGCACCGGTTGGATAATCTCGAAATTTATTTCAAATGAGTCGGCTTCTACGACGAGGTATTGTATACTTAAGTGAATTTCATTTGTCGTAGGATTTATGCAATCCCTCAATAATTTATGATGATTTTCCAATTTATTATCTTGAAAGTTTTCCATTTCCACTTCTAGTTTTTTCGAGTTCTTTCGAATTTTTATTTTTTTATTTTCTTCAAACTCGGGATAATAAGGCACAAGTCCTACAGATCCTTTGTTTCGCATAAGTAACACAACAAATAATATATTAACAATTAAACAAATAAACGAAGAAATATATTCAACACAACAAAATATTTTTACGAACACCATATTTTTCACACAAACACTTTTTTCACAACAATGTTTCATACAACAAAAAAAAATTTTTCACACAAAAATAGTTTTTACTACACTACAGTTTTCTAAATCTAAGCCTAATTGCTTCAACTAAAATTTTCCTAAAGTTCTTACCGAAGCTTCCCCAACAATGACGCCAAAAACTTGACCCAACCCGCAATTACGCAGTAAATTAACTTCCAAAAGATGGCAAAAAACTTGACCCGATTTATAAATAGCGGCTAGTGTGCAAAGTCTTAAATGATATAAAAATTAGAAAATATTTTACACACTAGGGGTACTACGCAAGTATACGTATCGTTTCAAGTAATATAGAGTTTTCTTTAAAAACCCCAGTATCGATCCCACGAGGAAGTTAAGTAAGAGGTTTTTAGTCAAATTCTAGTCTACTACTAATAGTCCTTAGTTTGGAATGTCGATTAAAATTGTGTTTTATCTAAAAACTACTCTTAAATGCAAGTGTTAAATGTAATAGTAATTATAACTAAGTGCAAATAATAATTTTAAAGATAACCCTTTTTGGATGAATTGGTTTGGAGAATTTTGAGATATTAAAAACTACTATTCTTATGTAATGAAATAGATGTATAGGATTGAGATGCATTTAATATTGTATGTGCCAAATAGGAGCAATCCTATTCTTTACCATTTGGTCCAGGCATAAAGAACATTGACTAATCCTATGCTTGGTTACTGAATCTGCGGCTACGCTGGGAGGATACCGGCTGCCACTTCTGAGCTCTCACATTCCCCTCGCCTGAGGGCTAACATCTACACTTCAACACCCAAACGATAGGACCGAATTAAGGATTTTAGCCCGTCACTCTAAAATCTCCAATTTTGCGCCCGATTAATATTATTTCCCTATTTATTTGCATTCAACTTCTATGAACTTCACCATTCATGGAATTTAAATGTAGTTCGTACTTAGTTGTAGAAAGCATAGCCCTCTCGGATCGTATGTTTTCACAACAAATTTTAACATTACAACAGGCTTTAATTGCAATGTAAATGAAGTGCAAGTAAAAACCATCACATTTATATCTAAATTAACTTCTAACATGCATCACAAAATCCTAAGCATGAATTCTACTCATTAGAAAAGAAAAGTAAATTGAAAACAATGGCATAATCATCTCATGTCACTATTTCCAAAGAAGAAGAAAGAGTAAGAGAGATACGTCACAAAGCACGAAGAAAACACAAAGGAAACTTCATTTAAACAAAGCAGATCCACTACATAAATGTTTACAAAATCATAAGATAATGAAGAACAATACTTAGCTTTTTCCCTTTAAAAGAAAGAGGAAGATCTCTCCCACAAAGTTTCCCTTCGATCCATGCAATGCTCGTACAATCCCTTACAAATTCTCTCAAAAATCTCCTCTCCAATCTCTCCAAAATGGTAGAAATCTACATTCTTTCTCTTAATCTAAGAATCATAAACATTCCTCTAAGTTTTTCTCCAATTTTTTCTCTCTAATCTTCTCTTCATCTCCTCTTTCTAACCTATATTCGCCATTTTTGAAGAGTTTGGACGAATTCCCAAGAGTTTCCTTACGCACCCATTCGAAAAAACGTCCAAATACGTCGAATATCGGCCCAAAACCGCCAAAAGTCGGTTCGTGGTCATCCGGGCCGCTGTTGGCGAGTTCGAGCTCGCTGTCGGCGAGCTTTTGGCCATTTTTTGGTGGTCTCGGGAAAATCTCACCGTCGGCGAGATCGATCTCGCCGTCGGCGAGATGGCTCTGAGCAGCTCCACCGTTTTGCTCCGTTTGGCCCCGTTTTAGCTCCGTTTCGCCCAATTTCAGTTGCGTTGCGTTCGTAAGAGATAGCCCTACAAAATAAACATAAAAACAACCTTTCTTTAAAGTATAATCTCATTCAAAAATATGCAAAAAGTATTAAAGAGATTAAGCATTGAAAAACTTATCGAAAGGTGTCAGGGCAGAATTTCATTTCTTGCTCGTTTTTGCTCCAAATTGCACCGTTTTTGCTTCCTTTTGGTCCAATCACCATTTCTTGTACCTAAAACCAAAAAACATACAAAATATCTTCCTTTAAAGTGTAATATCATCAAAAAATAAGTAAAATGATATAGTAAAAAACATATATATTTTAGGCGTGTCACTAGAGTAACGGACTATTTTAAAATTTATTTTATAAAATTGTATGCGAAAATTTAGAAACGAAAATTTAATACCTTACGATTGAGAATTAGAGCGTACAATTAAAAGAATTAGAAAACAAAAAAGAGAAATTATAAATTTAATACAAATGGCGAATATTCCTGAAAATGAAAATATCAATCAACAGAGACCATTAAGAGATTATGCCAACCCTACATTAGATGAAATTCATTTAACTATTCAAAACCCTGATGTAGTCGCTAACTCATTTGAGTTTAAACCTGTAATTATCCAAATGGTACAAAACAATCAATTTAGTGGTTCACCTACTGAAGATCCTAATTTACATCTTGCTAGTTTTTTAGAACTATATGCTACTTTCAAATATGAAGGCGTATCTAACGATGCTATTAGACTTAGACTTTTTCCTTTTTCTTTAAGGGATAAGACTAAAATATGGTTAAATTTGTTAGCACCTGGATCTATTAAAAATTGGGGAGAGTTATCACAAAAATTTCTATTCAAATATTTTTCACCTTCTAAAACTGTTAAGCTTAGAAATGATATAACTTCTTTTAGTCAGTTTGATGGAGAATCAATATATGAAGCCTGAGAGAGATTTAAAGAACTTCTTAGGAAATGCCCACATCAAGCATTACCGTATCAAGTTAATTATTCAAACTTTCTATAATGGATTAGTAGGATCTTTAAGATCAATCATCGATGCTGCTGCTGGAGGATCATTAATGTCAAAATCATTTAATAAAGCCTATGCACTAATCGAAGAAATGACTACCAATAATTTTCAATGGCCTGCTGATAGAATGAATCCGAATAAAGATAGCTAGTATTCATGAAAATGATGCAATATCTATGTTAGCTTCGCAAATCGCTGCTATATCTAAAAAATAGATCATTTTGGAATGAATTACTCTCCAACTATATTAGAAGAAAACTCATCTGGACAACTTATAGAATCCCAATCTCATTATGAAACTATAAATGCTATTAATAACAGACCCAATAATCCTTATGCAAATTACTATAATCCTGGATGGAAAAATCATCCTAATTTTAATTGAAATAATAATACAACTAATCAACCATGGATGAACAACATAACACAACCAATAGGAAATCCCTCTAATCAAGGAAATTCTAATTCTAAACGTAATTATCCACCTGGATTTAATAATAATAACCCACAATTTAAAGATAAGAAATTATCTATAGAAGAATTAATATTAAATATGGGTCAACATTTACAAAATCAAGGAAATTAATTACAAAATCAAGGAAATCAATTACAAATACAAGGAAATCAATTACAAAATCAAGGAACAAATATTAAAAATATTGAAACTCAACTTGGACATATCGCTACCGCGCTTAATAATAGAATACCTAGAACATTCCCTAGTAATGTGGAAATAAATCCTAAAGACAAAGGAAATGAATAAATTAAAGCGATACAATTACGAAGTGGAAAAGAATTAGAACCTCAAATTCAGAAAGAATTAAAAAGTCAAAAAGAGGAAGTGGAAATCGAAAAGGAAAAGAATCAACAAGATCTAAACATAGAAAATCCTTTAATACCAATGAAAATTTCTGTTGAAAACCTCCACCACCATTTCCTCAACGACTAATTCAACATAAAAAAGATAAACAGTTTGCTAAATTTCTTGAAATTATAAAGAAATTAACAATAAATATTCTTTTCGTAGAAGCTTTAGAACAGATGCCAAACTATGTAAAATTCATGAAAGATATTCTAAATAAAAAACGAAAATTTACTGATAACGAAACGGTTGCACTTAGTGAAGAGTGTAATGCTATTATTCAGAAAAAACTTCCTGAAAAATTAAAAGATCCTGGTAGTTTCACTATACCCCGCGCTATCGGAGAAAAATTATATGGAAAAGCTTTGTGTGACTTAGGAGCAAGCATCAATCTAATGCCTCTATCAATTTTTAAGAGATTAGGATTGGGAGAAATTTCACCTACTTCGATAACCCTTCGATTAGCCGATCGTTCGTTACATATCCTAAGGGAGTTATTGAAGATGTTTTAGTAAAAGTGGATAAATTTATCTTCCCTATAGATTTTATTATTTTAGATATGGAAGAAGATAAAGAAATTCCTATCATTTTAGGAAGACCATTTTTAGCCATTGGGAAAGCTATGATTGATGTTCAGAAAGGAGAATTAACTATAAGAGTAAATGACAAAAAAGTTACTTTTAATATTGCTAAATTAATGAAATATCCTGCACTAGAAAAAGATGATGAGTGTTTTCGAATGGAAGTACTCGATCATTTAAAAAAAGAACATTTTAAGGAATATTATGAAGAAAAATTAGAAAAAGAAAATATTGAATTAATTGAAAAAGCCGATATATATGAAGAACTAGATTATATTCAAGAGAAATTTGAATTTTTGGATAATACCGAAAACTGCGAAAAAATATAGTTCCATCGATTATTAAACCTCCCGAACTCGAGTTGAAATGTTACCTAATCATTCGAAATATGCTTACTTAGGTAATTCTTCAACTCTACCAGTTATTATTTCATCTGAATTAAATGAATCTCAAGAATAAAAACTTTTAGATAACTTAAAAAAATATAACAAAATTTTTTGTTGGACTTTAGCAGATATTAAAGGAATTAGTCCTTCAATCTGTATGCACAGAATTATTTTAGACAATGAACATAAGCCTAAAGTAGATTCCCAAAGGAGATTAAACCCGATAATGAAAGAAGTAGTCAAGAAAGAAATTTTAAAATGGTTAGATAATGGTATTATATATTCTATTTCTGACAGTGCTTGGGTAAGCCCAATTCACTGTGTGCCTAAGAAAGGAGGAGTGATCGTAAAAGTTAATGAAAATAATGATCTTATCCCTATAAGACAAGTTACTGGATGGCGAATATGTATTGATTATAGAAAATTAAACACAGACCACCGTGAAAGATCACTTCCCTTTACCATTTCTGGACTCGTATGTTAGATAGATTAGCCGGACATAAGTATTTTTTGTTTCTTAGATGGATACACCGGTTATCATCAAATACAAATTGCTCCTAAGGATCAAGAGAAAACTACATTTACTAGTCCTTATGGAACTTTCGCTTTTCGAAGGATGCCTTTTGGATTATGTAATGCACCTGCAACATTCCAGAGATGTATGATGTCTATATTTAGTAAGTTAATCGATAATGGAATACAAGTATTTATGGATGATTTCTCCGTATTTGGAACAACATTCGACACATGCTTAAATCATCTTGAAATAGTATTTCAAGTATGCGAGAAAACTAATTTAGTTCTTAATCGGGAGAAATGTCAATTTATGGTTACGTACGGCATTGTATTAGGGCATAAAATTTCGGAAAAGGGCATGGAAGTAGACCCCGCAAAAATTCAAGTTATAGCTAAATTACCACCTCTAACTACTGTGAAAGGGGTAAGAAGTTTTCTTGGACATGCTAGATTCTACGGACGTTATATAAAAGATTTTTCAAAAATTACTAAACCTCTATGCCAACTTCTGAAAAGGACAAGAAATTTGAATTTACAATCGAATGCCCGAATGCTTTCAAATTATTAAAAGATAAATTAATTACAAGACCTATAATAGTTTCACCTAATCGGGAGAAACCATTCGAGCTTATGTGTGATGCTAGTGATTATGCTATAGGAGCAGCTTCAGGCAAAGATATGATAAGAATTTCAAAGTTATATATTATGCCAAGTAAAACTCTAAATGATGCCGAAATAAATTATACAAGCTATCGAAAGAGAATTATTAAGCAGTTGTATATGCTTTTAATAAATTTCGGCATTATCTAATAAGAACTAAATGTATCGTGCATACTCGATCACTCGCTATTAAGTATTTAATGCAAAAGAAAGATTCTAAACCAAGATTAATTAGATGGATATTATTAATGCAAGAATTTGATTTCGAGATCGTTAACAAGAAGGGAACCGATAATCAAATTGCCGATCATTTATCAAGATTAGCAAATCATGAATTATCCGATACCGATAATAAAATTTTAGCATAATTTTCCCGATGAACAACTTTATAATATAAATGAGTGGAAATACCTTGGTATGCTGATATAGTAAATTATATTGTAAGTGACATTTTACCACCTATGTTAACTTTGCAACAACAGAAAAAATTCATTCATGATACAAAAACATACTTTTGGGATGAACCATACTTATATAAATAATGTAAGGATCTAATTATTAGAAGATACGTGTCTTATGAAGAAATTGAACTAATTATTCAAAAATGTCATGATTCTGATTTTAGAGGACATTTTGGGACTGATAAAACTTCGTATAAAATTCTACAATCAGGATTCTACTGGCCTACTTTATTTAGAGATGTATATAGATATATAAAAACCTGCGATAAATGCCAAAGAGTAGAAAATATATCAAGAAGAAATGAAATGCCTCTGAATTTTTTATTAGAAGTTGAAATTTTTGATGTTTGGGGATTAGATTTTATGGGACCTTTTATTCCTTCATTTGGAAACTCATATATATTAGTAGCTGTTGATTATGTTTCCAAATGGATCGAAGCGCAAGCTTTACCTAGGTGTGATGCTAAAAGTGTTTCAAAATTTTTAATGAAAAATATTTTTACTAAATTTGGAATGCCGAGAGTGATTATCACTGACGGAGGAACTCATTTTAGAAATAAATATATTCACAAACTAGTAGAAAAATATAATATTATTCATAAGATATCAATCGCTTATCATCCACAAACTAAATGGATTAAATCGAAGTTTCTAATCGAGAGATTAAGCGTATTTTAGAAAAGTCTCGTAAACCCTAATAGATCGTGATCGGTCTATAAGACTAGACACCGCATTATGGGCATACAAGATCGCTTATAAAACTCCGATCGGAATGACTCCTCGCGAGCTTATATATGAAAAAACTTGCTACTTACCAGCTGAATTAGAACATAAAGCATATCGGGCGATTAAAGAATTTAATTATAATATGAAAGAAGCTGGTGAGAAGAGATTGTTGCAATTAAATGAATTGGAAGAATTAAGGAATGAATCATATGATAATGATAGGATTTATAAAGAAAAGATGAAATTATGGCATGATCAGAAGATCAATCAGAGAAATTTTGAATCAGGACAAAATCTTTTGCTATATAATACTAGATTGAAATTATTTCCTGGGAAATTAAAATCTCGATGGTTAGGAACTTTCACCATAACTCAAATGTTTTCATATGGAACTATAGAAATTGAAGATCCAAAAACAGGACATAGATTTAAGGTAAACGGACATAGATTAAAACCGTATTTCGAAGGTAGAAGACCAAATTTTAAAAAGGTTTTAATGCTTAGCCAACTCGATTACTACCGAAATTAGGTCTGGCCGACGATGTTAAACCAAGTGCTTTATGGGAGGCAACCCATAGTAGTCTTTTATTTTAATTATATACAAATTAGTGAGTCTGTATTATTAAAACAAATCTTACTACTCAATTTTTTTTAAATCATCACAACTTTGAACCTTTATAATGAAATCAGAAAAATATTCGAATTAAAACGAAATTGGGCAATTTTACGAAATCTCGCCGACAGCGAGATCGGCGCGTTATAACATTTCAATTTTATAACTAGCTCGCCGACGGCGAGAAACTTCCGCCTGACGGCGAGGCAGTTGAAAATTTGGTTTCTTAAGAATTTTCGTGCGTTTTTGGATGGTTCTAAGCCATTTCTTTGTAGGAAACCACCCCAAATTCATTTTTACATTGTTTTCTTCCTTATAAACGACTAGAGACCATTCCTTTAAATCCAAAATGGCCACCAAACTCTTAGAAACCACAAAAACTGGAGTTTTAACCGAAGAAAATTCGTTAGTTCGGAGGCACAACGTATCTTCAACAAAGTCTTGATGAAGAAGTGACTTATTAAAGAAAGGGGATTTGTCAACAGAAGAGTAGAGAATTCCACCACAAAAATTGAAGAAATGATCGCGCAGTGGCATTGGGAGGTATTTTGCTATACGACATCCGCCGTAGCTATTCCCGTAGTCAAATAGCTTTTACTCTAATCTACATGCGATCAACAATGGAAATGTCTACGTCGAGGAAGATGGGTAACATTTACTCCTTCAAGGGTAAATGAATTATTTTCTATGAGAATACCCCCGTCCGTCATTATTCAAACTTTATGCCTTCAAGATATAATATGAATGAGATTTATAGATACTCGACCGATGAACCCGATGATCGGGAGTTGCGCGAAGACGGGTATGTCGGCTTTTCTCGCATCACTTCTTAACCTCGTCTCGAAGCATCGGCATTTCTTCATCTTATCAAAATTATTACCCACTATGAGGGTAAATAATGTTTCAAAGGAATGCACTATATTAAATTATTGTATTCAAATTGGACTACCTATCGATGTTGGATCAATTATAGTAAAGTCTGCATTAGGATTGATTGTGTATGGGTCAGTTCATGGACTTGAACACCCATCGACTATATTTGCTTTATGCAGTCAGTACCAAGTTTCTTATGAGGCTTGGGAAAAGGTACTTTTGCCATGAAAACCACTCGATCCTACGGATATGTTTTCAAGTTTGGATAACAATGATGAGATTACCATTATTTCTGATAAAGCATCACAGAACAATCCTTTAGCAAGGCCCCTTACAGATAAAACAAATTTCATTCTGAAGAAGATTAAAGGATTAGAGAAAGAGTTGCAGAACGTGATGAATTCCATCGATAATATCTCTGATATGTTTGATCACATTGACTAGAGGGTGAAGGAGTATTTTGATCATACTGGACATCTGGAGGCCAGTTTTATTCATTTACTGAGAAATAAAGGATGGATTGATGAAGAATCTACAGCAGAATTTCCTTTCAGGCATTTCTGCAATTTATTTATGCACCTGTGTCGCATCGGGAATATCAGAGAGGATGATAGTTCAGACACTGAGGAGTAGTAAAGATTTTTATCTTATGTTATATTTGTGTGTATGTTTGTGTTGATTTGGATTTAGGTTTTATTATGAGTCAAACTTTGATTTGATTATCTCAGATTTGATGAGATTATATGTAATTGTTATGTCTCAGCATTTAGAGTGTTGTGTGGATTGCGATGCTGAGTATTATGGATTTGGACATTTAAGTTAAGTATGTTGTTAGTTGTTAGTGTGAAGTTTGTAAGTCTCATGGATTTCATATATAAAGTTATATTGTTTGTGTTGTGTGAACTTTTTGTGAGTATAAGTATCTAATCTTCATACGAAATTATTAAATTAAGTGATCAGAAGATTGATTAAGAGCAAATCGAGGTTGAAAATGATTGACGAATTTTAAAATTTTAAAATTTTAGGATCCCGCCGACAGTGAGGGAAGTCCCACTGACAGCGAGAACGAGCTCGCCGACAGCGGATTTTTTCCGAAACTTTTGCCTTTGTCAAATTAATTAGCTCACCGATGACGAGAAAAATCTCGCCGACAGCGAGATCGCGAAAAGACTTATATTTGACCAGTCAACCGACACTATTCATCATCCCCTTCCTCAAAACTTCGAAAAAACCGACCTAGTGGCTTGTGAGATCTTGGATTCGAGGCGATTTCATCACTTTTTGACACTCGCATTTCATCTTCCCTTGGTAAGAGCTTCACTCCTATGCAAAAATTTTTTATTTTCACCATGGATTTCTTCTACATTGGGAAATTTTGAAAAAATTCGAAATGTGGAGAAAATACTTAGAAGAAATTCATGAAAATTGATTTAAATGGATTTTAGATGTTGTAGGAAGCCTTCTTAGTAATATTTTGGAGTTTCGTTAATTTTTTTACAAATTTCACAGATCGAAAATGCCTCCACGACAAAAGCAACGGTTGGATTACGACGAAACCCGATTTGTGAATGCAAGGGCACAATCAAGATATTTACACAATATTCAATCAAGAAAATGCATTCAAGATCGAGTTTTCAAAAGTCCTGGAGGAGAAGTTGAGCGAATCATTAGGGAACGAGGATGGGAAAATTTCTGTTTCGTGACCAACGCAGCCGCCGTAGAAGTAGTTAAGGAGTTCTATACTAATTCGACTTCAACCGAAGATGCGCCGATAAAGGTTAGAGGATTTTTGTAGAATTCAACGCTGCAAGGATAAATGCTTATTATGAGGTACGAGACACCTATACCAGTGAGTATGATACATTTGAAACTATGGAAGGACCACTGGAAGAGGTGATTGACTTTCTCACTGATGCGAAAGGCGTCTGGAAGATCAAGCAGCGGGAAAGGGTAAATTTTTCTCTTTCTATGTTAAATGCAACATCAAAAGCCTGGCACTATTTTATTTATTCTACTTTGTTATTTACCTACCACCATAGTGAGGTAACAAGAGATAGAGCAGTTCTGAATTTCTATATTCAGAACCAAAAAAGCATTAATGTGGGAAGTGTAATTTATAAGAATATATTAGCCACCTCTATAAGTGAAAGTGGAGGAGGACTAGGACATCCTGGTCTTATCTATGCACTCTGCCAATTATTTGGGGTAGAGGCAAGAGATGATGAGGAATGGGTTGAACCTATGAAACCCATTACTCAGGCTAATATAAAGAAATATGAATCCCACGAAGGATGGAGATCTGGGACAAGGGATTATGTACCTTCTTCAAGTAGAGATATACCCTCTACTAGTTATGAACCCCCTCAGTACACCACTCCTACCCTTCAAGATCTGATGAATGAGCTGACCCTGAGTAGAAAGAGTTTTGAACAATTTGGAGAGAATATGGAAAGAAGATTTGAGCATATAGACCACAAGATTGATGGCTTGGAAAGAAGGCATGATTATGATAGCGAATATCTCCAGCGACATTCAGAGTACGAAATTGCATATTATGAGGCTGAACGTCGATACAGGAGTGGTGATTTAGATGTTGTCTTTCCTAAGTGCCCCCGCTACACACAGTACCAGCCTGCTTAGCCTTCTCAGTCTGGAGATCAAGGAGATGATATAGTATGGGATTTTGATGTGCAAGATTAGAGACTTTGTTTAGTTTGATTAGATTAATTATTATTTTGAAAACTTTATTATTCTGTACTTTCTGTGGACTATGACTTTGATTTGTTTGTTTGTTTGCTTATGCTATAACGATAGACTTTTTTATGTGTGTTAAGTTAGTTTGCAATTTTTCTTTTAGATAGGATGATTAGTTTTTATTTAATATGTTGTTTAAGTTTTTATAATTTATGAACTTTTAATATGTTTAGATTGTTTTAATATGTTTTAAAGTAGGTTAGTTGATTGTATGTGTAGTAATAGATTAAGTTTTCATTTTGTTGTGTTTTATACTTATTAAAAATTTTTTATCCCAGCACTTTCTTTTAAATACTATATATATGAAAGAATACTAACAGTACAAGTTCTTTAAATAATGAAAAAGCCTGCAAAAATTTCAAGTAAAAGAAATACCTAAAGCTCAAAGGTATGATGTAAATTCATTGTATATTTTCTTTTTCACCATTTAGAAATAGATAGAAAAATTTAAGTTTGGGGGAAGGTAAAAATACAAATTTAATTATTAAATTATTCTCAATTTCTATTTTCAAAAATTATTGTCAAATGATTTTTCTATAGTAATTTTTCAATTCAAAAAAATATGAATTACTTTATTTAATTATTATAGAAAGTTAAATAAAATGTTTCTAGTAATTCAATTATTTAATAGAATAAGATATTTGGTTAAAAGAAATAAGAATATAGTAAACTATTTAAAGTAAGGGAAACTATATTCTAAAATTGAAATTCTTAAGTATTTAAATGAAAAAGATGAGATTGAAACTCAATGAAGTAAAGACTATAAAATACATATAAGCAAAGAAATATTTTAAGTTTTAAATTTAGGAAGAGAAAGTTGAAGTTCAAAATTATTAACAGGCTATCTAGATATAGTAATCCTCACTTAAAAAAGAAAAAAAAGAAAAGGATTGAAAATCAATCCAAAAGCAAAAAGAAAAAAAAAAGAAAAGAAAAGAAAAAATTTAAATGAGGAGAAGCTTGAGGAGATGCCTTATCAAAAATTGGCTTCAATGGAATCAACCTAAAGGGTAAAATTTAATATATTTCTAAACTTATATATATGGATTAGTATTTTACTAAATAGTATTTTCTTGAACTTCCTATCATCTAAATATCTTAAGTAAATTACTCTTTTAAATATAGTCTTTCCTGAAATAAATAGAGAACTAGAAATCTTAGATCTGATAACTAAATATTCTTATATCTATAAAATTAATTTAATTACTTGAAAATATTTCTGTTTAACTTTACTATAGTATTATTTAAATTTAATTCATAGTTGGTTTGAATGAAAAATTCTATTACAAAAATCATTATTTTTATTTAGTACAAAAATTACTTCAGGACAAGTAATAATTAAGTTTTGGGGATTTTGATCACAGAAAAATATGTTAATAAATTCATACCTATTTTTTATGAAATTGCACTTTAAAGAAATGTATTTTCTTTATTTTATCGTGTGAACGAAGATTTATATGTGATGAAAGCAAAAAGCATGAAATGGAGCAAATTTGGATCAAAAAGGAAGAAATTCATGCAAAATGAACTATGTCGCTGATGACGAGATCGAGCCCGCCGACGGCGAGATTATTAAGAAAATTTCTGAAGGATTTATAACTACCTCGCCGACAGCGAGCCCGAGCTCGCCGACAGCGAGATCGCGTGGTTTGAAGACCTTCTAGAAGCCCCGCCGACGGCGAGGTCGTTTCTCGTCGACGGTGAGATTGTTCAAAATGTCAGATACATTGAACCTGGGCGTTTTTTTGAAGAGGTGCTTAAGTACCCCTTGGACCTTTGTCTACCTTTATAAATAGAGGACGAATTTGTGTGTTTAGTGTGTCTCTTTTTGGTGTCTATTTATGTGTGTGTTTATTTAGAGAGTATTAGTGTCTACTTGGTGTTTATTTTAAGAGTTTTTAGAGTGTAATTAGCGAGTTTAGAAGTGTGTTGTACTGGAAGAAAAAGTCAAACGAACTTCAAGGAGTCTGCTTGAGGAGGAAATTAAGATAATTATCTTTGTTTATTATTGTTAACTTTAAATGAAATCCATGCTTCGTTTAATTCCCATGCATTCTGCGTAGTTTTCTTAGTCTTTCTCCTTGTTTATGAAATTATGTGAATTGATGAAATTAAATAGAAGTGCCTAAAATATTAAAATAAATTGTGATAATTTTTACTTAAAACTTAATTTACTTTCAATCTGGCCCATTGAATTGTTAAAATATGTTGAATTATCAACTATAGTAAAGATTACATCCAATATTCAGGGAAGTCAAAAGCCTTGGAAGGAGGATGTAAATAAATATGGAAATATTATTTATCAGACGTAGAATTGGACATTTTAGTGTGACGTACTAAAATATTCAATTTGGTCTTATTGTTCGAGAGTCGAAGTGTAGATGTTAGCCCTCGAGTGAGGGGAATGTGGGAGCTCGAGTGGCGACTAATATCCTCCCAGCTTCAGCCACGGATTCGTGTAATCAAACATAGGATTAGTCAATGTTCTTTGCACTTGACCAAAGGGTAAAGAATAGGAATGCTCCTATTTGTCACAATACAATAAAAGAAATTCTATTTAAATTCATCATTCACTTAATTTTCTAAAAACAAGGAGAAGGATACTTTTTCTAAAATCTTTAAATCAACTTTATTTAAAGCATTAGTTTACTTTAGTTTGCTTTAGTTAATTATTCTAAATTTCCGTATATTATATTAGTAAGTAATTCCTTTAAATTTAGCTGATACAAATCTGTTAAAAACTTCCCCGTGGGATCGATAACCAGGACTCCACTAGAGCCCTGTATTACTTAATACGATACATATACTTGCATAGAATCCACATTATACATTCATAAAATTAATTATATATATTAAAACGGGATCAAGTTTTTGGTGCAGTTGCTATTAACATAATTTGCAAACATAAAAAAAGCGGGTCATTAATCCTTCTTCAATTTCTCCAAAGACTTCTGACAAAACGTCTAAGTAGAATAAGAATTAGGGTGATGGATAGAGAAAGAGAGTGGCGACTCCATGACATTGACATAATACGAGAATTGATAGCGATGCAAGTCGACAAAAAAAAGATTTTCATCACCATCAAAGAGTGGCAACTCCGCTGGGGACATTCTCTCTCTCTATCTTTGGTTAATCAATTTGTCCTCATGACTTTGACAATTTGTATTTTGAAAGACTAAATAATCCTTTCTTTAGTTCTATATCTTACTCAATCTCGAGTAAAATAGAACTAATACCTCTTCGATTCAAAGATTTGTTCACGACAAACAAATCCTAGAATCTTACATTTCCATAATCGACAAACCAAAATGACATAAAAGACATACAAAAACAACATGTGTTCCCTCCCTTCCCACCTAGGTACGGAGTGTCCATCTATTCTGTTGTTAGACAGACCGATATTGCCATTTTGAATAAGTTCAGGCAAATACTTTCTCAACCAAACAAGATCAGTTTATCTGGCTTGGTGGTTATGCTTTTAATAGCCTCTGAACCACTCCCTTAGGTTATTCCCTTATGGCCTCTGAACCTATTCTTCGTGGTTATGCTTTTTACAGCCTCTGAACCACTTCCATTAGGTTATGCCCTTATGGCCTCTGAACCTATTCTTCGTGGTTATGCTTTTTACAGCCTCTAAACCACTTCCCTAGGTTATGCCCTTATGGCCTCTGAACCTATTCTTCGTGGTTATGCTTTTTACAACCACTGAACCACTTCCATTAAGTTATGCCCTTATGGCTTCTAAACCTATTCTTCGTGGTTATGCTTTTTACAGCCTCTGAACCTATTCTTTATGGTTATGCTTTTTACAGCCTCTGAACCACTTCCCTAGGTTATGCCTTTATGGCCTTTGAACCTATTCTTCGTGGTTATGCTTTTTACAGCCTCTGAACTGTCAGTATATTTTTAGGTTAGTGTGTTATATTAAAAAAGGGGGTTGCCTACAGAATTTGTCGGCGAATTTTTAATTTAATTTAAATAAATAATTTGAAAAAGTAGTACTTGATTTTTGAAAACAATTTTAAATTTGAAAATTTTAAGATATGAAATCAAACTGATCTCACATCCCGAATAGTTTATATAAACGAGCGCCATACCACAAATCGGGTATCTATCCCGAATAATAGACACACTGCTTGATAATGGGGCTCAATTAAATAAACTAGAAAGGTTTGTGACATTTGTTTGGTCTGCGAACCAATTTTATAAGTCGACAAGTTCCCCGCTTAATATAAATGAATTAAGCTGTGGTTTATATTACTCAGGTTCTTAAAATTCCCTATAAGGGCAAGCCCCTATAGTTAATTACATCTTAAGTGACGGGAATCACCTAAGAAAACTCTCGATAATAATCAGTAGTTCTGTTCTTCAAGAATTTCAAAGTTTAAGTTTTCAAGGGATTGAGTTTTGAAATTTCAATAGGGAATGGATCAAATTTGGAATATTTTTATTTTGGGAATTCAAAGGAAGAAAGGTAGGTGAAATCACAGATTCGAAGAGAACTTCGGTAATTTATCGACTATCCTATTGTTTGGCTTGGATTTAGGAAAGCCCTAATGTTTATTTAGTATTTTGATCTTGCCAATTTTAATTAGTTAGGACTTATATTCGTATGATAAAATCATACAAATAGCCTCGAAGATGTGAGAGTTTATGTCGTATCGGACGACTACCTCGGAGTCCTAAGACCGGTTAGTGGCTTAATTTACATGATATGATCATGCAAATGCCTAACGAAAAGTTGAGAATTTATGTTGCACTAGGCAAACTACCTCAAAGTCCTATGGCTTGGTTATTTAATTCTAAGAAAGTTTTGCTCATGACGATGGCCGAGCTGCCCACCATGCTTCGAGCTCCTTGTTGTTGCAGAGGTTTAGTTTTAGAAATCATAAATCAGGAGATGAGAAAAGTGTTCTGGTTTAGAGAAAGTCTTAATTTCCAAGTGTTTTTTATGTTTTAATTGAAACAAATCTTAAAGTTGATTATAACAACACCGGTTAAGATCACACGGTTCCATCCTTTCGGCATCGTCATTTTTATCGGATTCACTTAGTCCAGATGAATTTGCTAAACTCAACTCGAATGAGTTCCACACTTTCATTTAGCACCGTGGAAATCCCGTTAGCAACACGTAGGTTACATCATCCGAGGTATTCCCGATCATCCAACAAGACGTTTTAATTTAGTTGTAGTTGTATTTTTGTTGTTCTGTTTGTGATTAAATTTTGAGTTGTTTATATTTTAAAATGTTGTGGCGATGAATTTTATCTTGTAATGACTTTTAATTTAGTTTTAGTTTCAGTTTTAGGGACTATCCTAAAAGTGTGGGTTTTCATGCAACAGTTGTTTACCATGCAAGAAAAGTAAAGTGCATTTGGAATAAGTAAATTGCAAGAAGGTAAATTGCAATAAAATAAAAGCGTACCTGGAGGGTCTTCCCGTCATCCCAGGCTGCACTTAAACACAATTTAAAATATTTAAGCATTTTAAGCAAGTTCCTAGGTAAAGCTAAGGGAAGGGTTATGGTTTTCTACCAAGTTCCTAATCTTATAGCTAGTCATTTCCTATGACGTCTAGGTTCTTGTGTTTTGGTTTGAGGACGATTTTCTTCATTAAAGAACAATTAAGTTCAAATGTTCTTATAAACATCCTATCGTACTGAGGAAGTGCTTAAGACGAATCTTAAACATCTTTTCAATACTTTTAGGATTGTTTTAAGTACAAGAGAATTTAATTATATAATGAATCAATTATCCAGGAGTTCGAAGCTTTGTTATCTTGCTCGATGAACTAGGACATTTGAATATCCTATGAGTGCAAGTAACACTTCACTTAACACTCCGTTTAAGGGTTATGACATCATGAGCTTTTGAGGGCAAATTAATGTTCAAATGATTTGTGATTTAACTTAATTTCAATCAATGGGTTTAAGTTTGGAATAATGTTCAAGTTGTTTTAAATTTATTTTTGAATTCTTTTATGTCTTAAGTGATGTTATATTTAATTCAATTTAATTTAACTTTAATTTAATTTAATTTGGTTTAGTTTTAATTTTAATTTAATTTATTTAACTTAATCTAATTTTAATTTTAACTTGATTTTATTTTTTAATTTCATTTAATTTAATTTAATTTAATTTAATTTAATATGATTTAATTTAATTTAATTTAATTTAATTTGATTTAATTTGATTTAATTTATTATGTTTTAATTTAATTTTATTTAATTTAATTTAAATTTAAATTTAATTTTATTTTTAATTTTAATTTAATATTTTATTTTTTTATGTTTTAAAGATGATTTAATTTTAATTATTAAAGTATTAATTTAATTGAAATTTTAAAAGGATTTAATTTAAATAATTTAACTTTAATTTAATTTAATGATTAAGTCTTTTAGCATTTTAAATCTTAAATTTGGATTATCATTTTAATTAGGAATTAAATATTATTGAGATGATTAATTTAGGGATTCTTAAATTAAAGAACAAATCTCTTCCTAATAATATCCCTATTTTAATAATTCCAATTTTATTATTCTTCCAAATTTAATTAATTATTTGATTAAGGTTTATTTTAATTATTTTTAAATTGTTTAGTAGGTTTCTACCCTTTAATTATTTAAATTTCAATCATCCAAATCAGATTAAGATCAAATATTTTACTTTTTCATTTTATTAAGCCTAAAGTTTTAATTAATGGTTAAAATTTTAATTACCATTTTGCCCTTCAAGCTTACTAATTCCATAACTCACTAAATTGAGCTCAAATGAATTTGAAATTTTTATGTGACTTCACTCATATGTCAATAAAGGCACTAGAGGAGAAAATGTGATTTTCCTGTATTTAATTTATTTATGTAATTATTTTTGGTGGAAAATAAGGATTTCCAAGGAAAATTCAACAACATGACCAAGGGAAAGCTTCTATCCTTAAGAAAATTATGGGACATTTCTAATGACCAGTGGACCACTTGGACCAATTTTGGTGATTTTTTGAATTATATTATTTTTATTATAATTATTTTAAATTTTGGAGTATTAATTAATTTAAAAATAAAATAAAGATTGAAAAATGAATTTTATATTTTTTAAAAATCTCTCTGATATCAAGGAAACCAGAGAACCAATTTTGTAATTTTTTGATTTTTCTTTGATTTATTAGAGTTATTTTAGTGGAAATGCTAGAAAATACATTTTTTTAATTTTAAAATTACCCTAAGGCTTTAAAATTTAATATCTCATCATAGAGGCCTAAGAAAAATATGGGATTTGTTCCTAAGAGATTAAAATTCAAAATATGACATTTTGGTGAATTTTATTATTTTTGTTATTTTTATTATTTTTTAATTATTAAAAATATTAAAATAATGCAAAAAATCAACTTTTTTAGAAAATTGCAATTTTAATTTTCTTAAATTTCCCTGATATTAGAGAGGCTCCAAAACCAATTTGGTGAATTTTTGAAAAGTATTTTGAAAGTTTAAGTTGGCTAAATGGCTTAATGAACCAATTTGGTAGGGCTAACCAAGTCCAATTGACTTCAAATTTTTATGGTGGGTTCCTCTGATCCTAAAGGTCAGTGGAGAATTGATTTCAAGTCAATTTGATGTATGATTAGCTCTAATTAATTAAGGACCTATTTTGGGTGTTTAAGCCAATTAGGGTTATTCCAAGTGGATTAATTCAAAGCTTATTTTTCCTAGTAGTCCTCCGGTCATAAGAAACATCCTCAAATTTTCCTAGAATTTATTTCACAACATGCTAATTATTGGAATTATAATATTCGGAATAGTGACCTAGAATTGAAAAATCAATAACTCTTCATAGGGTGGCCTTCGACTTTGGAAAATTCGGGAATGTTCCCAAATTCGGAGGCTTCAAAAGCCCTATGGTCTCATGCCATGGTGAATTGTATACATGCATGGAGAATTGAAATAGTGCAGAGAGTAAATAAATTATTAAAAATCAAATACTCGATGAAATTAAATGATTTCTTTTCCACATTATTCTCCTCTATTCACCGAGCAAGAGGGTATTTTTATTTTATTTTTCCGATTTTCCTACGCAAAGTTATGCATTTTTGAAGTTTAGGGAATTAAATAAATCAAGAAATACCCTAATTTTCTACTTATCCACGCGGCGCCCTGTCATCCTCGGCATCTCCGAACGGCCACGCGGCGCGCTCCCATTCGACACCGCCACTTGAGTCAGCAGCCCGGGTCCCGCCTTCTGCTTTTCATCCGCTGATCCGACCTGATCTGAGCCATCCATCTGCGCGTGTATTGAATGAACGGCATCCGTTCATCGTCCCCAAGCCTCCTAGCCCGAGAACCGTCCACACTAAAACCCTAAGAACTCACTCATTTCTCAACAGATTTTCGTGTTATTATGCTCTATGGATTCGTCTTGAAGAGACGAACACATCCATACGGTTTATGTAGCATGAAATTGACTCAATAAAATGGAGAATGTTCAGAAGCTCGGGAGGAAGAGTGAGACCATACCTTTGCTCAGAGAAGTGTGGCTTTGATCTGAGGGTTGTGTCACCTTCGATTGAGTCCAAGCAAGCTCCAGATGAAGTCTCCTGGCCTAGTGAATTGTCCAGGTATGATTTTAACCAAGCCCGATTTCAACCTTTGGAGTCTGGAACGGATGGGTGGCCCGGAGAGGGGCTTTCACCTGGGAACTTCTCCTCTTGACCTTGTACGGGTGTAGGTGAATTTAATTTGACTTTGGTGGAGGATTTGGGAATGTCCTGTTCGGCTCGAGAATCGAGCTCCAAAATCGAGCTCAATTAGTGGGGATTGAGAGCGGGATGACAATGGGGATCAAGTGCTCTCAGGTGTGGGGAGAGTCCGGAGTGATTTTGCGCGAGTTTCCTTAAGGTTGATTCGAACACCTCCTCCATGGCCGAGAGAGGTGGTGTTTAAATAGGAGAGGGTGGAGGGCTTCCCGGGGAGTTAGAGATCGGGATCACTGCTCTTGGCAAGGGAAGAACAGCTACAATGGCCACCTGGACATGGGGCAACTCGACAAGGTGGAATTTCAATGCTTGGCTCCTTCCCATGTCTCGGCCATGGTGTTTTCCGGTGGCCTGAGTGGTGGCCGGCAGGCATGGCTCACCCTCAGGGTCAGGAGGTCCAGGGCTTGAAGTTGGTGAAGGCAATTGGGTTTGGACATGTGTAAAGTGTTTGAATCAAAGTAGAATGGGGTAAGGGTATATTTTGCCTCAAATTGGTCAAATGCATGGATTGCGCTAGGTGCACCTTCCCATGGCTAGTTTGGCTGAAGATAAAGTGGTTTAGGTCAGCTTAATTAGTGGGGAAGGGTCACCATCCAAGTACAATTAAGTTTAAGCATGGTTTAGTGGAGTCATGGAAGTGGCTAATCCCCCTTAAGAGAATATGGAAAGGGCCTCCTCCTCTTGCCATCTTGCGTATGGTGAGGTGGAAAGTAGATTCCATGGCTCTCATGGCTCCCATGTGGCTCATGCATGGCTTCATGGCTCCATTTGGCTTGGGAAAAGTTAAGTCATCTTTCATGGAGAAGGATTTTGTGATTTTGGCATTTTGATGGGAATTGGCATATGACTTGATTTGGATTTATTTTATCATGGATTTAGAACTTAGGAGATGGTTTTATCAAATGGATGATGATAGAGGATTGTCATGTGGGCTTTGGGCCTTTCGAAATTTAGTGAAGATGGGCTTTTAAAATGGTTTAGGGAAGTGGGCTTTTGGATTTTAAAATGGATTTTAGGATAAAAATTTGGTAAAGTCTTGGGCCAAATAATTGTTGGGTTTGGTTTAAGGATGTGTCATGATTGATTTGAAACAAGTTTGGAGTGATTTGGGTTTGAATTGAGTTGAATTTGGGTTGATTTGATAAATGGGCCTATGTAGGTCAAATTGGGCTAACTTGGGCCAATGTTGGGCTAGGGTTGAAATTGATGTAAAATTGATGTTGTGAAATGTTTATGGGAGTGTTTGAAAGAGGTTCCAACTTCGGTTGGATTTTGATTTTTGGGATTTGGGCTCATTTGGGTTAGGGTGGATTTAAGTCAAAATTGGGCCTTTTGGTTTTATGTTGAATTTGAGTGGGGTTTGGATCCAAATTTTGGGCAAATCATGTTAGTGTTTTATTTGTGGGGATTTTAAGGAAGGTTTAGAAAAGATTTGGGGTTAATTGGAGTCAAATTGGTTTGGTTTGGGTTAGGTTTGGGTCATGGGTTCAAATTGGGCTTTAAGGTCAAAAGTGAAATTGGATTCAAATGTCAATCAAATTGGGCTTGGATTTAGTATAGATTGGTGTTGGGAATGTTTAATGGAAGTTTAGAATTGAATTGGACTAGAATTTGGGTCAATTGGGTAGGTCTGGTTTAACATTGGGCTCATTTTGGGTTAAAATGGGTCAAATTGGGGATTTTGACAAAAGTGGGGTAAATTGACAAAATTGGCCCATGGTGTAGTTGAACAAAATGAAATTGGGAATATTTGGGATTTTTGGGAATTTTCTGGGAATTTTCTGAATTTTTAGGTTTTGTTGATAAGAGGAGCTTTTTGTGTATTTGGAGAGTATTGGGGGGGTATTTTTGGAATTTTTGGTATTTTTGGCTATGGATGATCAATTTGAGTGGAGGGAAATGTTTAGGAATGATTTTGGGGAATTTTGGGTGATTTGGAGATTTTTGGAAAATTTGGGTAATTTCAAGGGTTTTGGGTAAAGTTAGGTAGTCCGGGTCCCGGGGGTCAAAAATTAAAAATTTGGAAAATTGAAGGTTGGGTAATTGTAAGTGGAATGAAATCATTTTGGTTGAGCCATGAAGCCATATCAAGCCCACATGAGCCATGAAGGGACTCATTTGAGGCATCCACTATGTTGTTCCTAACCCTCTTAGCCAAGGGCTTAGGGGTTAAGGACCATCCATGTGAATCACTTTCATGAGTCAGGAGGTCAAGTTGGGTATAGGTGTGGTTTTAGGAGGTGTGTGAAAGTGTAGTGTACAAGTGTAAAGTGTGTGTAAGTCAGCCCTCACTCGACCAGGCCACCCAGTAAGCAGTCCTAAGGCCAAAGAGTCCTATAGGAACTCATCCTTTAAACTTCCACATTTGATTTCAACCCTCTAGGTGATTAGGGGTCTATAATCAAGTTTGTGGAGTTTGCAGGGAGTTAAGAAGTGGTTTGAATTTCTAAGGTGGTGGGTCCCAATTATAATCCTCTAAGATAGTCAAAGGAAAAGCCTAAGGCTAGATCCTAAGTACTAAAAAGAAGAAGAGAAGACCTCATCAAAAATGAGGTCAACATGAACCACTTCCCTAGGTTATGCCTTTATGGCCTCCGAACCTATTCTTCATGGTTATTCTTTTTACAGCCTCCGAACCACTTCCCTAGGTTATGCCTTTATGGCCTCTGAACCTATTCTTCGTGGTTATGCTTTTACGAATTCTCCGAACCACTTCCCTAAGATATGCCTTTATAACCTCTCGAACCTATTCTTCGTGGTTATGTTTTTTACGACCTCCGAACCACTCCCTTAGGTTATGCCCTTATGGCCTCCGAACCTATTCTTCATGGTTATGCTTTTTACGACCTCCGAACCATTTCCCCAGGTTATGCCTTTATGGCCTCTCGAACCTATTCTTCGTGGTTATGCTTTTTACAACCTCTGAACCACTCCCCTAGGTTATGCTTTTTATGGCCTATGAACCTATTCTTCATGGTTATGCTTTTCACAGCCTCTGAACCACTCCTCTGGTTGATATTTTTCTTACCCTCAAGGTTTTGATTTGTCAATCTACCAAAGACTCTAAAAATGAAAATCATTAATCAAATTTTTGGAAGACGATCACTTTTGGATGAATTCCATCAAGGGTTTCCCTTAGGACAGCTTTGCAGAAAGAAAGAGATCGACTAAAGATCTGATCTATGTTTAGTCTAGTTCTAGGACTAGTCAACTAGCATGTCCTTTGTGGAGAAATGAAAATTGATCTGTGACGAGGGATGAAATTTGAAATCTTTGGATTTAATATCATTGGAAATATTCTTCTCATTCACCTATTGACAAAAAGACAATTCAGAATGGAAGAATTCAAGACAAAAATTCTGACATTTTAACAAGTAAATCATGATTTCAAGGTGAAAATGAAATTAATGCCCTAATAACTAGGCCCTCTATCTTAAATCTTCAGACTGGGTCCTAAATAAAAAATAAAATATTATGATCAAAATGCAAGTAATTGACTAAAGATGTCATGAGCCTCTTAATCTTCTGCCATGTGATTGGGTCCTGAATTCTGAATGAGTTATAATATCCCAGAATTTGTCTTAAGAAATATTTGAGAATTATTAATTAGGGGAGTTTGGACATTCAATAACTTTAAAACTTTAAAACATGCTCTACCAGATATAGTAATTCTCTGAGAAGAAGCTTGAGGTGAGTAGCAAATCAAAAAATGATGTTTGAGTTCAGGCATTCAAAATCATTAAAGATTGCCCTACCAAAAAAAAGAAGGTTTCTAAAAAGAAGCTTGAGGTGGGCACAAAATCAAAAATTGGTGTCTTAATTCAAAAATTCAAAATCTTTAACATGCTCCACCAGATATAGTAATTCTCTGAGAAGAAGCTTGAGGTGAGCATAAAATTAAAAATTTGTGTCCAAATTCTCCCTTAATTGATAAATCTTAAAAAACTGTTTTAAGAAAATTCTTTCGATATTATATTCAGGAAAGAATTAAGTGATCTCGTATTTTGGTTGACAATTAATTAGTTCAGACATATCTTTAGAAGATAAAAGATATTTTGATCACATTTTCGAAAAATTCTTAAGACCCAGAAAGAAAGAACTAAGGTAAATGACTTTGTTATTGAAGATTAATGGAAATTATACTCTGAAGTCATAATTTTTCAAAGATCCAACCCGAATCCCAATTTGGAAATGTTAAAGTGATTTTTGAAGGACAATCTGAATGATCTTTATAGAATTGGTGATTAATGGAAGCTTTATGAAACAACATGACTGACAAGCATTGTACGAGCCCATGATAAATTAATTCACCCTAGGACACTCAGATCAAGGATTTGGATTTAGTACTTCAAACATTTATCCTCATGGGAGGGCCCATATGTTTGTTAAGAAGACACATTTGGGGAAATCATGTCAGTTGGTAGACTATCAAGAAAACATAGTACACCCAATCAATGGGTAGTACTTGAAAAAGATTCGACATAAACAAAAATGAATAACTTGTTTTGTAAATTGAGAAACAAACAACTAAGGCAAAAGAAAATGAAATCGACATTTCTAAGAGGTAGTGTAAGACATCCTTAAATGGAAGACGACATCTAGTCTCTTTCTCGCTATTGGATGTAAGACCATCATGAAATTGGCTTTCCTTTAGCAACCTTTCTTTGGATAGGATATAAGACTCATACGCATTTCTATTCCAAAATTGACATTTTGAAATTGACATTTCTATGAGATAGTGTAAGACCTCATTAAATGGAAGATGACATATATTCTCTTTCTCGCTATTGGATGTAAGACCATCATGACGTTGGCTTTCCTTTAACAACCTTTCTTTGGATAGGATATAAGTCTCAAAAGCATTCCTATTCCAAAATTGACATTTTGACATTGACATTTCTAAGAGATAGTGTAAGACTTTCTTAAATGGAAGATGGCATTTATTCTCTTTCTCGCTATTGGATGTAAGACCATCATGACGTTGGATTTCCTTTACCAACATTTTTTTGGATAGGATATAAGTCTCAAACGCATTCCTATTCCAAAATTGACTTTTTGAAATTGACATTTCTAAAAGGTAGTGTAAGACCTTCTTAAATGAAAGATGACATCTATTCTCTTTCTCGCTATTGGATGTAAGAACATCAGACTTTGGCTTTCCTTTAACAACCTTTCTTTGGATATGATATAAGTCTCAAACGCATTCCTATTCCAAAATTGTCATTTTGACATTGACATTTCTTAGAGATAGTGTAAGACCTCCTTAAATGGAAAATGGCATCTATTCTCTTTCTCACTATTAGACGTAAGACCATCATGACGTTGTCTTTCCTTTAGCAATCTTTCTTTGGATAGGATATAAGTCTCATACGCATTCCTATTCCAAAATCGACGTTTTGACATTGACACTATTTTTAGAGAAAACTGAATATGACATTTGTTCTCTTTCCTCAATTGTCTACAATACATCTATAGTTCCAAAAATGCTAAAAACAAGGATTTTGAATTAAAAATGACAAATAACTTATGATAATTAATATCTTTCGACCTGTAAAGGTCAAATCCCCAGCGGATACACTCTTCGTCTTGAGTTTGCCACTCTTTTCTAGTTATCAGATGTAAGTCCTTTACTGACACGAAAATCATGGCTTTCCTATAACTAAATACCGACATTTGATGTTCCCGAGAAATGAAATATGACAACCATTTTCTCTTCCCAGTTATCGGATGTAAGTCCTTTCCTGACACGGAAGTTATGGCATTCCTATAACTTGACATTGACATTTGACATTTTTGAGAAATGGAATACGACATCCATTTTCTCTATATTACTTTCAGATGAAAGTTCTTTCTTGCCATAGAAATTATGACATTCTCATAATTTAACATCACCACATTTGATAGACATTCTAACATTTGACATATCGATATTTTGAAATTTGACATATCAACATCTCGACATTTGATATGTCAACATCTCGACATTTGACATTTGACATATCGACATTTGACATATCGACAATTGTTATCGACATTTGAGATATCGATCTTTCGACATTTAACATATCAACATTTCAACATATCAACAATCATTATCAAATTTTGACACATCTATATTTCGACCTTTGATATATTAATAATTATTATCGACTTCTGACATATCGACATTACGACATTTGACATATCAACGTTTGACACTCATCCTCTCCTTTGCTATAGGAAGTAAGTCCTTTCCTGACACGGAAATGGCATTCTTTTATCACAACATCAACATTCGACATCTTGAGAAATGGAATATGACATCCATTTCTCTCTCAAGTTATTGGAAGTATGTCCTTTCATGACACGGACATCATGGCTTTCCTCTAACTAACATAAACATTTTGAGAAATGGAAAATGACATCCATTTTCTCTCTCCGGTTATTGGATGTAAGTCCTTTCCTGACACGAAAATTATGGCTTTCCTCTAACTAAATCTTGACATTGACATTTTGAGAAATAGAAAATGACATCCATTTTCGCTCTCTAGTTATTGGATGTAAGTCCTTTCCTGACACAGAAATTATGACATTCTTTTAACTCAATATCGACATTTACATTTCGAGAAATGGAATCTGACATCCATTTTCTCTTGGATGTAAGTCCTTTTCCTGACACGAAAATCATGGCTTTCTTCTAACCAAATCTTGACATTGACATTTTGAGAAATGAAAAATGACATCTATTTTCTCTCTCTAGTTATTGGATGTAAGTCCCTTCCTGACACAGAAATTATGGCTTTCCTCTAACTAAAATCAACATTGACATCTTGAGAAATGGTATATGACATCCATTTTCTCTCACAGTAAATACCTTTCCAGACACGAGAAGGAAATTCCTTCTCAGAACCGACATATGAGACATCTGACATTCCTTAGGAGCGGTATGACAGCCACTCCTTTCCTGATTATTATGAGACATCTCTTTAGACCACTTCGGTCAACGCCAATATGTGCGGCATACTTATGCAGTATTCCACACATATTGGGGGCCCCTTTGTTGATCTCCTTTTATGATAGGTCAACCCTTGACCTAAAAAGTCAACTTTGGTCAAAATGGTCAATCTTGACCCAATGACCAACCCTACTGACCCAACATGTCAGCCCTTGACCTAAAAAAAATCAATTTTGGTTAAACTGGTCAATTTTTGACTAAAAGACCAATTATTGACCCAATGACCTATTTAGACACCAAAATGAAAAAATTACAAATATTGTGATCAAATCAACCATGACAAGGTTGAAAAAGTCACATTAGACATCTTAAAATTAAAATTGACCAATTTAGGTTAACTTGGATCAATCTAGGCCAACATTGGTCAACCATGGTCAACACTTATCAATTTTGGTCAAAATACACAATTTTGAACAAAAATGATAAAAAATGATAAAAATGAAATAGAAATGACAAAATTAATCAAATAATTAATTTCAAAATTATTTTGATTAATTAATTGACTAATAATTTAATTTTTAAAATTTTAATTAATGACATAATTAATTAAAATGAAAAAATTAAATTAAAAGCCATAAAATGATAAAATGCACAAATTAATTAAAAATAAAGGAAATAATCAAATAATTAATTCCAAAATTTTTTTAATTAATTAATTGACCAATAATTTAATTTTCATATTTTAATTAATGACATAATTAATTAAAATGAAAATTAAATTAAAAAGTCATGAAATGAGACAAAATCCAATTTTAAATATAAAAATGACATGAAAATTAATCAAATAATTGATTTGGAATTATTTCCAAATAATAATTGATTAATAAAATAATTTCAATATTTTAATTAATGACATAATTAATTTTAATGGAAATTAAATTAAGAAAGGGGTATTAAATGGAATTTTAACCTATGACATTATGGTTTTCCAAAAATTCCAATCCCCTTTATGACATCACACATGACTTCATATAAAGTCATCCATGGATCAACCATGACCCATGAGACTCATTGGATGTGGGTTAACACATTAAATAACCCATACTTCACCTCTTTAATCATGGTTAACAAAGTTCATCATGAAGGGAACTAAGGTGTCATCCTCTCCTAAATTTAAAGTATGACTCATCTCCTCCATCAAGATGAGGTGGCTCATCACTTTAGGTGCCTCATGAACTCAACAATGAAAGTAAAACATTAAGTAAACTCTCTTGGATGCCATGATTAACCCATGTTATTTTTCATAATGACAAAATTATAAATTTTTTTTAATGAGAGGATTATGTGTCATCCCCTCATTAAAAATTAAATGAAATATTGAATGATGAATGGCTTCCTCCCTTTGAGTCACCACAAGCCTCCTCTCTACCCAATAGAAATGAAACAAAGCAATGAAGAGCTCATCATGACAAATTGAGAGCAATTATGGCTAAGACATGGAATTGAGGGAAAATTTGCCTTACATGTCACTATTTGCTCAATACATTGGAATGAATAGTGAGAGCATATGGGGGAGGCTGATTTAGGAAGATTCCAGCCAATCTATACACCTCCCAATCAAGCCAATGGAAGAAGCCATGGGAAAATCCAAACAAGCCATCACTTTCCTCACCTTGGCTACACTCATGATGGTTAACTTTGGAACTTGCCAATCCATCACTATCACAACAAAAATTCCTTCCTTGGCAGCCAAGAAAATGCATGGCACCTCCCCTGGGTACACCCCACGCCAACCAAGAGCTCAGCCATAGCTCTAATGGCTATAAAAAGGAGCCTAACCCAAAAGGTGAAGGGGAGAAAGAGTGATCCATAGCTACCAAATTACTGTCCAAATCCTCTAGATCCCAACATAAAAAACCTTGCTAAGAACCTTAGCAATCCATCCCAACCAAAATCAAGCCCTCAGCTAGCCCCTAGGCTCCACGAAATCAGCCCAAACAAGGCTACCCGAGAGCCTTAAGCCAAGAGAGGGAGAGGAATTTACAAAATTCCATAGAGTGCTCCAATCCAAAAATTTCCTACATGAAATTTGTTGCTTAGGACTAGAGCAATCAAATCCAACCAAATTTGAGCCATAGAACTGACCCCATCAAGTCAATTTGGCCCTACACCAAGCCAAGTTGCTTTTTTTTTTACATTCACGCTCCCCTCTATTGGATCTTCAACTTGGACTCAATTTAAACCCAAATTGAGTTGAGATCAATCTTAAGGAGGCTAAGGTGAAGCATATCAAGCATTCAATTTGACTTCAAAGAAACTTGAGGCCAAGGTATGGACGAATTATCGAATTTATTGTAATTAAAATATGTCTCATAATTCCTATGTTTAACCCTCTTGAAACCCATGCATCACCATATGGATGGGTGCTTCTCATCGAGATGATCATTTTAAAAAAAATTTCACTCAATTCCGTTGAGAATCAAGTGAGATATTGATTCTTGAAAATCGACGGAATATATGAAGACAGAGGGTAATTCTGGATAATTCTGGAATTTAATTCCAGATTATCCGTAAAAATTTCAAAATTGCATAACTTTGTGTAGACAAATCACAAAAATAAAATAAAAATACCTCTGGAAAGAGGAGAAAGAGGAGAATAATGTCGAAGTAAAATTTTGAATTTTTAAATTATATTTTATTTTTAATTAATTAATTACTCTCTGGAGTAATTTAATTATTAAAAATTAATTATAATTCCAAAAATTATGAAATTTTCACAGAGTTATCCTTCTGTTATGACATACATCTCCTAATTTTCTAAGGACAGAAAAGTTCTAAGCTACTTTGTAATTATTTATAAAATAATTATAAAAATTAGAAATTAAGGAAAATAAATTTGCAAATGGCTAGAAATTTTAGGGTGACTCATGAAGACTCTAAATACAATGTTTTTTAAGCCATTAAACAATTTTAAATGACATTTCAAAATTTAGGATTTAAAATTTCATTATTAATTAAAAAATTTAAAATCCTAAAAATCACTCTTTCACTCTACTTAGCCCATTCCACAATGGGTTGAGTCAAAATTAAGTCTAACTCCAAATTAAGTTTAATTAATTCTGATTAAACCTTAAAGACATTAGGTCTAAAATAAAATCAATTGTTTTAATTAAACTTAAAAGACATAATCAAGTTTAATTAATTCTTATTAAACCTTAAAGACATTAGGTTTTATATAAAATCAAAGTTTATTTAAACTTAAAAGACATAATCAAGTTTAATTAATTCTTATTAAACCTTAAAGACATTAGGTTTAATATAAAATCAAAGTTTAATTAAACTTAAAAGACATAATTAAGTTTAATTAATTCTTATTAAACCTTAAAACCATTAGGTTTGATATAAAATCAAAGTTTAATTAAACTTAAAAGACATAATTAAGTTTAATTAATTCTTATTAAACCATAAAGACATAAGGTTTAATATAAAATCAAAGTTTACTTAAACTTAAAAGACATAATTAAATTTAATTAACTCTTATTAAACTTTAAAGACATTAGGTTTAATATAAAATCAATTTTTTTTAATTAAACTTAAAGGACATAATTAAGTTTAATAAACTCTTATTAAACCTTAAAGGCATTATGTTTAATATAAAATTAATTTTTAATTAAAATTAAAAGACATAACTAAGTTTAATTAATTCTTATTAAATCTTGAAGATATTAGGTTTAATAATAAACAAACCCTAATTAGGTTTAAGACACCATTTAAACCTAATTAATTAAAGTTAAACTTTAATCACATTAAGTTTAACTAATTAAACCATAATTAAGTCTAAAATGACAAATTAGACTTAATAAACCCTAATTAGGTCTAACCCATTAGACCTAATTAAACCACTAAGTCTTAACTAAATTAGACTTAATCAAACCAAAACCCTAATTAGGTCTAACCCATTAGACCAAATTAAACCATTAAGTCTTAACTAAATTAGACTTAATCAAACCAAAACCCTAATTAGGTCTAACCCATTAGACCTAATTAAACCATTAAGTCTTAGCTAAATTAGACTTAATCAAACCAAAACCCTAATTTTGTCTAACCCATTAGACCTAATTAAACAATTAAGTCTTAACTAAGTTAGACTTAAGTTTAACACAAACCTAACTTAAGTCTAACTTTTATTAGACTTAAACCATACTTAGGTTCAACCTGACATGAACCTAAGTTTAACACAAACCTAACATAATCCTAACCCATATTAGACTTAAGTCAAACCATACTTAGGTTTAACATGATATGAACTTAAGTCTAACCTAAACCTTAGGTTCAACCTAACTTGAATCTAAACCAAAACCCAACTTAAGTTCAACCCATATTGAACTTAAGTCGACCTTAAGTCTAGGTTCAACCTGACTTGAACCTAACTTAACCTAAACTCAAAATTTAACTTAAGACTAACCCATATTAGACTTAAGTCAAACCAAACTTAGGTTCAACCTGACATGAACCTAACTCAAAATTTAACTTAAGTCTAACCCATATTAGACTTAAGTCAAACCAAACTTAGGTTCAACCGGACTTGAACCTAACTCAAACTTAACTTAAGCCTAACCCATATTAGACTTAAGTCAAACAAAACTTAGGTTCAACCTGACATGAACCTAACTCAACCTTAACTTAAGTCTAACCCATATTAGACTTAAGTTAAATTAAACTTAGGTTCAACCTGACATGAACCTAACTCAAACCTAACTTAAGTCTAACCCACATTAGACTTAAGTCAAACTACGCTTAGGTTCAAACCTAACTCAAACCTAATTTAATCTAACCCACATTAAACTTAAGTTAAATCATACTTAAGATTCAACCTGACATGAACTTAAGTCTAACCCAAATCCGACATAAACCTTAATTAAGTCTATTCCATTAGACTTAATTAAATCATTAAACCTTAATCAACTAAGGTTTAAATAAACACAAACCATGATTAAGTCTAATTCACTAAGACTTAATATCTAAACAAATCTCAGTTAAATCAAATTATACTTGATTAAAACTTAAGCCTTACCTAAAAAGGATTTAGATGGTCTGAAATTCTAATTAAGTCTAATTTAATAGATTTAATTAACATTTAAGTACTATTTAAACAAGGCTTAAAACTTAATTAGGTCTATTCTGATTAAACAAAACCTTTTAACTTAAGTTCAAATAGACATGAACTCAAGTTAATTAGATTCAATCAACATTGAATTTAACTTAGGTTCAACTGTGACATGAACCCAAGTTAATTCAACCAATATTGAATCTAACTTTCAACCTTTTAACTCAAGTTCGGACGGACTTGAACTCAAGTTAATCTAAACCGGACCTTTTAACTTAAGTTCAGACAGTACATGAACTCAAGTTAATTAGATTCGATCAACATTGAATTTAACTTAGGTTCAACCAGACATGAACCCAAGTTAATTCAATCAATATTGAATCTAACTTTCAACCTTTTAACTTAAGTTCAGACAGATATGAACTCAAGTTAATCTAAACCAAACCTTTTAACTTAAGTTCAAACACACATGAACTCAAGATTTAAGTTTAAACTTAAGTCGAGACATAAATTTGACATTTCAAACAAAAATTGACAAAATCGACATAAATTTGACATTTCAAACAAAAATTGACAAAATCGACATAAATTCGACATTTCAAACATAACTGACATAAAATTGACATTTTAAACCAAAATCAACATAACTGACATAAAATCTACATTTTAAACTAAAATCGACATAATCGACTTAAATTTGACATTTCAAACATAAATCAACGTAACCGACATAAATTCAACATTTAAAACATAAATCGACTTAAATCTGACATTCCAAACGAAACTCAATAAATTTGACATTTCAAATTAAATTTTTCGACATTAATCAACATTCCCAAACACAAACTGACTTAATCGACATTTCAAACCAAATTCAATAAACACTGACATAAATGACATTAATCGACATTTCAAACCAAACTCAATATATCTCAACATAAAACGACATAATTCTTAAAGTTCGACCCACATTGAACTTAACTCGACATAAAATTAAAAATCGACAATCCAACCCAAATCAATATTCAAGACAAATAAAAATTTAAACATAAACTGACATAAACCTAAATCGACATTTCAACCAAACTCGGACATCCGACAACTCTGGATCAACAGACACTTTGACCAAGTAATCTAAATATCTTGATATAACATTATTTCTAACTTTGTTTTCTTTGCAGGATGAAGACATGAAGTTTTGTTTAGATTTTCTTTGCATGTTATAGGGTGTGCTAACTCTGTTTTGCAGGACGTCGACAACGGAACATTAATGACAAAACCAGGACTTTTAGGATAGTCACAAAACCTAAAATTTCTACAAACAACAAAACAAAAATGACATGACAATAAAGACAACTGGACTATTAGGTTAGCCAAGAAATCTAAAATAAAACGACAAAATCATTAACATTGACATCAACATAATATCAACATTAACAAAAACGTACATCGACATTTCTATACCACAATAAAATGATGACATGACACTAAATCAAAACAAATATATGACAAAATGACATGACACCACAAAATCAAAATTTAAAACAAAAGGGAATCATAAACAAAATAACAAAAATAAATAAACAATGATATCTTCTTGACATCATTGAAGGTATCTCATGACATAATAACAACATAGAAGATAAAATATCTCATGACAAATCGAGATATTAATCACGACATCTTATGAAATTACGACATCACATAAAATGACATTATGATTCACATTAAGACACGACATAAAATGACATGACATTACGACATCACATTATGACATAACACCACATACAAACTACGACATCCCGACATGACATATGACATGATATACAAAATGACAAAAATGACATTACAAAACAAAACACTACAAAGAAACGACATACACCCAACATAAACAAAACTTTTTGGTAGTATCGATTCTTCAGAAACACACTGCCACGACAACACTTACACTTTTTTCGAGGACAAATGTTAACCTTAATCGGGAGTTTTCCTAGGCAATATTAATTACTCAGGATGTAATTAACTATAAGAGCTTGCTCCTATAAGAGATTAAAGAACTCAGAATAGGTATTTCACCTATAAGATCTCTCTGGTTACCCAAGATCTTCATGTGATTTTTTTTACAAAAACTTCAGTAATCACACAATCTGAAGATTTATTCTATGAGATTATTATTCGATCTCTTTTTCTCTCAATATCTATCTTGATTAATCCTTCTTCAATTTCTCCAAAGACTTCTGACAAAAAGTCTAAGTAGAATAAGAATTAGGGTGATGGATAGAGAAAGAGAGTGGCGACTCCATGACATTGACATAATACGAGAATTGATAGTGATGCAAGTCGACAAAAAAAGATTTTCATCGCCATCAAAGACATGGAAAGGTTTTGAGTTCAATTGAATCGTCAATTAGGTGGATTTAGGGATTTTGGTTAATTTAGGCAAGGTTGAATCAACTTGGGTCCATGTTGGGTTAAGGTGGGGTTTAGAACCAATTGAAAGTTTCAAATGGATTATGGGAATGTGGTGAAGTGTTCCCAACATCAATTAGGAAGAAATTTTAGGATTTGGCTAACCAATTTGGTAGGTTTAGGGCATGGGTTCACTTTAGGATAAAATGGGGTATTTTTGGTTTTCAAATAGATTTAGGTTAAGCTTAGGCTCAAATTGGGGCAATTGAAGGTTGCATAGGTTTCATGGGCATGCCATGGAAAGTTTAGGATTGAAATTTGGGGAAAAAAAGTTGGTATTAGGTTAATTGGGGGGTTGGGATTTCAATTTCAAATGAAATTGAACTCAAATGTGAATCAATTTGGACTTAGATTTAGTTTGGATTAATAGTGGGGATGTTGAATAAAAATTTAGAATTGAAATTGAGCAAAATTGAGGTCAGATGGGTTGGTTTGGTTTGACATTGGGTCCATTTAAGTTAAAAATGGGTCAAATTGGGGATTTTGATAAAAGTGGGTTGAATTGGCAAAATTGGCCTATAGTACAGTTAGGCAAAATAAAATTAGGAATATTTGGGATTTTCTGGAATTTTTTCTGGGAATTTTTGGAATTTTGGGCTAAAAGGGTATTTAGGGTATAAAGAGGTTATTTGGATGGTACTGGGGTATTTTTGGTGGATTTAAGAGGTGGGATTTGTTTGAAAATGTTTTTTAGGATTTTTGGGAATTTTGGGTAATTTTTGGGAAATTTATGAAGGGTTTGTTGGTTGTAGGGGTATTTTAGGTAAATTTGGGTAGGCTCGAGGACCCAATATCAAAACCAGAAATTTTGGCAAAAATGGTATTTGATTATGGTTGAGAGGGTAAAAAAGCTTAAAGTGAGTCATGGACCAAGAAATGTCCATTTTGAACATCTCATGGGTTGTTCCTAGCCCTCTTAGCCAAAGAGCTAGGGGTTTGGACTTAGCCACATGAGTGCTCCAATGAACCAGGGGTAGGAATTGGGTAAGGATGGTTCAGGGTTTAGAATGTGTGTGTGAGAGTGCAGTGTGTGTAAGCCAGACCTCACCAGGACCAGGCCACTCAGGGTAGTCCTAAGGCTTGAATATCCTTAGGAGTTCATCTTTGTCTTCCTGCTCATTCGTCCTAACCTTCCAAGTGATTTAGAGGTTAGTGACCATCTATGTAGGATTCCAAAGAGAATCAGGATTTGGTTTGAAATTCTAAATGGTGGGTTCCATCTCTAGTCTTCTAGGATAGTCAAGGAGAAGTCCTATGGCTAAATCCTATGCACTAAGAGGAAGGAAGAGACCTCACCCAAAAATAAGGTCAACAGTATGGCCTCTTTAACTTAATCTAGGCTCGGGTCTGTTTTTATTGTGAAACAAACCATTTTACAACACACACATCACCACATGGATATGTTTGTCTCTTCAAGATGAAGCTTTAGAAACAAATTTCATGGAAATCCATTGAGATTTAAGCGAGATCTTAAGGCTTGAACATGGACGGCTCACGGGATACACCAGGTTAGGGGAAATGCACGGATGTTGTCCATTTCCGTGTATTGGAAATGGATAGCTAAGATTACCGCTGACAGACTCCTTATGGAGAGGAGAACAATGGATTAGCTCTTCCGCAACAATGATCCCACCAATAGAATGGCGCCGCGTGGTGTTTTGATGGATCTAATGATCCAATCAGCTCTGCGTGGAATTTCCTTTAAGTAGGATTTAATTAAACATAGAAAATCCTATTTAACTTCAAAATTTCATATCTTGACATAGAAAAATCAAAAAAATAAAGCAAAAATACCCCTGAACTCAGAACAGTAAGAATAATAATATAAAAACAAAATTTTAAATTAAAGACTTATATTTAATTTTTAATTAATTAATTACACTCAGGAGTAATGTAATTATTAAAAAAATTTTATAAACCAAAAAAATATAAAAATTTTAGGGATTAATCTTTAAGTCCTTAGGAACATCCTCTGATTTTTCTATAGCTAGGAAAATTCCTAGAATAACATTTCCTAAATTCTATTAAATTTTGTAATTATTTTTAACAATAATTATAAAATCAAAAATTAAGAAAATTAAATTTGAAATTAGTTAAGAACCTTAGGGTCATAAACTCAAACCCTAAAATGACAAATCTTAGCCTTTTGAGAATTTAAAATAAATTTTTTTAGGGTTAAAATTATTAATTAATATTTAAAATCCTAAAAATCTTTTAAGACTCAAGTCCTCACCCTACTTAGTCCATTCCACATTGGACTAAGTTAATTTTGATTCTAGCTTCAAATGGGCTCAAATCAAATCCTAATTAGGTCTAAGACATCATTTAGACCTAATTAAACTAAGTTAGACTTTAATCACATTAGGTTTAACTTAAGAAACCCTAATTAGGTTTAAGACACTAATTAGAGCTAACTAAACCACGTTAGACCTTAATCACATTAGGTTTAACTTAACAAACCCTAATTAGGTCTAAGACACCATTTAGACCTAATTAAACCAAGTTAGGCCTTAATCACATTAGGTTTAACTTAATAAACCCTAATTAGGTCTAAGACACTAATTACACCTAACTAAACCAAGTTTGACCTTATTCACATTAGTTTTAACTTAACAAACCCTAATTAGGTCTAAGATATCATTTAGACCTAATTAAACCAAGTTAGACCTTAATCTAATTAGGTTTAGCTTAAAAAACCTTTATCAAGTCTAAGACAATAATTAGACTTAATTAAACCAAGTTAGACCTTAATCACATTAGGTTTAACTTAATAAACACTAATTAGATCTAAGGCACTCATTAGACCTAACTAGACTAAGTTAGACCTTAATCACATTAGGTTTAACTTAACAAACCCTAATTAGGTCTAAGACACTAATTAAACCTAACTAAACTAAGTTATAACTTAATCACATTAGGTTTAACTTAATAAACCCTAATTAAGTCTAATACACCATTTAGACCTAATTAAACCAAGTTAGACCTTAATCACATTAGGTTTAACTTAATAAACCCTAATTAGGTCTAAGACACTAATTAGATCTAACTAAACCAAGTTAGACCTTAATCACTTTAGGTTTAACTTAACAAACCCTAGTTAGGTTTAAGACATCATTTAGGCCTAACTAAACCAAGTTAGATCTTAATCACATTACATTTAACTTAACAAACCTTAATCAAGTCTAAGAAATTAATTAGGCTTGATTAAACCAAGTTAGAACTTAATCACATTAGGTTTAACTTAATAAACTTTAATTAGTTCTAAGACATCAATTAGACCTGATTAAACTATGTTAAGCCTTAATTACATTAGGTTTAACACAATAAACCTTAATTAGGTCTAACCCCTCATTAGACCTTATTAATTACTTTAAACTTTAATTACATTAGGTTTAAGACAAATTAAACCTTAATTAGACCTAACCCTAATTAGGTCTAACTAATTCAATTAAATTTTACTCAAATTAGGTTTAATTAACCATAACCCAATTAGACTTAACCACTAATTAAGTTTAATTAATCAATTAAACCTTACCCAAATTAGGTTTAATTAACCATAACCTAATTAGACTTAACCACTAATTAAGTCTAATTAATCAATTAAAACTTACCTAGATTAGGTTTAATTAACCATAACATAAATAGACTTAAGCACTAATTAAGTCTAATTAATCAATTAAACCTTACCCAAATAAGGTTTAATTAATTATAACCAAATTAGACTTAATCTTACCCAAATAAGTTTAACCTATACTTAGGTTCAACCCAACTTGAACCTAAGTCAAAGTTAAAACTTCTAGGTTCAACATACATTGAACCTAACATTAACCTATACTTAGGTTCAACCCAATTTGAACCGAAGTCAAAACTAAAACCTTTTAGGTTCAACATACATTGAACCTAACCTTAACCTATACTTAGGTTCAACCCAACTTGAACCTAAGTCAAAACTCAAACCTTCTAGGTTCAACATACATTGAACATAACCTTAACCTATACTTAAGTTCAACCCAACTTGAACCTAAGACAAACTTAAACTTTCTAGGTTCAACATACATTGAACCTAACATTAACTTATACTTAGGTTCAACCCAACTTAAACCCAAGTCAAAACTCAAACCTTTTAGGTTTAACATACATTGAACCTATTCTTAACTTATACTTAGGTTTAACCCAACTTGAACCTAAGTTAGACTCAAACATTTTAGGTTCAACATACATTGAACCTAACCTTAATCTATACGTATGTTCAACCCAACTTGAACCTAAGTCAAAACTCAAACCTTCTAAGTTCAACATACATTGAACATAACCTTAACCTATACTTAGATTCAATCCAACTTGAACCTAAGACAAACTTAAACCTAAGAAAAACATAAACCTTCTTGGTTGAACATAGATTGAACCTAACCTTAATCTATACTTAGGTTCAACCCAACTTGAACCTAAGTCAAAACTCAAACCTTTTAGGTTCAACATACATTGAACCTAACCTTAACCTATACTTAGGTTCAACCCAACTTGAACCTAAGTCAAACTTAAACCTTCTAGGTTCAACATACATTAAAACTAACCTTAACCTATACTTAAGTTCAACCCAACTTAAACCTAAGACAAACTAAAACCTTCCAAGTTCAACTTACATTGAACCTAACATTAACATATACTTAGGTTCAACCCAACTTGAACCTAAATCAAAACTTAAACCTTTTGGTTTCAACATACGTTGAACCTAACCTTAACATATACTTAATTTCAACCCAACTTGAACCTAAGTCAAACTCAAAACTTTTGGTTTAACATACATTGAACATAACCTTAACCTATACTTAAATTCAACCCATATTGAACTTGATTGAAAACTTCTAACTTGGGTTTAACCTAACTTGAACCCAAGTTAACTCAAACTTAATTTCAACCCATATTAAACTTGAGTCAAAACTTCTAACATAGGTTCAACCTAATTTGAACCCAAGATAACCCAAACTTAAAATCAACCCATATTGAAGTTAAGTTAAAACTTCTAACTTGAACTCAAGTCAACCAAACCGCTAATTGTCGGCATATTTTTAGGTTATGTGTTGTATTTTAAAAAGGGGTCGCCTACAGAAATTGTCGACGTATTTTAAATTTAATTTAAATATATAATTTGAAAAGTAGTATTTAATTTTGAAAATAATTTTAAGTTTGAAAAATTTTAAGATATGAAATCAAACCAATCTCACATCCCAATTAGTTTATATAAACGAACGCCGCATCACAAACCGCGTATCTGTTCCGAGGAATAGACGCACTGCTTGATGATGGGGCTCAATTAAATAGACTAGAAGATTTGTGACATCCGTTTGGTCTGCGAACCAATTTTATAAGCCAACAAGTTCCCCTACTTAATATAAAGGAATTAAACAGGGTTTAGATTACCTGGGTTCTTAAAGTTCCCTATAAGGGCAAGCCCCTATAGTTAATTACATCTTAAATGACGGGAATCATTTAAGAAAACTCTCGATAATGATCAGTGGTTTTGCTATCAAGAATTTCAAAGTTTAAGGTTTTCAAATGATTGAATTTTAGAATTTTAAAAGGGGTTAGCTCAAATTTGGAACAGTTTATTTTGGAGTCCAATGGAGGAGAGGTAGGAGAAGCTGGAGATCCACGAAGATTCTTGGCAACTTCCCAAACTATCATATTGTTTTGCTTCAATTTGGGAGTTTATTTAATGTTGCAATCCTGCCAATTTTATTTAATTAGGACTTATGCTTGTATGATATAATCACACAAGTAGCCTCGAAGATGTGAGGGTTTATGTCGTATCGAATAACTACCTCGGAGTCCTAAGACCGGTTAGGGCTTAATTTACATAACATGATCATGCAAATGCCTATCGAAAAGTTGAGGATTTATGTTGTACTAGGCACACTACCTCGAAATCCTATGGCTTGGTTATTTAATTCTAATAAAGGTTTTCCTGATGTAGACCCGAGTTTTGCTGATGACGATGGCGGTGCTGCCTACTATGCTCCAAGCTCCTTGTTGTTGCAGAGGTTTAGTTTTAGAAGTCATAAATCAAAGGATGAGAGAAGTGTTTTGGTTTAGAGAAATCTTGAAATCCAAATGTCTTTAATGTTTTATTAGGGAAATCTTAAAGTTGATTATAACAACACTGGTTAAGATCCCACGGTTCCATCCTTCCGGCATCGTTATTTTTATCGGATTCACTTAGTCCAGATGAATTTGCTAAACTCAACTGAATGAGTTCCACACTTTCATTTAGACAGTGGGAAATCCCGTTAGCAACACGTAGGTTACATCATCCGAGGTATTCCCGATCATCCAACAAGACGTTTTAATTTAGTTAAAGTTGTAGTTTTGTTATTCTATTTGTGATTAAATTTTGAGTTGTTTTATATTTTCAATGTTGTGGCGGTGGATTTTATCTTGTAGTGACTTTTAATTTAGTTTTGGTTTCAGTTCAGGGACTATCCTAAAGGTTTTGATTTTTCATGCAACAGTCTTGTTTAACATGCAAGAAAAGTAAAGCGCAGTGTAGGTAAAGAAAATGCAATAAAGTAAATTGCAATAACATAAAAGCGTACCTGGAGGATCTTCCCGTCATTCCAAGCTACACTTTAAAACACATATTAAAGCATTTAAATATTTCAACAAGTACCTAGGTAAAGACTAAAGGAAGGGTTTTGGTTGTCTACGAGAATCCTAATCCTATAGCTAGTCATTTCCTATGACGTCTAGGTTCTTGATTTTGGTTAAGGATGATTTTCTTCACCAAAGAACAATTAAGTTCAATTGTTCTTTAAAACTACCCATCGTATTGAGGAAGTGCTTAGAACAAATCTTAAACATCTTTTCAATACCTGCGGGACGATTTTGAGTCCAAGTGAATTTAATTACACAGGTGAATTAATCATCCAAAGGTTTAGTTAAGTTTTGTTCCCTTGATCAGTGAACTAGGATGTTTGATTATCCTATGAGTGAAGTGACATTTCACTTAATGCTTCATTTAATAGTTATAATAATTTAAAGCTTTCAGGGGCAAGTTAATTTGTTAAAGATTTCAATGATTTGGAGTTAAAGTTGATGATTTACTTTAATGTGATTTTATTATGAAATTTTAATCAATGATTTTAATTTTGGAATGGTGTTTGATTCATTTAAGTTAAACCTTTTATAAATGATATCAATATTTTATGTTAATTTAATTTTTTAGATTAACTTAGGTCAAAAGAGGTGTTCAAATTATTTATTAAATTTTGATGATTTAATTTGGATTAATTATATTAATTAATTTAATTTTTACATTATGTTTTAAGGTAAGTTGTCTTAAAATTATTTAAAATTTGCAAATTTGATTTATGTTTGTTTTGAAATGATTTTAAATTAGTTTCAAATATTTTAATTTACTTTTTAATTATTTAACTTTTTAGGCTTTAATCAATTATTAAATTATTTAATGATGTAGGTTTTAATTAAATTAAGAATTATTTACTTTTAATCATTTAATTATTAATTCCACTTATCCTCTTAAGTTTAAGATTTAAATATTATTAAGTGATTTATTTAGGGATTTTTAAATTAAAAAATCAGTGTCCTCTTAAATTATATCCCCGTTTTAATAATCCAATTTTAATTAATCTTCCAAAATTTAAATTATTTAATTAATTAAAGTTTCATTTTTGGTTTATTAAAGTGATTAATGGGTTCCTACCCTTTGATTTCCCAAAGTTTCAATCATATAAGAGAAAATTAAAATCAGATATTTTACCCCTATTTTGATTAAACCTAAAGTTTTAAGTAGGGGGTTAAAATCTTTTAATTACCTTTATGCCCCCTTTAAGCTTATTTATTTTATAACTCATTAAATTAAGCTTAAATGAACTTAAAATTTCTATGCCACTTCACTCACATCTCAATTAAGACTTTAGAGGAGAAAATGTGATTTTTCTGAATTTAATTTATTTATATAATTATTTTTAATGGAAAATAGAGTTTTTCAAAGAAAATTCACCAACATGACCAATGTAAAGTTTCTATCCTTAAGAAAATTATGGGGTGTTCCTAATGACCAGAGGACCACTTGGACCAATTTTGGTGATTTTTTAATTATATTTTATTTATTATAATTATTTTAAGTTTTGGAGTGTTAATTAATTATAAACTAAAATAAAAGTCGAAAAAATGGATTTTATATATTTTTTTAAAACATCTCTCTGACCTCAAGAAAGTCAGAGAAACAAATTTTATATTTTTATGATTTTTATTTGATTTATTAGAAATAATTTAGTGGGAAGGCTAGAAAATACATTTTTTTAATTCAAAAATTGTCTTATGGCTTTGAAATTAAATATCTTAACCTAGAGACTTAGAAAAAATATTTGATTGGTTCCTAAGTGATTAGGGGACCAAATATGACATTTTTATGATTTTTATTTTTTTTTTATTTTTATTATTTTTTAATTATTAAAAATATTAAAATATGCTTAAAAATGAAAATTTTTAGAAAATTCCGATTTTATTTTTCTTAGACTCCTCTAATATCAGAGAAGTCTTAAAATCAATTTGGTGAATTTTTGAAATGTATTTTTTGAGTTATGAAATTTTAAAGTTTAATTTTGATTATGTGGCTTAATTGATCCATTAATAGGGTTAAACATTTCCAATTGACTTCAAATTTTTATGAGAGGTCCCCTTGATCCTAAAGATCAGTGGAGAATTATTTTCAAGTCATTTTAATGTGTGATTAACGCTAATTAATTAAAGTTCAATTTAGAGTGATTAGGCCAATTAGGATTATCCTTAATGAATTAACTCAAATCATAACTATCCTAGGGTCCTCTGGTCCTAAGGAACTTCACCAAATTTTCCTAGAATTTTCTAAGTAACATGCTAATTTTTGGAATTAAAATATCAAAAAAAGTGTCATGAACATGAAAAATACATAACTTGTTATAGGGATGGTCTCTGGCCTTGAAAAAATTAGGGAATGTTCCCCAAGTTAGAGGCTTCAAAAGCCCTATGGTCTCATACCATGGTGAAATGTCTATGCAAATGGAGAATTGAAATACCAAAATGAGTAAATAATTAATTAAAAATAAAATACTCATCAAATTAACTCAATTCTTTTTTCACTTATTCTCCTCTGTTCACTGAGCAAGAGGGTATTTTTCTTTTATTTTTGTGATTTTTTTAAGCAAAGTTATGAATTTTTTAAGTTATGGCTATTTAAATAAATCAGAAAATCCTATTTTACGGATCGAACTCCACGCGTCGTCTTCTGGTTCGACGCCGCCATCCGACTCAGCTACCACGCGGTCCGCGGTTCACGTTCCATCTCCTCGTCCGACGCTATCTGAGTCGTTCGTTCAATACACGCGCAATCCGATGGTGGCGGATCATCGTCTCCGACTGGTGTGCACCCGTGACCGTCGACCATCTAACCCTAATATATCCCTTGATTCTTAATGGATTTTCTAGTTCTTATGCTCTATGAATTCGTCTTGAGAAGACAAACACATCCATATGGTTAACATGCCATGAATTTAAGCCAAACTAAATGGAGAATTCACAGAAGCTCGGGAGGAAGGAAGAGTCCATACCTTGGCTCTGAGAGGTGAAGCCTCAATCAAAGATGCTCGGCACGTTCGTTGGAGTCCAAGGAGGCTAAGGATGAAGCCTGAAGCTGTGGTGAAATGCCTGGACTTGATTTCCACCAGGCCCGATCACGAAGCTTGGAGGCTAGAACAACTCGGGTGGCTCGGAGAGGGGCTTTCAGCTGGGAACTCCTTCTCTACCTCTGGTGAAGGTGTGAGAGGAGTTAATTTGGATTTGGTGAAGAATTGGGGAGTGTCCTGTTTCTGGCCTGATTTTTAGCTGAGAAATTGGGCTCAGCTGGGGGAGTTTAGGGCAGGAGAACAGTGAGGATGAGCTTCTCTTGGCTAGGAGGAGTTCTAGAGTGATTTTGGCAGAGTTTCCCTAAGGTTAGGTTCAGCCTTCTTCATGGCCGAGAGGTGTGGTGTTTAAATAGATAGGGCTGGAGAGCTTTCCAGGTGCAATTAAGGGCTGGGATCAGCTACCTAGGGAGAAGAAGAAGATCCATGGAGTCCAATAGGAATGGGACAGCTCAGCAAATTGATTTTAAATTTTTGAATCCACCTAAACCTCTAGGCCAGGTGTTTTCCGATGACTAGGATGGTCGGCCAGCCAAGGTCAGGTCAGGGAAAAGTCAAGTGATGCCAGAGAGGTTGAGTGGTGGAATCAATTTGAGTTTTTTATGGCTTTGGGGTGGAGATTTAGTGGATATTTGGAGTTTGGGTTAAATGGGCTAAACTTGGGTTAGCCCTTGGTCCCTTGGCTAAGTCTTTGCCCAAAGTGGTTTGAGCTGGTCTCAAGGTCCTTAAGGAGGTTTGGGTGAGGTTTGGTGGCTGGTTTGGGAGTTGGATTTGATGGTTTGGAAGAAGTGAAAATGGAAGTGAAAGGGGTGAAGGAGAGGTCACTTCCCCTTGCCAAATTTGGCAAATATTGACTTTGGCATGTCATTGAAGAGTCCATGGGTCATGTCATTCTATGTATGAGGCCATGAGATGGTTTCATACAAAAGGAATTAATGGGTTTTTATGAATTTTGGAAATTATGCCATAATGCTTAATTTAGGTAAAGAGTCATGTACATGTATGGATTGCTTCATGTAATGCCATGGTGTGATGATTAAAATGCCATGGGATGATATTAATAGGAAATTATGACATGTGGGCTCAATTTTGGGCTTTTAAAATTTGATTTCATGGGCTTTAAATATGCATATGGGGAACTGGCCTTTAATATGCATGTGAAGATTTGGAATTTTGAAATTAATTATGGAATGGCCAAATTGAATTGGAATTGATTGAAATTGGATTTGGATATGTTGAAATTTGATTGAAAATTGGTTTGGAAATTTTCCAAGGGCCATAGGATTCAATTTGAAGAGGGTTTGGGCTTATGGGCCAAAATTGGGCTTTTTGGCCCAAGTGAATTTAAAAAGGGTTTTAGGCCAAAATTTTGATCAAATGAATGTTGGTTTTTGTATAGAGATGTGTTAGTCAAGTTTTGGAACAATTTTGAAGGAAATTTGAGTTGAATTGGATTGGATTTGGGTATGTTTGGCTTTATGGGTAATTTAGGGCAAAAGTTGGGATCTTGGGTATTGAATTCAAATGTGAACCAAATTGGGCTTGGTTTTGGTTGAAATTGGTATTAGGAATATTGAGTTGAAGTTTAGGATTGAATTTGATCAAAATTGGGATCAATTGGGCTAGTTTGGCTTGACATTGGGTCCATTTGGGTTAGGATTGGGTCAAATTGGGGATTTTGGAAAACGTGGGCTAAATTGACAAAATTGGCCCATGGTGTAGTTGAATAAAATGAAATTGGGAATATTTCAGATTTTCTGGATTTTTCTGGGAATTGTTGGAAATTTTGAAATTTTGGGCCAAAAAGGTATTTTAGGGTATCAAGAGGTTATTTGGAGGGTATTGAGGTATTTTGGTGAGTTTAAAAGGTGGGGGTTATTTTAAAATAATTTTTAGGAATTTTGGGAATTTTGGGTAATTTTTGGGAGTTTTTGGAGAGTTTTGGGGTAGGCTCATAGCTATAGGGGTAGGCTTATGGATCTCAACCAAGTCTAACCACTTTGGGACCAAGCTTAGCCAAATGGTAACCACTTTATGATTCTTCACATATTGAACTTAGCCATCTTAATCAAAGATCAGTGGCTTCAGTTTAATTATGTGAGTTTCTTAAAGGGTGAAAGGGGCAAAGTTCAAAGTTTAGGGTTAAAGGGTAAAATGGCTTAAGAGTGTGTGTGTGTGCAAGAGAAGCTCAGGGCACCCAGGGTCAACCTAAATCCAAACAATCCTATAGGAACTCACTATTGATTGCCTATATGGTGATTTTATCCTTCCAAGGTGATTTAGAGGTTTGCAACCATCCAAGTGTGATCCCAAGAGGAGTCAAGAAGTAGCTGAATTGCTAAAGGGTGGGTCTCAATTCTAGTCCTCTAGGATAGTCAATGAGAAACCTTATGGCTTGATCCTAAGAAGCACTAAGGAGAGAAAAGACCTCACCAAAAATGAGGTCAACAAATGGACCCCCAATAGGTGTGGTGTGCTAACCAAGCACACCGGGCGTATTGGCGTTGACCGAAGAGATCAACAAAACCAACACAGATGTCTAAGTGACACACTTAAAACAAAGCGTAGAATAGTTCCGCTGGGGAGTGTCGGGTAAATCTCCAAAACTGAAGATTCCTGAACTCTCTCTCGGGAAAAGGAGGTGGATTCCAAATCACAAGATCTTGAGAGACCGGATTTTAGATTCGTTTCATTTTTATTTCAAATTTTAAGTTTGAGTTTCAAATTGATTTGAGTTTCAATTTTAGTTAAAGTTCGATTTAAGATTGATTTCAAGGTGGATTTCGTTGAGATTCAAAATTTGGAATGAGAATCGGAACCTAGGTTCTAACCACGACATTTGAAAGAGAACTAGAATTTATGCTCTAGTCTCGACGAAGAGAGTTGGAATTTAGGCTCCAACCTCCGAAAGAAAATCAGAATTTAGGTAATGATCGAAAGGGATGAGGACCGGAATTTAAGTACCAGCCTCAGAGAGAGAATCAAAATTTAGGTACCGACCTCAAAAAGGATGAGAATCATAATTTAGGTACTGATCTCAAAAGAGAATCAAAATTTAGGTATCGATCTCGAAATGAGAGTCAAAATTTAGGTACCGACCTCGAAAGGAGAGAACTGAAATTTATGTACCAGTCTCGCAAGAGAATCAAAATTTAGGTATCGATCTCAAAAAGAGAGTCAAAATTTAGGTACCTACCTCGAAAGGAGAGAACTGGAATTTAGGTACCAGTCTCGCAAGAGAATCAAAATTTAGATATTAATCTCGAAAAGAGAGTCAGAATTTAGGTACCGACCTCGAAAGGAGAGAACTGGAATTTAGGTACAAGTCTAAAAAGAGAATCAAAATTTAGGTATCGATCTCGAAAAGCGAGTCAGAATTTAGGTACCGACCTCAAAAGGAGAGAACTGGAATTTAGGTACCAGCCCCGAAAGGTTGACGATTGATTCTTGAAGATTTCAATGATTAGAAGCGCAGTAGAAGATTGGAATGGGACATGAAAGTATTTCACGTCCTGAAGGATTTCATCAAAGGCTGAAAGTTTGGCGAAGGAAGTGAATCCACGCCATCAGAACCAAATCAAGAATCTCGTGGTTCTGTGTCAGTAGATTCAGCGACCTTCTCAAACGAGGGGAGAAATCAAAGGAAGGTGAAAAGATTTCGGGAGTAGCCAGAGGATAGGAATTTCAGATTCGGAGCTTCGTTTTCATTATTCATTGCTTTTAGTGATTTGATTTTTTTTAAGTTTCGTTTTCGATTGAAATTTCACTTTGATTCGGATTTTCATTGATTTACTTGGTTCACATCTTGAAGTTTTAAGTTGATCTGTTTTAAGTTTTGGTTTGTGTTTTATTCAGACTTTGAATTCAAATTTTATTTTGTTGTTATTATTTCATTCACATCGTTCTTCGTCCAACTTTCTTTTTTAAACCGAGTTAAACTCAGATCTGGTGGCATTTGCAGTAAATTGCACAAAACTAAAGGCAAAACACAAAGTTCATCTCCATTAAAATGTCGAAGATACATCAGGTGATTCCATCAAAACATTTCTGATGACATCCTTCTGAAAACAAACTTTTACAAAAGTTCATATATATATCTGAACACAGACTACATTGATATCTTTGTGTACTCTGACAAAATTGTCTGTTTGATTCATCCATGTCTGAAAAGTAAACTACATAGGTAATAACATCACCTTCTAAGCCACTTTCCGGAGGAGAATCCCACGTAAGTGTGTTTTAGAGGTGTGCTATTACTATGTAGCCTACAACTCGTAGGGCTGCAAATTCTCTAGTTCTGGATATGGCTGGAAGTAGATAGGAATTTTACTCTCATCCATCCTTTTGAAGGTGATGGAGACTCGCTAGTAGGGAACTCCCGGTATGCAGTGCTTCGCTACATCTGCACCATTTCCTTGCAGTACGAGAACAGAGCCTACCGGTAGAGGTATCTCCACCGGCCTTCGGAATTCTCCGGGGCCAACTATCCAGACTTCTGTCCTGAACATAATGTTGCATTGGTTGATGAAGGAAATGGTACAAAAGGGCCTTACAAAATCATGATGATCTATGTGAGGTGGAATGCAGTTTCCTTCTGCATAGATGTTGATAATACAGCTGTTCGGTATGCAATCAGCTGGTAGGACTTGCCAAGCCACCATCCTTTTTATCATTTTCTTAATTAAAACTGGCATTGGATCCACTTCATCGTAGAGGAGTATCCCTGGCGGATTTTCTTTCTTGTCATCAGCGAAGTTGTAACAACATCCAAATTGAATAGTAATCCTCCCCTTACCTCTTTTCCATTTCTTTGGCTCGGAGTAGGTCCGGCTACGTAATCATCCTGCACGACCTTGTTTCTTCAGCTCATTGATGTAGTCTACAAACTCACTCTGCTCATAGTGAGAGAAAACATCCGTATGTAACTCTAGTCCTTCCGGGATGTTGACATATCTCGCCTCGATTCTCCGAAAGTATTCAAAATTCGCTTCGCACCCTCTGGATCATCTCCAATTCGTGCTCTAAAATTATCTGCAGCTGTCGGGGTCTAGTGACGTACTGTGGATATATGGCTCCACACCGTCACGCTCTCCTGGGATCATCACTATCTCAGATGTAGGCTCTATAGTAACCTTCTCCGGGATAACCTCTGTTATGGTGCTCATGAGGACTGGCCTCCTTGGGGAAACTGCTACGGCCATCAGGGTTTCTTCCTTGTTCTGCTCTTCTGTTAATTTCTTCAGCATCTTGGCGATACGGCGATTCTTGTTTCTTCTCTGAGTTGGGGTCAGGTTGGCTCTCCTCTCCCCCTGAATCTCAGTAGGAGCAGCACTGATAAGCTTTCCTCCTGCGGATGTTATCACTAATTTCATCTTGTTTTCCACAATCATATTGATCTTCCTCTTCTTGTTTGCAGCTTGGGGAGCCTTCTTGTTGAGCCTCATCACTGTATTCCAACGGAACTGCTCGGAATCCACAGCAGTCCAAACAGTTTCCTCATATTCCAACTCCAGCTGTGTAAGGTCCGAGCCAACCTCTATCACAGCAACAGCTTTCAGCTCTTCTTTGTTAAGTACAAGACTCACGCCATCCTTAAAGTTTAGGAACAGCTGCCCGTTCGACATTTCCCTGAAAAGAAAATAAGGAAAGGATCAGGGGCTATACTCAGGACGAGAACAATAAGAAAATTTACTTATTAATGAAAAAGTCTTATTTAATTATTTTGAATTTTATAAGAGTAAGATAAGATAAGAAAAGATCAGGAGTGAGCTTGTCTCGAAAGGAAGAATCAAAATTTTATTATTACTTCAATTGCATGTTTTCCTCTAACACATCTTTTTTTAATGAATTTTATCATTCATTTTCTTTTTCATTTTATTTCGGGTTCGGACCCAGTTATAAGTGATTACTCTACCCGTGCTTCTAGGAATGAAATTTCATTCTTCAAAATATCAGGTTGCGTAATACTTCTGCAAATATCGTCCATTGGTTGGAAGCATAAATCATTCTCCACGGAAATTCACAAGCTGGAAAGAACCTCCTGAGTAGATTATCTCAACCACGAACGGCCCCTCCCAAGTTGGTTCAAATTTACCTCCTATCTTGCGGTGTGCAAGAATAGGTCTCTTGAGAACTAGAACCAAGTCACCGACTTTGAACACCCTCAGGCGAACCATTTTATCGTGGGCCTGGATCATCTTAGCTTGATATAGTTCCAGATTTTGTTGTGCTGCAAGTCATTTTTCTTCCAAGTTTTCCAATTCTTCCAGCCGTAATTTGGCATTTTCTTCTATAGTGATCTTCTCTGCAACTGTAATTCTGAGTGATGGGAGCTGAACTTCCAAGGGTAGAACTGCCTCGGACCCGTACACTAGAGCGTAGAGCATAGACTGAGTAGGAGTCCTGAAAGTCATTCTGTAGACCCATAAGGCTTCCAACAACTTCTCGTGCCAATTTCTTTTGTTTTCATCCAAGGTTTTCTTTAGAATTTGGAAGAGAATTTTGTTAAAAGCCTCGGCCAATCCGTTTGCTCTTGGGTAGTAGATTGTTGAATGACGCCAGTCGATCCCGTGCCTTCTGACAAAATTGTTGATCTTCATACTTCTTAACGTGGACCCATTATCTAAAATGATTCTGTGCGGTATCCCAAAGTAGTAGACGACCTGATTCTTGAACTGTAGCACGTGATGTGCCTTCACTTCTCTGAGCGGTACTGCTTCTGCCCACATGGAAAAGTAGTAAGCGGCTGCAAGGATAAAACGATGTCCTCTTGAAGAAGGAATTCTATTGGACCCACAATATCTGTGTCCCAACATTCAAATGGCCACGATGCAATTGTCGGATGTAGCACATTTGGAGGTTGATGTAGAACCACTCCATGCACTTGGCACTGGTGACAACTCTTGGAGACCTTCATGCAGTCGGTCATCATTGAGGGCTAGTAGTACCCTAGTCTTTTAATCTTCATTTTCATCTTCGGACCCGACTGATGAGCGCCACAAAGTCCCGAATGCACCTCTTTAATAGTTTCACGAGCCTCGGACCCACTCAGGTACCTTAGCCACATCTGATCGAAAGACCTTCTGTATAATGTATTGTTTATTAATGCGTAAGACAGAGTTCTTTTCTTAATCTGATGGGCGCATGACTTATCGTCCGGTAGGTTTCCTGTTTGTAAATAGTCTATTAAGTGCTGTCACCAATCTTCTGTAGTTTCTGTTACTGCTGCAACCAATTCTTCTTCCTTTCTTTCTGATTGGTGCATTGCATCCATGTCGAACTGTGAGAGGACTTGTCGTCCCTGAACTGACATTTCAACTAACTCATCCTGCAAGCAGGCAAACTCTTTTGCGAGGCAGGCTAACGCATCTGTAAGAGCATTTTCTTTTCTGAGAATCTTGTAGATTGTTACATTCAGAATTTGCTCCAATAGTTTCATGGCATACTCGAAAGTCTCGCTCGAGCCTTAGTTTCGAATCTGTATCGTCCGACAATATGCTGAATGATCAACTGCGAATCTCCGTAGATGTTGATATCTGTTATACCCATCTGAATGGTTAATTCCAATCCGGTTATAAGGGCTTCGTATTCTGTTTCATTCTTTGTACACAGTTCTGTTAGGTGGTAAGAGTATCTTAACATCACCCGCTCCGGTGTTATAAAGATTAGTCTGATTCCTGCCTTACCAAGCACTATCGTTTGTGATTTTCTGTCTTTCTGTGCTGAAGATGCTCCATCGAAGTACAATTCCCAACGGTGATCATCGGGATCTTGTAAGCTCATTATCTGCTCGTCTGGCAAGTCGTCATTGAGAGGCAATTCTGTCAGCAAAGGATGTGCTGCGAGGAAGTCTGCTAGGACTTGTCCTTTTACGGCACGAAGAGGAACGAAAGTTATATTGAATTGTAATAGTATCATCGACCACCTAGTAAGTCTGCTAGAAAGCATCGGGCGGGTCATTAAATATTGCAACGAATTAACTTTCGAAATAAGGTTGACCTAATGAGAAAGCATGTAATGCCTGAGCTTTTGAGCGGTGAAGATCAAGGCCAAAAAATGCTTCTCAATTGGAGGGTACTTTACTTCCGTCGGAATCAGGCGATGACTTAAGTAGTAGAGTGCCTTTTCTTTACCCTCGTCATTGACCTGGGCTAACAGGGCTCCAAGGGAGTCGTCTAAAGCCGCGGTATAAAGTATCAACGGTCTATCTGAGACTGGGGCTACTAAGACAGGAGGTGTCATTAGATATTGCTTAATGTCCTTGAAGGCCCGTTGGCATTTCTCTTCCCAAGCGAATTTGGCGTCCTTTTTAATTAATGCCGAGAATGGCTGACACCTACCTGAAAAATTCGAGATAAAGCGTCGAAGATATGCCAACTTCCCTTGAAAGGATCGTAGTTGTTTCAAAGTTTTAGGAGGCGGCATTTCTAAGATAACTTTAATCTTTTCCGGATCGATTTCAATTCCGCGATGTCGGACAACAAATCCTAAGAATTTTCCTGAGGTGAAGCCGAAGGCGCATTTTAAGGGATTCATCTTAAGATTAAATTGTCTTAATCGCTCGAAAATAATTCTCAAATCACACAGGTGATCTTATACAGGTGATCTTCCTTCAGTTTGCTCTTGATGACCACATCATCCACATAGCACTCGACTTGGTTGTGAATGAGATCATAAAAAATCCTCGTCATTTCTCTTTGGTAAGTTGCTCCTACGTTCTTCAATCCAAAAGGAATTACTGTGTAGCAGTATATTCCAATCGGCGTTTTGAAGGTTGTGAGCTTCTCATTTTCTGGTGCCATCTTTATCTGGTTGTATCCTGAAGATCCATCCTTGAAAGAGAAGATTTTGTGTGTTGAAGCGATGTCGATCATCAATTTTGGAATTGTTAGCGGAAATTCATCTTTCGGGCATGCTTTATTCAAGTCTCTGAAATCTACACAGATTCTGATCTGACCATTCTTCTTTCTGACTGGTACCGCGTTGGCTAACCAAGTTGGTTATTGTTCTTCAAGGACAAATTTAGCATCTATTATCTTCTTAACTTCAGTTATTACTTGTTGTTCAATCTCTAGACGCATTCTTCTGGGAGCTTGTCTGACTGGAACGGCAGTTGGATCCACTCCTAGTCTATGAACTGCGACCTTTGGAGCTAATCCTGGCATTTCATCATAACTCCAAGCAATACAATCCTTGAATTCTATTAATAGCTTGACTATTTCTTCGGAGTCTTCTTTGTTGAGTAAGGAGCTAACAAAGGTCGGCCTAGGCTCTTCGCTAGTACCAAAGTTAACTTCCATTAACTCGTCTATTGTAGATTTAATTTCTTCTTCGAATTCCGACGGAGCATCTCCGATTGGTAGATCTTCGAGATCTTCTGAAGCTTCCAAGTAGTCTTCATTAGGCTCGCAAGTGACAACCAAGCAAAATCACGTATCATCAGTTGATCCTACTGTGCCGAATCCGAGACAATGTTTTGAATTGGGAGGCCGACTGGCGTTGTTCCATAACTTTTCAAAGCGTAGTGATTGGCCTTTTGACCATTGCTTAGGAAAAATACCGCGTTGAATTAAATTTTAAACACAGGGAGAATACCACTCAAACGACAATTCTATTAATTCAGAAGAAGTAACATCTTCAAATTGTACATCATTTTCAGCTTTGGAAGGAGAAGCACCACGGTAAAACTTGATTGGTTTAGTACCACCACCATGTACCTCTTCAACCACCATACCCTCGATCTGATTAGAATGGATCGGGGTCAGGGTCATAGTATGCACGTAATGGTTAATCTTCTCGTACATTGCTTTGTATTCTTCATTCTTCTCATATACGAGAGAGATCTTGAACTCGGGGTTTCCTCGGTTTCATCGTTGTTGCTTCTTTCTTGATTTCTTCTTCTTCTTCAGAGCTATTCTCCCAATCAACATCGATGATCGGTTTCTATTGTTCAACAGTTCCACCATTTCTTCCACGACCACGTCACCGGCCTCGACCTCGGGTGCGAGTTCTGGAGAAACCTTCACTATCTCGTCGTAAGGGAGTGGTGAGTAACTGTTGAACTAGAATATCAGTTTCTTTGTCGTCTCGTGCTTCTTTTTCTTGATTTGGTATGACATTTCTATAGAAGACAGTTTCTTTGGGGGTGCGTAGTAAGCTGCATCTTCATGGATTCCGATTTCATGCACGGAGAATGGTTGCAAATCACCTTTGATACACTGTTCTTGTCCTCCTCCATAGTACTTTATACACTGGTGTAGAGACGACAGTACCATCCGGTTCTCATGGATCCATGGCCGGCCCAGCAGAGCGTTGAATGATGTCTCAGAATCAATTATGTGGAATTTTGCGGTTTTCTTGACTAATTCACCGATCATCATTAACAGTGTTATCGATCCATGTTGACCTCATTTTTTATGAGGTCTTTTGCTTCTCTCTTTAGTATTTAGGGTCTAGCCTTAAGCTTTTCATTCGACTAATCTTAGAGGAGTAGAAATGGAACCACCACTTAGAAATTCAAACTACTTCTTAAATCCATGCAAACCCCACAAGCTTGATTGTAAACCCCTAATCACCTAGAGGGTAGAAATCAAATGTGGAGGTTTAAAGGATGAGTTCCCCATGTGACTTTTGGCCTTAGGAATACCCTGGATGGCCTGGTCTGGTGAGGGTTGACTTGGACGTAAACTACATTCTCACACACATTCCAGGTCCTAAAACCACACTCTCACCCAACTTGACTTCCAGACTCATGTAGGTAATTCATATGGATGGTCCTTAACCCCTCAGCCCCTGGCTAAGAGGGTTAGGAACAACATAGTGAATGCCTCAGATGAGTCCTCTCATGGATCATATGGGCTTAATATGGCTTCATGGCTCAACCAAAGTGATTCCATTTCACTCACACTTGATCAATCTTCTTTTTTTCAAAATTTCAATTTTTGACCCAGGGGCCCCGGACCCACCAAACCTACCAAATACCCTTGAAATGACCCAAAATTTGCAAAATTGTCTAAATTACCCAAATTCCTAAAAACCAATCCTAAACATTTCCCACCACCTAAATTGACCATATTTGGCCAAAAATACCAAAAATTCCAAAAATACCCCCAATACTCTCCAAATTACCAAAATACCATTTTACCCCAAAAATCCAAAAATTTAGAAAATTCTAAAAAAAATTCCAGAAAATCCAAAATATTCTCAATTTCATTTTGTTCAACTACATCATGGGCCAATTCTGTTAATTTACCCCACTTTTATAAAAACCCCCAATTTGACCCATTTTTAACCCAAGTGAACCCAATGTCAAACCAAACCACCCCAATTGACCTCAATTCTATCCAATTCAATTCTAAACTTCAATTCAATATCCTCAAAATTAATTTAGACCAAATCCAAGTCCAATTTTATTGACATTTGAGCCAATTTTCAATTTGAAGCCTAAGGCCCAATTTTGGCCCATAACTTAAACCTAACTCAAACCAATCCAATTCAACTCCAATTGGCCCCAAATCTTTTCTAAAGCCTTCCTAACACCCCCATAAACAAGTCACTAACTTGATTTGCCCAAAATTTAAACCTAAACTCCACCCAAACCTAACCCAAAACCAAAATCCCTTAAATTGACCTAAGCTCAAACCTAACCCAAATTGGCCAAAATCCCAAAATCAAAACCCAACCAAAGTTGAAAACTCTTTGTGACATTCCCATAAACACATCTCAACATTACTTTTACATCAAATCCAACTTTAGCCCAATCTTAAACCAAGTTAGCCCAATTTGACCCACTTTGGCCCCTTTACTAAAAGATCCACATTAAACCCAATTCAATTCAAAATCACTTCAAATTTGTTCCAAATCACTCATGACACATCCCTAAACTAAACCAAACATTTAATTGGCATGGTATGTCACAAAAGTCTTCATCCAAAAGCCCATTTTAAAATCCAAAAAGCCACTTCCTTAAATTACTTTAAAAGCCCACCAAAATCATTTCAAAAGCCCAAAATCTATCCTAAAGCCCACATGATATTTTCATTTGTCATCCTTTTAACAAAAATCAACCCCTAAGTTTTAAATCCATGATCAAATGATTCCAAATCAAGCCTCATGCCAAATCACCCCTAAATGCCAAAAATCCCTAAAACCCATTTTCATGAAACTTGGCTAAGCCATTCCCAAGCCACATGAAGCCATGAAGCCATCCTTAAGCCCCATGTAAAGCCATGAGAAGTTTGACAAGTGACCATCCCATAAATGGCAAATGGAGGAGCTCCTTTCTTAAGCCTTCCTTAAGCCTTTTTAACCCCATCCATGATACACACTAAACCAAGTTTAGCCACCTCACCATGGATGGAGACCACACCATTTTCTCTTGGCTGACCTGTTGACCTCATTTTTGATGAGGTCTTTTCTCTTCTCTCTCCTTAGTACTTAGGATCTAGCTTTAGGCTTCTCCTTCGACTATCTTAGAGGACTAGAATCGGGATCCACCTTCTAGAATTTCAAACCACTTCTTAACTCCCCGCAAACTCCACAAACTTGATCGTAGACCCCTAATCACCTAGAGGGTTGAAATCAAATGTGGAAGTTTAAAGGATGAGTTCCTATGGGACTTTTCGGCCTTAGGACTCGCCTCAGGTGGCTCTGTGTCCGTGAAGGGCTGACTTACATACACGCTACACCTATACACTACACTTTCACACACCTCCTAGAACCACACCCATACCCAACTTGACCTCCTGACTCATGTAGGTGATTCACATGGATGGTCCTTAACCCCTAAGCCCTTGGCTAAGAGGGTTAGGAACAACATATTGAATGCCTCAAATGAGTCCCTTCATGGCTCATGTGGGCTTGATGTGGCTTCATGGCTCAACCAAAATGATTTCATTCCACTCAAATTTACCCAATCTTCAATTTTCCAAATTTTCAATTTTTGACCCCCGGGACCCTACACCCGCCTAACTTACCCAAAGCCCTTGAAATTACCCAAATTTTTCAAAATCACCTAAATTACCCAAAATTCCCCAAAATCAATCCCAAACATTTCCACATCACTTAAATTGATCATCCATACCCAAAAATACCAAAAATTCCAAAAATACCTCCCAATACCCTCCAAATACCCAAAATACCCCTCTCGACCCAAAAATCCAAAAATTCATAAAATTCCCAAAAATTCCAGAAAATCCCAAATATTCCCAATTTCATTTTGTTCAACTACACCATGGGCCAATTTTGTCAATTTACCCTATGTTTGTCAAAACCCCCATTTTGACCCATTTTAACCCTAAGTGAACCCAATGTCAAACCAAACCTATCCAATTGACCCAAATTCTGGTCCAATTCAATTCTAAACTTCAATTCAACATTCCCAACACCAATCTAGGCCAAATCCAAGTCCAATTTGATTGACATTTGGATCCAATTTCACTTTTGGCCTTAAAGCCCAATTTGGACCCATGACCCAAACCTAACCCAAACTCACCCAATTCAACTCCAATTAACCCCAAATCTTTTCTAAATCTTCCTTAGCATCCCCACAAGCAAAACACTAACATGATTTGCCCAAAATTTGGACCCAAACCCCACTCAAATTCAACCCAAAGCTGAAAGGCCCAATTTCGACCTAAACCCAAACCTAACCCAAATGAGCCCAAACCCCAAAATCAAAGCCCAACCAAAGTCAAAACCTCTTTGAAACACTCCCATAAACATTTCTCAACATTAATTTTACATCAATTTCAACCCTAGCCCAACATTGGCCCAACTTGGCCCACTTGGACCTATATTGGCCCATTCACCAAGAGAGCCCAAATTCAACCCAATTCAAACCCAAATCACCCCCAATTTGCTTCAAGTCACTCATGATACATCTATGAGCTAAACCCAACAATTATTTGGCCCAAGCCTTTACCAAAATTTCATCCCAAAATCCATTTTAAAATTCAAAAGCCCACTTTCCTTAAACCATTTTAAAAACCCATCTAAAACCATTTCAAAAAGCCCAAAATCTACCCTAAAGCCCACATGACATCTCCACTTGCCATCCACTTAATAAAAGCCATTCCCTAAGTTCTAATCCCATCATCAAATAATTCCAAATCAAGCCTCATGCCAAATCACCCCTAAATACCAAAATTTTTCTTGAATCTATTTCCATGAAATCGACTCCACTTTTCCCAAGCCAAAGGTGAGCCATGCAAGCCATGGACAAGCCACATGAAGCCATGGAAGGCTTGACATGTGATCAAGCCATTAATGGCAAAAGGAGGGCCCCCTTTCCTAATCCTTCTTAAACCTTTTTTACCTTAAACATGTCACACACTAAACCATGCTTAGCCACCTCATCATGGATGGACACCACACCATTCTCTCTCGGCGACCCAAGTGATCCTTTTCGACCCAAGACCAGGCCTTGGGTGGTGAACCTAGCCCAAAATCATGGGTTGACTCATTTGAATCCAAAATGGTCTTCCCCCCATTCCATTTCAATCCAAGCTCTTTACACATGGCATTGGCCAATTGACTGCACTAAGCTCCAGCCATGACCTCCCTGATGACAACAGTGACCTGACCCTAGCCGGCCAACCACCACAGCCGCCGGAAACCACCAGGCCGAGAGCTCACATGTGAGCCCAAACTTGGAATTCTCCCTTGCTGAGCTGCCCCATCCCCAGTGGCCATTGTAGTCGTTCTTCTCTTGCCAAGAGCGACTCGATCCCAAGCCCTAACTCTCCCCGGAGGCCCTCCACCCTCTCCTATTTAAACACCACCCCTCTCGGCCATGAGAAGTGCTGAAACAAACCTTAAGGAAACTCTGCCAAAATTGTTCCAGACTACTCCCCACACACAGAGCACTTGATCCCCACTAAAATCCCCCTGCCATTTCTTCTCTCGCGAGCTCAATTTCGCAGTTGAAATCCAAGCCCAAAACCAAGACACTTCTCCACGGTGAGCCAATCCCCAAATTGATTGGTTCTACACCTTCACTGCACCAAGGGAAGGTGTCCACCAAAGAAAGCCCCATCTCCGAGCCACTCCGGTTGCTCCAGACTCTCCAAGCTTTGTGATCGAGCCGTGGTCGAAATCCTACCTGTGCAATTCACCGCACCGGGAGACTTCATCTCGGAGCTTGCTCGGGATCCAATCGAAGGTGAAACAACCCTCGCATCGAAGCCACACTTCTCCGAGCAAAGGTATGGCCTCACTCTTCTTCCCGAGCTTCGAACATTCTCCATCTCTATCGCGTAAATTTCATCCCACATAAACCGTATGGATGTGTTCGTCTTCTCAAGACGAATCCATAGAGCATAAGAACATGAAAATCCATCGAGTATCGAGTGAGATCTTAGGGATTTAGTGTGGACGGCTCTCGGGTGAGGACGCTCGGGGACGATCAACGGATGCGGTCCATTCAATACACGCGCGGACGGACGGCTCAGATGGCGTCGGACCAGGAGATGGTACGTGAACCGCGGGGCTCGGGCTGCTGACTCAAGCGGCGGCGTCGAATGGGAGCGCGACGCTTGTGCGTTCGGAGATGCCGAGGATGACGCGGCGCCGACTCGGATAAATAGAAAATTAGGGATATTTTCTATTTATTTAATTCCCTAAACTTGGAAAATTCATAACTTTGTGTAGGAAAATCATAAAAATAAAATAAAAATACCCTCTTGCTCAGTGAACAGAGGAGAATAATGTGGAAAAGAAATTATTTAATTTCATCAAGTATTTTATTTTTAATAATTTATTTACTCTCTGCATATTTTTAATTCTCCATGCATGTATACAATTCACTATGGCATGAGACCATAGGGCTTTTAAGCCTCCGAACTTGGGAACATTCCCTGAATTTTCCAAAGTCGAGGCCATCCCTATGAAAAGTTATTGATTTTTCAAATTCATGTTACTCGTTTTGAGTATTTTAATTCCAATAAATAGCATGTTGTGAAATAAATTTTAGGAAAATTTGGTGATGTTCCTTATGACCAGAGGACCCTAGGAAAAATAGGTTTTGAGTTAGTTCATTTAAAACAACCCTTATTGGCTTAAACACCCAAAATGGATCTCTAATTAATTAGAGCTAACCATACATCAAATTGACTTGAAATCCATTCTCCACTGACATTAAATTAAAATTAAATCAAATTAAATTAAAATTAAATCAAATCAAACTAAATTAAGTTAACATCAAACCAAACTAAATTGAATAGAATTAAAATTAAATTAAATTAAATTAAATTAAATTAAGTTGAATTAAATATAACATCACCAAAGACATAAAGAATTCAAAATAAATCTAAAATAACTTGAACACTATTCCAAATGTAAACCCATTAATTGAAATTAAACTAAATCACAAACCATTTCGAACACCAATTTACCCTCGAAAGCTTTAGTTATCATAACTCCTAAACGTAATATTAAATGAAATGTTACTTCACTTATAGTGACATTCAAACATCCTAGTTCACTCGAGTAAGATAATAACAAAACTTAACTAAACCTCTGACGATTAATTCATTTCGTATAATTGAATTCATTCGGACTTAAAACAATCCTAGAAATATCGAAAAAATGTTTATGATTCTTCTTAAGCACTTCCTCAATATGATAGTGATATTTATAAGAACAATTGAACTTAATTATTCTTCGATGAAGAAAATCGTCTTCAAACAAAAACACAAGGAACCTAGACGTCATAGGAAATGACTAGCTATAGGATTAGGAATTTGGTAGAAAACCATAACCTTTACCTTAGCTTTACCTAGGAACTTGCTTAAATATTCTAATTGTGTTTTAAGTGTAGCTTGGGATGACGGGAAGACCCTCCAGGTACGCTTTTATTTTATTGCAATTTACTTTCTTGCAATTTACTTTCTTGCAATTTACATTATTGCAATTTATTTAACTGCATTGCACTTACTTTTCCTGCATGATAAACAATTGTTGCATAAAAACCCACACCTTTAGGATAGTCCCTAAAACTGAAACCAAAACTAAGTTAAAAGTTATTGCAAAATAAAATTCACCGCCACAACATTTCAAAATATAAAACAACTCAAAATTTAATCACAAACAGAACACAAAACTACAATTATAACTAAATTAAAACGTCCCGTTGGATGATCGGAATACCTCGGATGATGTAACCTACGTGTTGCTAACGGGATTTCCCACGCCTAAATGAAAGTGTGGAACTCATTCAGCTGAGTTTAGCAAATTCATCCGGACTAAGTGAATCCGATAAAAATAATGATGCTCGGAAGGATGGAACCGCGGGATCTTAACCGGTGTCGTTATAATCAACTTTAAGATTTGTTTTAATTAAAACATAAAAAACACTTGGAAATTAAGATTTTCTCTAAACCAAAACACTTTTCTCATCCCCGCATTTATGACTTCTAAAACTAAACCTCTGCAACAATAAGGAGCTTGGAGCATGGTGGGCAAGACGGCCATCGTCATCAGCAAAACCCGAGTCTACTTCAAAGAAACTTTCCTAGAATTAAATAACAAAGCCATAGGACTTCGAGGTAATTTTCCTAGTGCAACATAAATCCTCAACTCTTCGTTAGGCATTTGCATTGCAAATTAAGCCCTAACCTGGCCTTAGGATTCCGAGGTAGTCGTCCGATACGACATAAGCCCTCACATCTTCGAGGCTATTTGTATGATTCTCGTCATATAAATATAAGCCCTAATTAATTAAAATTGGCAAGATTAAAACATTAAATAAACATTAGGACTTTCCTAAATCAAAGCCAAACAATAGATAGTCGGGAAATTACCGAAGTTCACTTCGAATCCGTAATTTCTCCTACCTTTCTTCCTTTGAATTCTCAAAACAAAATGTTCCAAACTTGATCCATTCCCTATTGAAATTCCAAAATCTAATCCTTTGAAAACCTTAAACTTTGAAATTCTCGAGAGCAGAATTATCGATTATTATCGAGAGTTTTCTTAGGTGATTCCCGTCACTTAAGATGTAATTAACTATAGGGGCTTGCCCTTATAGTGGAATTTTAAAGAACCTGTGTAATATAAACCCTCTTTAATGCTTTCATATTAAGCGTGGAATTTGTCGGCTTATAAAATTGGTTCGCGTACCAAACGGATGTCACAAATCTTCTAGTTTATTTAATCGAGCCCCACCATCAAGCAGTGTGTCTATCCTTGTGGATGGATACACTGGCTTGTTGTGCGGTGCTTGTTTATATAAACTATTTGGGATGTGAGATCGGTTTAATCTCATATCTTAAAACCTTCAAATTTAAAATTATTTTCAAAATCAAATACTACTTTTCAAAATTATTTATTTAAACTAAATTAAAAATTCGCCGACAACTTCTGTTAGGCGACCCCCATTTTCAAAATAAAACACACAACCTAAAAATATGCCGACAACTTCTGGCGACTCCGCTGGGGACAATTCCTCTCTCCATTTTAATCAAATAATTCTGCTTTCAAAAATCGGTAGTGTATCCATGTCCTTAATGGATCAAACTACCCTTCTTTCCGTTGGAATACTATGTTCATTTCTACCTTGAACAAGTATAGCCAACATTCTCTCGGATTTAGGAGCCACTCGTTTAGACACCCCTAAACGAGAGGTTCCGAGATCCTTTTACCTCATTTCGAGGTGGGGTGGACCCCCAATAAGTGTTAGTTTAGGAGTGATCCTTCGAGTCGAGAAGTCTTGCATAAGACTTTCTTTTCCTTTCCAACTCCGAATCGGATTCCTTACCTTCTCTACACCTTTCGAACATTCCGTTCTAAATAAACAAATCCTTTAATAAATGATTCTTTTAACAAATGATTCCTTCTTATAAATACATGAACAAGAATATGTTCGGACTCTTTTCAATTCCTTTCTTTTCGTCCTAAAGAAAAGAAGCATAACTCGGGACTAACAACCGTAATCTACCCCGCAAATGGAAGCCCCAAAGCCGATTTTCTCCTTCACCAATGGACTGGACTTCGCTGTCTAAAAGAATGAGCTGCCCGACAATGGGATCATCCGGTTTGGACAAGGATTTGAAAACACGAATGTCAAGATCACTGACGTTTTCCTTTTCGCACTGACAAACAAGGTATCTGAAGCTAAGAAGCCGCCGATCGAGTTCAACCTCAGTCGACCCAAGAGTTTCCTCCCCCGCAAAAGATCCCGACCGAGAGGAGTACCGCCGTCCGCAGGAGGACCGTTCTGGCTACCCCCACCGGTCTAGTTGTTTCGCACCTACCCCGACTTCGCCAAATTAAAGGGGAAGGAAATCCGGAATTATGGTGAACCCGTTACCGTGGAGGGTACAGTACTTTCCGTGAGACCTTCGTTTTGAAATCGGGTCCAACTCAAGAATTCCATCACTAACAAGGACCCAAAGAAGAAACAAGTAGGAAGATTGCCGTAGAAGGCCGTAGCCGCCGAAGTTGCTTTCCCGGAGGAAATCCCGTAAATCCCCGAGTACACACCACTACCCGAATATATACCGTCGCTCGAAGATACACCCTTTTGGAAGGAAGCAGATTCCATCCCCTTCTCCGCACAGCACGACGAGGAAAATGTCCGCAGGATTGCTTCTACATTACCTCGACCAAGCACACTACGATGACAACGCAAGGAAAAGGGCTAGGATCACGCCATTTGCCCGACTACGCAAACGTAGTCGAGAAACTAGCGAAGAAAGAGAAATGCCCCGTATCGGAGATTCTACGAAGGATAGGGCGGGTGCCGACCAAATCCCGTCTTGGGCCCCGAGTAGAACCCGCCATCGTTGCGTAAAAGCCAAGTAAAAGGATGAAGGCTAGTCCGCCCGTCGTCGTTTCAAGATTACAGATTAGGGAGGATACCACCTTCCAAAGCATTTGGCCGATGCACCATCCGGTCCTAGCACCTTCGCCGCTAGAAGGATGGTATGGCGTCCCACTACCGGACAAGTCGAGATCGAAACAACGACTCGAGAAGGAAAGTCTCGTCAGGAGACTCGAATCGAAGAAAGTGCTACCGCAATAAAGGAGACTCGCGAGAAAGGAACCCTGTAGCCTATCACACGACAACCGCGAAGATGCACGTAAAAACCACTAGAGGACGCCATGGAAAAGTCGAGGACCGATATTCGACGACTAGAAAAAGAAAGAGAAGTGAAATTCGGAGACGAGATCGATTCATCGGAATTCATGGACGACGAGTATGCGGAAATCAACATGGTCGAAACACGAGCTTCATCGCCTTCACAAGGTGCTCCCGCAGCCTACGTAAAGAGAGGAGCCGAAGTGATGAGAAGACGCCTTCAAGAGAAAGACGACACGATCGCCCAAATGGCGAAGAGGATGGAAGAGATGGCCGTAGCTCTAGCCACTCTCCGCAGTCAAGTGCAACCCCAAAGAGAGACACCCCCGCAGGTCATTCACATCGTGGACGGAGGAAAGGAGATTACATCCGTCAACGGGGATAATCGCCTAAAGAAAGATACAACACAAAGTATGATTCAAGAAAAAGATATCAAGAGCTTGGTGGAACAAGCAGTGCGAGAAGCCTTAGCACAATCAAAGAGCGGGGCATCCATTCGGAAGGGTAGACCTTACCCGAAGAATTCGATGTTGTCCAAGCACCCGAAAGGCTTCGTACCACCTCTCGTTCAAAACCTTCGATGGAACCGGAACCCCCGACAAGATGTTGCACACTTTCGTGCCGCTTGTTGCAATGCCGGTGGGAGCGATGCATTACTCTTCCGACAGTTCGTCAGCAGCCTGTCAGGGATCGCCTTTGATTGGTATGCAGAATTACCAAATGGTTCAGTGAAGACGTTCTCAGAACTAGAAAACCTTTTCATCAAGCGATTCGCCGGAGCTCGACGACCACATCACTATAGGTGATTTAGTGGTAGAGAAACGAAGCCGAACGAAACTTTGGTGGATTACATACTTCGATGGAGGAACTTAAGCATGAAGTGTGAACCACAACTACAAGAACAACATGCAATCGGCATTTTACTTAAAAGCATTCACGGCCCGATAGCACTTCTCCTCAAAGGATTCACTATTAAGACTTTCGAGAAGTTGTTAAGCAAGGTCGGGAGCTTGCAAGAGGAGGCGAAGCAATTAAGTTTCGCCGACAAGAAGGACAAGCAAAAGCCTGTGAAGACTATTGAAAAGAAATCCGGGATCGTTGCAGCAGTCGACAAAGGCAAGAAACCGATACAAATATCGTCCGAATGGCCGCAAAGAACCTCAACAGAATTACCAACGAACCCCGACCCAACTATCAGTCATCTCCACAGTATAAACAACCGCCTCGTCCGCAACGTACATTAAGGGAGCTTCTGAGCAGGGAATATCCATTCAAGAATGAAGCAGTGCCAAAGATGTTCTGTAGTCTGATGAAGACTCCAGATTTCCAGCTGCTAGAGCATAAAAAACCAGAGGAAGTCAACAAGAAAGGTGATCCCAACTTTTGCCCCTATCACCGGATGCTTGGACACAAGATAGAAGATTGCATTACCTTCAAAAGTTGGCTCAATGACAACCTTCGGAAAGGGAATATAACAATCCCGAAGGAGTACATGAAGGAACCCCAGAAAGGAGGTTCCGTCAATGTTTTCTCAACTGATCCCATCGTTCCGATAGATCCCTATACAACTGACGATGGATGGACTACCGCTTGGACGAGGTCTTCCAAAAAGATTTTAGACAGCATCCAAACCGCTTCGGTGTGAGTTTCAATTCAGAGTTTGAAACCTGTTAAGCCGACACTATCACTTGCGATAGAAGAACCACCTCAACGAGAGACGATTGAAGAGAAGAAGAAAATTGATGAAGAAGAGAAGACCGAGGCTCCTAAGACTAGACTAGGGGCTGCTTATCCTAGGATAGTTTTTTCGGATTCGGGGAGAAATCCCTCGAACCTCCGACTATGTATGATTATCCGCTCACTTCGGTGGGATCTTATAATGATAAGGGTGATGACGTTGGCTACGTTTCGATCGTTTCTAACGATTACGTAACTAGCGACAATCCGGACATCGATTTCGATACCAACGACAATTCTCAAATCATACACAATCTCGACGATCACAATGATGAAGACGACATCCATCAAGGAGGTTACGAGTGTTCAACAAGCAACGAATCTATTTGCGAGTTTCGAGGAGCTCCAGTCACAATAGAGTTAGAGCCTTCAGACTCTGAAGCTAATCCAGAAGAACCTGTCATTCCAATTCAAGAGGAAACACTAGCGAGCTCAACACTAGAGTCAGAAGAAATTACGAAGTTAACTTAAGAAGTGGAAAAGTTCTACCTTCCGAGAATGGGTCCAAAGGACAAAGGAAAGCGGTGGTTGTTCAAGAAGAACCAACCCCGACAGAAGAAATACCCATTCGAGAAGAGGCCGAGACACATGAAAATAAAGTGGACTACAACGTGCTAGCCCATCTTAGGAAACTACCGGCCAAACTGAGCATCTACGACGCTCTCATCTTATCAAAGGAGATGAGAGAAGCTCTGATCAAGGCCTTGCTTGATCCGGAAATTTGCTTAGCTCAAATGGCCGGAGATTCCTTAGATGAGGTTTGCTCGTTAAAGGAACACCGAGGTGTTACCTTCACGGACAATGACCTACTACTCGGGATGCGCAGATCACAACCGACCGTTGTACATTTCGACTACAATCGGGAAGTTTACGCTCTCCGCAGTATTGGTGGATCCAGGAGCATCAATTAATATAATGAGTCTTCGAACACTAGCATACTTGGAAATTGATGCTCGCGAGCTCGAAGCCGACAAAATGTTGTTAAGAGGATTCAACCAGAAAGGAGAAAGAACCCTCAGATCAATAACGCTACTAATGAAGACCGGTGACTTAGTAAAGACAACCGCAAAATTTCACATAATTGATTCAGAAACGTCGTTCAACGCTCTACTGGGCCGACCATGGATACATGAAAACAGGATGGTACCATCATCTCTACATCGCTGCATCAAATACTACGATGGAGGGGAACAAGGCATCAAAGGTGACTTACAACCATTCTCCGTACATGAGATTGGAATCCATGAAGACGCAGCCTTATTATGCACCACCGAAAAAAACAATCTTCTCCGGAGATACCGTAACAAATGAAGCAAAGAAAGTTCAGGACAACGAAGAACCCGAAGTTCTAGTCCAACAGCTCACTCACCACTCCCTTCCGGCGAGATGGTGAAGGTTTCTCCACAACTCGCATCCGAGGTCGAGGCCGAGGACGAGGCCGTGGTAGAGACGCTAGGACGAGCTGGACAGAGGAAACCAGCCATCAATGTTGATTGGGAAGACAGCTTCGAAGAAGAAAAAGAAATCAAACAAGAAGCAGCGGCAATAAGTCAGAAGAAGCCGCAATTCAAGATCTCCCTCGAAGATGAAAAGAATGAAGAATACAAATCAATGTACGAGAAGATTAACCACTACGTACATACTATGACCCTAACCCCGATTCATTCTAACAAGATCGAGGGTATGGTGGTCAAAGAGGTACGTAGCGACGGTGCAAAGCCAATCAAATTCTACCGTGGTGCTTCTTCCTCCAAAACTGAAAATAATGTACAATTTGAAGATGTCACTTCATCGAATTAATGGAATTACCTTTTGAGTGGTACTCTCCTCGTGTTCAAAATTTAATTCAATGTGGTTTCTTACCTCGACAATGGACAAAAGGTCAATCACAACGTTTTGAAAAATTATGGAATAATTCCGGTCGTCCACCCAATTCAAAGTATGGACTCGGATTCGGCACGCAGGATCAGTCGACGATACCGAATTTTGCTTGGTTGTCACTTGCGAATCTAATGAAAACCGCATGGAAACTATAGTACGAACTCGAAGATTTACAAATCGGAGACGCTCCACCGAATTCGAAGAAGAGATTAAATCTACAATAGATGAACTAACGTAAGTTAACTTAGGTACTAGAGAAGAGCCTAGACCTACCTTTGTTAGCTCCTTACTCAATAAAGAAGACTTCGAAGAAATAATCAAGTTATTAATGGAATTTAAAGACTCGTTTTGCTTGGAACTACGATGAGATGCTAGGATTAGCTCCGCAGGTCGCAATCCATAAGCTAGGAGTGGATCCTACTTCGTCCCGGCCGACAAGGTCCCGTGAAGAATGCGTCTAGAAATCGAACAACAAGTCATAGCCGAAGTTAAAAAGCTAATAGACGCCAAATTTGTCCGTGAAGAACAATACCCGACTCGGTTAGCCAATGTGGTGCCAGTCGGAAAGAAGAATGGTCGATCGAATTTGTGTGGACTTCGCAGATTTAAACAAGGCATGTCCAAAGGATGAATTCCCTCTACCGATCCCGTAACTAATGATCGACATTGCTTCAACGCATAAGATATTTTCATTCATGGATGGATCTTCGTGATACAACCAGATAAAAATGGCTCCGGAAGATGAAAAGCTTACGAGCATTCGTAACGCCGATCGGAGTATATTTCTACACGATGATGCCATTCGGATCGAAGAACGCAGGAGCAACCTACCGCGAGAGCAATGACAAGAATTTTTTATGATCTCATCCACAATCAAGTCGAATGCTACGTGGACGATGTGGTCATCAAAAGCAAAGTAAAGGAAAACCACTCGTATGATTTGAGAATTGTTTTCGAACGATTAATACAATTTAACCTTAAGATGAATCCCTTAAAATGCGCCTTCGGCGTCACCTCCGGAAATTCTTAGGATTCGTTGTCCAACATCGTGGAATTGAAATCGACCCGGAAAAGATTAGAGCTATCTTAGAAATGCCGCCTCCCAAAACCTTAAAACAACTACGATCTTTTCAAGGGAAGCCGGCATATCTTCGACGCTTTATCTCAAACTTGTCGTAGGTGTCACCTTTCTCGCACTAGTTAAAAAGGACGCCAAATTTATTTGGGAAGAGAAATGCCGAAGGCCTTCGAGGACATTAAACAATATTTAATGACACCTCCCGTCTTAGCAGCCCTGGCCTCGAGTAGACCGCGATACTTTATACCGCGGCTTTAGACGACTTTCTCTGAGCCCCGTTAGCCTGTGTCAATGATGAGGGTAAAGAAAATGCTCTTTACTACTTAAGCCGTCGTCTATTTCCGACGGAAATAAGGTATCCAACGAATCGAAAAGCATTGTTTGGCCCCGATCTTCGCCGCTCAAAAGCTCGTGCACTACATGCTTTCTCATAAGGTCAACTCGATCTCTAAATTTAATCCGTTGCAATACTCGATGACTCGTCCAACACTTTCCGACGGACTTGCCGGATGGTCAATGATATTATCGCAATTCGATAAAACTTTCGTTCCTCTTCGTGCCGTAAAGGGACAAGTCTTAGCGGACTTCTCGCAAAGACATCTTTTGCGGCTGAATCTCCCCTCAATGACGAATTGCCGATGAACAAATAATGAGCCCGGAAGACCCCGATGATCGACGTTGGGAATTATATTTCGACGGAGCATCTTCAGCACACAAAGACGAAGAATCACGGATGATAGTCCCGTGAAGGCAGAATCGGGCTAATCTTTATAACGCCGGAACGGGGGATGTGAAGATACTCCTACCACTTGACGTAACCATGTACAAACAACGAAGCAGAATACGAAGGCCTCATAACGGGACTGGAATTAACTATTCAAATGGGGATAACAGACATCAACATCTACGGGGATTCACAATTAATCATTCAACAAATTGCCGAACAGTACAGAATTTTAAAGCCAAGACTCGAGCAATACTTCCAGTATGTCATACAGTTGTTGGAACAAATTCCAAATGTGACGATCTACAAAATTCCCAGAAAAGAAAATGCTTTAGCAGATGCTTTAGATCCGTCTCGCAAAAGAATTTGCTCGTTTGCAAGATGAATCAAGGAAGTGTCAATTCACTGACGTCAAGTCCTATCACGACCGACATGACACAATACACAAATCGAAAAAGAAAAAGAATCAGCTTGCAACAAAGGATGTAAAACACGTAAGATCAGCGACGACCATTAGTAGACTACCTACAAACAGAAAGCTACCGGACGATAGGTCGTTGGCCCATCGGATCAAGAAAAGAACTATGTCTTACGCATTAATAAACAACACATTGTACGAAGGTCTTTTCGATCAAATGTGGCTAAGGTGCCTAAGCGGGTCCGAGGCCCGTGAAATTGTTAAAGAGGTGCATGCAGGACTCTGTGGCGCTCACTAGTCGGGTCCGAAGATGAAAATGAAAATTAAAAGACTAGGGTACTACCGGCCCTCAATGATGACCGACTGCATGAAAATCGCCAAGAGCCGTCACCAATGCCAAGTACACGGAGTGGTTCTACACCAACCTCCAAATGTGCTACATCCGACAATTGCGTCGTGGCCATTCGAATGTTGGGGCACGATATAGTGGGTCCGATAGAACCACCATCTTCAAAAGGACATCGCTTCATTCTTGCGGCTACGGATTACTTTTCCAAGCGGCAGAGGTAGTTCCACTTAGAGAAGTGAAAGCACACCACGTGCTACGCTTTTCAAGAACCAAGTTGTCTACCGTTTCGGAGTGCCGCGCGAGATTATCTCGGATAATGGGTCGGCATTCGAAGCACGCAAATCAAAAATTTTGTCGGGAGACACGGAATCGACCGGCGATACTCAATAATTTACTACCCAAGAGCAAACGGCCTCGCCGAGGCTTTTAATAAAACTCTCGTTCAAATCTTAAAGAAAACTTTGGACGATAATAAGAGAAATTGGCATGAGAAGTTGTTAGAAGCCTTATGGGCCTACCGGACAACCTTCATAACTCTTACTCAAGCTACACCTTATGCTTTGGTGTACGGGTCCGAGGCAGTGTTACCTTTAGAGGTTCAGCTTCCTTCACTCGAATTGCGACTACAAACAAGATCACGACAGAAGAGAACGCCAAATTACGACTAGAAGAATTAGAAAGCCCGGAAGGGAAAAGACTTGCAACGCAACGTAATTTAGAACTATACCAAGCTAAGATGGTTCAAGCCCATGACAAACCGGTCCGCCCAAGAACCTTCAAAGTTGGTGACTTAGTTCTCGTTCTCAAGAGACCTATTCTCGCACATCGCAAGATAGGACGAAAATTCGAACCCACTTGGGAAGGACCGTTTGTGGTCGAAGCAAGTATACTCGGGAGGTTCCTACCAGCCTAGTGAATTGCTGTGGAGAACGACATATGCTTCCGATCAATCGACGATACTTGAAAAACTATTACGCTACTCGATGTTTTGAAGGAATGAATTCTTCATCCCTAAGAAACACGGGCGAAGTAATTACTTATGATCGGGTCCGAACCCAAAAATAATAAAATGTGCTAAAATAAATAAAATCATGATAATAAAGTTTTCCTTGTTTTCTTTTCCAAATCAAAATCTCTTCCCCGATCTTATCCTACTTCATTCCCGTTAAATTTGAAAATACAAAAAAATATAATATAAAAAAATGTGTCTTTAATAAACATTTTCTTAATGTTCTTGTTCTTAGTACAACTCCTCGATCCTTTTCCTTGTCTTTTCGCAAGGAAATGTCGAACGGGCGGTCGGGTCCCGAACTTTAGAAATGGCGTAAGCCTCGCACTCGATGAAAAGAGGGTGAAAGATGGAGCGATAATCGAGATCGACTCGGATTTCGCACCACGCAGCCTACGCGTACAAGGAAAGTGACCGGGTCCCGCTGACCGAGAAGAACTACCCGGCAGACAAGTGATGAAAGTGGGTGGCCCAAGCCACCAATCCAAGCAAGAAGAAAAGAAAGACAAACACCGAAGAAGATAAGAAAATCAAGTCCGTAGTCGCTACAGCGAGAGGGCGAGCTTGTCGCCGCCGCGCCCATGTAGATTCAAGAAGTTCGAAGGGCTACTCTCACAAAGAACGCAACGAAGAAATAAGAATCGCCGTATCCGTAAGATGTTAACAAAACTAGCCGCGGACCAACGCGACGAGACAATCGCTAATGCCAAGTACGTACACTTCAAGGACACCGGTTCACCGAGAACCCGAAGAAAGGAGGCCACTCCTAGGATAACCGAAAGGACCGTGGAAATCTCACAAAGACCAGAAGAAAGAAGGCTACCACGCCACCGAATAGAACCACCAGTAATGCATGACCTTGTTGCAAAAGCAACCCCGAGGGATGTCCCGACAGACATCATCCCCGAGGAGCCGAGGTATGCAGGAGAACGTGAAGGGATTGAACCGTATATCCCACAATATGTCACCAGGCCTCACCATCTGCGCATCATTCCGAATACGAGCCGGAGAGAATGCGAATGTTGAAAAGAAAACCTTCGAATACTTCGAGAGAATTAGAGGCGGAAGAATCAATATACTAGAGGGCCTCGAGCTACATACGTACGTATTCTCGTAGTATGAACAACAAGCAAATCGTGGATTGCATCCGGGATTTGAAAAGAATGGGCCGAGCAGTGCCGCCTAAGGGAAAACACATACTCGTAACCCCGGAGATGGATGCCGTGGAAGGGAAGAATCACAATACAATGTGGATGTCGTTACAACTTTGCGGAGGACAGAAGGGAAACCCACCGAGAATACTCCGTCATGGGCAAGTGGATCCGATGCCATTAGTCATCAAGAGAATGGTAAAGAGATTGATAACATGGAGGGTACTCGCGCAGATTGCATACCCAATAGCCGCATTATTAACATCTACAAGCGTAGGTGACCGCATACCCCCACACATAGATCACCACGACTTTGTCGACCTTCGCACAGCCTCCTTTCCCGAACGAGTGTAACATCATGTTCATATCTCGACCTCCGGATAGCAGGCCCAAGTGAGTTCCGAGGGCCGTCGAAGATACCTTTACCGGTAGGTTCCATCATGATATCGAAGGGCAACGGAGCGGATATCGCTAAGCATTGCATACCGTGAGTACCAGTGAAGCGATCTCGCTACTTTCGTAAGGATGGACGACAGAAGACACCTTACCATTTCCAGCCGTACCCGGAGCTAGACGAGCCTCCGCCTTACGAGCCGTGAGTTACATGGGAGATATCACACCTCCAACGTACATCCACGCAGCATCCTTGCCAAGGATGGCTTGGAAGGTGATGTTATTAACCATGTACCCCACTATTCGTACATGGATTTTTGACAGATGCTTCTTTGATGGATCGACAAAGATCATACATAGTCCGTTTTGAGTCTACATGGATTGTATGAAACATATGCCAGATCAAGTTGTATGATGTATCTTCGACATGATTGGAATGAAAGTGACCATGTCACATTTTTGGCCTTCACCTCTTTTGTGCAAATTGACTGGGAAACGCCATTAAAGTTAAATGAGCTTTGAACAAAGAACAGAAAAGAAACAAAAAGGATAAAAGAAAACTTTCCTTAAAAATCTAAAAATGACGAACACCAAATTCACATGAACATTAAATAAACGATAAAATAAAATTTGAATCATTAAAAGACAAACAAAATGAACATAAATTTCAAATCAAATCTTAAATCAAAATTCAATCGAGTTCAAACTCATCCTTCCAAATTTCAAATTCAATCAACTCAAATCTCAAATCAAATTCTCAATCAAATTTCAAATCCAATCTCGATCAAATTTCAAATTTGATCTTCCAAATTTCAAATCAAATCTAAATCAAATTTTGAATTCAAGCTTTCCAAATTTCAAATCAAATTTCAAATCAAATTTCAAATCAAATTTCAATCGATTTCAAATTCAATCTTCCAAATCTGAAATCCAATCCGTTCTACTCTTCCCCTTTGTCTGGGATGGAAGCGGTTGATTCCATTGACACGGATCGAATCTGATGGCGAGGAATTATATCCAATCCAAACCAGCAACTTCCAATCAACTCTTTTGAATGGGGTATGTAACATCTACATATTCCCTCCTAATCTATTTCTTTCCATGAAAGTCTTTTACAACTTTTATGAAATTCTCGAAACACCAAAATTCCACACTTTTCAAATCAACACTACGGATCTTTACAAGATCAAATACATCAAATTCAAACTTTTTGGAGTTGAGGATTTTACATCCGAGACCGCATTGCTTTAGGATCTTTTCCCTATCGCAATGAAATACATCAAATTCAAACTTTTTGGAGTCGAGGATTTTACATCCGAGACCGCATCGCTTTAGGATCTTTTCCTATCGCAATGAAATACATCAAATTCAAACTTTTTGGAATTGAGGATTTTACATCCAAGACCGCATCGCTTTAGGATCTTTTCCCTATCGCAATGAAATACATCAAATTCAAACTTTTTGGAGTCGAGGATTTTACATCCGAGACTACATCGCTTTAGGATCTTTTCCCTATCGCAATGAAATACATCAAATTCAAACTTCTTGGGGTCGAGGATTTTACATCCGAGATCGCATTGCTTTAGGATCCTTTCCCTATCGCAATGAAATACATCAAATTCAAACTTTTGGGGTCGAGGATTTTACATCCGAGACCGTATCGTTTTAGGATCTTTCCCTATCGCAATGAAATACATCAAATTCAAACTTCTTGGGTCTGAGGATTTTACATCCGAGACCGCATCGCTTTAGGATCTTTTCCCTATCGCAATGAAATACATCAAATTCAAACTTCTGGGGTTGAGGATTTTACATCCGAGACCGCATTGCTTTAGGATTCTTTCCCTATTCCGATGAAATACATCAAAATCAAATTCTCGGGTCGAGGATTTTACATCCGAGATCGCATCGCTTTAGGATCCTTTCCCTATCGCAATGAAATACATCAAATTCAAACTTTTGGAGTCGAGGATTTTACATCCGAGACTCGCATTGCTTTAGGATCATTTCCCTATCCCAATGAAATACATCAAAATCAAATTCTCGAGGCCGAGGATTTTACATCCGAGACCGCATTGCTTTAGGATCCTTTCCCTATCGCAATGAAATACATCAAAATCAAACTCTTGAGGTTAAGGATTTTACATCCAATACCACATTACTCTGAGATCTCTCCTCATTGTAATGATTCAATCCAATCGATTCAATTTTCTTTTGAGGTTGAAGATGTTACATCTAAAACCACGAAATTCTAATTTTCATTTCAAATCAAATCCCTTCAAATTAATTTCGACAAACTTCAATCTAAATTGAAACTCCAAATTGAAATCTAAACTCACACATCGAAACTTAAATCGAAACAAAATAAAATCTAAATTGAAATTTCCCGCATCATGTGATTTGGAATTCACCTCCTTTTCCTTTCCCCAGCGAGAGTTCGTGAATCTCCGCTTCGCAGATATGCTTGACACTCCCCAACGGAAACTCTTCTACTTTGTCCTAAGTTTGTCACTTGGACATCTGTGTTGGTTTTGTTGATCGCTTCGGTCAACACCAATACGTGCGGTGTGCTCCGTCAGCTCACCACACCTTTTGGGGGTCCATTTGTTGACCTCATTTTCGATGAGGTCTTCTTCTTCTTTTTAAGTACTTAAGATCTAGCCTTAGGCTTCTCCTTCGACTATCTTAGAGGACTAGAATCGGGATCCACCTTCTAGAATTTCAAACCACTTCTTAACTCCCCGCAAACTCCACAAACTCGACCGTAGACCCCTAATCACCTAGAGGGTTGAAATCAAATGTGGAAGTTTAAAGGATGAGTTCCTATAGGACTTTTCGGCCTTAGGATCGCCCCTGGTGGCTCGGTCTCGGTGAAGGGCCGACTTACATACACGCTACACCTATACACTACACTTTCACACACCTCCTAGAACCACACCCATACCCAACTTGACCTCCCGACTCATGTAGGTGATTCACATGGATGGTCCTTAACCCCTAAGCCCTCGGCTAAGAGGGTTAGGAACAACATAATGAATGCCTCAAATGAGTCCCTTCATGGCTCATGTGGGCTTGATGTGGCTTCATGGATCAACCAAAATGATTTCATTCCACTCAAATTTACCCAATCTTCAATTTTCCAAATTTTCAATTTTTGACCCCCCGGGACCCTACACCCGCCTAACTTACCCAAAGCCCTTGAAATTACCCAAATTTTTCAAAATCACCTAAATTACCCAAAATTCCCCAAAATCAATCCCAAACATTTCCACATCACTTAAATTGATCATCCATACCCAAAAATACCAAAAATTCCAAAAATACCTCCCAATACCCTCCAAATACCCAAAATACCCCTCTTGACCCAAAAATCCAAAAATTCAGAAACTTCCCAAAAAATTCCAGAAAATCCCAAATATTCCCAATTTCATTTTGTTCAACTACACCATGGGCCAATTTTGTCAATTTACCCTACTTTTGTCAAAACCCCCACTTGACCCATTTTAACCCTAAGTGAACCCAATGTCAAACCAAACCTATCCAATTGACCCAAATTCTGGTCCAATTCAATTCTAAACTTCAATTCAACATTCCCAACACCAATCTAGGCCAAATCCAAGTCCAATTTGATTGACATTTGGATCCAATTTCACTTTTGGCCTTAAAGCCCAATTTGGACCCATGACCCAAACCTAACCCAAACTCACCCAATTCAACTCCAATTAACCCCAAATCTTTTCTAAATCTTCCTTAGCATCCCCACAAGTAAAACACTAACATGATTTGCCCAAAATTTGGACCCAAACCCCACTCAAATTCAACCCAAAGCTAAAAGGCCCAATTTTGACCTAAACCCAAACCTAACCCAAATGAGCCCAAACCCCAAAATCAAAGCCCATCCAAAGTCAAAACCTCTTTGAAACACTCCCATAAACATTTCTCAACATTAATTTTACATCAATTTCAACCCTAGCCCAACATTGGCCCAACTTGGCCCACTTGGACCTATATTGGCCCATTCACCAAGAGAGCCCAAATTCAACCCAATTCAAACCCAAATCACCCCCAATTTGCTTCAAGTCACTCATGATACATCTATGAGCTAAACCCAACAATTATTTGGCCCAAGCCTTTACCAAAATTTCATCCCAAAATCCATTTTAAAATTCAAAAGCCCACTTTCCTTAAACCATTTTAAAAGCCCATCTAAAACCATTTCAAAAAGCCCAAAATCTACCCTAAAGCCCACATGACATCTCCACTTGCCATCCACTTAATAAAAGCCATTCCCTAAGTTCTAATCCCATCATCAAATAATTCCAAATCAAGCCTCATGCCAAATCACCCCTAAATACCAAAATTTTTCTTAAATCTATTTCCATGAAATCGACTCCACTTTTCCCAAGCCAAAGGTGAGCCAAGCAAGCCATGGACAAGCCACATGAAGCCATGGAAGGCTTCGACATGTGATCAAGCCATTAATGGCAAAAGGAGGGCCCCCTTTCCTAATCCTTCTTAAACCTTTTTTACCTTAAGCATGTCACACACTAAACCATGCTTAGCCACGTCATCATGGATGGAGACCACACCATTCTCTCTGGCCGACCCAAGTGATCTTTTTCAGCCCAAGACCAGGCCTTGGGTGGTTAACCTAGCCCAAAATCATGGGTTGACTCATTTAAACCCAAAATGGTCTTCCCCCCATTCCATTTCAATCCAAGCTCTTTACACATGGCATTGGCCAATCGACTGCACTAAGCTCCAGCCCTGACCTCCCTGATGACAACAGTGACCTGACCCTGGCCAGCCAGCCACCACAGCCGTCGGAAACCACCAGGCCGAGAGCTCACATGTGAGCCCAAACTTGGAATTCTCCCTTGCAGAGCTGCCCCATCCCTAGTGGCCATTGTAGCTGTTCTTCTCTTGCTAAGAGCAGCTGATCCCAAGCCCTAACTCTCCCTGGGAGGCCCTCCACCCTCTCCTATTTAAACACCACCCCTCTCGGCCATGAGAAGTGCCGAAACAAACCTTAAGGAAACTTTGCCAAAATTATTCCGGACTACTCCCCATACACATAAGCACTTGATCCCCACTGAAATCCCCCGCCATTTCTTCTCTCGCGAGCTCAATTTCGAGTTGAAATCCAAGCCCAAAACCAGGACACTTCTCCACAGTAAGTCAATCCCCAAATTGATTGGTTCTACACCTTCACTGCACCAAGGGAAGGTGTCCACCGACAAAAGCCCCATCTCCGAGCCACCCGGCTGCTCCAGCCTCCAAGCTTTGTGATCGGCCGTGGTCGAAATCCTACTCAGGCAATTCACCGGACCGGGAGACTTCATCCGGAGCTTGCCGGGATCCAATCGAAGGTGAAACAACCCTCGCATCGAAGCCACACTTCTCCGAGCAAAGGTATGGCCTCACTCTTCTTCCCGAGCTTCGAACATTCTCCATTTCTATTGCGTAAATTTCATCCCACATAAACCGTATGGATGTGTTCGTCTTCTCAAGACGAATCCATAGGGCATAAGAACACGAAAATCCATCGAGTATCGAGTGAGATCTTAGGGATTTAGTGTGGACGGCTCTCGGGTGAGGACGCTCAGGGACGATGAACGGATGCGGTCCATTCAATACACGCGCGGACGGACGGCTCAGATGGCGTCGGACCAGGAGATGGTACGTGAACCGCGGGGCCCGGGCTGCTGACTCAAGCTGCGGCGTAGAATGGGAGCGCGACGCGTGTGCGTTCGGAGATGCCGAGGATGACGCGGAGCCGACTCGGATAAATAGAAAATTAGGGATATTTTCTATTTATTTAATTCCCTAAACTTGGAAAATTCATAACTTTGTGTAGGAAAATCATAAAAATAAAATAAAATTACCTTCGTTTCACAGTGAACGTAGGAAAATAATGTGGAAAAGAAATTATTTAATTTCATCAAGTATTTTATTTTTAATAATTTTTTTACTCTCCGCATATTTTTAATTCTCCATGCATGTATACAATTCACCATGGCATGAGACCATAGGGCTTTGAAGCCTCCGAATTTGGGAACATTCCCTGAATTTTCCAAAGTCGAGGCCATCCCTATGAAAAGTTATTGATTTTTCAAATTCATGTTACTGTTTTGAGTATTTTAATTCCAATAAATAGCATGTTGTGAAATAAATTCTAGGAAAATTTGGTGATGTTCCTTATGACCGGAGGACCCTAGGAAAAATAGGTTTTGAGTTAGTTCATTTAAAATAACCCTAATCGGCTTAAACACCCAAAATGGATCTCTAATTAATTAGAGCTAACCATACATCAAATTGACTTGAAATCAATTCTCCACTGACCTTTAGGATCAGAGGAACCCACCATAAAAATTTGAGGTCAATTGGACTTGGTTAGCCCTACTAAATGGGTTAATTAAGCCATTTAGTCAATTTGAACTTTAAAAATTCATAATTTTCAAAATATCTTTCAAAAATTCACCAAATTAGTTTTGGAGCCTCTCTGATATTAGGGGAATTTAGGAAAATTAAAATTTCAATTTTCTAAAAAAGTTGATTTTTAATATTATTTTAATATTTTTAATAATTAAAAAATAATAAAAATCACAAAAATAATAAAATTCACCAAAATGTCACATTTTGAATTTTAATCACTTAGAAACAAACCCCACATTTTTCTTAGGTCTATTTAATGAGATATTAAATTTTAAAGCCCTAGGGTAATTTTAAAATTAAAAAAATGAATTTTTCTAGCATTTTCACTAAAATAATTATAATAAATCATAAAAAAATCAAAAAATTGCAAAAATTGGTTCTCTGATTTCCTTAATATCAAAGAGAGTTTTGAAAAATATAAAATTCATGTTTCAACATTTATTTTATTTTTAAATTAATTAACACTCCAAAATTTAAAATAATTATAATAAAAAGAATATAATTCAAAAAATCACCAAAATTGGTCCAAGTGGTCCTCTGGTCGTTAGAAATGTCCCCTAATTTTCTTAAGGACAGAAACTTTCCCTTGGTCATGTTATTAAATTTTCCTTGGAAATCTCTATTTTCTACCAAAAATATTTATATAAATAAATTAAATACAGAAAAATCATATTTTCTCCTCTCATGTCTTTATTGACATATGAGTGAAGTCACATAAAAATTTCAAGTTCATTTGAGTTCAATTTAGTGAGTTATGAAATTATTAAGCTTAAAGGGTAAAGTGGTAATTAAAATTTTAATCCTTAATTAAAACTTTAGGTTTAATAAAAAAATTAACAAGTAAAATATTTGATCTTAATCTGATTTGGATGATTGAAATTTAAATAATTAAAGGGTAGAAATCCATTAAGCAATTTAAAATAATTAAACCTTAATTAAATAATTGATTAAATTTGGAAGAATAATAAAATCGGAATTATTAAAATAGGGATATTATTAGGAAGAGATTTATTCTTTAATTTAAAAATCCCTAAATTAATCATCTCATTAATATTCAATTCTTAATTAAAATGATAACTCAAATTCGAACATTAAAAGACTTAATCATTAAACTAAAATTAAATTATTAAACTCTTTTAAAATTTCAATTAAAATTAAAAATAAAATTAAATTAAAAATTAAATTAAATTAAGTAAATTAAATTGAATTAAATTAAATTAAATTAAATTAAAATTAAAAGTCTGAATTAAATTAAAGATTAAATTAAATGAATAAATTAAATTAAATTAAATTAAATTAAATTAAATTAAATCAAATTAAATTAAAATTAAATCAAATCAAACTAAATTAAGTTAACATCAAACCAAACTAAATTGAATAGAATTAAAATTAAATTAAATTAAATTAAATTAAATTAAGTTGAATTAAATATAACATCACCAAAGACATAAAGAATTCAAAATAAATCTAAAATAACTTGAACACTATTCCAAATTTAAACCCATTAATTGAAATTAAACTAAATCACAAACCATTTGAACACCAATTTACCCTCGAAAGCTTTAGTTATCATAACTCCTAAACAGAATATTAAATGAAATGTTACTTCACTTATAGGACATTCAAACATCCTAGTTACATCGAGTAAGATAATAACAAAACTTAACTAAACCTCGGACGATTAATTCATTTGTATAATTGAATTCATTTGGACTTAAAACAATCCTAGAAATATTGAAAAGATGTTTATGATTCTTCTTAAGAACTTCATCAATATGATAGGATATTTATAAGAACAATTGAACTTAATTATTCTTTGATGAAGAAAATCGTCTTCAAACAAAAACACAAGGAACCTAGACGTCATAGGAAATGACTAGCTATAGGATTAGGAATTTGGTAGAAAACCATAACCTTTACCTTAGCTTTACATAGGAACTTGCTTAAATATTCTAATTGTGTTTTAAGTGCGGCTTGGGATGACGGGAAGACCCTCCGAGTACGCTTTTATTTTATTGCAATTTACTTTCTTTCAATTTACATTATTGCAATTTATTTAATCGCATTGCACTTACTTTTCCCGCATGATAAACAATTGTTGCATGAAAACCCACACCTTTAGGATAGTCCCTAAAACTGAAAACAAAACTAAGTTAAAAGTTATTGCAAGATAAAATTCACCGCCACAACATTTTAAAATATAAACTCAAAATTTAATCACAAACAGAACACAAAACTACAATTACAACTAAATTAAAACGTCCTGTTGGATGATCGGGAATACCTCGGATGATGTAACCTACGTGTTGCTTAACGGGATTTCCCACGGTCTAAATGAAAGTGTGGAACTCATTCGGTTGAGTTTAGCAAATTCATCCGGACTAAGTGAATCCGATAAAAATAATGATGCCGGAAGGATGGAACCAGTGGGATCTTAACCGAGTGTCGTTATAATCAACTTTAAGATTTGTTTTAATTAAAACATAAAAAACACTTGGAAATTAAGATTTTCTCTAAACCAAAACACTTTTCTCATCCCCCGATTTATGACTTCTAAAACTAAACCTCTGCAACAATAAGGAGCTTGGAGCATGGTGGGCGGCACGGCCATCGTCATCAACGAAACCCGAGTCTACTTCAAGAAAACTTTCCTAGAATTAAATAACAAAGCCATAGGACTTCGAGGTAATTTGCCTAGTGCAACATAAATCCTCAACTCTTCGTTGAGCATTTGCATTGCAAAATAAGCCCTAACCGGTCTTAGGATTCCGAGGTAGTCGTCTGATACGACATAAACCCTCACATCTTCGAGGCTTATTTGTATGATTCTGTCATATAAATATAAGCCCTAATTAATTAAAATTGGCAAGATTAAAACATTAAATAAACATTAGGACTTTCCTAAATCCAAGCCAAACAATAGGATAGTCGGGAAATTACCGAAGTTCACTTCGAATCCGTAATTTCTCCTACCTTTCTTCCTTTAAATTCTCAAAACAAAATGTTCCAAACTTGATCCATTCCCTATTGAAATTCCAAACATCTAATCCTTTGAAAACCTTAAACTTTGAAATTCTTGAGAGCAGAATTATTGATTATTATCGAGAGTTTTCTTAGGTGATTTCCGTCACTTAAGATGTAATTAACTATAGGGGCTTGACCTTATAGGGAATTTTAAAGAACCTGTGTAATATAAACCCTCTTTAATGCTTTCATATTAAGCGAGGAATTTGTGGGCTTATAAAATTGGTTCGCGGACCAAACGGATGTCACAAATTTTCTAGTTTATTTAATCGAGCCCCACCATCAAGCGGTGTGTCCATCCTTAGGGATAGATACACGGTTTGTGGTGCGGTGCTCGTTTATATAAACTATTTGGGATGTGAGATCGGTTTAATCTCATATCTTAAAACCTTCAAATTTAAAATTATTTTCAAAATCAAATACTACTTTTCAAAATTATTTATTTAAACTAAATTAAAAATTCGCCGACAACTTCTGTTAGGCGACCCCCATTTTCAAAATAAAACACACAACCTAAAAATATGCCGACATGACCCAAGTGATTCTTTTCAGCCCAAAACCGGGCCTTGGGTGGTGAACCTAGCCCAAAACCATGGGTTGACTCATTTGAACCAAAAATGGCATCTCCCCCATACCATTTAAATCAAACCCTTTACACATGTCAAACCCCAATTGATTGCACCAACTTCCAGCCCTGACCCCACTGAGTCAGATGGTGACCCATGCCTAGCCGGCCAGCCACCACAGCTGCCGGAAAACACCAGGCCGAGAGCCTTATTTGGCTTTAAAAAATTCAAACCCACTAGCTAAGCTGTCCCAACCCAAATGGACATCATGGCTGTTCTTCTCCTCCCCGAGTAGTCGATCCCGACCTCCGATCGCCCCCGAGAAGCCCTCCAAGCCACCTCTATTTAAACACCACCACCTCTCGGCCATAGAAGGTGTTGAACCAAACCTTACCAAAACTCTGCAAAAATCATTCTAGACCCCTCTCCAGACATAGAGAATTTGATCCCCACTGAAATACAGCCCTCAAACCCTCTCTGTGAGCGCAATTTCTGAGTTGAAAATCCACCCAAAAAACAGGACACTTCACCATAGTGAGCCAATCTCCAAATTGATTGATCCTACACTTTCACCATACCAAGAGAACAAGTTCCCCAGCAAAAGCTCCCTCACCAGGCCAGCCATTGCTTCCAGCCTCCAAGCTTTGTGATCGGCCTTGGTAACTTTCATACATAGACAATTCCCCAGAGCCAGAGACTTCATCTGGAGCTTGCCTGGACTCAATCGAAGGTGACACAACTCTCAGATCGAAGCTTCACTTCTTTGAGCAAAGGTATGAACTCATTCTTCCTCCCGAGCTTCCAGCAATTCTCCATTTTGTTTGGGTTAATTTCATAGCCTATAAACCATATGGATGTGTTCGTCTCTTTAAGACGAATCCATAGAGCATAAGAACACAAAAATCCATTGAGAATTGAGAGAGATATTAAGGTTTGAGTGTGGACGGTCACGGGTGCACACCAGTCGTATACGATGACCAGGAGCCGTTGGATCACGCGTGTATCGAGCGGACGGTCTAGATCAAGCCGACAGCACAATGGTATGTGAACCGCGGGCCCCTGGAGAGCTGAGTCAGATGGCGGCACCGAATCACAGCGCGACGCGTGGGCTTTCGGAGCTGCCGAGGTTGACGCGGCGCCGCGTGGATAAGTAGAAAATTAGGGTATTTTTGAATTATTTAAATGCCCTGAACTTCAAAAATTCATATCTTTGCATAGAAAAATCATAAAAATAAAATAAAAATACTCTCTTGCTCAGTAAACAGAGGAGAAAAATGTGGAAAAAAATCAAATTAATTGGATGAGTATTTTATTTTTAATAATTTATTTACTATTTTCAATGTTTTGAATCTCCATTTGTATAGATAATTCACCATGACATTAGACCATAGGGCTTTTAAAGCCTCTGATCTTGGGAACATTCCCTGAAATTTTCAAGGTCAGAGGCTATCTCTGTGAAAAGTTATTGATTTTTCAAATTCATGTTACTGTTTTAGGAATTTTAATTCCAATAATTAGCATGTTGTAAAATAAATTCTAGGAAAATTTGATGATGTTTCTTAGGACCAGGGGACCTTATGAAAAATACATTTTGAGTTAATTCATTCATAATAATCTTAATTGGCCTAAACCCCTAAAATTGAACTTGAATTAATTAGGGTTAACCACACATCAAATTGACCTAAAAATAATTCTCCATTACTCTTTAGGGTCAGAGGAACCTTACATAAAATTTTGAAATCAATTGGACTTGATTAACTCGCCCAAATGGATTGATTAAGCCTCATAAGCAAAATGGAACTTTAAAAATTCATAACTCCAAAAATACTTTTCAAAAATTCACAAAAATGATTTTTGAATTTCTCTGATATTAGGGGAGTTCAGAAAAATTAAAATTGAAAGGTTCTAAAAAAGTTATTTTTTCACAATATTTTAATATTTTAATAATTAAAAAATAATAAAAATCATAAAAATGTCACATTTTGACTCCTAATCATTTAGGAACAAACCAAATATTTTTCCTAAGTCCCTAGGATAAGATATTGAATTTTAAAGGCTTAATGTAATTTTTAATATTAAAAAATGAATTTTCAACCTCTTTCACTAAAATAATTCTAATAAATCAAAGAAAAATTAGAAAATTATAAAATTTGTTTCTCTGGACTCCATGAGGTCAGAGAAATTTAAGAAAAATATAAAATCTATTTTTCAACTTTTATTTTATTTTAAAATTAATTAATACTCTAAAACTCAAAATAATTATAATAAATAAATTATAATTAAAAAAATCACAAAAATTAGTCCAAGTGGTCCTCTGGTCATTAGTAACATCCCATAATTTTCTTAAGGACAGAAACCATTCCTTGGTTATGTTGTTGAATTTTCTTTGAAAACTCTTATTTTATACTAAAAATAATTATATAAATAAATTAAATTCTGAAAAATCACATTTTCTTCTCTAATATTTTAATTGACATGTGAGTGAGGTGACATAAAAATTTCAAATTCATTTGAGCTCAATTTAGTTAGTTATGAAATAAATAAGCTCAAAAGGGCATAAAGGTAATTAAAAATATTAACCCTTAATTAAAACTTTAGGTTTAATCAAAATGGGGGGTAAAATATTTGATTTTAACTTTCTCTTGGATGATTGGAACTTAGGAAAATTAAGGGGTAGAAACCCATTAAACACTTTGAAAATATCAAAATGAAACTTTAATTAATTAAATGATTTAAATTTTGGAAAGAATATATTTAAAATTTGGATTATTAAAATAGGGATATTATTAAGAGGATATTTATTCTTTAATTTAAAAATCCCTAAATAAGTCACTTTAACAATATTTAATTCTTAATTAAAAATTAAAATAATAATCCAAATTAACAATTAAAACTAAAATTAAATTAAATTTAATTTAAAATATTGAAACTAAAATTAAAACTAAATTAAATTAAATTAAATTAAAATTTAATTAAAATTAAATAAAATTAAACTAAATTAAATTTAAATTAAATTAAAATTAAATTAAATTAAAATTAAAATTAGAATTAAATTAAAATTAAATTAAATTAAATTAAAATTAAATTAAAATCAAATTGAATTAAATTAAATTAAAATCACTTAACAACAAACCTAAATGAAATCATTAAGAATTAAATCAAAATATAACAATAATTTCAACACCTCTTTCTATCGAAGTAAATTTAAAACATGAATATCAATTTGAAATACCAAGATAATTGAAAGTGTAAAGATTTAAATTAAATCGAAAATAATTTGAACACTATTCCAAACTTAAAATTATTAATTAAAACCTCATAATTAAACTAAAACACTTTAAACCATTAACTCAAACTTTAAATTAAGAATGATTAAAATTCTCAACAACCCAAATTGCCCTTAAAGGCTTTAATTATTATAACTCTTAAATGGAGTATTAAGTGAAATGTCACTTCATTCATGAGGTAATCAATACCTAATTTCATTGAGCAAGAGACAAAGTTTAACTAAACTCCTGGATGATTAATTTATATGTACAATTAAATTTACTTGGACTCAAAATAATCCCAGAAGTATTGAAAAGATGTTTAGGACTCGTCCTAAGCACTTCCTCAATATGACGGGATGTTTTAGAAGAACAATTGATTCTAATTGTTCTTTGATGAAGAAAATCATCCTTAAACCAAACCAATAACCTAGACGTCATAGGAGATGACTAGTTATAGGATTAGGAATTTGGTAGACAACCAAAACCCTTTCCCTTAGCTTTACCTAGGTATCTGTTGAAATATTTAAATGCCTTAACATGTGTTTTAAGTGCAGCTTGGGATGACGGGAAGACCCTTCAGGTACGCTTTTATTTTAATTGCAATTTACTTTATTGCATTTTACTTACATGCACTGTACTTTACTTCTCTTGCATGATAAATAAAACTGTTGCATGAAAACCAAAACCTTTAGGATAGTCCCTGAACTGAAACCAAAACTAAATTAAAAGTCATTGCAAGATAAAATTCACCGCCACAACATTCCAAAATATAAAATAACTCAAAATTTAATCACAAACAGAACAACAAAACTACAATTGCAACTAAATTAAAACGTCTCATTGAATGATCGGGAATACCTCGGATGATGTAACCCACGTGTTGCTAACAGGATTTTCCATGGTCTAAATGAAAGTTTGGAACTCATTCAGTTGAGTTTAGCAAGTTCATCTGGACTAAGTGAATTCGATGAAAATAATGGTGTCGGGATGACGGAACCGTGGGATCTTAATCGGTTCTGTTTAAACAACTTTAAGATTTGTTTTAATTAAAATATTAAAGATATTTGGACTTTAAGATTTATCTAAACCAAAACACTTCTCTCATCTCCCAATTTATGACTTCTAAAACTAAACCTCTACAACAATAAGGAGCTTGGCGCACAGTGGGCAGCTCGACCATCGTCATCAGCAAAACCCGGATCTACTTCAACAAAACTTTCTTAGAATTAAATAACCAAGCCATAGGACTTCGAAGTAGTTTGCCTAGTGCAACATAAATCCTCAACTCTTCGTTAGGCATTTGCATGATCATGTCATGTAAATTAAGCCCTAACCGGTCTTAGGACTCCGAGGTAGTCGTTCGGTACGACATAAACCCTCATATCTTCCAGGTTATTTGTATGATCATGTCATACAAATATAAGTCCTAATTAATTAAAATTGGCAGGATTACAATATTAAATAAATTCCTAAATTGAAGCCAAACAATAGGATAGTTTGGGAAGTTGCCAAGATTCATCTTGGATCCTCAGCTTCTCCTACTTTTCTTCCTTTAGACTCCTGAAATTAACTGTTCCAAATTTGATCCATTCCCTATTGAAATTCCAAAATTCAATCCTTTTAAAACCTTAAACTTTGAAATTCTTGAGAGCAAAACCACTAATCATTATCGAGAGTTTTCTTAAATGATTCCCGTCATTTAAGATGTAATTAACTATAGGGGCTTGCCCTTATAGAGAACTTTAAGAACCCAGGTAATATAAACCCTGCTTAATTCATTTATATTAAGCAGAGGAACTTGTCGGCTTATAAAATTGGTTCGCAGACCATACGGATGTCACAAATCTTCTAGTTTACTTAATCGAGCCCCATCATCAAGCAGTGTGTCTATTCTTCGGGATAGATACACGGTTTGTGATGTGGTGCTCGTTTATATAAACTATTTGGGATGTGAGATACGTTTGATATTTCATATCTTAAAATTTTCAAACTCAAAATTATTTTCAAAATCAAATACTACTTTCTAAATTATATATATATATTTAAATTAAATTTAAAATCTAAAAAATTCACTGAAAACTTCTGTAGGCGACCCCTTTGCAAAACACATTCAACCTAAAAATATGCCGACAATCCAAGAGCTCTTTCTCCTTTCTGGTTGAAGCCTCTTAGCATCATCTTATCTGCCTCGAGATCACGGGCATCAATCTCTAAATAGGCTAACGTTCAAAGGTTCATTATATTAATTGACGCTCCTGGATCAACTAGCACCCTGCAGAGTGTGAACTTTCCAATACTGACTGAATTGTACAATGGTCGGTTGTGATATGTTATTCCAAGTAGTAAATCATCGTCCGTGAAGTTAACACCACGCTGTCCTTTCAATGAGCAAACCTCGTCGAAGGAATTACCGGCCATTTGAGCTAAGAAAATTTTTGGATCAAGCAAGGCCTTGACCGGAGATTCTCTCATCTCCTTTGACGAGATCGGAGCGTCGTAGATGCTCGGCTTGGCCGGTAGCTTCCTAAGATGGGCTAGCACATTATAGTCCACTTTGTTACCGAGTCGTTCAATTTCTTCCCGAACGGCAATTCTTCCGCCGGGGTTGGCTCTTCCCGAGCAACCACCGCTTTCCTTGTCCTTTGGACCCAATCTCGGAGGTAGGACCTTTCGCTTCTCGGATTGACTTCGGTAATTTCCTCTGAATCTACATGTATCTCCTCTTGAATCGGAATGACTGGCTCTTCTGAAGTTGCCTCGGCATCTGATAGTTCTAACTCTATCGTGATTGGAGCTCCTCTGAATTGACAAATAGACTCGTCACTTACTGAACTTTTGTAGCCATCCTTGTGAATGTCCTCCTCTTCGTCATGGTTATCTAGGTTTTGTATGATTTGAGAATCGTTATTCGTATCAAAATTGAGATTCGGATTAGGTTGGTTGTCGTTAGTTACGTAATTGTTAGAAACAGTCAAAACGTAGCCAACACCATAACTCTTATCATTATAAAATCCCGCCGGGGCCAGCAAATAATTATACAGAGTCAGAGGTTCGAGGAATTTCTCCCCTGAATCAGAAACAACCATCCTAGGAAAAGCGTCCCTAGTCTACCTTTCGGAACCTCAGTCTTCTCTTCTTCCACGATCTTCTCCTTCTCTTGGGGCGGTTCTTCAATCGCTAGCGATAGTGCCGGCTTAGCAGTTTTCAAACTTTGAGTTGAAGCGCGCACCGAAACGGTCTGGAAGTGATCCAAAATTTTCTTTGATGACTTTGTCCAAACTGTATTCCATCCATCGTTGGTCGTGTATGGGTTGATCGGAACAATAGGCTCCGTCGAGATAACATTGACGGAACCTCCTTTTTGGGGTTCCTTCATGTATTCCTTTGGGATCGTTATGTTCCCTCTCTGTAGATTATCTTCCAGCTAGTTCTTGAAAGTGAAGTAGTCTTCGATCTTATGTCCGAGCATCCTGTGGTAGGGACAGTAGTTTGGATGATCCTTCTTGTCGACTTCCTTGGGCTTCCTAGGCTCTGGCAACTGAAAGTTGGGCGACTTCATCAAACTGCGAAACATCTTAGCCACTGCCTCAGTCTTAAAGGGGTTTTCTTTGTTCAAAAGTTCCTTCAGGGGACAGAACGGACAAGGCGACGGCTGATCATACCGCGGCGACTGATAACTCAGTCGAGGCTGAAAACTCTGCTGAGGCTGATAATTCTGCTGAGGGTGTTGATAAGTCGGTTGTGGTGGTTGATAACTCGGCTGCGGTAGCTCTGGCCATATTTGCACTGGTTGTTTACCTTTGTCCACTACTACGACGGTCCCGGATTTTTTCTCGAAAGCTTTTACAGGCTTCTGCTTATCGGTCTTATCGATGAAACTTAGCTGTTTCGCTTCCTCCTGCAAGCTCCCGGCCTTGCTAAGCAACTTCTCGAAAGTCTTAATGGTGAATCCCTTAAGGAGAAGTGCTATCGGACCATGGATACTCTTAAGCAAGATACCGACCGCATGCTGTTCCTGAAGCTGTGGTTCACCCTTCATGCTCAGGTTCCTCCATCGAAGTATGTAATCCACCAAAGATTCGTTCGGTTTCTGTCGCTCCACCACTAGATCACCCATAGTAATGTGGTGCTGAGCTCCGAAAAACTGCTTAACGAAGAGATTTTCCAATTCTGCAAAAGTCTTAACTGATCCATTCGGCAATTCTGCATACCAGTCGAAGGCGATCCCTGACAAACTGCTGACGAACTGTTAGAAAAGCAAAGCGTCGCTCACGCCAGCATTGCAGCAACTGGCACTAAAATGTGCGACATGTTGCCAGGGGTTTCCCATTCCATCGAAAGTCTTAAACAAAGGTGGTACAAAGCCCTTCGGGTATTGGACTGCATCAAATTCTTTAGGGTAAGGTCTACCCATCTGAATAGATGTTCCACTCTTGGACTGAGCTAAGGCTTCTAGCACCTGCTGTTCTACCATGCTCTTAATATCCTTTTCGGGAATCATGTTCTATGCAGAATCTTTCTTCAGCTGATCATCTCCATTAATAGATGTAATCTCTTTTCCTCCATCTGTAATATGGATGACCTCCGGGGGTATTTCTTTATGAGGCTGGGCCTGACTCGGGAGAGTGGCTAAGGCGGCAGCCATCTCTTCCATCCTCTTCGCCATCTGGAAAATCGTATCATCTCTTTCCCGAAGCTGTTCTCTCATTAAATCTGGCTCATCTCTTTCTAAAGCTGGCGGAACTCCCTGCGAAGCTGACGATGCTCGTGTCTCAACCATGTTGACCTCAGCATACTCTTCATCCATGAATTATGACGAATCCACTTCGTCCCTTAATTCTTCTCCTCTTTCTCTTGCTAGCTGTCGGATGTCCATTCTTAGTTGCCCTATGGCATCCTCAAGTGGCCTTTTCTGAACGATCTCATGGTTGTCAGGAGACGACTGTTGAACCTCTCTTTCAGGAGTTTCTTTTACTGCGACACTTTCTTCAGATATGGGATCTTCAGCGAGACTTCTCTTTCCAGAACGTTCTGTTGGTATTAGTTCTGCAAAAATAGGTCGCCACACCATCCTTCTTGTAGCGAGAGGCCTAGGACCGGCTGGTCCGTCGAGTGGTGCGTAAGTAGGTGGTGTCCTCCCTAATATGGAGACCCAATACAACAACGGGTGAGCCTCCCTCGCTAGCTCGCACCTTTTTCTTCGGTCTTTCAGGGACAGTAGCAGGCTCTACTCGCGGACCGAGGCGGGACTTGACTGGCACTCATCCCATGCTTCTCAGAATCTTTGATACAGAACATCCTTCTTTTCTAGCTAATTTCTCGACTACCACACGCAATTGGGTAAGCGGTGTAGCCTTGCTCTTCTTCTTCTTGCTGTCACTGTAATATGCAGGCCGGGGTAATGCAGCGGCAATCTTTCTAGCATCTACTTCACCAGATGCAGCAGAGAGAGGGTGGAATCTATTTCCTTCCAACAGTGGTGAGTATTCTGGCAGTTCTTCCTCTTTCTCTTCAGGGATTTCTTCAAGACAGGCGGCTTCAGCTTCTCTGACCTTCCTGATCTTAGCAAACTTCCTGTTTTTATTCCTCCTCTGTGTCTAGGTTAAGGGCCTATACTTCGAACCGGACCCTATCTCGAAAATAGACGGTATCGCAGCGAAGTCTAAACCCTCCACGGTGACAAGCTCATAACTGACTTGTACTTCCTTTCCTTTCAGTTTGGCGGGAACCGGGGTAGGTGCAGTAATGACCAGACCGGTGGGGATAGAGACGACAGTTCTGGGGGTAGTAGTCAACCTCCTATGAAAAGTAGTGTTCCTTTCAACTGGGGCTCTCTGTAGGGGAGGGAACTCTTGAGTCGACTTCAGGTTAAACTCAATCATAAGCTCCTCAGTCTCAGGCACTTTGTTCATCAGTGCGAAAGAGTAACATCGGTAAACTTAAAGTCCGTGTTATTGAACCCTTGTCCAAAACAGATGATCCCATTGTCAGGCAGTTCATCCTTGTAGACAGCTAAGTTAAGTCCATTGGTAAAGGAGAAAATCAGCTTCTGGGCAGACATCTTCTGCAAGGCAAGTTTTGATTATCAGTCCTGAATTATGCTTCCTTCGTCAGGACGAAAAGAAAGAAATTGAAAAGAGTCCAAACACAATTTATTTAAGTTTTATTTATGCATTTACGATTTAGAAAAGAGTTTGTTTGTTAGGAGGTTAGTTTATTCGTTAAAAACGAGAGGAGATTAGAGAGGGTAAAGGACCCAATCCAGAGCTTAGAAAGCAAGGGAAAATCTCGTAGGATTTCTCAACTCGAAGGACCGCTCCTAAACTAACACCTATTGGGGTCTACCTCGCCTCTTCGGAGAGGTATCAAAAGGAGGATTTCGGAACCTCTCTGTTTAGGAGTGTCTAAACAATGGCTCCAAAATCCAAGAAGAGTTGATCATACTTGTTCAAGACAGAAATGAACAAGATATGTCAACGGAAGAATGGTAGTTTGATCCACTAGGGGCATGGAATTACTACCGATTTATGAAAGCAAAACCATCCGATCAAAATGGAGAGAGGAACTATTCCCCAGCGGAGTCGCCAGAATTTGTCGGCATATTTTTAGGTTATGTGTTGGATTTTAAAAAGGGGTTGCCTACAGAAATTGTCGGTGAATTTTAAATTTAATTTAAATATATAATTTGAAAAGTAGTATTTGATTTTGAAAATAATTTTAAGTTTGAAAAATTTTAAGATATGAAATCAAACTGATCTCATATCCTAAATAGTTTATATAAACCAGCGCCGCATCACAAACCGTGTATCTGTTCCGAGGAATAGACGCACTGCTTGATGATGGGGCTCGATTAAATAAACTAGAAGATTTGTGACATCCGTTTGGTCTGCGAACTAACCCAATTTTTATATTTCCAAATACAAGAATTTGTTGCCACTGCTAAAAAATTTAATTTCTGGCAAAGGCGCGAAACACTTGACCCGGAATAACGTGTTATATAGATGTGTACCAAATTTTAATTTACGGCAAAAGCATTAAATAAAAATTGATTGCTAATGAATGCTAGACCGTTAGTGATTAATACTTTTTAACTATATGTTTATATAGCAAAATATAATTTTAAAGGAAAATATTTTATATACTTTTTGGGTATTACGCAAGTATACGTATCGTTTCAAGTAATAAAGGGCTTTGAAACAAAGACCCTAGTATCGATCCCACTGGGAAAAAGGGTAATAAATTTTTAAATATTGTATTTCAAAATCTTTTTGTAATTTAATCTAACTATAAATTACTTTTAATTTACTAGATGCAGATAAAGAAAACAATAATAAGAAAATGATTTTTTGAAAATAATATAAAACAAACAACTTTATTACTTTCAATTAATCCAAGATTTTTAAGATAATTTAATATTTGTTGGAGAATCTATTTTATGGTATTGTGCCAAATAGAAGCATTCCTATTCTTTACCCTTTGATCCAGGCGCAAAGAACATTGGCTAATCTACAGATCATGTTCAGATGTATTGTTAGTAGAATGGGTTAATCTAGGCTCACACTACTTAGATGTCCAAGGGTGGCTATGGTCGGCCCTACTAGTGACCCTTTCCTTATCTATAAATCAAATTATAAGAATTTAGTCTGTCACTCTAAAAACTTATCAATTCTACGCCCTTTAAATCTTATCTTCCTATTTATTTGCACTTCACCTTGAATAGCCCGCGCATGGCCTTCGACTACCTAAGGATTCATGTGACATCTACAAGTTAAGAGTTCTTCTCCTTCTAAGTCTCAAAACTCTTCAACAGGTTTTAACAATTTAAATGACCAATTTAAAAAGTAAAGTAAGACCAGGTATTAATATCATCACAATATTTTGAAAATATTTTAATTTTCAATTCTCCATCGAATTTTATATTATCTTATTTATATTTTCAAAATTGAAGGAAGAAAGTAAACTAACTACTCAGAACACATTGAATATAAACAACAAAACATAATAAATAAACTTTGAATCAAAAATAAAATACTTATCTCAAATATTCCTTCTACAGATCTTCTGATTCCTACTGACTCCACAGTGTAATGAACTCCAGATGCAACAATTTGAAAATAAACTCACTAAACTAAATAAAAGTGGCCCTAAATTTCTCTCTCTATTTCTCTCTCTAAGGATGAGAGATCCTAAAGTGGCTAAGAGATAGGGTATATAATGGGAGCACACACACACACACTTTTTTCTGAAGGAGTGGACTCCTATTTATAGGCTTCAATGGTTGCCTTGAGGCACCTCTTCAAAACATGTCTAAATTCAATGAATCTTCTAGAAGGTCTTTCTGGAGCCTAGGCGCCGGAATCTGGCACCTAGGCGCCAGACACCGCGTCCAGTTCTTCGCACCTCTTCACTTTGGCTTGCAACTCTTCGCGATTAAAACCGTTTTGGAGCGTCCAAATGCAATGTATCACATGTACTATTATCAAGGAACAACTGCCAGTCTTCTAGAATGTCCAATAACCACTCACTCCGTCAAAATAACCATCCAAAAGTCGTCAAAAACTTGACAGTTTCTGTATCGAGTCTGGCGCGTAGGCGCCAACTTCTGGCGCCTAGGCGCCGGGCCATAATTTTTTATAATTCTTGTATTTTGCTCCATTTTTGCTCCTTTTTCACCCTTTTTCCTTTTTTGGACCTTTTTACATCACCTACATCCAAAAACACAAAAATACCTTTCATTAAAGCATAATATCCTTAGAAATTGATAAAAATCAAGGCATAAAGAAAGGTATTTTTTTCATGGATCAAAATCCTCCAAACTTAAATGTTACTTGTCCTCAAGTAACCCTTTTTACTATATAAAATGTATAACCTTTGGAATAAAAGATAAATATTTAAGATTCCTTATAATTTTTTATTTTATAAATTCTTTAGTAAATTATTAACCCAATTTCACTAACTAGGTTTAATTTTAAGAATTTAAAGAATATTCAACTACCAAATCATAAGATTTCAATTTTTTCATTCATTTTGAAAATAATAGAAGTTTATTATATTAAGATCTCAGAGATTATTTACAAGAAAAAGATCTTGAAAAACCTTTCCTAAATAAAGATTCATGCATAAAAATTAAGTAAAATATGTAACTAGTTTTTCTTCTATAAGATAATTCAAGTGAAGCCAATTTTTTATTAGGCATTTCCTCAAGCTTCTCCTCTCTTCTCTTTTCTCTTTTTTTTTTTAATCTATAGAGAGGATTACTATATCTGGATAGCCTGTTAATGATTTTGAACTTCACTATCCTTAACTTATATTTTCAAAACTTATACATTTCCACTTAATTATTATAACATGAATAAAAATTCAAAATGTTTTTCAATCTTTTCTTTTTTTAAATGATAATTTTTTATTGCTTAATACTTCTAAAATTCCATTATTTCTACCATGAATAGAAAAATTTCTTAATCTTATTCTTCTTTAAGTTAAATAATTCTATTCTTAAAATCAATCAAAGTTATTAAAATTTTGGTTAAGTTCACTAAATTGTTTATAATTTCAAAAATAAAAGTGATCTTAAATAGATTCTTCATTCCTTAAGTTATGTTAAAAAGTTTTTATTTTAAGAAAATATTAGCTCTTTAAGGACAAATAAAATTTAAATTTGAATGTATTTTCCCTTCCCCCAAACTTAAGTTTTGGTATACTATGAAAATTGGAAAGTATGAGAGAAAGAAAATCATAATTTTAAAAAGAAAATTTTTATAAGTATGTAAAAATGATCTTAAAAAAGAAAAATTTACTTCTACTCATGCTTTTATGAATAATAAAGATAAAATTGAAGCAGTATAAAAAGTAAGCAGGCTAATTTTTATGATTATACTAAATTTAAAACAAAATAAAAGCAGAGCAAAATTACTAATTACTAAAAAGTAGACTGAAACAAACATATCATAAATTAACTCTAATCTCAGTCTCAAACACAATATACTAAGAATATTCTAACAACGTAATCTTAACACTAATCAATCCACACAGGTACATAAACAAATCAACATACATCAAACATCAAACTAAACAAACAAATAAAACAAAACAAACTAACAACAAAGTAGCACAACATAGAGATCTATCAACTACTAGTCACTGGTTGTAGCCTCATCATCATCATCGTCACCAAAGGCAATCTTAAAATCCTTAGGATCAACAAATGGTGTGAAACTAGGAAAAGTAGGGAAACTAACATCATGCTCACCCTTCAGAAATATGACAAGGGCTTCATCATACTCAGCATCATAGCTACTCTTCCTCTGGGTATAATCAGATAAATGATCAAGTTTCCTATCAATAGTATCAACCCTGCAGTGAGTTTGAAATAACTCCTACTGTTGCTCTATAAACTTATCATGCATTGACTCCCAGAAACTCGATGGTGGCTCAGCAGAAGTAGAAGGTCGGGAAGTAGAAGGTCTACCTGGAGTAGGTGCAGAAGAAGAAGGAGCAGTCGATCTCTTCCCTCGAAGACGATCATATATGTTAATGCTCTCCTGACCAATCAGCTTAGTAGTCTTCAGCCTTTCCTCTGAAATATCTGTTGTGACTCCATTGCTAATACATAATGAATAAATCAGAGATGGGAATCCCAATCCAACAAACGTGCTGGATCTCGCAGTAGAATCCACAGAATCACAAATAATACTGCCGACATCAATAGGCTTCCTTTCCTTAATGCAGTAGTTTAAGATCGCTTGATCTCTAGTCACTTCACTCAGGTGGTTGGAAGGTAACAATCTTGCAGAAATAAAATAGTGTCATGCTTTAGAAATACCATTTAACTTAGAGGATTTGAAGTTTACCCCTTTTCCATTCCTGATCTTCCACGATCCAGTACCGTCAGTCAAATAAGAAATGATTATATCCAAATCTCCCTCAGATGGAGATAATCCAGAATAGTGGCACTCTATAGTCGGTGGCGTGCCATAAAATACATTGATTTTTTCGAGAGTAAATCCTACTCCGACACCTCTGACAAAAACTTCATAATCTTCGGCATCCAAAAAATTTGCATAAAACTCTCGAACTATAGGGATAACAACAACAACAGTGAAATAACAGAATCGTTGCCAGTTGTGTGCAACAATAGTGTTTTCAATCATCTCCCCCAGATGATAGAAACTTCGTTCTGAAATGAACTTCCTCGACGTCGCAAATTTGTGGAACTCGAAAATGCACAGATGCAGTAGAAAATTTGCTGCTATCGAAGTTGTCTCGTGTCTTCCCGCATTTAGATTTCGGAGCCATCTAAACGTGAAAGAAAACAAGAACAAATTTAGGAATAAAAAATTTAAACTCTTTTTAAGTTTAGAAAACTTAAAATAAGTTTAAAAATCTAAAGAAATCACTAAAAATCAAAAAAAATTTTCAAAATTTTGGTTCTTAGCAAAACCTAGGGAAATCTATGGTGAAAATCAAAAATAAATGGTTTAAAGTGTAGAGCTGACCTTAAGACGAAGAATTCTAGTGGTTTCGCGCCCAAATCCTTGATGTTTTGACCTCAATATGGATTCTAAAAGCTGATTTTTGCAAAAAATTGAGGAATAAGAAGGCTTAGGCGTCGATAATGGCTTTTGGGGGTATTTAAAGAATTTTTCGGGTATAGGCCGAACCAGCGTTTAGGCGCCGAATTCTGGCGCCTAGGCGCCAGACTCGCCTTTCACAAAAAAATATTTTTAAATTTAATTTTCCACTAAAATTCATAAATTCAACTTCCAATTACTCACATTAGAGTAGGGCTTTAGTTTCTAACTTCCAAAACAATTTCCAAAAATTTTAAAAATTAAATATTAAATCCATCAATCAAACCTAAAGTTTAAATCAAACTTCACTAAATTCCATTTATAATCTTCAATATTGGCTCAATATATTCCAGATAAGTATCATACTTGATTCAAGTTCCTAATACACAATCAAACACAACAATTTCTAAGCAAAAACAACACACATTGGACATGAAAGCAAATGCACAAATACAATCGATTCACTACATCAATACAACGACTCAACAAACCAGATAATAAAGGTCTCATTACCAGAATACTCTAATCTTCACAAGGGAAATTGTGTATTCTGCTTGGAAAGAACACTAACGCTCTCGGGAAATCAGTAGCCATCTTTTCGTCAATCCACTTGTTCTTCGCATACATTTCAACTTGAGCATCTTGATAAGCCGCAAAATGATCAAATTGAAGTTTCATTTGCCATTCTAAATGTTCAATCCGATGAAACATCTCATGAAGGCGATCTCCAATGCTTTTAAACTCCGCTTCAAACTTATCCAAGCGACTAGAAATTTTCTCTAAACCTACTGCGATGAAACCATTGAAGTAGGGTTGAAGATCCTTTAAGACCTTGTCCCTAGCCTCTTCACTAAGATTTCTTCCTTCCATTTCTTTAAACATTCTCAAATCTCTCAAGAATGAAGTGTAATGGACATAACTTTGATTACTTGATGGTTAGGGATGAAGATGGGTTGATTTAAAGGTGAAAATCATGTGAAAAACTGAAACTTTTTGGTTTTTGCATGACCCAGTAACTGTGTTGCTTAGGCGCCAAATCTGGCTCCTAGGCGCCGGACCTATTGATACATAGTTTAACTCGGGCGCTTAGGCACCGAATCTTAGCGCCTAGGCGCCGGAACTATGTTCAACTCTGTTTCACCTAATCGTCAAATTTCAAAGTTTTGTTCTCCAAGATAGGTAAATTATACTGGTAAGAGTAATCTAGACTCAATAACACAAATTGTAAGCAATCATAATGAAGATTAACTTGATCTCCTTTTTACCCATATTTAGAATAGAGTGATCCAATTTCTAAATCTTACATACTTCAAAATAATCTTCAGCTTAAGTCAACGAAGACTTATAAGCATCAAATTTTTCTAAAGTAATATAAAATTAGTCAAGATCGAGGCATAACCTTACATTAAAAACATAAAAACACTCAAAACAAAAGATAATTATGGGTTGCCTCCCACAAAGCGCTTGGTTTAACGTCGTCAGCTCGACTTAAGTAAATCATTAATCAAGTTGACTCAATTCATAAGCCTATTTATAAATCATTTTAATATCTCCCAAATAAGGCTTTAATCTTAATCCATTTACTTTAAAAAATTTTCCTGTTTTGGGTTCTTTAATATCCACAGCTCTATAATGGCATACTTTCTCAATTATATAGGGTCCAATCCATTTAGATATTAATTTTCCAGGAAAAAGTTTTAAACAAGAATTAAACAGTAATACTTCTTGTCCAGGTTCAAAAATTTTTCCTGAAATTTTCTTATCATGTAACAACTTCATTTTCTCTTTATAAATCCTTGCATTTTCATATGATTTATTTTTTATCTCTTCCATCTCATTCAATTTTAATAATCATTTTTCTTCTGCTTCATTCAAATTAAAATTAAACTCCTTTATCGCCAAATAAGCTTTATGTTCAAGTGCAACAAGTAAGTGACAATGTTTACCATAAATTAACCGGTAAGGTGACATTCCGATTGGTGTCTTATAAGCTGTTCTATAAGCCCATAATGAAGAATCAAGTCTATCAACCCAATCAGTTCTTTTAGGATTAACAGTCTTCTCTAAAATTCTTTTAATTTCTCTGTTTGATATTTCAGCTATTCCACTTGTTTGTGGGTGATAACCAGTTGCAATTCTATGTTTGATTCCAAATTTTTGTAGTAATGATTGAATTCTTACATTTTTGAAATGACTTCCACCATCCGTGATAATTACCTTAGGCATTCCAAATCTTGAAAATATCATTTTCTTTAAGAATTTAGAAACACTTTTGGAATCACAGTTTGGTAAAGTAACAGCTTCAATCCACTTTGAAACATAATCAACTGGTAATAAAATATAAATTTTTCCAGATGATGGAACAAATGGTCCCATAAAGTCTAAACCCTGTTGACCTCATTTTTGATGAAGTCTTCCCTTCTTCTTTTTAGTGCTTAGGATCTAGCCTTAGGCTTTTCCTTTGACTATCTTAGAGGACTAGAATTGGGACCCACCTTTTAGAAATTCAAACCACTTCTAAACTCCCTGCAAACTCCACAAACTTGACTATAGACCCCTAATCACCTAGAGGGTTGAAATCGAATGTGGAAGTTTAAAGGATGAGTTCCTCATGGGACTCTTTGGCCTTAGGACCGCCTCAGGTGGCTCGGTCCGGTGAAGGGGCTGACTCACACTACACTCCCACACACCTCCTAAAACTACACCCATACCCAACTTGACCTCCTGACTCATGTAGGTGATTCACATGGATGGTCCTTAACCACCGAGCCCTCGGCTAAGAGGGTTAGGAACAACATAGTGAATGCCTCAAATGAGTCCTCTCATGGCTCATATGGGCTTGATATGGCTTCATGGCTCAACCAAAATGATTTCTTTCCACCTAAATCCACCCAATCTTCAATTTCCCAAATTTTCGATTTTTGACCCCGGGCCCTACACCTACTAAACCTACCCAAAACCTCGAAATTACCCAAATTTTTGCAAAATTTCCAAATTACCTAAAATTCTTCAAAATTATTCCCAAACATTTCTACACCACTCAAATTGACCATCTATATCCAAAAATACCAAAAATTCCAAGAAAACCTCCCAATACCCTCCAAATACCCAAAATACCCTTCTTGACCCAAAAAAATCCAAAAATTCAGAAAATTCCCAGAAAATTTCAAAAAATCCCAAATATTCCCAATTTCATTTTGTCCAACTACACCATGGGCCAATTTTGTCAATTTACCCTACTTTTGTCAAAACCCCCAATTTGACCCATTTTAACCCAAAGTGAACCCAATGTCAAACCAAGCCTACCCAATTGACCCCAATTTTGGTCCAATTCAATTCTAAAATTTAATTCAACATCCCCAATACCAATCTAGACCAAATCCAAGTCCAATTTGATTGACATTTGGATCCAATTTCACTTTGGGCCTTAAAGCCCAAATTTGGACCCATGACCCAAACTTAGCCCAAACTAACCCAATTCAACTCCAATTAACCCCAAATCTTTTCTAAACCTTCCTTAACATCCCCATAAACAAAACACTAACATGATTTGCCCAAGATTTTGACCCAAACCCCACTCAAATTCAACCCAAAATCAAAAAGCCCAATTTCGACCTAAACCCAAACCTAACCCAAATAGACCCAAACCCCAAAATCAAAACCCAACCAAAGCCAAAACCTCTTTGAAACACTCCCATAAACATTTCTCAACATTTATTTTACATCAATTTCAACCCTAGCCCAACATTGGCCCAAGTTAGCCCAATTCGACCTACATTGGCCCATTTACCAAATAAACCCAAATTCAACCCAATTCAAACCCAAACCACCTTAAATCTATTTCAAATTATTCATGAAACATCCCTAAACCAAAACCAACAACTATTTGGCCCAAACTTCTACAAAAATTCCCATCCATGAACACATCCTTAAACTTAAAAGCCCACTTCCCTTAAACCTTCTTAAAAGCCCATCTTCATTAAATTTTAAAAGCCCAAATCATCCTAAAGCCCACATGACACTTCCCCTCATCATCCATTTGATCAAAATCACCCCTAAGTTTCAAAATCATCAATTAAACCATTCCAAATCAAGCCACATGTCAAATTACCCCCTAAATGTCAAATATTTCTAAAACCCTTTTCATGAAACAAATCAACCTTTTCCCAAGCCAAATGAAGCCATGAACTGGCCATTCTCAAGCCACATGAAGCCATGAGGGCTTTGACTTGTCATTAGTCCATTTATGGCAAGAAGAGGGGGTTCTTTCTTAAACCTCCTTTAACCCTTTTTACCTTAATCATGTCACACACTAAACCATGTTTAGCCACCTCATCATGGATGGAGACTTCACCACTCCTTCTAAGCTGACCTAAATGATTCCCTCAGCTCAAAATCGAGCTTGGAAGGGTGCACCAAGCCCAAAATGGTGGGTTGACCCAAACCAAGCCAAAGTGAGCCTTCTCCCATTCCATTTAAATCAAACTCCTTTACACATGTCAAACCTCAATCGATCGCACAAGCCTCCAGCCCCGACCCACTCGAGCTTCGAGGGTGACTCGACCTCGGCCGGCCGCCACCCGGTCGCCGGAAAACACCATGCCCGAAACCTTGGGAGGAGCCAAATTTTGAATTCCACCTCGTCGAGCCGCCTCACTCCAAATGGCCATTGCAGCTGTTCTTCTCCTCACCGAGCAGCTGATCCCAACCATTAAACTCCCCGGAGAGCCTCCGACCATGCCTATTTAAACCCCTCACCCTCTCGGCCAAAGGAGGTGCCGAACCAAACCTTAAGGAAACTCGCCAAAATCACTCTGCATCACTCTCCACACATAGAGCACCTGATCCCCACTGAATTCCAGCCCCAATTCCCTCTAGCTGAGCCCAATTTTGAGCTCAAACTTTAGCCCAAAAACCAGGACACTTCTTCACAGTGAGCCAATTCCCAAATTGATTGGTCCTACACCTTCACTGGACCAAGAGGAGAAGTTCCCCATCGAAAGCCCCATCTCTAGAGCCACCCAGCTTGCTCCAGCCTCCAAGCTTTGTGATCGGCCGTGGTCGAAGTCCAACCTAGACAATTCACCGGACCGGGAGACTTCATCCGGAGCTTACTAGGATCCAATCGAAGGTGTAACAACTCTCGGATCGAAGCTTCACTTCTCCGAGCAAAGGTATGGACTCCCTCTTCTTCCCGAGCTTCCGGAGATTCTCATTTTAATTTGAGTCAATTTAAATGCATGTTTACCGTATGGATGTGTTCGTCTCTTCAAGACGAATCCATAGCAGCATAAGAACACGAAAATCCGTCGAGAATCGAGCGAGAAATTAGGGTTAGAAGGTCGACGGCCACGGTGCACACCAATCGTAGACGATGACCGGGAGCCGTTGGATCGCGCGTGTATCGAGCGGACGGTTCGGATTGCGCCGGACCGTGGAATGTTACGTGAACCGCGGGGCCCGGGACGGATGACTCGGATGGCGGCGCCCAATCACAGCGCGACACGTACCCTTCGGAGCCGCCGATGTTTCGCCGGCGCCGCGTGGATAAGTAGATAAATAGGGTATTTAATGTATTTATTAAATATCGAAACTTTAAAAATCCATATCTTTGTGTAGAAAAATCACAAAAATAAAATAAAAATACCCTCTTGCTCAGATGAACGGAGGAGAATAATGTGGAAAAGAAATCATTTAATTTCATCAAGTATTTTATTTTTTATAATTTATTTACTCTCTGCATACATTTAATTCTCCATGCATGTATACAATTCACCATGGCATGAGACCATAGGGCTTTTGAAGCCTCCGAACTTGGGAACATTCCCCGAATTTTCCAAGGTCGGAGGCCATCTCTGTGAAAAGTTATTTATTTTTCAAATGCATGTTGTTGTTTTGAGTATTTTAATTCCAAAAATTAGCATGTTGTGAAATAAATTCTAGAAAAATTTGGTGATGTTCCTTATGACCGGAGAACTCTAGGAAAAATAGGACTTAAGTTAATTCACTCGGATTAACCCTAATCGGCTTAAACACCCAAAATAGGTCTTTAATTAATTAGAGTTAACCAAGCATCAAATTGACTTGAAATCAATTCTCCACTGACCTTTAGGATCAGAGGAATCCACCATAAAAATTTGAGGTCAATTGGACTTGGTTAGCCCCACTAATTGGGTTAATTAAGCCACTTAGCCATTTTAAACTTTAAAAATTCATAACTTTTAAAATACTTTTCAAAAATTCACCAAATTGGTTTTGGAGCCTCTCTGATATCAGGGGAATCTAAGAAAATTAAAATTTCAATTTTCTGAAAAAGTTGATTTTTAATAATATTTTAATATTTTTAATAATTAAAAAATAATAAAAATCACAAAAATAATAAAATTCACCAAAATGTCACATTTTGAATTTTAATCACTTAGGAACAAATCCCACATTTTTCCTAGGTCTATTTAGTGAGATATTGAATTTTAAAGTTTTAAGGTAATTTTAAAATTAAAAAAATGTATTTTCTAGCATTTTCACTAAAATAATTATAATAAATCATAGAAAAATCAGAAAATTGCAAAATTTGCTTCTCTGGTTTCCTTGATATCAGAGAGATTTTTGAAAAATATAAAATCCATTTTTCAACATTTATTTTATTTTTAAATTAATTAACACTCCAAAACTCAAAATAATTATAATAAAAATGATATAATTCAAAAAATCACCAAAATTGGTCCAAGTGCTTCTCTAGTCATTAGGAATGTCCCCTAATTTTCTTAAGGACAGAAACTTTCCTTTGGTCATGTTATCAAATTTTCCTTGAAAATCTCTATTTTCCACCAAAAATAATTATATAAATAAATTAAATACAGAAAAATCACATTTTCTCCTCTCATGTCTTTATTGACATATGAGTGAAGTCACATAAAAATTTCAAATTCATTTAAGTTCAATTTAGTGAGTTATGAAATTATTAAGCTTAAGGGGTAAAATGGTAATTAAACTTTCAACCCTTAATTAAAACTTTAGGTTTAATAAAAAAATCAACAAGTAAAATATTTGATCTTAATCTGGTTTGGATGATTGAAATTTAAATAATTAAAGGGTAGAAACCCATTAAATAATTTTTAAAATGATTAAACTTTAATTAAATAATAGATTAAATTTGGAGGAATAATAAATTGGAATTATTAAAATAAGGGATATTTATTAGGAAGAGATTTATTCTTTAATTTAAAAATCCCTAAATTAATCATCTCATTAATATTCAACTCTTAATTAAAATGATAACTCAAATTTAAAATATTAAAAGACTTAATTAAATCATTAAACTCTTTTAAAATCTCAATTAAAATTATAAATTAAATTAAATTAAAATTAAATTAAATAATTAAATTAAATTAAATTAAACAATTAAATTAAATTGAAGTAAATTAAATTAAATTAAATAATTAAATTAAATTAAATTAAACAATTAAATTAAATTAAATTAAATTAAATTAAATTAAACAATTAAATTAAATTAAATTAAATTAAATTAAATTAAATAATTAAATTAAATTAAATCAAATCAAATTAATTAAACATCAAATCAAATTAAATTAAATTAAAACTCAATTAAATTAAATTGAATTAAATATAACATCACCTAAGACATAAAAGAAATTAAATATAAAGCAACTTGAACACTATTCCAAATTTAAACCCTTTAACTTAAATCAAATCATTTGAATACTAATTTACCCTTGAAAGCTTTGATTATTATAACTCCTAAATGAAACATTAAGTGAAGTGCTACTTCACTCATAAGATATTCAAATGTCTTAGTTCATCGAGCAAGATAACAACAAAACTTGAATTCTCGGACGATTAATTCATTTATATAATTAAATCCATTTGGACTTAAAACAATCCTAGAAATATTGAAAAGATGTTTAAGATTCTTCTTAAGCACTTCCTCAATATGATAGGATATTTACAAGAACAATTGGATTTAATTGTTCTTTGATGAAGAAAATCGTCCTCAAACAAAAACACAAAGAACCTAGACGTCATAGGAAATGACTCAGCTATAGGATTAGGAATTTGGTAGAAAACCATAACCTTTCCCTTAGCTTTACCTAGGAACTTGCTTAAATATTCTAATTGTGTTTTAAGTGTAGCTTGGGATGACGGGAAGACCCTCCAGGTACGCTTTTATTTTATTGCAATCTACTTTCTTTCAATTTACTTTCTTGCAATTTACTTCCCTGCAATTTACTTTATTGCAGATGCACTTTACTTTTCTTGCATGATAAAACAACTGTTGCATGAAAACCCACACCTTTAGGATAGTCCCTAAAACTGAAACCAAAACTAAGTTAAAAGTCATTGCAAGATAAAAATCACCGCCACAACATTTCAAAATATAAAACAACTCAAAATTTAATCACAAACGGAACACAAAACTACAATTGCAACTAAATTAAAACGTCCCGTTGGATGATCGGGAATACCTCGGATGATGTAACATACGTGTTGCTAACGGGATTTCCCACGGTCTAAATGAAAGTGTGGAACTCATTCGGTTGAGTTTAGCAAATTCATCTGGACTAAGTGAATCCGATAAAAATAATGATGCCGGAAGGATGGAACCGTGGGATCTTAACCGGTGTCGTTATAATCAACTTTAAGATTTGTTTTAATCAAAATACAAAACACTTGAAAATTAAGACTTCTCTAAACCAAAACACTTTTCTCATCCCCCGATTTATGATTTCTAAAACTAAACCTCCGCAACAACAAGGAGCTTGGAGCATGGTGGGCGACACGGCCATCGTCGTCGACGAAACTTGAACCTACTTCAACAAAACCTTCTTAGAATTAAACAACAAAGCCATAGGACTTCGAGGTAGCTTGCACTAATGCAACATAAATCCTCAACCTCTTTGTTAGGCATTTGCATTGCAAATTAAGCCCTAACTAGGTCTTAGGATTCCGAGGTAGTCGTCCGATACGACAATAAACCCTCACATCTTCTAAGCTATTTGTTTGATTTTATCATACAAATATAAGCCCTAATTAATTAAAATTGGCAAGATTGAAATACTAAATAAACATTAGGACTTTCCTAAACTCGAACCAAACAATAGGATAATCGGGAAATTACCGAAGTTCACTTCGAATCAGTGATTTTTCCTACCTTTCTTCCTTTGGATTCACAAAACAAAATGTTCCAAATTTGATCCATTCCCTATTGAAATCCTAAAATTCAATCTTTGAAAACCTTAAACTTTGAAATTCTTGAGAGCGAATTATTGGTTATTATCGAGAGTTTTCTTAGGTGATTCCCGTCACTTAAGATGTAATTAACTATAGGGGCTTGCCCTTATAGGGAATTTTAAAGAACCTGGAGTAATATAAACCCTGTTTAATGTTTTCATATTAAGCGAGGGAATTTTGTCGGCTTATAAAATTGGTTCGCGGACCAAACGGATGTCACAAATCTTCTAGTTTATTTAATCGAGCCCCACCGTCATCGAGCGGTGTGTCTATCCTTAGGGATAGATACAGGGTTTGTGGTGCGGTGCTCGTTTATATAAACTATTTGGGATGTGAGATCGGTTTAATCTCATATCTTAAAACCTTCAAATTTAAAATTATTTTCAAAATCAAATACTACTTTTCAAATTATTTATTTTAATTAAATTAAAAATTCGCCGACAGCTTCTGTTAGGCGACCCCCTTTTAAAATACAACACAACCTAAAAATATGCCGACAAACCCCATATATCAAAAATTTCAACTTCCAATATATAGTTTAAAGGCATTTCATCCTTCCTAGATATATTTCCCATCCTTTGACATCGATCACATGTTTTCACATAATGTCTCATATCTTTAAATAAGGTAGGCCAATAAAATCCAGAATTTAAAATTTAAAATGCAGTTTTATCTATGCCAAAGTGTCCTCCAAAATCGGAATCATGACATTTTTGAATAATAGCAAAAGTTTCCTCATAAGGTACACATCTTCGAATTATAGAATCTCTTCCAATTTTAAATAAATGAGGATCTTCCCAAATATAAGATTTAGCATCATATTTAAATTTCTTAATAAATTTGTTATCCAATTCATAAGGTAAAATATTGCTAACTAAATAGTTAACAATATCAGCATACCAAGGTATTTTGCATCCTTGAATAACATATAAAGATTCATCAGGAAATTTCTCATTTATATTTTCTTCCGAAATAATATCATTTTTAATTCTAGACAAATTATCAGCAATTTGGTTTTCAGTTCCTTTTCTATCTACTATTTGAAAATCAAATTCTTGTAGAAGTAAAACCCATCTTATCGGTCTAGGTTTAGAATCCTTCTTAGATATTAGATATTTAATAGCAGAATGATCAGTATGAACTATGCATTTAATACCAAGAAGATAAGGTCTAAATTAATCAAAGGCATATACTATAGCTACAAGCTCCTTCTCAGTGGTAATGTAATTTCTTTGTGTTTCGGTGAGAGTTTTACTTAGCATAATATACAACTTTGAAAACCTTCTCATATTTTTGTCCTAATACGGCTCCAATTGCAAAATCACTTGCATCACACATTAATTCAAAAGATTTATTCCAATTAGGTGCAACAATGATAGGTGCAGTTATTAGTTTTTCTTTTAGAATATTAAAAGCATTAATACATTCTTTGTTAAATTCAAATTTCGCATCTTTTTTCAATAAATGACAAAGAGCTTTAGCAATTTTAGAAAAATCCTTTATGTATCATCTATAAAATCCAGCATGACCTAGAAAACTTCTCATATCGATAATGATAGTAGGTGGTTGCAATTCAGCAATAATTTTCACTTTCTCTTGATCTACTTCCATCCCTTTTGTGAAACTTTGTGACCAAGTACAATGCCTTCGTGACCATGAATTGACATTTTTCCGGTTAAGAACTAAGTTTGTTTCTTCACATCTTTTCAGAACTTTGGAAATGTTTTCCAAACAAGATTCAAAAGAAGTTCCAAAAATGGAAAAATCGTCCATGAATATTTCAATTCCTTTGTCAATCAAATCACAAAATATTGACATCATACATCTTTGAAAACTTGCAGGTGCATTACATAAACCAAAAGGCATTCTTCTAAAAGCAAAGGTTCCATAAGAACTTGTAAATGTTGTTTTCTCTTGGTCCTCAGGAGCAATAAGTAATTGATGATAACCAGAATATCCATCTAGAAAACAGAAATATGGGTGTCCAGCTAGTTAATCGAGCATTTAATCCAAGAAAGGTAAAGGAAAATGATCCTTTCTAGTGGCGTCATTTAATTTCCTATAATTAATACAAATTCACCATCTAGTAACTTGTCTTGTAGGAATTAGTTCATTTTTATCATTGACAATGACAGTTACACCTCCTTTCTTCGGAACACAATGAATAGGACTTACCCATTGACTATATGAAATAGGATAAATAATACCAGCATCTAACCACTTAACAATTTCTTTCTTAACAACCTCTTCCATTAAAATTCTGTGCATACAAATAGAAGGGCTTATTCCTCTTATATTAGCAATAGTCCAACCAAAAGCTTTCTTATAATTCTTTAACACACCTAGTAATTTTTCTTCTTGGTCTTTACTCAGTTCAGAAGAAATAATAACTCGTAAAGTTAACGAATTTCCAAGAAACGCATATTTTAAATGTGAAGATAACATTTTTAATTTCAATTCAGGGGCTTTTTTAATTGTTGGTAAAAGTATATCATTTTGAGTTATGTCTAACGTTTCCCAGTTATCTTTAATAAAATGAGTCTCTTCTTCTTTTACTTCTTCATTTTCATCTGTTAAAAATTCAAATTTTTCTTCAGAAATGACCTTACATTTTTCTTGATAATGTTTCTCAATTAAATAATCAATTATATCCATTCGATAACATTTCTCTTTATCAGGGTACTTCATTGATTTAAAAACATTAAATTTAATCTCTTGATCATTAACTCTCATGGTTAATTCTCCCTTTTGCACATCAATCATAGCTCGTCCGGTAGCTAGAAAAGGTCTCCCTAAAATAATAGGTATCTCTTTATCTTCTTCCATATCAAGTACGATGAAATCTACAGGGAAGATAAATTTATCCACTTTAACAAGGACATCCTCTATAACTCCTTTAGGATAAGTGATAGATCTATCAGCTAACTGAAGGGTTACGGTGGTGGGAGTAATCTCTCCTAAATTCAATCTTTGAAAAAAAGAAAATGGCATGAGATTAATACTTGCTCCTAAATCACATAAAGCTTTTCCACAAATTTTTTCTCCAATAGCACAGTGTATAGTGAAACTTCCAGGATCCTTAAGCTTTTCAGGTAATTTCTTTTAAATTATTGCACTGCATTCTTCACTTAATGCAACAGTTTCAAAAGCTTCAAATTTTCGTTTCTTGCTTAAAATATCCTTCATAAATTTTGCATAAGTTGGCATTTGTTCCAAAGCTTTAGCAAAAGGTATGTTAATAGTAAGTTTGTTAAAAATTTCAAAGAACGTAGAAAATTGATGATCAAGTTTCTGCTGTTTAAGTCTTTGAGGAAAATGTGGTGATGGTTTTTCAACTTCCACATTAATAGGTATAACAGTCTGATCTTGACTAGGAGAGAGTGTTTCCTTAGGTTTTTCGATCTCTTCGACCTCAATCTCTTTTTCAATTTCATTATGCATTCTTTCTTTTAATTCCTTTCCACTTCTAAGTTGCACAGCCTTAACATGTTCATGTTATTTTCCAGTTTCCTTTAGATTAATTTCAACATTACTAAGAAGTGTTCCTACAGGTCTGTTATTAATTAAAGTAGCAATTTGCCCCATTTGATTTTTGATATTATGAATAGCAGTATTTTGATTTTGTAATTGATTATTCATTTGTAAAATTAATTCTTCTATTGATAACATTTTCTGTTGATTATTAAATCCAGGAGGTTTATAATTTGGATTAACTTAATTATTCCAATTTCCAATGGGATGAGCTTGATTATTACCCCATTGTTGTTGTGAATTATTCCAGTTAAAATAAGGATGATTTTTCCACCCAGGATTATAATAATTTGAATAAGGATTATTTTTACTTGCAATAGCTTGTAAAGTTTCAATAGTTTGAGAATCTTCAATATTAGCAGAGTTATTATGTGAAATATTAATTGCAAAATTATCTAATTTTTTAGACATTGCTGCTACTTGTGAAGCTAGGATAGAAAAGGCTTCATTATCGTTAATACTTGTCATCTTTTTAGGATTAATCCTTTCGGAAGGCCATTGAAAATTGTTATTAGCCATTTCTTCAATTAAAGTGTAAGCTTCTTCAAATGATTTAGACATTAAAGAACCTCCAGCAGCAGCATCAATAATTGATTTTAATGATCCAATTAATCTATTGTAAAATGTTTGAATAATTAACCAATCAGGTAAAGCATGATGAGGACATTTTCTTAATAGTTCTTTAAATCTTTCCAAAGTTTCATATATTGTCTCCCCGTCAAATTGACTAAACGAAGTAATATCATTTCTTAATTTAGTTGTTTTAGAAGGAGGAAAATATTTAGCAAGGAATTTTTGTGTCATTTCAGCCCATGTTTTAATAAAAACAGTTGCTAATGAGTTTAACCACATCTTTGCTTTATCTCTTAAGGAAAAAGGAAAGAGTATAAGTCTAATAGCATCATAAGAAACATTGTTATATTTAAAGGTAGCACAAAGTTCTAAAAAACTAACAAGGTGTAAATTTGGATCCTCATTTGGTGTTCCACCAAATTGATTGTTTTGCACCATTTGAATAATAGACTATTTAAGTTAAAAAGAATTAGCATCTACAGTGGGTATTTGAATACTATTATGAAGTTCATCAACTGAAGGGTTAGCATAATTCCTTAATGGTTTATAAACATTTTGATCATTAAGTTCAATTGGATTTTGTAAAGTAGCCATTTCTTGAAATTTTTGAATTTGTTTTCCCTTTTTAATTTTTCTAATATTTCTTTCTAGTTCAGAATCTAAAGATATTAATCCTTCGAACCAAAACTACGCATAAAAAAATAAAGCAAGGAATAAAATTTTTTATTTTATTTTATTTTATTTTATTTTTATATTTTTATTTTTATATTATTATATTTTTTTTATGTTTTTGGAAATATAATATTTAAAAATCTATAAATTGTACCTCTGATCCCTCGCAACGGCGCCAAAAATTTGACCCGATTTTTGTATTTCCAAATACAAGAATTTGTTACTGTTGACCTCATTTTTGATGAGGTCTTCCTTTCTTCTTTTTAGTGCTTAGGATCTAGCCTTAGGCTTTTCCTTTGACTATCTTAGAGGACTAGAATTGGGACCCGCCTTTTATAAATTCAAACCACTTCTAAACTCCCTGCAAACTCCACAAACTTGACTATAGACCCCTAATCACCCAGAGGGTTGAGATCAAATGTGGAAGTTTAAAGGATGAGTTCCTATGGGACTCTTTGGCCTTAGGACCGCCACAGGTGGCTCTGGTGCAGTGAAGGGGCTGACATACACTACACTTACACACTACATTTCCACACACTTCCTAAAACCACACCCATACCCAACTTAACCTCCTAACTCATGTAGGTGATTCACATGGATGGTCCTTAACCCCTAAGCCCTTGGCTAAGAGGGTTAGGAACAACATAGTGAATGCCTCAAATGAGTCCTTTCATGGCTCATATGGGCTTGAAATGACTTCATGGCTCAACCAAAATGACTTTTTTCCACTTACATCCACCCAATCTTCAATTTCCCAAATTTTCAATTTTTGACCCCCGGGACCCTACACCTACTAAACCTACCCAAAACCCTTGAAATTACCCAAATTTTTGCAAAATTTCCAAATTACCTAAAATTTTCCAAAATCAATCCCAAACACCTCCACATCACTCAAATTGATTATCCATACCCAAAAATACCAAAAATTCCAAGAAAACCTCCCAATACCCTCCAAATAACCCAAAATACCCTTCTTGGCCTAAAAATCCAAAAATTCAAAAAATTCCCAGAAAATTCCAGAAAATCCCAAATATTCCCAATTTCATTTTGTCCAACTACACCATGGGCCAATTTTGTCAATTTACCCTACTTTTGTCAAAACCCCCAATTCGACCCATTTTAACCCAAAGTGGACCCAATGTCAAACCAAACCTACCCAATTGACCCCAATTTTGGTCCAATTCAATTCTAAACTTCAATTCAACATTCCCAATACCAATTTAGACCAAATCCAAGTCCAATTTGATTGACATTTGGATCCAATTTCACTTTGGGCCTTAAAGCCCAAATTTGGACCCATGACCCAAACTTAGCCCAAACTAACCCAATTCAACTCCAATTAACCCCAAATCTTTTCTAAACCTTCCCTAACATCCTCATAAACAAAACACTAACATGATTTGCCCAAGATTTTGACCCAAACCCCACTCAAATTCAACCCAAAATCAAAAAGCCCAATTTTGACCTAAACCCAAATCTAACCCAAATAGGCCCAAACCTCAAAATTAAAACCCAACCAAAACCAAAACACTTTTCTCAACTCCTGATTTATGATTTCTAAAACTAAACCTCTGTAACAACAAGGAGCTCGGAGCATGGTGGGCAGCACGACCATCGTCATCAGCAAAACCTGAGTCTACTTCAGCAAAACTTTCCTAGAATTAAAACAACAAAGCCATAGGACTTCGAGGTAGCTTGCCTAGTGCAACATAAATCCTCAACTCTTCGTTAGGCATTTGCATTGTAAATTAAGCCCTAACCGGTCTTAGGATTCCGAGGTAGTCGTCCGATACGACATTAAACCCTCACATCTTCCAGGCTATTTGTTTGATTTCATCATACAAATATAAGCCCTAATTAATTAAAATTGGCAAGATTGAAATACTAAATAAACATTAGGACTTTCCTAAATTCAAGACAAACAATAGGATAGTCGGGAAATTATCGAAGTTCACTTCGAATCAGTGATTTCTCCTACCTCTCTTCCTTTGGATTCACAAAACAAAATGTTCCAAAATTTGATCCATTCCCTATTGAAATTCCAAAATTCAATCTTTGAAAACCTTAAACTTTGAAATTCTTGAGAGCAGAATTATTGGTTATTATCGAGAGTTTTCTTAGGTGATTCCCGTCACTTAAGATGTAATTAACTATAGGGGCTTGCCCTTATAGGGAATTTTAAAGAACCCGAGTAATATAAACCCTGTTTAATGTTTTCATATTAAGCGGGGAAACTTGTCGGCTTATAAAATTGGTTCGCGGACCAAACGGATGTCACTAATCTTCTAGTTTATTTAATCAAGCCCCACCATCAAGCGGTGTGTCTATCCTTAGGGATAGATACACGGTTATGGTGCGGTGCCCGTTTATATAAACTATTTGGGATGTGAGATCGGTTTAATCTCATATCTTAAAACCTTCAAATTTAAAATTATTTTCAAAATCAAATACTACTTTTCAAATTATTTATTTTAATTAAATTAAAAATTCGCCGACGATTTACGTTAGGCGACCCCTCTTCAAAATAAAACACGACCTAAAAATATGCCGACGGGATTTACGGCGACTCCGTCGGGGAAAATTCCTCTCTCCATTATAATCAAATAATTCGCTTTCAAAAATCGGTAGTGTATCCATGTCCCTAATGGATCAAACTACCCTTCTTTCCGTTGGAATACTATGTTCATTTCTATCTTGAACAAGTATAGCCAACATTCTCTCGGATTTAGGAGCCACTGTTTAGACACCCCTAAACAGAGAGGTTCCGAGATCCTTTTACCTCATTTCTGAGGTGGGGTGGACCCCCAATAGGTGTTAGTTTAGGAGTGATCCTTCGAGTCGGGAAGTCTTGCTTAAGACTTTCTTTTCCTTTCTGAATCGGATTCCTTGCCTTCTCTACACCTTTGAACATTCCGTTCTAAATAAACAAACCCTCTAATAAGTGATTCTTTTAACAAATGATTCTTTTTTATAAATACATGAACAAAGAATGAGTTCGGACTCTTTTCAATTCCTTTTCGTCCTAAAGAAAAGAAGCATAACTTGGGATCGACAACTGAGAATCTACCTTGCGAAATGGAAGCCCCGAAACTGATTTTCTCCTTCACCAACGGACTGGACTTCGCTGTCTATAAGGATGAACTGCCCGACAATGGGGTCATCCGATTTGGACAGGGATTTGAAAACACGAACGTCAAAGTCACCGACATCTCCCTCTTTGCACTGACGAACAAGGTATCTGAAGCTAAGGAATCACTGCTTGAGTTCAACCTTAGGTCGACCCAAGAGTTTCCTCCCCTGCAAAGGGTCCCGACTAGGAGGAGTACTGCTGTCCGCAGGAGGACCATTCTCACTACCCCCACTGGTCTAGTTGTTTCCGCACCTACCCCGACTTCGCCAAATCGAAGGGGAAAGAAATCCGGAACTATGGTAAACCTGTTGCACGTGGAGGGTACGGATCTTCTCGTAAGACCTTCGTCTTCGAAATCGGGTCCGAGTTCGAAGATTCCGTCGCCGACAAAGACCCAAAGAAGAAATAGAAATAGAAGGATCGCCGGGGAAGCCGTAGCTGTCGAGATCGCCTTCCGGAGGAAATTCCGTAGTTGCCGGAATATACACCGTTACCGAATATACACCACCGCTCGACTACATACCACTTTTGGGAGGAAGCGAGTTCCATCCCCTCTCCGCCGCAGAGGATGAAGAGAATGTTCGAAAGATTGCTGCTACATTACCACAGCCCGCATACTACAACGATAGCCGCAAGAAAAGAACTAGAACTACGCCGTTTGCTCGACTGCAAACTTTGGTACAAAAGCTAGCAAAGAAGGAAAACTGTCCCGTGTCGGAAATTCTACGAAGGATAGGGCGGGTGCCAGTCAAATCCCGTCTTGGGCCCCGAGTAGAACCCGCCGTCATGATAGAAAAGCCAAGCAAGAGAATGAAGGCTAGCCCGCCCGTCGTAGTATCGGGGTTACGGATTAGGGAGGATACCACCTTCCGACATTTGGCCGATAGACCATCCGGTCATAGACCTTCTGCTGCTAGAAGGATGGTGTGGCGTCCCACTACGGGGCGATTGAGGCCGAAACGACAGCCCGAGAGAGAAAGTCTCGCCGGGAGGCCGGAATGCGAAGAAAGTGCTACTTGCGATGAAGGGGACTCGTGAAAAAAGGACCGGCAACCATCGCATGACAACCACAAAGATACACGAAAGCTCCGCTAGAAGATGCCATGGAAAAGTTGAGAACCGACATCCAGACGGTTGGCAAAAGAAAGAGAAGAAAAGTTCGGAGATGAGATCGACTCATCGGAATTCATGGACAACGAATATGCGGAAATCAACATGGTTGAGACACGAGCTTCATCATCTTCTCGAGGTGCTCCTGCGGCCGCGAAAGAGAGGAGCCGGAGCCGATGAAGAGACGGCTTCGGGAAAAGGACGACACGATCGCTCGAATGGCGAAGAGGATGGAAGAGATGGCCGTAGCTCTGGCCACTCTCCAAAGTCAAGTACAACCACATAGAGAGACACCCCCAGAAGTCATTCACATCGTAGACGGAGGAAAGGAGATTACATCCGTCAATGGGGATGACCAGATGAAAAAGGATACAACACAAAGTATGATCCCTGAAAAGGATATCAAGAACTTGGTAGAACAGCAGGTGCGAGAAGCCCTAGCACAATCGAAGAACGGGACACCTATTCGGACGGGTAGACCTTACCCGGAAGAATTCGACGCTGTCCAATACCCAAAGGGCTTCGTACCACCTCTGTTTAAGACCTTCGACGGAACCGGGAACCCCCGACAGCATGTTGCACACTTTCGTGCCGGTTGTTGCAATGCCGGCGGGAGCGATGCGCTACTCTTCCGACGGTTCGTTAGCGATCCGTCGGGAATCGCCTTCGGCCGGTATGCGAATTACCCAACGGATGCAGTAAAGACATTCTCGGAGCTAGAGAGCCTCTTCATTAAGCGATTTCTTTGAGCTCAGCACCACATCACTATAGGTGATTTAGTGGTAGAGAAACAAAGGCCGAATGAAACTCTAGTGGATTACATACTTCGATGGAGAAATTTAAGTATGAAGTGTGAACCACAACTACAAGAACAGCATGCAGTCGACATCTTACTTAAGAGCATTCACGGCCCGATAGCACTTCTCCTCAAGGGATTCACTATTAAGACTTTTGAGAAGTTGTTAAGCAAGGCCGGAAGCTTGCAAGAGGAGGCGAAGCAATTAAGTTTTGTCGACAAGACGGACAAGCAGAAGCCGGTGAAGACTTTCGAAAAGAAATCTGGGGTCGTTGCAGCAGTTGATAAAGGCAAACAACCGATGCAAATACCACCAGAACGGCCGCAACAACCACAGCAAAATTACCAGCAACCCCGGTCCAGCTATCAGTCGTCTCCGCAGTATGAACAACCGTCTCGTCCGCAACGTACATTGAGGGAGCTTCTGAGCAGAGAATATCCGTTCAAAAATGAAGCAGTACCAAAGATGTTCCGTAGCTTAATGAAAACTCCAGATTTCCAGCTGCCCGAGCCCAAAAGACCAGAGGAAGTCAACAAGAAAGGTGATCCCAACTTTTGCCCCTACCATCGGATGCTTGGGCACAAGATAGAAAGACCGCATTACCTTCAAAAGTTGGCTCAACGACAACCTTCGGAAAGGAAATATAACAATCCCGAAGGAGTACATGAAGGAACCCCGTAAAGGAGGTTCCGTCAATGTTATCTCAACCGATCCCGTCATTCCGATAGATCCCTATGCAACCAACGATGGATGGACTACCGCCTGGACAAGGTCTTCGAAGAAGATTTTAGACAACATCCGAACCGCTTCGGTGCGAGCTTTAATTCAGAGTTCGAGACCTGTTAAGCCGGTACTATCACTTGCGATAGAAGAACCACCTCGACAGAAGACAATCGAAGAGAAGAAGAAAATTGACGAAGAAGAGGGGACCGAGATTCCTAAGTTTAGACTAGGGGCTGCTTATCCTAGGATAGTTGTTTCTGATTCAGGGGAGAAATCCCTCACACCTCTGATTTTGTATGATTATCTGCTCACTTCGGTGGGATCATATAATGATAAGGGTGATGGCGTTGGCTACGTTTTGACTGTTTCTAACGATTACGTAACTAGCGACAATCCGGGCGTCGATTTCGATACCAACAACAATTCTCAAATCATACATGATCTCGACGATCACAATGACGAAGAAGGCATCCATCAAGGAGGCTACGAGAGTTCAACAAGCAACGGATCTATCTCGTGAGTTTCGAGGAGCTCCGGTTACAATAGAGTTAGAGCCTTCGATTTGGAAGATAATCCGGAAGAGCCGGTTATTCCGATTCGGGAGGAGACACCGACAAACTCAATACTAGATTCGAAGAAATTACGAAGTCAACCTAAGAAGTGGAAAAGTTCTACCTCCAAGAATGGGTCCAAAAGACAAAGGAAAGCGGTGGTTGTTCAAGAAGAACCAACCCCAGACGAAGACATACCCATTCGAGAAGAAGCCGAGACACAGGAGAACAAAGTGGACTACAACGTGCTAGCCCATCTTAGGAAACTACGGCTAAACCGAGCATCTACGATGCTCTCATCTTATCAAAGGAGATGAGAGAAGCTCGATCGAGGCCTTACTTGATCCGGAAATTTGCTTAGCTCAAATGGCCGGAGATTCCTTGGATGAGGTTTGCTCGTTAAAGGAACAACGAGGTGTTACCTTCACGGACAATGACCTACTACTTGGGACGACGAGATCACAACCGACCGTTGTACATTTCAGCTTACAATTGGGAAGTTTACGCTCTCCGCAGTATTGGTGGATCCAGGAGCATCAATCAATATAATGAGTCTTCGAACACTAGCATACTTGGAAATTGATGCTCGTGAGCTCGAGGCCGACAAAATGTTATTAAGAGGATTCAACCGTAGAAGGAGAAAGAGCCCTCGGGTCAATAACGCTACCGATGAAGACCGGTGATTTAGCAAAGACAACCGCAAAATTTCATATAATCGATTCGGAAACGTCGTTCAACGCTCTACTCGGGCCGACCATGGATACATGAAAACGAGGATGGTACCATCATCTCCGCATCGATGCATCAAATATTACGATGGAGGGGAACAATGGCATCAAAGGAGACTTACAACCATTCTCCGTACATGAAATTGGAATCCATGAAGATGCAGCTTATTATGCACCGCCAAAGAAAACAATCTTCTCCGGAGATACCATAACAAATGAAGCAAAGAAAGTTCGAGACAACGAAGAACTCGAAGTTCTAGTCCAACAGCTCACTCACCACTCCCTTCCGGCGAGATGGTGAAGGTTTCTCCACAACTCGCATCCGAGGTCGAGGCCGGGGACGAGGCCGTGGTAGAGACACTAGGACAATTGGACGTAAGAAACCAACCATCAATGTTGATTGGGATGATAGTTCTGAAGAAGAAAAAGAAATCAAGCAAGAAGCAACAACAATAAGTCGAAAGAAGCCGCAATACAAGATCTCCCTCGAAGATGAAAAGAACGAAGAATACAAATCAATGTACGAGAAGATTAACCACTACGTACATACTATGACCCTAATTCCGATCCATTCTAATAAGATCGAGGGTATGGAGGTCAAAGAGGTACGTAGTGACGGTGCAAAGCCGATCAAATTCTACCGTGGTGCTTCTTCCTCCAAAACTGAAAATAATGTACAATTCGAAGATGTCACTTCATCGAATTAATGGAATTACCTTTTGAGTGGTACTCTCCCGTGTTCAAATTTTAATTCAACGTGGTTTCTTACCTCGACAATGGACAAAAGGCCAATCACAACATTTTGAAAAGTTATGGAATAACTCCGGTCGTCCACCCAATTCAAAGTATGGACTCGGATTCGGCACGAGTAGGGTCGATTGACGATACCGAATTTTGCTTGGTTGTCACTTGCAAGTCCAATGAAAACCGCATGGAAACTACGAGACGAACTCGAAGATTTACAAATTGGAGACGCTCCACCAGAATTCGAAGAAGAAATTAAATCCACAATAGATGAGTTAACGGAATTTAACCTAGGTACTAGCAAAGAGCCTAGACCTACCTTTGTTAGCTCCTTACTCAATAAAGAAGACTCCGAAGAAATAATCAAGTTATTAATGGAATTTAAAGACTGTTTTGCTTGGAGCTACGATGAAATGCCAGGATTAGCCCCAGAGGTTGCAGTCCATAAGTTAGGAGTGGATCCTACTTCTGTTCCAGTCAGACAAGGTCCCAGAAGAATGCGTCTAGAAATCGAACAACAAGTAATAGCCGAAGTTAAAAAGCTAATAGACGCTAAATTTGTCCGTGAAGAACAATACCCGACTTGGCTAGCCTAATGTGGTGCCGGTCGAAAGAAGAATGGTCGGATCGGAATTTGTGTGGACTTCGAGAGATTTAAACAAGGCATGTCCAAAAGATGAATTCCCTCTACCGATTCCGGAACCGATGATCGATATTGCTTCGACACATGAAATATTCTCATTCATGGATGGATCTTCGGGATACAACCGGATAAAAATGGCTCCAGAAGATGAAAAGCTTACAGCATTCGAACGCCGATCGGAGTATTTTGCTACACAAATGATGCCATTCGGACCGAAGAACGCAGGAGCAACTTACCAAAGAGCAATGACAAGAATTTTTGATGATCTCATCCACAATCAAGTCGAGTGCTACGTGGACGATGTCGTCATCAAAAGCAAAGTAAAGGAAAACCACTCGTATGATTTGAGAATTGTTTCGAACGATTAAGACAATTTAACCTTAAGATGAATCCCTTAAAATGCGCCTTCGGCGTCACCTCCGAGAAATTCTTAGGATTCGTTGTCCGACATCGTGGAATTGAAATCGACCCGGAGAAGATTAAAGCCATCTTAGAAATGCCGCCTCCCAAAACCTTAAAACAACTACGATCTTTTCAAGGGAAGCTCGCATATCTTCGACGCTTTATCTCAAACCCGTCGAGTAGGTGTCAGCCTTTCTCGGCACTAGTTAAAAAGGACGCCAAATTTATTTGGGAAGAGAAATGCCGAAGGCCTTCGAAGACATTAAACAATATTTAATGACACCTCCCGTCTTAGCGGCCCCGAGCCTCGTGTAGACCGCGATACTTTACACCGCGGCTCTAGACGACTCCCTCGGAGCCTCGTTAGCCATGTGTCAATGATGAGGGTAAAGAAAATGCTCTTTACTACTTAAGCCGTCGTTTACTTCCGACGGAAGTAAGGTATCCCGCAATTGAAAAGCATTGTTTGGCCCCGATCTTCACCGCTCAAAAGCTCGAGCACTACATGCTTTCTCATAAGGTCAACTTGATTTCGAAGTTTAATCCATTGCAATACTTGATGACTCGTCCAATACTTTCCGCGGACTTGCCGGATGGTCAATGATATTATTGCAATTCGATATAACTTTCGTGCCTCTCGCGTGCCGTAAAGGGACAAGTCTTAGCAGACTTCCTCGCAAGACACCCTTTGCCGGTCGAATCTCCTCTCAATGACGATCCGCCGGATGAGCAAATAATGAGCCTAGAAGACCCCGATGATCGACGTTGGGAATTATATTTTGACGGAGCATCTTCAAGCACACAAAGACGAAGAATCGCAAGTGATAGTGCCGGTAAGGCAGGAATCGGGCTAATCTTTATAACACCGGAGCGGGGGATGTTAAGATACTCCTACCACTGACGAACCGTGTACAAACAACGAAGCGGAATACGAAGCCCTCATAACGGGACCGGAATTAACTATTCAAATGGGGATAACGGACATCAACATCTACGGGGATTCACGAGTTAATCATTCAACGGATCGCCGGACAATACGGAATTTTTAAACCAAGACTCGAACAATACTTCCAGGTATGCCATACAATTGTTGGAACAGATTCCAAATGTGACAATCTACAAAATTCCTAGAAAAGAGAATGCTTTAGCGAGATGCTTTAGCCCGTCTCGCAAAAGAATTTGCCTGTTTGCAAGATGAATCGATGGAAGTGTCGGTTCACGGACGTCGAGTCCTATCACGACTCGACATAGACACAATACACAAATCGAGAAAAAGAAAAAGAATCGATTGCAGCGAGTGACGTGAAAACACGGAAGATCGGCGACGACCATCGATGAACTACCCGCAAACAGGAAAGCTACCGGACGATAGGTCGCTAGCCCATCGGATCAAGAAAAGAACTCGTCCTACGCATTAATAAACAACACATTATACGGAAGGTCTTTTGATCAAATGTGGCTAAGGTGCCTAAGCGGGTCCGAGGCCCGTGAAATTGTTAAAGAGGTGCATTCGGGACTCTGTGGCGCTCACCGGTCGGGTCCAAAAATGAAAATGAAAATTAAAAGACTAGGGTACTACCGGCCCTCGATGATGACCGACTGCATGAAAATCGCCAAGAGCTGTCATCAATGCCAAGTGCACGGAGTGGTTCTACACCAACCTCCAAATGTGCTACACCCGACAATTGCGTCGTGGCCATTTGAATGTTGGGGCACAGATATAGTGGGTCCGATAGAACCACCATCTTCAAAAGGACATCGTTTCATTCTTGCAGCTACAGATTACTTTTCCAAGTGGGCAGAAGCAGTTCCACTTAGAGAAGTGAAAGCACACCACGTGCTACAGTTTTTCAAGAACCAAGTTGTCTACCGTTTCGGAGTGCCGCGCGGATCATCTCAGATAATGGGTCAGCATTCAGAAGCACACAAATCAACAATTTTGTCAGAAGACACGGAATCGACTGGCGATACTCGACAATTTACTACCCAAGAGCAAACGGCCTCGCTGAGGCTTTTAATAAAACTCTCGTTCAAATCTTAAAGAAAACCTTGGACGATAATAAGAGAAATTGGCACGAGAAATTGTTAGAAGCCTTATGGGCCTACCGGACAACCTTCGTAACTCCTACTCAAGCTACACCTTACGCTCGCGTGTATGGGTCCGAGGCGAGTGTTACCTTTAGAGGTTCAACTTCCTTCACTCGAATTGCAGTTGCAAACAAGATCACGACGAAGAAAACGCCGGACTACGACTCGAAGAATTAGAAAGCTTGGAAGGGAAAAGACTTGCAGACGCAACGAATTTAGAACTATACCAAGCTAAGATGGTTCAAGCCCATGACAAACTGGTCCGCCCAAGAACCTTCAAAGTTGGTGACTTAGTTCTCGTTCTCAAGAGACCTATTCTTGCACACCGCAAGATAGGAGGAAAATTTGAACCCACCTGGGAAGGACCGTTTGTGGTTGAAGCAAGTATACTCGGGGGGTTCCTACCGGCTAGTGAATTGCCGGGGAGAACGACATATGCTTCCAATCAACGGACGATACTTGAAAAAATATTACGCTACTCGATGTTTCGAAGGAATGAATTCTTCATCCCTAAGAAACACGGGCGAAGTAATTACTTATGATTGGGTCCGAACCCAAAAATAATAAAATGTGCTAAGATAAATAAAATCATGATAATTAAGTTTTCCTCGTTTTCTTCTCCAAATCAAAATCTCTTCCCTCATCTTATCTTACTTCATTCCTGTTAAATTTCAAAATATAAGAATAATAAAAAAATGTATCTTTAATAAACATTTTCTTAATGTTCTTGTTCTTAGTACGACCCCGATCCTTTTCCTTGTCTTTTCGCGGGAAATGTCGAACGGGCGGTTGGTCTTGAACTTTAAGAATGGCGTAAGCCTTGCACTCGATGAAAAGAGGGTGAAAGATGGAGCGATAATCGAGATTGACTCAGATTTCGCACCGAGCGGGCCTACGGTACGAGGAAAGTGACCGGGTCCCGGTTAACCGAGAAGAACTACCCGGGCGGACGAGTGATGAAAGTGGGTGGCCCAAGCCACCAATCCAACAACAAGGAAAGAAAAGCAAACACCGAAGAAGACAAGAAAATGAAGTCCATAGTCACTACGGCGGAGGGCGGGCTTGTCGGCGCCGCGCCCGCAGAGATTCAAGAAGTTCGGAGGGCTACTCTCACGACCACGCAACGAAGAAATAAGAATCGCCGCATCCGTAAAATGTTAACAAAACTAGCCGCGGACCGGCGCGACGAGACAGCTGCTAATGCCGGCACTCACATTTCAAGGACACCGGTTCACCAGGAACTCGAAGAAAGGAGGCCGGCTCCTAGAATAACAGAAAGAACCGGGGAAATCTCCGGAAGATCGGAAGAAAGAAGGCTACCACGCCACCGGATAGAACCACCAGCGAGTACATGACCTTGTTGCGGAAGCAACCCCGGGGGATGTCCCGACGGGCATCATCCCCGAGGAGCCAAGGTATGCGGGGGAACGTGAAGGGATTGAACCATATATCCCACAATATGTCACAAGGCCTCGCCATCCGCAGATCATTCCGAATACGAGCTGGAGAGGATGCGGAATGTTGAAAAGAAAACTTTCGAATACTTCGAGAGAATTAAAGGAAGAAGAATCAACATACTAGAAGGCCTCGAGCTACACACCGACGTATTCTCGGAGTATGAACAACGAGCAAATCGTGGACCGTATCCGAGATCCGAAAAGAATGGGCCGAGCAGGCCGCCCGAGGAAAACACATACTCGGAACCCCGGAGATGGATGCCGGGGAAAGGAAGAATCACAATACAATGCGGATGCTTTGCTACAACTTTGTTGAAGACGGAAAAGGAAACCCACCGGAATACTTCGTCATGGGCAAGTAGATCCGATGCCATTAGTTATCAAGAGAATGGTAAAAAGATTGATAACATGGAGGGTACTGCCCGACAGATTGCATACCCAATAGCTGCATTATCAACATCTACAAACAGGGTGACCGCATACCCCCACATATTGATCACCACGACTTCGTCGGACCTTTCGCACGGTCTCTTTCTTGAATGAGTGCAACATCATGTTCGGATCCGACCTCCGGATAGCGAGCCCGGTGAGTTCCGAGGGCCGATAAAGATACCTTTACCGGTGGGTTCCGTCATGATACCGCAAGGTAACGGAGCGGATATCGCAAAGCATTGCATACCAGGAGTGCCGATAGAGCGAATCTCGGTTACTTTCGGGAGGATGGACGACGACAAAAATACCTTACCATTTCCAACCAGATCTAGAGCTAGAGAACCTCCGGCCTTACGAGCTGTGAGTTACATAGGAAATACCACACCTCCAATGTACATCCAGCCGGCATCCTTGCCAAGGATGGCTTGGAAGGTGATGTTATAGACCATGTACCTCACTATTCAGACATGGATTTTTGACGGATGATTCTTTTGATGGATCAACAAAGATCATACACGATCCGTTTCGAGTCTACATGGATTGTATGAAATATATTCCGGATCGAGTTGTACGACGTATTTTCAACATGATTGGAATGAAAGTGACCATGTCACGTTTTTGGCCTTCACCTCTTTTGTGCAAATTGATTGGGAAACGCCATTAAAGTTAAATGAACTTCGAACAAAGAACGAGAAAATAAAAAAAAAAGAGAATAAAAGAAAACTTTTAAAAAAAAAAATCTGAAAAATGACAAACACCAAGTTCACATGAACATTAAATAAACAACAAAATAAAATTTGAACCATTAAAAGATAAACGAAATCAACACAAATCTCGAATTCAATCTTTCCAAATTCGAATCAAATTTCAATCTTTTCAAACTTCAAAATCAAATTCCATCCTTCCAAACTTCAAAATCAAATTCTCGATCAAATTCCAAATCCACTCTCGATCAAATTTCAAATTTGATCTTCCCAAATCTCAAATCAAATTCTCGATCAAAATCCAAATCCAATCTCGATCAAGTTTCAAACTTGATCTTTCAAATTTCAAATCAAATCTTAAATCAAGTTTCAATCGAGTTCAAACTCATCCTTCCAAATTTCCAAATTTCCAAATTCAATCTTTCCGGGCTTCAAGTCTCAATCAAATTCAAATTCAATCTCTATCGAATCTCAAATCCGATCTTCTAGATCTCACATCAAATTCGAACCTTTTGGGTCGAGGATTTTACATCCAAGACTGCATCGCTTTAGGATTCTCTTCCTATTGCCTTTGAAATACACCAAAATTCAAAACTTTTGGGTCGAGGATTTTACATCCAAGACTGCCATTGCTTTAGGATTCTCTTCTGTGCATATCGAAATACACCAAAATTCAAAACTTTTGGGTCGAGGATTTTACATCCAAGACTGCATTGCTTTAGGATTCTCTTCCTATTGCACTCGAAATACACCAAAATTCAAAACTTTTGGGTCGAGGATTTTACATCCAAGACTGCACTTGCTTTAGGATTCTCTTCCTATTGACCTTGAAATACACCAAAATTCAAAACTTTTGGGTCGAGGATTTTACATCCAAGACCGCACTGCTTTAGGATTCTCTTCCTATTGCACTGAAATACATCAAATCAAAATTCAACCTTTGGGTCGAGGATTTTACATCCAAGACTGCATTGCTTTAGGATCATTTCCCTATCGCAATGAAGTACATCACATCAAAATCAAACTCTTGAGGTCGAGGATTTTACATCCAAGATCGCACTTTGCTAGGATTCTCTTCCTATTGCACTGAAATACACCAAAATTCAAAACTTTTGGGTCGAGGATTTTACATCCAAGACCGCATCGCTTTAGGATTCTCTTCCTGTTGCACTCGAAATACATCAAATCAAAATTCAACCTTTGGGTCGAGGATTTTACATCCAAGATCGCATTGCTTTAGGATCATTTCCCTATCGCAATGAAGTACATCACATCAAAATCAAACTCTTGAGGTCGAGGATTTTACATCCAAGCTCACCGTTGCTAGGATTCTCTTCCTATTGCACTTCGAAATACACCAAAATTCAAGACTTTTGGGTCGAGGATTTTACATCCAAGACCGCATTGCTTTAGGATTCTTTCCCTATTGCACTCGAAATACATCAAATCAAAATTCAACCTTTGGGTCGAGGATTTTACATCCGAGACCGCATTGCTTTAGGATCTTTTCCCTATCGCAATGAAATACATCACATCAAAATCAAACTCTTGAGGTTGAGGATTTTATATCCAACACCACTTTGCTACGAGATATCTTCTCATTGCAACGATTCAATCTAATCAATTCAATTTTCTTTCGAGGTTGAAGATGTTACATCTAAAACCTCGAATTCCAATTTTCATTTCAAATCAAATCCTTCAAATTAATTTTGACAAAACTTCAATCTAAATTGAAACTCCAAACTAAAATTTAAACTCACACATCAAAACATAAATTGAAACAAAATAAAATCTAAGTCGAAATTCCCCCAGATCATGTGATTTGGGATTTACCTCCTTTTCCTTTCCCCAGCGAGAGTTCAAGAATCTCCGGTTCCAGAGATATACTTGACACTCCCCAGCAGAAACTCTTCTACTTCGTCCTAAGTTCGTCACTTGGACATCCGTGTTGGTTTTGTTGATCGCTTCGGTCAACACCAATACGCGCGGTGTGCTCCGTCGGCTCACCACACCTATTGGGAGTCCATTTGTTGACCTCATTTTTGATGAGGTCTTCCTTTCTTCTTTTTAGTGCTTAGGATCTAGCCTTAGGCTTTTCCTTTGACTATCTTAGAGGACTAGAATTGGGACCCGCCTTTTAGAAATTCAAACCACTTCTAAACTCCTGCAAACTCCACAAACTTGACTATAGACCCCTAATCACCTAGAGGGTTGAAATCGAATGTGGAAGTTTAAAGGATGAGTTCCTATAGGACTCTTTGGCCTTAGGACCTGCACTGGGTGGCTCGGTCCAGTGAAGGGGCCGACATACACTACACTTACACACTACATTTCCACACACTTCCTAAAACCACACCCATACCCAACTTAACCTCCTAACTCATGTAGGTGATTCACATGGATGGTCCTTAACCCCTAAGCCCTTGGTAAGAGGGTTAGGAACAACATAGTGAATGCCTCAAATGAGTCCTTTCATGGCTCATATGGGCTTGAAATGACTTCATGGCTCAACCAAAATGACTTTTTTCCACTTACATCCACCCAATCTTCAATTTCCCAAATTTTCAATTTTTGACCCCCGGGACCCTACACCTACTAAACCTACCCAAAACCCTTGAAATTACCCAATTTTTGCAAAATTTCCAAATTACCTAAAATTTTCCAAAATCAATCCCAAACACCTCCACATCACTCAAATTGATTATCCATACCCAAAAATACCAAAAATTCCAAGAAAACCTCCCAATACCCTCCAAATAACCCAAAATACCCTTCTTGGCCTAAAAATCCAAAAATTCAAAAAATTCCCAGAAAATTCCAGAAAATCCCAAATATTCCCAATTTCATTTTGTCCAACTACACCATGGGCCAATTTTGTCAATTTACCCTACTTTTGTCAAAACCCCCAATTTGACCCATTTTAACCCAAAGTGGACCCAATGTCAAACCAAACCTACCCAATTGACCCCAATTTTGGTCCAATTCAATTCTAAACTTCAATTCAACATTCCCAATACCAATTTAGACCAAATCCAAGTCCAATTTGATTGACATTTGGATCCAATTTCACTTTGGGCCTTAAAGCCCAAATTTGGACCCATGACCCAAACTTAGCCCAAACTAACCCAATTCAACTCCAATTAACCCCAAATCTTTTCTAAACCTTCCCTAACATCCTCATAAACAAAACACTAACATGATTTGCCCAAGATTTTGACCCAAACCCCACTCAAATTCAACCCAAAATCAAAAGCCCAATTTTGACCTAAACCCAAATCTAACCCAAATAGGCCCAAACCTCAAAATTAAAACCCAACCAAAACCAAAACACTTTTCTCAACTCCTGATTTATGATTTCTAAAACTAAACCTCTGTAACAACAAGGAGCTCGGAGCATGGTGGGCAAGACGACCATCGTCATCAACAAAACACGAGTCTACTTCACCAAAACTTTCCTAGAATTAAAACAACAAAGCCATAGGACTTCGAGGTAGCTTGCCTAGTGCAACATAAATTCTCAACTCTTCGTTAGGCATTTGCATTGTAAATTAAGCCCTAACCGGTCTTAGGATTCCGAGGTAGTCGTCCGATACGACATTAAACCCTCGCATCTTCCAGTTTATTTGTTTGATTTCATCATACGAAATATAAGCCCTAATTAATTAAAATTGGCAAGATTGAAATACTAAATAAACATTAGGACTTTCCTAAATTCAAGACAAACAATAGGATAGTCGGGAAATTATCGAAGTTCACTTCGAATCAGTGATTTCTCCTACCTCTCTTCCTTTGGATTCACAAAACAAAATGTTCCAAAATTTGATCCATTCCCTATTGAAATTCCAAAATTCAATCTTTGAAAACCTTAAACTTTGAAATTCTTGAGAGCGGAATTATTGGTTATTATCGAGAGTTTTCTTAGGTGATTCCCGTCACTTAAGATGTAATTAACTATAGGGGCTTGCCCTTATAGGGAATTTTAAAGAACCCGAGTAATATAAACCTCGTTTAATGTTTTCATATTAAGCGGGGAAACTTGTCGGCTTATAAAATTGGTTCGCGGACCAAACGGATGTCACTAATCTTCTAGTTTATTTAATCAAGCCCCACCATCAACGGTGTGTACATCCTTAGGGATAGATACACGGTTTGTGGTGCGGTGCCCGTTTATATAAACTATTTGGGATGTGAGATCGGTTTAATCTCATATCTTAAAACCTTCGAATTTAAAATTATTTTCAAAATCAAATACTACTTTTCAAATTATTTATTTTAATTAAATTAAAAATTCGCCAAATGATTTACGTTAGGCGACCCCTCTTCAAAATAAAACACGACCTAAAAATATGTCGACAGTTACCACTGCTATAAAATTTAATTTCTGGCAAAGGCGCGAAAGACTTGACCCGGAATAACTTGCTATATAGATGTGTACCAAATTTTAATTTACGACAATAGCATTAAATAAAACTTGATTGCTACTGAATGCTAGGCCGTTAGTGACTAATACTTTTTAACTATATGTTTATATAGCAAAATATAATTTTAAAGGAAAATATTTTATATACTTTTTGGGTACTACGCAAGTATACGTATCGTTTCAAGTAATAAAGGGCTTTAAAACAAAGACCCCAGTATCGATCCCACGGGGAAAAAGGGTAATAAATTTTTAAATATTGTATTTCAAAATCTTTTTGTATTTTAATCTAACTATAAATTACTTCTAATTTACTATATGCAGATAAAGAAAAAAATAATAAGAAAATGATTTTGTGAAAATAATATAAAACAAATAACTTTCTTCCTTTCAATTAATCCAAGATTTTTAAGATAATTTAATATTAGTTGGAGAATATATTTTATGGTATTGTGTCAAATAGAAGCATTCTTATTATTTACCTTTGATCCAGGCGCAAAGAACATTGGCTAATCTACAGATCAGGTCCGGAAGTATTGTTAGTAGAATGGGTTAATTTAGGCTCACACTACTAGATGTCCGAGGGTGGCTATGGTCGGCCCTACTAGTGACCCTTTCCTTATCTATAAATCAAATTATAAGAATTTAGTCTGTCACTCTAAAAACTTATCAATTCTACGCCCTTTAAATCTTATCTTCCTATTTATTTGCACTTCACCTTGAATAGCCCGCCCATGGCCTTCGACTACCCAAGGATTCATGTGACATCTACAAGTTAAGAGTTCTTCTCCTTCTAAGTCTCAAAACTCTTCAACAGGTTTTAACAATTTAAATGACCAATTTAAAAAGTAAAGTAAGATCAGGTATTAATATCACACAATGTTTTGAAAATATTTTGATTTTCAATTCTCCATCGAATTTTATATTATCTTATTTATCTTTTCATAATTGAAGGAAAAAAGTAAACTAACTACTCAGAACACATTGAATATAAACAGCAAAACATAATAAATAAACTTTGAATCAAAAATAAAATACTTATCTCAAATATTCCTTCTACAGATCTTCGATTCTTACCGACTCCACGAGTGTAATGAACTCCAGATGCAACAATTTGAAAATAAACTCACTAAACTAAATAAAAGTGGCTCTAAATTTCTCTCTCTATTTCTCTCTCTAAGGATGAGAGATCCTAAAGTGGCTAAGAGATAGGGGATACAATGGGGGCACACACACACACATTTTTCTGAAGGAGTGGACTCCTATTTATAGGCTTCAATGGTTGCCTTGAGGCACCTATTCAAAACATGTCCAAATTCAATGAATCTTCTAGAAGTTCTGTCTGGCGCCTAGGCGCCGAACACCGCGTCTAGTTCTTCGCACCTTTTAACTTTGGCTCGCACCTTATCGCGATTAAAACCTTTTTGGAGCATCCAAATGCAATTTATCACATGTCTTATTATCAAGGAACAACTGTCAGTCTTCTAGAATGTCCAATAACCGCTCACTCAGTTAAAATAACCATCCAAAAGTCGTCAAAAACTTGACAGTTTCTGTATCGAGTTTGGCGCGTAGGCGCCAACTTCTGGCGCCTAGGCGCCAGGAAATAATTTTTTATAATTCTTGTATTTTGCTCTATTTTTGCTCCTTTTTTCTCTTTTTCCACCCTTTTTCCTTTTTTGGACCTTTTTATATCACCTACATCCAAAAACACAAAAATATCTTTCATTAAAGCATAATATCCTTAGAAATTGATAAAATTCAAGGCATAAAAATAGGTATTATTTTCATGGATCACGAACCAATTTTATAAGCCGACAAGTTCCCCTGCTTAATATAAAGGAATTAAACAGGGTTTAGATTACCTGGGTTCTTAAAGTTCCCTATAAGGGAAAGCTCCTATAGTTAATTACATCTTAAATGAAGGGAATCATTTAAGAAAACTCTCGATAATGATCAGTAGTTTTGTTCTCAAGAATTTCAAAGTTTAAGGTTTTCAAAGGATTGAATTTTGGAATTTCAAAAGGGGTTAGTTCAAATTTGGAACAGTTTATTTTGGAGTCCAATGGAGGAGAGGTAGGAGAAGCTGGAGATCCAAGAAGAATCGTGGCAACTTCCCAAACTATCCTATTATTTGGTTTTAATTTGAGAGTTTATTTAATGTTGCAATCCTGCTAATTTTTATTAATTAGGACTTATTCTTGTATGATATAATCACACAAGTAGCCTCGAAGATGTGAGGGTTTATGTTGTATCGAACAACTACCTCGGAGTCCTAAGACCGGTTAGGGCTTAATTTACATAACATGATCATGCAAATGCCTAACAAAAAGTTGAGTATTTATCTTGCACTAGGCAAACTACCTCGAAATCCTATGGCCTGGTTATTTAATTCTAAGAAAGGTTTTGCTGATGTAGACCCAAGTTTTGCTGATGACGATGATCGTGCTGCCTACTATGCTCCAAGCTCCTTGTTGTTACAGAGGTTTAGTTTTAGAAGTCATAAATCAAAGGATGAGAGAAGTGTTTTAGTTTAGAGAAATCTTGAAATCCAAATGTCTTTAATGTTTTATTAGGGAAATCTTAAAGTTGATTATAACAACACCGGTTAAGATCCCACGGTTCCATCCTTCTGGCATCGTTTTTTTTCTCGGATTCACTTAGTCCAGATGAATTTGCTAAACTCAACTAAATGAGTTCCACACTTTCATTTAGACCGTGGGAAATCCCGTTAGCAACACCTAGGTTACATCATCCGAGGTATTCCCGATCATCCAACAAGACGTTTTAATTTAGTTAAATTTGTAGTTTTGTTGTTCTATTTGTGATTAAATTTTGAGTTGTTTTATATTTTGAATGTTGTGGCGGTGGATTTTATCTTGTAGTGACTTTTAATTTAGTTTTGGTTTCAGTTCGGGGACTATCCTAAAGGTTTTGGTTTTCATGCAACGATCTTGTTTAACATGCAAGAAAAGTAAAGCGCAGTGTAGGTAAAGAAAATGCAATAAAGTAAATTGCAATAACATAAAAGCGTACCTGGAGGGTCTTCCCGTCATTCCAAACTACACTTTAAAACACATATTAAAGCATTTAAATATTTCAACAAGTACCTAGGTAAAGACTAAAGGAAGGGTTTTGGTTGTCTACCAGAATCCTAATCCTATAGCTAGTCATTTCCTATGACGTCTAGGTTCTTGATTTTGGTTAAGGATGATTTTCTTCACCGAAGAACAATTATGTTCGATTGTTCTTTAAAACTACCTATCGTATTGAGGAAGTGCTTAGAAGAAATCCTAAACATCTTTTCAATACCTGCAGGATGAGTTTGAGTCCAAGCGAATTTAATTACACAGGTGAATTAATCATCTAAGGGTTTAGTTAAGTTTTGTTCCCTTGCTCAGTGAACTAGGATTTTTGATTATCCTATGAGTGAAGTGACATTTCACTTAACGCTTCATTTAATAGTTATAATAATTTAAAGCTTTCAGGGGCAAGTTAATTTGTTAAAGATTTTAATGATTTGGAGTTAAAGTTGATGATTTACTTTAATGTGATTTAATTATGAAATTTTAATCAATGATTTTAAGTTTGTAATGGTGTTTGATTCATTTAAGTTAAACCTTTTATAAATGATATCAATATTTTATGTTAATTTAATTTTTTAGATTAACTTAGGTCAAAAGAGGTGTTCAAATTATTTATTAAATTTTGATGATTTAATTTGGATTAATTATATTAATTAATTTAATTTTTACATTATGTTTTAAGGTAATTTGTCTTAAAATTATTTAAAATTTGCAAATTTGATTTATGTTTGTTTTGAAATGATTTTAAATTAGTTTCAAATATTTTAATTTACTTTTTAATTATTTAACATTTTAGGCTTTAATCAATTATTAAATTATTTAATGATGTAGGTTTTAATTAAATTAAGAATTATTTAATTTTAATCATTTAATTATTAATTCAACTTATCCTCTTAAGTTTAAGATTTAAATATTATTAAGTGATTTATTTAGGGATTTTTAAATTAAAGAATCAGTGTCCTCTTAAATTATATCCCCATTTTAATAATCCAATTTTAATTAATCTTCCAAAATTTAAATTATTTAATAAATTAAAGTTTCATTTTTTGTTTATTAAAGTGATTAATGGGTTCCTACCCTTTGATTTCACAATGTTTCAATCATCTAAGAGAAAATTAAAATCAGACATTTTACCCCTATTTTGATTAAACCTAAAGTTTTAATTAGGGGGTAAAATCTTTTAATTACCTTTATGCCCCCTTTAAGCTTATTTATTTTATAACTCATTAAATTAAGCTTAAATGAACTTAAAATTTTTATGCCACTTCACTCACATGTCAATTAAGACTTTAGAGGAGAAAATGTGATTTTTCTGAATTTAATTTATTTATATAATTATTTTTAATGGAAAATAGGGGTTTTCAAAGAAAATTCACCAACATGACCAAGGTAAAATTTCTGTCCTTAAGAAAATTATGGGATGTTCCTAATGACCAGAGGACCACTTAGACCAATTTTGGTGATTTTTTGAATTATATTTTATTTATTATAATTATTTTAAGTTTTGGAGTGTTAATTAATTATAAAATAAAATAAAAGTTGAAAAAAATGGATTTTATATTTAAAAAAATCTCTCCGACTCAAGAAAGTCGGAGAAACAAATTTTATATTTTTATAATTTTTCTTTGATTTATTAGAATTAATTTAGTGGGAAGACCAGAAAATTCATTTTTTTTAATTCAAAAATTGTCTTAAGTCTTTGAAATTAAATATCTTAACCTAGAGACTTAGGAAAAATATTTGATTGGTTCCTAAGTGATTATGGGACCAAATATGACATTTTTATGATTTTTATTATTTTTGTGATTTTTATTACTTTTTAATTATTAAAAATATTAAAATATGCTTAAAAATAAAAATTTTTAGAAAATTTCAATTTTTTTTTTTAGACTCCTCTGATATTAGAGAAGTCTCAAAATCAATTTGGTGAAATTTTGAAATGTATTTTTGGAGTTATTAATTTTTAAAGTTTAATTTTGATTATGTGGCTTAATTGATCCATTAATAGGGTTAAACATTTCCCATTGACTTCAAATTTTTATGTGAGGTTCCCTTGATCCTAAAGATTAGTAGAGAATTATTTTCAAGTCATTTTAATGTGTGATTAATTCTAATTAATTAAAGTTCAATTTAGAGTGATTAGGCCAATTAGGATATCCTTAATGAATTAACTCAAATCATAACTATCCTAGGGACCTCTGGTCCTAAGGAACTTCACCAAATTTTCCTAGAATTTTCTAAGCAACATGCTAATTTTTGGAATTAAAATATCAAAAACAGTGTCATGAACTTGAAAAATACATAACTTGTCATGGGATGGCCTCTGACCTTAAAAAATTCAGGGAATGTTCCCCAAGTCAGTGGCTTCAAAACCCCTATGGTCTCATAACATGGTGAAATTTCTATGCAAATGGAGAATTGAAATACTAAAATGAGTAAATAATTAATAAAAATAAAATACTCATCAAATTAACTCAATTCTTTTTTCAAATTATTCTCCTCTGTTCACTGAGCAAGAGGGTATTTTTCTTTTATTTTTGTGATTTTTCTATGCAAAGATATGAATTTTTTAAGTTCTGGATATTTAATTAAATCAGAAAAATCCTATTTTCCTACTTATCCACGTCGGCGCCACGTCAACCTATGGCGGATCGAACTCCAGGCATCGTCTTCTGGTTCGGCACAGCCATCCGACTCAGCTGCCACGCGGTCCGCGATTCACGTTCCATCTCCTCGTCCGACGCCATCTGAGCCGTTCGATCAATACACGTGCAATCCGACTGCGGCCGATCATCGTCTCCGACTGGTGTGCACCCATGATCGTCGACTTTCTAACCCTAATATCTCCCTCGATTCTCAATGGATTTTCTAGTTATTATGCTTCATGGATTCATCTTGAGAAGACAAACACATCCATACGGTTAACATGCCATGAAATTAAGCCAAACTAAATGGAGAATTCACAGAAGCTCGGGAGGAAGGAAGAGTCCATACCTTGGCTCTGAGAGGTGAAGCCTCAATCAGAGATGCTCGGCACGTTCGTTGGAGTCCAAGGAGGCTAGGGATGAAGCCTGGAGGCTGTGGTGAAATGCCTAGACTTGATTTCCATCAGGCCCGATCACAAAGCTTGGAGGTTAGAATAACTGGGTGACCTGGAGAGGGGGCTTTCACTGGGGAACTCCTTCTCTACCTCTGGTGAAGGTGTGAGAGGAGTTAATTTGGATTTGGTGAAGAATTAGGGAGTGTCCTATTTCTGGCCTGATTTTTAGCTGAGAAATTGGGCTCACCTGGTGGAATTCAGGGTAGGAGAACAGTGGGGATGAGCTTCTCTTGGCTTGGAGGAGTTCTAAAGTGATTTTGGCAGAGTTTCCCTAAGGTTAGGTTCAGCCTTCTTCATGGCCGAGAGGTGTGGTGTTTAAATAGACAGGGTTAGAGAGCTTTCCAGGGGCAATTAAGGGCTGGGATCAGCTGCCTAGGGGAGAAGAAGAAGAGCCATGGAGTCCAATTAGAATGGGACAGCTCAACAAATTGATTTTGAATTTTTGAATCCACCTAAGCCTCTCGGCCTAGTGTTTTTCGGCGACTGGGATGGCCGGCCGGCCAAGTTCAGGTCAGGCAAAAGTCAAGTGATGCTAGAGAGGTTAAGTGGTGGAATCAATTTGAGTATTTGATGGATTTAGGGTGGAGATTTAGTGGATATTTGGAGTTTGGGTTAAATGGGCTAAACTTGGGTTAGCCCCTTGGTCCCTTGGCTAAGTCTTTGCCCAAAGTGGTTTGTGCTGGTCTCAAGGTCCTTAAGGAGGTTTGGGTGAGGTTTGGTGGCTGGTTTGGGAGTTGGATTTGATGGTTTGGAAGAAGGGAAAATGGAAGTGAAAGGGTTGAAGGAGAGATCACTTCCCCTTGCCAAATTTGGCAAATATTGACTTTGGCATGTTGATCACTGAAAATTTTATTAAGAAATTCATACCTATTTTTGATGAAATTGCACTTTAAAGAAAAGGTATTTTATTTATTTTATTGCAAGAATGGAGAATTTAGGTGATAAAAGCAAAAATCATAAAAAGGAGCGAATTTGGAGCAAAAAGAAAGAAAATAATGAAATTTAGTCTTGAGTCGCCGACGGCGAGATCGAGCCCGCCGACGGCGAGGCTACGAGGAGACATTTCCGAAGGAATTATAACCTGTCTCGGCCGACGGCGAGCTAGCGCGGTTTGAAGATCTTCTAGAAGCCTCGCCGACGGAGAGGTAGTTCTTCGCCGATGGCGAGCTAGTTCAAATGGCGCGGATACATTGAACCCGGACACTTTTGAAGGGATGCTTACACACCTCTTGGTCCTTTGCTCACCTCATATATAGAGGCCGAAATTCGACATATAAGTGTGCGGTTTTTGTGTCTTTAAGTGTTATAAGTGTGTTATTTTGAGTCTTTAGTGAGTCTTTAGTGAGTTAGTGAGTTTTTAGTGAGTCTTGTTGTGTCGGAAGGAAGAGTCAAAGGAACTGCGAGGAGTACGTCAGGGATAAATCGAGATAAGTATTTGTATTTATTGTTTTTAACTTGAAATGAAATCAATGCTTAGTTTAGTTCCTATGCATTCTGAGTAGTTTATTAGTCTTTCTCCCTGTTATGAAATTAAGTGACTTGATGAACTAAAAATAGAAGTACTTTTATATATTAATAAATTGTGATAATTTTTACTTAAAACTTAATTTACTTTCAAACTGGCCATTTGATTTGTTAAAATGTGTTGAATATCAACTATAGTAAAAATTACATCTGATATTCGGGAATTCAAAAGCCTTGGAAGGAAGGTGCAAATAAATAGGAAAATAATATCCTTTGGGCGTAGAATTGAGCATTTTAGTGTGATCGACTAAAATATTCAATTCGGTCCTATTGTTTGAGAGCTAAAGTGTAGATGTTAGCCCTCGGGCGAGGGGAACGTGGGAGCTGCGAAGTGGCGGTCGGTATCCTCCCGACCTAGCCGCAGATTCGGTAATCAAACATAGGATTAGTCAATATTCTTTACACCTGGACCAAAGGGTAAAGAATAGGAATGCTCCTATTTGTCACAATACCTTAAAATTATCTATTTAAATTCATCAATCACTTAAATTTCTAAACAAGGGGAAAGATACTTTTTCCGAATAGTTAAGACTTATTTAGCAATTAGTTTAATTTCTCGCACTTTCAATACGTATAAATTTTCTACATAGTTAAGTTACCTGATTAAAATACTTAGTTTACTTTATTGCGCTTAAATTTAGAATTCCAAATTTTCGTATACTATTTTAAAATTAGCTGTTATTAATTTTCTCTTTCCCTGTGGGATCGATAACCAGGACTCCACTAAAGCCCTGTATTACTTGATACGATACGCATACTTGCGTAGCATCCACAACATAAACAATTACAATTCTATACATATAATATAGCGGGGTCAAGTTTTTGGCGTCGTTGCAATTAAATTAAAAATATCATAATATAAAATTGTGGGTCAAGTTTTTGGCGCCGTTGCTGGGGAAAGTAAGAAAAATTTACTAAGAAGTAACGGACTATTTTAAAATAATCATATTAAATAAATTAATATCTATTCTAAAATTGTATGCACAAATTTAGAAACGAAAATTTAATACCTTACGATTCTGAATTAGTGCGTACAATTAAAAGAATTAGAAAACAAAAGAAACAAATTATAAATTTAACACAAATGGCGAATATTCCTGAAATTCAAAATATGAACCAACAAAGACCATTTAGAGATTATGCCAACCCTACATCAGATGAAATTCATTTAACTATTCAAAACCCGATGTAGTTGCTAATTCATTTGAACTTAAACTCGCAATTATCCAAATGGTACAAAACAATCAATTTAGTGGTTCACCTACTCGAAGATCCTAACTTACATCTTGCTAGTTTTCTAGAACTTTGTGCTACTTTTAAATATCAAGGAGTATCTGACGAAGCTATAAGACTTAGACTTTTCCTTTTTCATTAAGGGATAAGGCTAAAATGTGGTTGAATTCGTTAGCACCTGGATCTATTAAAACTTGGGGAGAATTATCACACAAATTTTTATCCAAATATTTTCCACCATCTAAAACTGCAAAGTTTAGAAATGATATAACTTCTTTTTGTCAGTTAGATGGAGAATCAATATATGAATCTTGGGAGAGATTTAAGGAACTTCTTAGGAAATGCCCACATCATGCGCTACCAGATTGGTCGATTATTCAAACCTTTTATAATGGATTAGTAAGATCTTTAAGATCGATCATCGATGCTTCTGCTTGGAGGTTCATTAATGTCTAAACCATTTGATGAAGCTTATGCACTAATCGAAGAAATGGCAACAAATAATTTCCAATGGCTCGCTGATAGAGTAAATGCGAAAAAGATAGCCGAATTCATGAAAACGATGCAATATCAATGTTAGCTTCTCAAATTGTTGCTACATCTAAGAAATTAGATCATTTTGGAATGAACTACTCTCCTACTTTAGAAGAAAACTCATCCGGACAAATCATAGAATCTCAATCTAATTATGAAACTTTAAATGCTATTAATAATAGAACTAATAACCCTTATTCAAACTATTATAATCCTGGTTGGAAAACTCATCCAAATTTTAATTGGAATAACACATCTAATCAACAATGGATGAATCAACCTAATCAAGCAATTCCAAACTATAAACCTAATTACCCACCTGGATTTAATAATAATAACCCTCAATTAAAAGATAAGAAATTATCTATGGATGAATTAATTTTGAATATGGGTCATCAACTACAAAATCAAGGAAATCAACTACAAATTCAAGGAAATCAATTACAAATCCAAGGAACATCTATTAAAAATATTGAAACTCAACTTGGACATATTACTACTGCGCTAAATAATAGAATACCTGGAACTTTTCCTAGTAATGTGGAAATAAATCCTAAAGATCAAGGAAAAGAACAGATTAAAGCAATACAACTAAGGAGTGGAAAAGAATTAGAACCTCAAATTCAAAAAGAACTTGAAAGCCAAAAAGAGGAAGTGGAAATTGAAAAGGAAACACTTCAACAAGATTCGAACTTAGAACATCCTTTAATACCTATGAAAATTTACGTTGAAAAACCTCCACCACTATTTCCTCGACGACTAGCTCAACATAAAAAAGATAAACAATTTGCTAAATTCCTTGAAATATTAAAGAAATTAACAATCAATATACCTTTTGTCGAAGCTTTAGATCAGATGCCAAATTATATAAAATTTATGAAAGATATTCTAAATAAGAAAAGAAAATTCATCGATAATGAAACGGTCGCACTTAGTGAAGAGTGTAGTACTATTATTCGAAGAAGCTTCCGAAAAATTGAAAGATTATGGTAGTTTCACTATACCTCGCGCTATAGGAGAAAAATTTTATGGAAAAGCTTTGTGTGACTTAGGAGCAAGCATCAATCTAATGCCTCTATCGATTTTTAAGAGATTAGGATTAGAACAAATTACACCTACTTCGAAACCCTTCGATTAGGTGATAGTTCGGTTACCTATCCTAAGGGAGTTATTGAAGATGTGTTAGTAAAAGTGGATAAATTTATCTTCCCGAGTAGATTTTATTGTTTTAGATATTGAGGAAGATAAAGAAATTCCTATCATTTTAGGAAGACCATTTTTAGCTACTAGAAAAGCTATGATTGATGTTCGAAAGGAGAATTAACTATGAGAGTAAATTACCAAAAAGTTACCTTTAATATTGCAAAATCAATGAAATATCCTGCAGCTAGAAAAAGATGATGAATGTTTTCGGATGGAAATACTTAAACATTTACAACAAGAACATTTTAAGGAATATTACGAAGATAAATTAGAAAAAGAAAATACTTGAATTAATTGAAGATAATAATGAAGAACTAGATTATATTCGGGAAAGATTTGAATTTTTGGATATTACCGAAAACACCGACAAGAATATAGTTCTATCAATTATTAAACCTCCCGAACTTGAGCTAAAAATATTACACGATCATTTGAAATATGCTTATTTAGGTAATTCTTCAACTTTACCGAGTTATTATTTCATCCGCACTAAACGAATCTCAAGAACAAAAACTTTTAGAAACTTTAAAAAAATATAAGAAAACTTTTGGTTGGACTTTAGCAGATATTAAAGGAATTAGTCCTTCAATCCGTATGCATAGAATTATTTTAGATGATGAACTTAAACCTAAAGTCGATCCCCAAAGGAGATTAAACCCGATAATGAAAGAAGTAGTTAAGAAAGAAATTTTAAAATGGTTAGATAATGGTATTATATATCCTATTTCGACGATGCTTGGGTAAGCCCGATTCACTCGTGTTCCTAAGAAGGGAGGAGTGACCGTCACCGCTAATGAAAATAATGATCTTATTCCTATAAGACAAGTTACTGGTTGGCGTATATGTATTGATTATAGGAAATTAAATACTGCCACCAGGAAAGATCACTTCCCTTTACCATTTCTAGACTAGATGTTGGATAGATTAGCCGGACATAAGTATTTTTGTTATCTAGATGGATACACAGGTTATCATCAAATACAAATTGCTCCTGAGGATCAAGAGAAAACTACATTTACTAGTCCTTATGGAACTTTCGCTTTTCGAAGAATGCCTTTTGGATTATGTAATGCACCAGCAACATTCCGAGAGATGTATGATGTCTATATTTAGTAAGTTAATTAACAATGGAAAAGAAGTATTTATGGATGATTTCTCTGTATTTGGAACATCATTTGACACATGCTTAACTCATCTTGAAAAAGTATTAGAAGTATGTGAGAATACAAATTTAGTTCTAAATTGGGAGAAATGTCAATTTATGGTTGCGGGCGGTATTGTATTAGGGCATAAAATTTCGGAAATAGGCATGGAACTGGACCCTGCAAAAATTCAAGTTATAGCTAAATTGCCACCTCCAACTACGGTAAAAGGGGTAAGAAGTTTTCTTGGACATGCTTGGATTCTACGAACGCTATATAAAAGATTTTTCAAAAATTACTAAACCTCTATGCCAACTTCTCGAAAAGGACAAGAAATTTGAATTTACAATTGAATGCCCGAATGCTTTTAAACTCTTAAAAGAAAAATTAATTACGAGCATCTATAATAGTTTCACCTAACTGGGAGAAACCATTTGAACTTATGTGTGATGCTAGTGATTATCTTGTAGGAGCGATTCTTGAGCAAAGATATAAAAAGATTTTTAAAGTAATATACTATGCTAGTAAAACTCTAAATGATGCTTGAAATAAATTATACGAGTTATAGAAAGAGAATTATTAGCGGTAGTATATGGTTTTAATAAATTTAGACCTTATCCGATTGGAACAAAATGTATCGTGCATACCGATCATTCTGCTATAAAATATTTAATGCAAAAGAAAGATTCCAAACCAAGATTAATTAGATGGATGCTATTAATGCAAGAATTCGATTTTGAGATCGTTAATAAGAAAGGAACTGATAATCAAAGTGCGGATCATTTATCAAGATTAGAAAATCATGAATTTTCTGATATTGAAAATTAAATTATAGACAGTTTTCCTGATGAACAACTATATAATATCAATGAATGGAAAATATCATGGTATGCTGATATAGTAAACTATATAGTTAGTAATATTTTACCACCTATGCTAACTTTGCAACAACAGAAAAAATTCATCCATGATACGAAAACCTATTTTTGGGATGAACCATATTTATATAAGCAATGTAAGGATTTAATTATTAGAAGATGTGTACCTTATGAAGAAAGCTGAACCAATTATTCAAAAATGTCATGATTCGATTTTGGAGGACATTTTGGGACCGATAAATCGCTTATAAGATTCTACAATCCGGATTTTACTTGGCCTACTCTATTTAGAGATGTATACGAGATATATTAAAACTTGCGATAAATGTCAAAGAGTAGGAAATATATTTAGAAGAAACGAAATGCCTCTAAATTTTATATTAGAAGTTGAAATTTTTTATGTTTGGGGATTAGATTTTATGGGACCTTTTATTCCTTCATTTGGAAACTCATATATATTAGTAGCTGTTGATTATGTTTCTAAATGGATTGAGGCACAAGCTTTACCTAGGTGTGATGCTAAGAGTGTTTCGAAATTTCTGATGAAAAATATTTTTACTAGATTTGGAATGCCGAGAGTGATTATCACCGACGGAGGAACTCATTTTAGAAATAAATACATTCACAAACTAGTAGAAAAATACAATATTACTCATAAGATATCCATCGCTTATCATCCACGAGACTAGCGGATTAGTCGAAGTATCTAATCGTGAGATTAAACGTATTTTAGAAAAATATGTAAACCCAAATAGGTTAGATTGGTCAATTAGATTAGACATCGCATTATGGGCTTATAGGATCGCTTATAAAACTCGATTGGAATGACTCCTTACGAGGCTTATATATGGAAAAACATGTCACTTACCGGTTGAATTAGAACATAAAGCATATTGGGCGATTAAAGAATTTAATTATAATATGAAGGAAAGTCTGGTGAGAAAAGATTCGCTGCAATTAAATGAATTAGAAGAATTAAGAAATGAATCATATGATAATGATCGGATTTATAAAGAAAAGATGAAATTATGGCATGATCGGAAGATTAATCGGAGAAATTTTGAACCGGGACAGGAAGTTTTGCTATATAATACTAGATTGAAATTATTTCCTGGAAAATTGAAGTCTTGATGGTTAGGACCTTTCACCATAACTCAAATATTTTCATACGGAACTATAGAAATCGAAGATCCAAAAACTGGACATAAATTTAAAGTTAATGGACATAGATTAAAACCATATTTTGAAGGTATAAGACCTAACTATAAAGAGATTTTAATGCTTAGTCGACTCGATTAATAATTGAAATTAGGTCGGGTTGACGACGTTAAACCAAGCGCTTTATGGGAGGCAACCCATATTAGTTATCTATTTTTATTGTATCTTAATACTTAGTCTATATTATTGAAACTTTACTACTCAATTATTATTAAGAATCATCACATATTCGAACCATTATGATGAGAAAAGAAATTATTCGATTTAGAGCGAAATTGGACATTATTTTGGAATCTCGCCGACGGCAAGGTCGATACTCGCCGACAGCGAGGTTCGCGCCTAAATTAAATTCAGTTTATTTATCGAGCTCGCTGACAGCGAGAAACGTCCCGTCGACAGCGAGAACATGAGAGGCATTTTTTATGACTGAGTCGCCGACGGCGAGAAACTTCTCGCCGACAGCGAGGAAGTTATAAAGATGAGTTATTTATACTCTGAATGCCGATTTGGACGGTTTCAACACCAATTCCTTAGTGAAAACCCATTCTAAAATCATTCTAATTCTGCCTTCTTCACTAGAATTCATTCCATTTACCATAATGGCCTCCAAATTCTTAGATTCCTCTAATTCTGGAGTGTTTAACAGGAGGAAATTTGTGAATGCGGAAGCGCAGCTGATATTCAACAAGGTTTTGGTAAAGAAAAGAGTTATCAAGGAACGGGGATTTGTCGATCGAGGATTAGAGAATTCCACTACGAAGATAGAAGAAATGATCGCGCGGCCAGCACCGGGAGGTATTTTGTTACACTACGTCTGCTGTTATTATACCAGTTGTGAAAGAGTTCTACTCTAACTTACATGCGATCAACAATGGGAATGTCTACGTCCGAGGAAGATGGGTGACGTTTACTCCATCAAGAGTAAATGAATTATGCAGTCAGTACCAGGATTCTTATGAAGCTTGGGAAAAGGTTCTGTTACCTTGGAAGCCGCTTGATCCTACAGATATGTTCCCTACTTTAGACAATAATGAAGACATTACATTTATCTTTGATAGAGCTTCACAGAATAATCCTATAGCAAGGCCTATTTCAGATAAAACGGAGTTACTTATGAAGAAAATTAAAGGAATGGAGAAAGAACTGCAGAATGTGAGAGATTTAATCGACAATATATCCGATTTATTTGATCACATTGATCGGAGGATAAAGGAACACTTTGATCATTACGGACACCTGGAAGCTAGCTTTCTTCATTTGCGAGACGAAAGGTTGGATCACCGAAGAATCCGCTCGAAGTTTCCCTTCGAGCCTTTCTATAACTTATTTGTGCATCATCGTCATATCGGAAATATCAAAGAAGATGAAGATTCTGACCTTGAAGAGTAGTAGTAAAGATTTCCATAGTATGTTTGTATTTATGTTATTTGATTTGATTTAGATTTTATTATGTGTGGAGTGATGATTTGAATATCTCAAACTTAATTTAGATATGCGTCATAGTTTTGTATCAGCATTTAGTGTGTCGTGGATTGGTTTGCGATGCTGATTAGTAGTAAGGATTGAAGTTTGAAGTTTGATTATAGAGTTTAAAATTATGTTAGTTTGTACATCTCATGGATTTCAATATTAAAGTTAATTTGTTGTGTTGTGTAAATTTGTTTGTGTATAAGTAGCTAATCTTCATATTAAATTAATAAATGATGTGATCGGAAATATAATATAAGGCAAATCAAGGACGAAAATGAGTGACGAATTTCAGGAATTTAAATTTTTTGGAATCTCGTCAGCGAGATCGATCTCGCTGACAGCGAAGAATTTCTCGCCGACGGCGGATTTTTCCCGAGAGTTTTTTGTTCCGAAAAATATTAGCTCGCCGACGGCGAGAAAAATCTCGCTGACAGCGAGGTCGCAAAAAAACATATATTTTGACCGGTCAAAAATACTATTCATCATCCCCAACCTCTCATTTTCACAAAAACCGACCTAGGGCTTGAGAGATCTTGGATTTGAAGCAATTTCAACACTTTTTGACACTGGATTTAATCTTCCCTTGGTAAGAGCTTCACTCCTATGCAAAAATTTTTTATTTTCACCATATATTTTTACCACATTGCAAATTTTGGGAAAAATCAAAATGTGGAAGAAATATTCGGTGGAAATCCATGGAATTTGATTTAAATTGCTTATAAATGTTGTAGGAAGCCTTTTTAGTATTATTTTTAAGTTTAGTGAAAATTTTCACGATTTTCACAGATCGATCGTATGGCTCCACGACAAAAATGTCGAGTAGAATTCGACGAAGACCAATTCATCAATGCACGAGCATATGCTAAATATTTTGAAAACATACAAGGAAGAAAGTGCATTGCAGATCGGGTTTTTAAAAATCCGGGAGGAGAAGTAGAGAGGATTATTAAGGAACGCGGTTGGGAGAATTTCTGTTACGTTCAATATAGAGCAGCTGTAGAAGTGGTTAAAGAATTTTATGCCAATTGATCGTCGGCGAAGATGCACCAGTAAAGGTACGAGGGTTTTTTGTAGATTTTAATGCTGCAAGAATTAACGCATTCTATGAAGTTCATGACTCTCACTTTAGCAAGTATGAAACTTTTGGAACGATGGAAGGACCACTGGAGGAAGTCATTAACTTTCTCACTGATGGGACCGGAGTTTGGAAAATTAAGCAGTAGGAAAGAGTGAATTTTCCTCTTTCTAAATTAAATGCAGTCTCAAAAGCACGGCATTACTTTATTTGTTCTACTCGTTACCCACATATCACCACGGTGAGGTAACACGAGATAGAACGATTCTGAATTTCGTATTCGGAAAAACGAAGCATCAACATTGGGAGAATTATTTATCAAAACATCCTGGCCACTCCTCGAAATGAGAGTGGAGCTGGATTGGGACACCCTGGATTAATTTTTGCACTCTGCCAACTCTCTGGACTTGAGGCTAGAGAAGATGAAGAATGGGTGGAACCTATGAAACCACTCACAGCTACCAATATCAAGAAGTATGAATCTCATGAAGGGTGGAGATCGGGAGTGAGAAGTTATTTCACTCGATCGAGTAGAGATATACCCTCTACTAGCTATGAACCTCCCGAGCCTACCACCCTACCCTACAAGATCCGATGAATGAATTGACCCTGCATAGGAGGAGTTTTGAGCAGTTTGGAGAAACAATGGGGAGAAGATTTGATCATTTTGATCAAAGGATTGATAATCTGGAGAGGAGGCATGATTATGATAGTGAATACCTCCAGCGACATTCGGAATACGAAATTGCATACTATGAAGCTGAACGTCGCTACAGGAGTGGAGATTTAGATGTTGTCTTTCCAAAGTGCCCCAGGTATACTCAGTATCATCCTGCTCAGTCTTCTCAGCCTACAGATCAAGGAGGGGATGATAATATAGTTTGGGACTTTGATGCTGAAGATTAGGACTTTATTTGTTTTGTTTGTTTGATGTTAAGTTATTTTGGAAACTTTTATATGTTTGTAATATTCAGTACTTTATATTGTGAGACATTGGATGTTTGTTAGGTTATTTGCTTGAATTGTTATAGTAGTTTAGATTTTGTTTTTGTGTTAGCTAATTGCATTTGTTTTTATGTTAAATAGGATGTTAGTTTTCTTTAGTATGTTTTTATTTTATTTTGTATTGTTTTAAGTTTTTAAAACTGTTAATCCGTTAGTTCAATTGTTTTTAATATGTTAGTAATTCATATGTGTAGTATAGAGTTAATTTTAATTGTTAAATTTAATACTTATCTCAGATTTTATCCCTGCATTTTCTTTAAATTTTTATATATATATGGAGAATACTAACAGTACAGGTTCAATGAAAAATGAAAAAGCCTGCAAAAATTTCAAAGAAAAAAAGAAATACCTAAACTTCAAAGGTATGATTTATTTACTTTCCTTCTTTTTCATTATTTAGAGTAGATATAAAAATTTAAGTTTTGGGGGGTGGAGTAAAATACAAATTTAGTTATTAACTTGTTCTCAATTTCTATTTTCAAATTATTATAAAATGATTTTTATAGCAAATTTTTCAATTTAATTTAATATGAATTATTTTATTTAATTATTATAAAAGGTTAAATGAAATATTTCTAGTGCTTTAATTGATTAAATAGAATAAAATATTTGGTTAAAGGGAATAAGAATATAGTAAACTATTTTTAGTAAGGAAAACTATATTCTAAAATTAAAATTCTTAAGTATTCAAGTGAAAAAGAAAAGATTGAAAATCAATGAAGTAAAAACTATGAAGTATATATAAGCTAAGAAATATTTCTAAGTTTCAAATTTAGGAAGATGAAAATGAAGTTCAAAATTATTAACAGACTCTCCAGATACAGTAATCCTCATAAAAAAAAAGAGAAAAAGAAAAATGAGGAGAAGCTTGAGGAGATGCCTTATCAAAAATTGGCTTCATTTGAATTAACCTAAAGGGAAAAACTTAGATATTTCCAAACTTATGTTTATGGATTAGAATTTTACCTAATAGTGTTTTCTTGAATTTCTTATCATATGAATACCTTAAGTAGTTATTCTTTTAAATATAGTCATTCCCGAAATGAATAGTAAGCTAGAAATCTTAGACTCGATAACTAAATAATTTATTTCTATAAGATTAATTAAATTACATGAATTATTTTTATTTAACTTTATTATGATATTAATTAATCTAATTCATAGTTATTTAAATTGAAAAATCTTATTATAAAACCCATTATTTTTATGTAGTACTAAAATTACTTGAGGACAAGTAATAAGTAAGTTTGGGGGATTTTGATCACTGAAAATTTTATTAAGAAATTCATACCTATTTTTGATGAAATTGCACTTTAAAGAAAGGTATTTTATTTATTTTATTGCAGGAATGGAGAATTTAGGTGATAAAAGCAAAAATCATAAAAAGGAGCGAATTTGGAGCAAAAAGGAAGAAAATAATGAAATTTGTGCTGAGTTGCCGACGGCGAGATCGAGCCGCCGACGGCGAGGCTACGAGGAGACATTTCGAAGGAATTATAACCGTCTCACCGACGACGAGCCCGAGCCCGCCGACGGTGAGCTAGCGCGGTTTGAAGATCTTCTAGAAGCCTCGCCGACAGCGAGGTAGTTCGTCTCCGACGGCGAGCTAGTTCAAATGGCGCAGATACATTGAACCTGGCCACTTTTTGAAGGGATGCTTACACACCTCTTGGTCCTTTGCTCACCTCTATATATAGAGGCCGAAATTCAGCATATAAGTGTGCAGTTTTTGTGTCTTTAAGTGTTATAAGTGTGTTATTTTGAGTCTTTAGTGAGTCTTTAGTGAGTTAGTGAGTTTTTAGTGAGTCTTGTTGTACTGGAAGGAAGAGTCAAAGGAACTGCGAGGAGTCTGCTTGGGGATAAATCGAGATAAGTATTTGTATTTATTGTTTTTAACTTTAAATGAAATCCATGCTTAGTTTAGTTCCCATGCATTCGAGTAGTTTATTAGTCTTTCTCCCCGTTATGAAATTAAGTGACTTGATGAACTAAAAATAGAAGTACTTTTATATATTAATAAATTGTTATAATTTTTACTTAAAACTTAATTTACTTTCAAACTGGCCATTTGATTTGTTAAAATGTGTTGAATATCAACTATAGTAAAAATTACATCTGATATTCGAGGAATTTAAAAGCCTTGGAAGGAAGGTGCAAATAAATAGGGAAATAATATCACTGGGCGTAGAATTGAGCATTTTAGTGTGACGGACTAAAATATTCTATTCGGTCCTATTGTTCGAGAGCCGAAGTGTAGATGTTAGCCCTCGGGCGAGGGGAACGTGGGAGCTACGAAGTGGCGATCGGTATCCTCCCAGCTTAGCCGCAGATTCGGTAATCAAACATAGGATTAGTCAATATTCTTTACACCTGGACCAAAGGGTAAAGAATAGGAATGCTCCTATTTGTCACAATACCTTAAAATTATCTATTTAAATTCATCAATCACTTAAATTTCTAAACAAGGGGAAAGATACTTTTTCGAATAGTTAAGACTTATTTAGCAATTAGTTTAATTTCCGCACTTTCAATACGTATAAATTTTCTACATAGTTAAGTTACTCGATTAAAATACTTAGTTTACTTTATTGCGCTTAAATTTAGAATTCCAAATTTTCATATACTATTTTAAAATTATTATTATTATTTTAAAATTAGTTGTTATTAATTTTATATTTTCCTACGGGATCGATAACCAGGACTCCACTAGAGCCCTGTATTACTTGATACGATACGTATACTTGCGTAGCATCCACAACATAAACAATTACAATTCTATACATATAATATAGCGGGGTCAAGTTTTTGGCGTCGTTGCAATTAAATTAAAAATATCATAATATAAAATTGTGGGTCACATGTCATGGAAGAGTCCATGGGTCATGCATGCTATGTATGAGGCCATGAGATGGTTTCATGCAAAAGGAATTAATGGTTTTTTTATGAATTTTGGAAATTATGCCATAATGCTTAATTTTGGTAAAGAGTCATGTAAATGTATGGAATGCTTCATGTAATGCCATGGTGGGATGATTAAAATGCCATGGGATGATATTAATATGAAATTATGACATGTGGGCTCAATTTTGGGCTTTTAAAATTTGATTTCATGGGCTTTAAATATGCATATGGGGAATGGGCCTTTAATATGAGTGTGAAGATTTGGAATTTTGAAATTAATTATGGAATGACCAAATTGAATTGGAATTGATTGAAATTGGATTTGGATATGTTGAAATTTGATTGAAAATTAGTTTGGAAATTTTCCATGGGCCATAGGATTCAATTTGAAGAGGGTTTGGGCTTATGGGCCAAAATTAGGCTTTTTGGCCTAAGTGAATTTAAAAAGGGTTTTAGGCCAATATTTTGATCAAATGAATGTTGGTTTTGGTATATAGATGTGTTAGGCATGTTTTGGAACAATTTTGAAGGAAATTTGAGTTGAATTGGATTGGATTTGGGTATGTTTGGGTTTATGGGTAATTTAGGGCAAAAGTTGGGATCTTGGGTATTGAATTCAAATGTGTATCAAATTGGGCTTGGTTTTGGTTGAAATTGGTATTAGGAATATTGAATTGAAGTTTAGGATTGAATTTGATTAAAATTGGGATCAATTGGGCTAGTTTGGCTTGACATTGGGTCCATTAGGGTTAGGATTGGGTCAAATTTGGGATTTTGGAAAAAGTGGGCTAAATTGACAAAATGAGCCCATGGTGTAGTTGAACAAAATGAAATTGGAAATATTTTGTATTTTCTGGAATTTTTTGGGAGTTTTTTGAATTTTTGGAATTTTGGGCCAAAAGGGTATTTTAGGGTATCAAGAGGTTATTTGGAGGGTATTGAGGTAATTTGGTGAATTTAAAAGGTGGGGTTGTTTTGAAATGATTTTTAGGAATTTTTGGAATTTTGGGTAATTTTTGGAAGTTTTTGGAGAGTTTTGGGGTAGGCTTATGGATCTCAACCAAGTCTAACCACTTTGGGACCAAGCTTAGCCAAATGGTAACCACTTTATGATTATTCACATATTGACCTTAGCCATCTTAATCAAAGATCAGTGGCTTCAGTTCAATTATGTGAGTTTCTTAAAGGGTGAAAGGGGCAAAGTTCAAAGTTTAGGGTTAAAGGGTAAAATGGCTTAGGAGTGTGTGTGTGTGCAAGAGAAGCTCAGGGCACCTAGGGTCACCCTAAATCCAAACAATCCTATAGGAACTCACTATTGATTGCCCATATGGTGATTTTATCCTTCCATGGTAATTTAGAGGCTTGCAACCATCCAAGTAGGATCCCAAGAGGAGTCAAGAAGTAGTTGAATTGCTAAAGGGTGGGTCCCAATTATAGTTCTCTAGGACAGTCAATGAGAAACCTTATGGCTAGATCCTAAGAAGTACTAAGGAGAGAAAAGACCTCACCAAAAATGAGGTCAACACTAATTTTAATCTATATTGAACTTAACCCAATCAAACTTTAAGTTCAACTTAAGTTGAATTTAACAAAAGCTTTAGGATCAATATAAAATTAGTCTGAACCTCAGACTAAAATTTAAATCTAATTCGTATTAGACATAAAACTTTTAGATTCAAAAGACATCAAATCTAAAATTTTAAAGTCTAACTTATGTTAGATTTTACTTAATTAAAGTCTAATCTGTATTAGACTTAAAACATTTAAATACAGAAGACATCAAATCTAAAATTATAAAGTTTAACTTATGTTAGATTTTACTTAATTTAAGTCTAGTTTAATCTATATTAGACTTAAAACTTTTGATTCAAAAGAAATTAAATCTAAATTATTAAATCTAACTCAAAAATACTAGATTCAAATGACAATGAATCTAAAATCCCAAGTCTAATTTACATAAGAATTAATTCAAAACTTTTTAGATTCAAAGGACTTTGAATCAAAATCCTCAAATCTAATTCATATTAGATTTAACTCGAAAATATTAGATTCAAACGACACTGAACCTAAGTTCCTAAGTCTAATTTATGTTAGACTTAATTCAAAACATTTAGATTCAAAAATATTGACTCTAAATTTCTAAATCTAATTCATATTAGATTTAACTCGAAATCATTGTATTCAAATGACACTGAATCTAAGTTCCCAAGTCTAATTTATATTATACTTAATTCAAAACCTTTTTAGATTCAAAATATATTGAATCTAAATCCTCAAATCTAATTCATATTAGATTTAACTCGAAATCATTAGATTCAAACAACATTGAATCTATGTTCCAAAGTCTGATTTATATTAGAATTAATTCAAAAATTTTAGATTCAAAAGGCATTTGAATCTAAATTCCTAAATCTAATTCATATTAAATTTAACTTGAAAACATTAGATTCAAACGACAGTGAATCTAAAATTCTCAAGTCTAATTAGATCTAATCTTATAGACATTAGATTTAAATAAATTTGACTCTTTTCTTTAGGTCTAAATTACATTAGACTTAAATAAATAAATTAAAACCGACATATAAAAATCAATCAAAATGACACATGAAAAATTTTAATTGGTTAATAATTTGTAAAAAACCTAAAATTTTCCAACCTAAAATCTGAAAAGACATTAAAAATTAAATGAAACCTTAATGAACAAAGATCACCAAATGCAACTTGAACCCCGATATTTTTTATCTATGAAGATTTCTTAGATGATGTAATCTTGGTTGTTGACATGAGTATTTCGGTCCAGGTTTAAACACCTTTTAGACTAAGAAGATCAAGGCATTCGACGACCCTGAGATGACAGAGTCATTGACATCTTGACCGAGTTGTCTAAAACTAAAATTTAATTAACTAAATTAACAATTTAAGAAATAAAATTGACATTATTTATTTTGTAAGAATTACTCTGATATTGTTTTTATTGCATGTTGAAGATAAATTTTGTTTTAGATTTACTTTGCATATTATTAGGGTGTGCTAACTCTATTTTGCAGGGCAACATTCTGAAGACGGGACAAACGACAACAAAACAAAACAAAACCCAAACGACATCAAAACAATGACATTAACAAAACAAAAAAAATAACATCGACAAAACAAAATCAAAATGACAAACATTGAAACAAAACCTAAAACTTTTAGGATAGTCTCGAAACCTAAAACTTTTAGGATAACCACCAAACAAATAACAAACTATAAGACAAAATAATAATGAAATGATAAACAACAAGACAAAAAACTAACATAACGAATGACATTAACAAAATTAAACTTTTAGGGTAGTACGTAACATTTAGAAACATATTACCCCTAAGATTGAATATTGATATTTCTTATAAAATAAGTGATTGACATTAAACAGAAATTTTCTTAGACAATCATAATTTTCAAAGATGTAATTAACTATAGGAGCTTGCTCTTATAGAAGATTCAAGAATTCAGAATAGATATGACACCTAAAATCTCTGGTTATCAAAATTTCATGTGTGATATTTCTTATATAAAGATTTCTAGAATAAGACATTCTAGAATCTCCTTTTGTAAAGATTATCACCAATTTTTCTTATTCTAAAGTTTTCTATCAGCCTTTATTTTCTTCAAATTTCTTAACATCCAAGGATCCTTTACATGATTCGAAGAAATAAGATCTTTTGAAGACTAGGAAGATATGATAAATAAGCCGAGTGGCAATTCCAAATAATGACATTGACATCGACACAAGAAAATCTCGGCTGCTCCGTATGCCAACAATGAGCCAAATACAGCCTTTCGAGCACCTGTCAAGATTTACTACTACAAGGTAATAATACCTTTTAGATATAAGAATGCTGATGTGACATACAGGCGGGCTATGACATGAATCATTGATGAACTCATTTGTAACCAGGTCAAGTGTTATGTGGATGACTAAGTCATTAAGTGCGGACAAAAGGACACCCATGTGTAAAATTTGAGAATATCTTTGAATGATTAACACAATTGAAAATTAGGATGAATCCCTTAAATTATGCCTTTGGTGTCACCTCCGGAAAGTTCTTAGGATTTTTTGTTCACCATCATGAGATCGAAATTGACCCTCTTAAGATTGAAACAATCTTAAATATGCTCCCTTTAAAGAATATGGCCCAACAACGGTCTTTTCAAGAAAAGTTGACATATTTAAGACGCTTCATACCTAACTTGTTAGGTAGGTGTGAATCACTCACCACCTTAAATAAAAAACATGCAAAATTCATGTGGGACAACAAATTCCAACAGAGTTCTAAAAGCATCATCTTCTGTTCTAGCAGCCCCTATCTCAGGAAAGCCTCTAATTCTCTACACTGTGACTTTAGAAGACTCCCTCAGAGCCTTGCTAGCCCAAGTCAAAGACGAGGGTAAAAATTACACTTTCTTAACTAAGTCATCGTCTAATTCCAACCTAGACAAGGTTTCCTGTAATTGGGAAGCATTATTTATCCATGATCTTAGCTGCTCAAAAGCTCAGGCACTTCATACTTTCTCATCGGGTGACCCTTATCTCAAGAGTCAATCACCTGCAGTACCGAATGACTTAATCGAAGCTCTTTGGAAGATTGGTGAGGTGGGCAATGATACTACTCCAGTTTGACATAACATTTATGCCCCAACATGTCGTCAAAGGATAGATATTGGTGGACTTCCTAGGAGCGCACACAATACCGGCAAGGTCCCCTCTCAACAGTGACCTACTGGGTGGATAGATTTTTGAGCCCAAAGATCCCAGCACTCGACGTTGGGAGTTATACTTTGATGGTGCTTCGTATGTTTATAAATATAAGGACATGCAAATATTCGTAGCCCGAAAGGCAAGAGTAGGGTTGGTCATCATCACTCAAGACAGAGCGATGTTGTCATTCTCTTACCACTTAACAAAACCGTGCACAAATATATTATTGAGTACGAAGCACTTATAACTAGCTTGCAACTGCAATATTAACTGAAATCAAGGACATTGACATCTACGAAATTCTCAGCTTATCATTAACCAAGTTTCTGGAAAGTACAAGATCTTAAAACCAAGGCTCGAGAAGTACTTCCACTGCATGACAAAGCTATTAGTACAAATCCCAAAAGTAATGTTTTCCAGATTTCGATGCGAGAGAACTCGTTAGCAGACTCTTTCAATAAACTTGAAAAGGAGCTCGCCTGCTTGAAAGAGGACCACATTCTGATTTCAGTACAAGGACATCAAGTTCTCTCCCCAATAGACATGTGCAACCTTCATAAGAATTGTGTCGATGCAACAATAAACGCTATCGAGGAGGAAGAAAATGAAGATTGGTGACAACCATTCATTAGATATTGGTAGTCTTGGAGACTACTAGAAGGCAGTTATATTGTGAATCAAATCAAGTAGTGAGTGTTGTGCTACGCTCAAGTGAAAAAAAAATCGTCTATAACAGGTCTTTCGACTAGATGTGGCTACGATGTCTAAAAAAATTTGAACCTCAAGTTGTTAGTAAAGAATTCCACTCATGCATTTGTAGTGCACACCAGTCAGGTTCAAAAATAAAAATGAAAATAAAAAAATTGGATATTATTAGCCAACAATGATGACAAATTGCGTGTAGACTGCTAAGAAATGTCACTGGTGCCAAGTGCACGGGATGTTCTTACACCAACCACCGAACATGCTACACCTGAAAATTGCATCATGGTCATTTGAGTGTTGAGGCACAAACATAGTGGGCTCTATAGATCTTTTATCATCTAGAGGCCACCAGTTTATTCTGAGCACTACATACTACTTCACCAGAAGCGATACCACTCAAGGAAGATATGGTGAATCGATACCACTCAAGGAAGATATGGTGAATCGAGTCCTCCAGTTCTTCAAGACTCAAATCATTAAGGTTAATCTCAGATAATGAGACAACCTTCAAGAGCAAAAAAAATAAACAAGTTTGTCTGGAGATAGATTGGATATATTCAACAATATATTACCCTAAAGCTAATGGTTTATGATGTGTGTAAAAGCTTGCTTAAAATTCTTTATATTTTACATATTTTTATGGATGAAATTGCATATTAAAGAAGGGTATTTTTATGTTTTTCTTGCAGGTACAATTGGTAGTATAAGTAAAATAAAGTGGAGAAGAAATGAAGCGAAGTGGATGTGACATGGAGCAAATTGGAACTCAGGGGACAAGTGCATAGGCTCGAGCCATTGAGAGCCAAGGAGCTCCTACTAAGCATGTTGGCACCACCTACTTGGGTTTCTAGGCACCAATGTTTACCCAATAAGACAGAGAGGTTGATACCTAGCTGCCAACCCAGTGGTGCCTAGGCGCCAACAACTGCTGCTCAGTTTTCTGCAGTTTTTCCTCCATGACTTGGATAGTTATGGATACAATATAGCTTGGAGTATTTTGAGTAGTTCTGAACACTTAGGAAGTACATGAAAAGTTTGCATTCAGAGTCTTGTCAAAGGAAAATATATTTTGCATTTTATTTAGAGTTTGGTGAGGAATTTGAGAGATATTGTAAAGAGAATATTTAGTAAATCAGCAAGGACTGGGTGATCCTTTGGGGAGGAATTTTCAACACTTTGTAAAGAAAACATGCTAAGTATTTTGCACTCTTTTGTATTGTATTTTTTTGTAGATACAATTCTAGTGGATGTGCTTTGTTTCAAAGTTGTTTTGTAGTATTATTTTTATGCTTTGTGAGTAGTTCTTTTTTATCTTTCCCCTTGTGATGAATAAGTAAGTTTTGTAGGGATATTAGGATGCTATAAAAATTAGTTTTTACTTTTTAATGTGATGAGTATCCTTCAAAACTTTATTTAACTTTCATTCTGACCAAGTGATTAGTTAATATATGTTGTGATCCATAATAACTCAAGAGTGTTATGGAAGAGCAATAAGAATATTCACGTCGAACTATAGGGTATGAAGCAAAAGTAAACTATAGGGAGATGCATATAGTTAGGGAAATAATCTTTAATCGGTTCAAATTTGGGGTTTAAAGAATTAAAACATGTTTAACCAAACTTCTTTATGCACTCGAGAGAGGGTAAAGAAGATAGTTGCTCCAATTTGTCACTAGCCTCAGTTACAATTTAAACTATTCATTTTCCTACGCACTACTTATATCATTGCAAGGGAGGGTAGCTTGCTAATCTTCATATTAAATTAATAAATGATGTGATCGGAAATATAATATAAGGCAAATCGGGGACGAAAATGAGTGACGAATTTTAGAAATTTAAAATTTTGGAATCTCGCCGACGGCGAAAAGGAAAATCCAGCCGACGACGAGATCGATCTCGGCGGCAAGCGAAGAATTTCTCGCCGACGACTGATTTTTCCCGAGAGTTTTGGTTCGAAAAATATTAGCTCGGCGACGGCGAGAAAAATCTCGGCGGCCGAGCGGGTCGGGAAAAACATATATTTTGGTAGTCGAAAACACTATTCATCATCCCCAACCTCTCATTTTCGCAAAAACCGACCTAGGGAACGCGAGAGATCTTGGATTTGAAGCGATTTATTTACTTTTTGACACGGATTTCATCTTCCCTTGTTAAGAGCTTCACTCTTATGCAAAAAATTTTTGATTTTCACCATATATTTTCACCACATTGCAAATTTTTGGGAAAAATCAAAATGTGGAAGAAATATTCGGTGGAAATCCATGGAATTTGAGTTAAATTGCTTATAATTGTTGTGGAGAAGCCTTCTTAGTATTATTTTTAAGTTTAGTGAAAATTTTCTGAATTTTATTGAATCGATCGTATGGCTCCACTGACAAAAACGTCGAGTAGAATTTGATGAAAACCAATTCATCAATGCACGATCACGAGCTAAATATTTTGAGACCATACAAGAGAGAAAGTGCATTGTGGATCGAGTCGGAAATCCGGGAGGAGAAGTAGAGCGGATTATTAAGGAACGAGGTTGGGAGAATTTACATTGCAGTTGATATAGGCATTTGTAGAAGTGGTTAAAGAATTTTGTACGGTGTGCCTTGTGAAGATGCACCAATAAAGGTACGAGGGTTTTTGTAGATTTCAATGCTGCCAAAAAATTAACACGTTCTATGAAGTTCATGACTCGCACTTTAGCGAGTATTAAACTTTTGGAACGATGGAAGGACCAACGGAGGAAGTCATTAGCTTTCTGTGGTCGGACCGGAGTTTGGAAAATTAAGCGGGGAAAGAGTGAATTTTCCTCTTTCTAAATTAAATGCGGTCTCAGCTTGACATTACTTTATTTGTTCTACTGCAATTTGCCACATATCACGTGAGGTAACACGAGATAGAGTAATTACGAGATTTTACGTATTCGGAATAACGAAACATCGAACATCGGGAGAATTATTTATCAAAACATCCACAGCCCTCCTCGAAAAGAGAGTGGAGGGAAATTTGGATTGGGACACCATTTGGATTAATTTTTTGCACTCACCTTGACTCTACGGAGTTAAGGGTAGAGATGATGAAGAATGGGTGGAACTGTGAAACCACTCGGCTAGCCGACATTAAGAAGTATGAATCTCGCTGAAGGGTGGAGATCGAGGTGAGGATTGTTTCACTCAGTCAAGTAGAGATATACCCTCTCACCTTCCATGAACCACGAGCCTACCACCCTACCCTACAAGATCTGATGAATGAATTGACCACTGCTGTAGGAGGGTTTTGAGCGGTTTGGAGAAACGATGGGGAAAATTTGATCATTTGATCAAAGGATTGATATCCCGGAGAGGAGACATGATTATGATAGTGAATACCTCCGGCGACATTCGGAATACGAAATTGCATACTATGAAGCTGAACGTCGTTATAGGAGTGGAGATTTAGATGTTGTCTTTCGAGAATGCAGGGTATACTCGGTATCATCTGGCTAGGTCTTCGGCCTTCTGAGGATCATGGAGGGGATGATATAGTTTGGGACTTTGATGCTGAAGATTAAAATTTTATTTGTTTTATTTGTTTGGTGTAAGTTATTTTGAGGACTTTATATGTTTGTAATATTCAGTACTTTATATTTTGAGACATTGGATGTTAGTTAGATTATTTGCTTGAATTGTTATAGTTGTTAGTTTTTGTTTTTGTGTTAGTTAATTACATTTGTTTTTATGTTAAATAGGATGATAGTTTTCTTTAGTATGTTTTTATTGTATTGTTTTAAGTTTTAAAAATTGTTAATGCGATTAGTTGATTGTTTTAATATGTTAATAATTCATATACACTGTAAGGTTATTTTAATTGTTGTGTTTAATACTTATCTTAGATTTTATCCGCATTTTTCTTTAAAAATACATTATATATATATGGAGAATACTAACGATGCAGGTTCGACGAAAAATGAAAAAGCCTGCGGGAGAATTCGAAAGAAAAAAAGAAATACAAGCTTCAGTAGGTATGATTTACTTCTTTCACCTTTTTCATTATTTAGATTAGATATAAAAATTTAAGTTTGGGGGGGGGTAAAATAGGAAATTTAGTTATTAACTTGTTCTCAATTTCTATTTTCCAAATTATTATAAAATGATTTTTATAGCAAAATTTTTTCAATTTAATTAATATGAATTATTTTATTTAATTATTATAAAAGGTTAAATGAAATATTTATAGTGCTTTAATTGATTAAATAGAATAAAATATTTGGTTAAAGGGAATAAGAATATAGTAATATTTTTAGTAAGGAAAACTATATTCTAAAATTAAAATTCTTAAGTATTAGTGAAAAAGAAAAGATTGAAAATCAATGAAGTAAAAGCTATGAAGTATATATAAGCTAAAATATTTCTACGTTTGAATTTAGGAAGATGAAAATGAAGCAAAATTATTAACAGGCTCTCCGAATACGGTAATCCTCGTTAGAAAAAAAAAAAGAAAAAAAAAAGAAAAAGAAAAAAGAAAAGAAAAATGAGGAGAAGGCTTGAGGAGATGTCTTGCTCGAAAAATTGGCTTCATTTGAATTAACCTAAAGGAAAAAACTTAGATATTTCCAAACTTATGTTTATGGATTAGAATTTTACCTAATAATATTTTCTTGAATTTGTTATCGTATGAATATGTTAAGTAGTTATTCTTTTAAATATAGTCATTCTGAAATGAATAGTAAGCTAGAAATCTTAGACACGATAGCTAAATAATTTGTTACATAAGATTAATTAAATTACATGAATTATTTTTATTTAACTTTATTATGATATTAATTGATCTAATTCATAGTTATTTAAATTGAAAAATCTTATTATAAAACTCATTATTTTTATGTAGTACTAAAAAATTACTTGAGGACGAGTAATAAGTAAGTTGGGGATTTGTCCGTGAAAATTTTATTAAGAAATTCATACTATTTTTAGGTAAATTGCACTTTTAAGAAAGGTATTTTCTTTATTTTATGGCAGGAATGGAGAATTTAGGTGATAAAAGCAAAAATCATAAAAAGGAGCGAATTTGGAGCAAAAAGGAAGAAAATAATGAAATTTGTGCGTCTGACGGCGGGAATCGAGCCCGCCGGCCGGCGGGTCTGAACTACGGAGGAATTATAAGCATCTCGTAATGGCGGCGAGCCCGGCCGTGATGGTGAGCTAGCGCGGTTTGAAGATCTTCTAGAAGCCTCGCCAGAGCCGGTGAGGTAGTTCGTCGCCGATGGCGAGCTAGTTCCAAATGGCACGGATACATTGAACACGGACACTTTTTGAAGGTTGCTTTTACCTCTTGGTCCTTTGCTCACCTCTATATATAGAAGCCGAAATTTCGTGTCTTAGTGTGTGTTCTAAGGGTGTTAAGTGTTATAAGTGTGTGTCTTTTAGGGTGTGTTCTAAGTTTGAGAGTTTTTAAGTGAGTATTTAATGAGTTAGTGAGTTTTTAGTGAGTCTTCTGGCACATCTTTTGGAAGGAAGGAGTCGAAAGGCTACCCAGTTGCTTGGGGATAAATTGAGATAAGTATTTGTATTTATTGTTTTTAACTTTAAATGAAATCCATGCTTAGTTTAGTTCCCATGCATTCGAAATGGTTATTAGTCTTTCTCCCTGTTATGAAATTAAGTGACTTGATGAACTAAAAATAGAAGTACTTTTATATATTAATAGATTGTGATAATTTTTACTTTAAACAATTTACTTCCAATGGCCATTGGGTGTTAAAATGTGTTGATTATCAACTATAGTAAAATTACATCGATATTCGGGGAATTAAAAGCCTTGGAAGGAGGGTGCAAATAAATAGGGGAAATAATATCAGTAGAATTGAGCATTTTAGTGTGATAGACTAAAATATTAGTTCGGTCTGTGTTTAGTGAAGTGTAGATGTTAGCCTCCGGGCGAGGGGAACGTGCGTGCTGGAAGTGAGCATGCGATATCCTCCGCGACCATTGCGGAGTCGGTAATCAAACATAGGATTAGTCGATATTCTTTGGACCAAAGGGTAAAGAATAGGAATGCTCACATTTTGTCGCATTGCCTTAGGTATACATTGGATATCGATCACTTAAATTTCTAAACGAGGGGAAAGATAATTTTTGAATAGTTAAGACTTATTTAGCAATTAGTTTAATTTCTTGCACTTTCGGTATGTATTAATTTTCTACTTAGTTAAGTTGCACAATTGAAATACTTAGTTTACTTTATTGCGCTTAAATTTAGAATTCCAAATTTTCGTATACTATTTTTAAATTATTATTATTATTTAAAATTAGTTGTTATTTTATTTTTCTGGATTTTTGTGGGATCGATAATCGGGACTCCCTTTAAATTGTATTAACGATACGATACGTATACTTGCGTAGCATCACAACATAAGCAGTGCAATTCTATACATATAAAATAGCGGGGTCAAGTTTTTGGATTCCTTGAAATTAAATTAAAATATCATAATATAAAATTGTGGGTCATTACTAGTATTTGTACGAATCTTATGAAAGCCTTTTCTTGAAAATGGTCTTATAAATTAAATAACTCCTCTTTAGTAAGCGCAGCGCGTAAGCGCGAGGTGCCGGTGCTTGGCGGGAAAACCCAAAGGCGTGTGAACTCTAGATGCAGGTGCATAACCGTAGGGCTCTGGAGCGTAAGCGCGGGTGGTGGCAACCTCCATCGTCAATTTTAGCCAATGTTTCTTCATTTTGTCTCTAAATTTGGTCCTTTTCGGTCCTTTTATTGTAATCATCCATTTAATCGTAGTTGCGAAGAAAATACACAAAATACCTTTAATTAATGAAATATCATCAAAAATATGTATAATAATGTGTATAAAAATCTTATATATTTAAGGTGTCCATCAAAATCCATAAACTTGAAATGTTACTTGTCCTTATGTGACAGTTTAATCACATAAAAATCATATAAACAAGTTATGTGATGAGTTTCTTTAGGAGTTTAAAATTTTTGTTGAGAAATGTATAAGTCAAATTTAGAAAAATGTTTAGTAAATGAGACCAATTTAAAGTTTAGAAATCTCCTAGGTAAGGTTAATGAAAAATATGAGTTTCAATATTATTCGAAAAATACTTTTAGAATTTTAAAATATGGGGCTTAGGCATTTCATTTTCCTTACTTAAAAGTATTTCTTAAAAATATTTATACTAACTATATTATATACGAAGCTTCATGAATTTCTCGAGTCTTATACTCACAGAAATATCGAGTGTGGAACTAATTTTGATTAGGCCCTTAAATCCTACGCTTGTCACTTCCTTTTCGATTCTTATTTTTTACTTTTTTTATTTTCTTTTATTTTCTCTTATTTTTTCCTCTTTTTTATAAACGAGGATTCTTATATACGGATAGGACTTTAATAATTTTGAATTCCACTCTTCCTTCCATAAATCGTAAAATGAGATATATATCTTTTTTACTTAAAAAATATAATAAAAGTTTCGAAAATTATTTTGATAAAAGAAATTTAAGTATTAAAAATAAAAGTACAATCATACATATTTTTCGATAATATAACTTTTCCTACTAAAGATAGTTATGAAATATTTATCATTTCTTAAGAAATTTTTAACTTTAAAATGTTCATCGTTAGTATAAATTTTAACTAAATTCTCTTACTCATTTCTATATTCAAATTTTACTTCCACTAATTTAACCACATCCATATAATTGACACCGATCAAAATCAAATTTTATTTATAGCAGATTTGAGAAAATGTTTTTGAAAATTGTTTTCACGAACTTTAAAGTTTTTGTTATGATAAAACATTTAAGCACATAGTAAACTGATACATGGGTAGAAATGAAAATTATAAGTATCATGCTTGAAGAATTTTATATCTTAAATATCTGGCTTATAATAATTAAATACGGAGTAAAAACAACTAGATCAAATTTTAACATTTCATTTATAAATGAAATTCAAAAGAATTCTAAAGTAGTGGATGAAATAAAAGTAAATTCACACACACTATAGAAATCCACAACTAAACTATATGCTAGTAAATTGAATAGTTAAGCATGAAATTTAAATAGTGGATTTAATAGTGTTTAGACTTTCATAATAGTTTTGGATTAGGTTCTACATTAACAAACAAAGTACACTACGGAATTCAACACATTTACTACATAAAAGAGTTTAACATTCATATCACATAATACAAACAAACTAAAGTTTCTCACCCATATAATATATTAATCGGTAAACTCTAAACATAAATAGAAAGTTAGAAAACAAATCATACGAGAATAAAAAGTCCAAACATACAACATAACATAACAGTTCACAACACATACAAACTACAAATCTAATCCTCATCTTCTTCTTCATCATCATCTCCTTCATTCCAAGGACAAGTAGACTCATAAGGGGTATAATGTTGATGTGGAGGTAGCACGAACACTATAATCTCCTCTGATAAATGTTATCCATATAAGCATGATAATTCTCCTCATACTCACTATGTCTCTGAGATAATCCCAAATATGGTCTACCTTTCTAGCCACATATCATGAACTCTATCCACAAAATAATTGATATTATCTTTAATTTTATTCAACGGTTCTACTTGTGAATCAGAAAACTAACACGATGAAGCTTTAAGATGTGGAAGCACGGATGTAGAAGCGAGCGAAGTAGATGCATCGGAAGCTCTGAAAAATCCTCCTCTCCGACCAAAAGTCCTGGTATATGTCTTCACATTCACACTAGAAATAGGCTTAAGAAGCTGAAGGACCTCTTCCCGATTTTCAGATCTCACACCAGCCTGCTCACATAATGAATGTATAAGGAAAGAAAATCCCATACACCAGCAGTAGTAGCGGCTATGGCCAAACTCCAAAATACAATCATAAATAATCTTCACGATGTCTATCGCCTTCCCCTGTTGAATCTGAGTAATTCAATGTAGCTACGGCTCTCTTGTTACCTCACTCGGATGATTGGTAGGGATCAACTTGGATGATATAAAACAATTCCGGAGCCTTAAGGGCATTCGCTTTGATGCGGGGAAGTTAACTCTTCTCTCATTAGTTATTTTACGTAATCCTCTTCCATCGTCAAAGTAGAGAAATGATTTCATCCAATTCTTCCTGCATAGGATTATAATTTGAATAAAAACAAAATGTAGTAGGTGGTAATAGGTAAAACTAATTTATTACCACGAGAGTAAAATGAACAGCTTGCCTTGAACCATCGCGAAAGTTCTCTTACGCTTAGAGAGATTTTATAAAACTCGCGTACACAACAAAAAAATCACCGCTACGACAACGGTAGAATCGAGTCCTAAAGTCTTCCTAATAATCATGTTGTTTATCACTCCGGATGGCTTATCAAGCTAGCTCCGAATCGATTTACGCGATTGTAGAGCTTGGACGTGTGTTTGAGCTCTTGAACTTACAAAGTTGTCGAGATTAAATTTCTTCTCCCTTCTTTTTGGTGCCATTTTTAAAATTTTTCATAATACCATAAATTCCAAAATTAAGCTAAAATCACTTTAGACTCGACTTCTAAAGGCTTAAACTACTAAATCAGAGAGTTATTTCAAAGTTTTTTCTCAATTTTCACCTTGAATATTGATTTTCGGATTTCTCTACGGTGTTCCTTAAATACATGGTGAAAATAAAAAGGGTACCTAGGAATTGAGTGTTGTTATAACCTCGAAGATCAAATCTAGCAAATTTGGCAATGGCTGAAAAATGTAAAATTTGGGAGATGCCATAACTCCTACGTCGCAAAACCTGAGAATGAAGAAAACTGACAAGGGAGAAAGAAAAATGACAATTTTTAGGTTTTTTAAAACCTGAAAACTGATTTTCATGAACCGGCGCCTAAGCGGAAAACTTTGGAGACAGTCGCGAGAGCACTCACACGTAAGTGCGGGGTCTGTCTTACTGTGAATTTGCGAATTTTGATTTTTTGTTAAATACACGTTTTAAGCTCATTTAGCGACCACTATTAATTGAGAAAGTATATATTCTCCTTATATTCTTCTTATACGCAAGAATCATGCTATTATATTAAAAAAGATTTGTTGCAAGTTTCATACAAACAAAAATGTTCTAACTAAAAATCAAACAAATAAATAAGTACAAAACACAAGTCTTTAATCCCGAAGATTCTTGGATAAGATCTACTATTTTAATACAATTTAACACATTAAACAAAATCACAATACAAATACTTAAAACATAACAAACTTATAACGCACAAAAATTCATAAAACACTAAACACTAATATGAACATGACTAACTCATATGACATAAGAACTTAATTTCATTCTCGAATTTAAAGTGGAACATATACGAACCTCTATTAGTTGATTGATCATTTAGGATATAGATTTGATAAAAAGGGCGATGGTTGAAAACTCTTACTGAATATTCTTCTATCCATTTTTTCTTGAAAAATTTGTCTTATCCACATCTTCAACATGACTAATAAGACTAAATTACATGTTTGTTAAATCGATATGTGAAAAATGTGCGTTAGTCTCATTTACTTTTTCTTTGATTGACGCCGCATCGGCTTCGATCTTTGCGGTCTTACGTACTATTCCTTGAACTCTAACGACTAGATATCCATTATATAACTCATGTGCACTCTCCACCAAATGAACTTCTTCTTGTTTGCGTCCTCTTTCTTCTTAATTTCTTTCTAGAAGACATTTTGTGGCTAAACTCTTCTTTTAGGCTCTTAGGATGAATTTAAGGAATAGGATGAATATTTTTTATCCAATTCCTGATTATAGGCTTTAGATGGTTTAGAACTGTCCTTCCATGTTCAAATCCATGAGTACGTCAACACAACTTTCCCGATTAGGACTTCTAGAAACCTATTTTCGTATTTCGATACACAAGGCGCTGAAATAGCTATTGAAGATTAGTAGTCGAGTGCTCATTTTAGCAAGTCTTGAACATCCAAATACTCAATTTGCATCGAACCAATTTATCAATTAAAGGTCTCATTAATCTCCGCAACATAGTATGGCCAAAGAAATACTACCACATAATTCTTACTTGAGCCCAGGCCAACAAAGCAATCTTTCCAGAAACAAAACTGTGAATACCTGGGTTGCCTCACAATGTGCTTGGTTTAACATCGTCGGCCCGACATACGTAATACTATTTTGGGTGAATCCACAACATATTTTGATTATGTTGAGACAAAATTTATGAGAAAAGTTTTCGATTGATGACAATTTCACTTTAAATATTTTCTCGGCTTTAGGATCTTTAATATTAATGATCAAAATAGGGATAAACATTTACTACGATAAATGGGCTCATCCTTTGGACTTAAGTTTTCTCGTAAATAATGTTTATATAAATTGTATGAGGAAAACTTGTTGTCACATGTATTTTTATTAAATTACGATGTGCATCTTCACATCTTTCTTTTTATATATCTTAGCACTTTCAAATGATTCATTCCTTATCTCTTCAAGCTCATTTAATTGCAATAATCTTTTCTCACTAGCATCCTTCAAATTATAATTGAACTCTTTAATAGCCCAATATGCTTTATGTTTAAGTTCAACGGAGTAAAAAATGACGAGCCTTCACAAAAATTAGCCTAAAAAAGGACATTCATTTATGGGAGTTCTATATGCGATCCTATAAGCCTGGCAAATTCAAATTTGATTGACTACTACACACTTACCACACTCTCCCCATAAGCCCTAACACACTCTCGTCCTCCCTTTCACTCTCTCCCTCTCTCTCTCTCTCTCTCTCTTATCAGAAATATGTTGAAATATTTTAGAAATGAATTCTACGAGTTTTCTTAAGCAACCTTTTAAAAAGCGTCAAAATACATTAAATTTGACTTCCATCGACATTGGGCGCCCGGCGGCGCTGGTTAGGGGCGTCGGCGATTGCGGGTCGCTATTTAATTTTTGAACTCTCTAAAATTGAGCACCGGCGAGCTATAAAGTACATTTTTGTCCATTTTGCCTCTTTTTCTCGGTCGTTCCTTTTTTCTTCCTTTTGCTCGATCATCTAAAATCATAATTCCTACGACATAACATGAAGAATACCTTCCCTCTAAAGTGCAATATCACCAAAAATGAGTACAAATTATATAGCAAAAATCTAACATATTTTTGGTGCATCAAAATCCCACTAAACTTATCTATTACTTGTCCTCGAAGTAATCCTTTACTAATAAAAAATATAACTTAAAGTAATGAACTTTTCACTTGTAGAATAATATGATTTTTAATTCAAATGAATATAATAGTAATATTCTTAGAAAAGTTCACTAACTCGGAGTTAAAACTACAGGTATAAGAACATTCGATAGTCAAGTCTAGAGTTCTAGTTTTCTATTCATTCAAGATGAACCATAATTTGTGACATTAAGGGCACCTTGAAAGACTATATGAAAAAGAAGCTCATGAAAACTCTATTAGAAGAAGGCAAATACTTTAAATATAAATTCGAAAATGTAACGAATTTCTTCTTTAGGTTGATTAGTGAGCGATTTTGATTGGAAAATATATCGAAGCTTCTCCTCATAAATATTTTCTTTCTTTTTCTTTCCTATTTTTTTAAGTTTTCTTTTCTTTTCTATTTTGTTTCTCCTTTTTTTTTTCTTTCTTGTAAGGATTACTATATCTAGATAGCTTTTAATAATTTTGAACTTCACTCTCCTCTTTTAAAAGTTGAAACTTGAAACACCTCCTCGCTTTATAAATATAAATCAGCTTTATAATTCATAAAAAGTCAAAATACATTCTTCACACATAGTTCTTTAAGTCTCTTAACATTTCAAAAATACAATTTTATTTATTTTAAATAATTGACTATAGTCCGATCCTCTCATACTAAATATCTTAACCTTACAAATTAACCTTTATTACTAAAAACATTCATCTAAATCTACAATAATATTTAAATGAAATAAAAATTTAGTTATCTAAAGTTAGGTTCAACTGCTAAAAGTCATGATGATAGTTTTTGAAATTATATTGAGTAAGGAAACAATAAAGAGTTAATATCTTACCCTCCCCCGAACTTAAGTTTTTCATTGCATATAAATTTGTAAAGGTAGAGAGTAAAAGAAAATTACCCGCTGTGCGAGGGGATTTTTGAAATCTTCGAAGCATGTAGTATTAATCAATAATTAAGGCAACGAAACATGAAAAAGTTAAAAACGTGTACTATAACATTAAAAATTTGCAAAATAGGTGAAATTGAACTTTTTTTTTTATTATTATTTTTTTATTTTTAAGAACCGGTGAGCATCTATGTTGCCCCTCTTGCAGTTTCCTAGGAAGTAGAGGCAACCGCGAGTTTGAATTGGAGGAACTTACGCTCTGAACTGAGTTCAAAAGTAATGGTGAAGAACCAAAACAACAGGGTTTTGTGCTTTGCTCGAGTGAGGGGACAAAGGGAGCGGGTGATATGACGCTAGCGGAGAAATGCACGCTGCCTCCAGTGGTGGTGATATTGTTGCCGGTGGAGAAGAAGGCGGCAATCCTGCTCTGAGAAATCCTGCTCTGTTGTTCTTCTCTTCGAAGCTTCTCAAGCGCAGCAATGCCGAGCCCGCGCTGCGGAATTTTATTCGCCTTGTGCTTCTTGGGCAATAAACCAGATCTCACCCTGCGGCCGCCATTGCTGAGGTTTCTTTCTTCTTGAAGTACCATTTTGATTTATAAGCGAATGTTGTTTTATAGAAGAAGTTTCGCCTGTGTTGAGATACAGGGGAGTGCAAAGCTAAGCTGTTGTGAGAAAAGGTGGCATCTTTGCGGTGAAGAAAGGGGAGCAAGAGCGAACGGAAGTTGAAGAAGACGAGGAAGAAGAGGGGGGATAAAAGATAAAGGGATCTAGCTTCATGGAGAGAAGATCTCGCCGGAATTTGATGGCTGTACAAGGAGAATGGAAACGAACCCAAGAGCCATGGCAGATAGAATCTGTAAGGCTATCGATTGAATCTGCAAATCTTTTTAAATATTATGGAGAGGAATTCAGGCGAATGAGAAAGAGATTGCTAGCGCAGCACCGCTTGCTCCTCTTCCCTGTTTATCCGACTAGCGTTGGCTGGTTGATTTATAAACGAAATCTCCTCCCTTTTTCCGGTTTTTTGTTTACTCTCGTGTATGAATCTCTGGCCGCAGAATTCTCTAACGGATTGAAAATTCAAACTGTAAATCGAAAGAATGAGTTTTTCTTAATTCCATTGGTGGGATAAATTTAGACGACCATATTGATTTTAAATTCCGTAGTCCTTAAAAAATGTCTATAAAGTGTGAATTTAAATTTCGTATTTCGAGTGAGTGAAATTATGTTTTTTTAATATTCATACGTGCTAGAGAATTCGTGATTATATAGTCGTTAATTAACTTCTTAGTGTTACACAAATACTCAACACAAGCTAAAGTGATATTTCAGGAGAGACAAAATTGATATGTTATGAGGGACAAAAGATCAAATACCTTGTCCCCCTAGACCTTCCTTGGTTCGCCTCGACGGATTTCAATAATAAATGACGAGCAAAAGCATCAGAGGATTTTTACATGGAAACCCCGAAAAGAGAAAAAATACTGGAGGTTGGCCTAATTTAAGAGATCTACTATAAAGTATAGTCTCTTGTCTTAATGGAGGGAAATGATTACACAGTCTCCTCAGGTACAAAGTTGGTGCGTTGATGTACTTGTTGTCCCGTCGTGGGGAGATCATAGCGGGGAGTAATAGTCAGGGCTTCAATGCACAATCTTCATGGTCAGCGTGATGTCAGTGATGATGTGTTGCTTTGTAAGTTGGTTTGTACGCTGTTTCTTCACAAGGAGAGGGCGAAGGTCGATGGTGAGCAATGACGGGTGATGAGTGGTGGTTGATTGTAGTTGGCGGCTGTAGGAGCAAATGGTGCTCACGCGGATCATCAGTGCATAAGTGATACTAGACTTATGCTCCTTTTTTAAGCTTTAGTCTTCTTCAAGCTTCAAGGTCTCTCCCCCTCAAGAGATGTGTAGGACACTATTTATAATGATATGATTGCAATTAATGAAAGATGTTGAACAAATATGATCGGACGGTCTGAAGAGATTCCCTGAATCAGATGGTGTTTGATGGACATTTGAGTATCTGAACGATATAAGAATTGAGCGATCTTGAGCTCATTAAATTCGTTTTGTTGAGACGCTCAATTTGAATATCAGCTCACTGGATTCAACATCTGTTGACATTTGAAATATATCTATAAATATTCCAAAAGTGATTTAGAGGCTTGATCTAGGCTTGATTTGACTTGGATTGAATTGATTATGATACTGTTGGGTCCGTCTCATCAAGCCGGTATATTTGATTATATGTTTGTTGAAATTGAAGCTTTCAATGAATTTTAATTACGGAATTTTCGTTATATGATAATGTTATATGATAAAAATTTGTTGGTGACTATCAAATAAATGTCCATTTTCAAACAACAACAAGTTCTAAAGCTATTGTGCAAGAATACGGACTACACGGAATACACATGTAGCGGTTCTGTTTTCTTAAAAAATAAGACATGACATTTAAATACATATCACCCAATTCTTGTGTATTTACATTCCAAACATTCATATTTTATTTTTATATTTATACCAACTGAATCTTTAATATCACAAAACATAACTATTTTATTTTTTGAAAGTAAAATACATATTTTTTTTGTATATATAAGATGACATATGAATAAATTAATGTCTAGGTGTTAGATATGTAAATACATAAGAATTAAATGGAATGCATGTAAATGTTCGAAACACAAACTAATATATATATATATATATATATATATATATATATATATATATATAAAAGGAGATAATAAGAAATTTAGTAACATTGATTTTAGTGTTGTTATTCAAAAATATTATTTAATTTGATATAAAAAAATAAGCACCATCTTATTTTACATCAAAATAAGTTTAACTTTTAAATAGACTAGTTATTTTATAATTTTAATCTTATATATGTATAAATATAATTTTTCTTTATATTTAGAAAATTCTTTTAAATCATTAATTTAGAACATGTTTGTCCGTTTTTTTAAGGGATAATTAAATAAATACTATCAGAAATATTGATATTTATAAATTAATGACTCAGTTTTTGGAACTACGAAATCAATGTATGCACACATGCCATAATCAACTTAAAATTTGATAAAAATGAAAAATAAGGATTGGGGATTTAGCATGAAAATTTGATATTTGAGTGATAACTTGAAAAATGGATGAAAGAAGGTGATTGATGTGTGAATATCAAGAATGGGGCCGTCTATATGTGATTGCCACTTTTAATATATACCTATATATATATATATATATATATATATATTCTTATTATTTATTTTAATTAAGAATTATTTTCAAAAAAAATTTTGCATTAGATTATTCTGTTTTGTATGCACTTTAGATAAAATTTAATTGCTACAAGATCTTATCGAAAAAAAAAAAAATTATACATATAATAAAAGTCAAAGTTGAGGCTTCATTGGGATTGTTTTTTCACTTTTTTCTGTTTTAGAATGTATCTGAGGGTGCATTTGGGGATGCCCATTAGCGTGGCATTTTGGGAAATTGTATCGGCAGAGCCATGGTTTCTAAAGCGACGCAGAGGAGATTAGTCTCGTGGCTTAATTTCAAATTTACCTCGCAGCCCTCAATCAAACTGAGTTATTATCTGCATAATCTTCAATTTACCCCCTCAATATTTGACCTCTTCCCTGTTTAGGCTTTCCTTCCATATCAATGGACCAAGTTGCTTCTCATTTGTTGCCTTTGATTACTCTTTATGTTTCTCTGTGATTCTTTATACACGCATTTTTGGAATATTATGTGTTTAGGGTTTATGTGATATGTGGCTTTTTGTCAAATTCACCATATTTTCAGAAATGCAATCACTTATGTGCTCGAAACAATCTTTTTCCATGGTTGTATTGATTGCATTTCATGCTACGTCCTTCGAATTTTTGGATAGATTATCTGTTTTGAAGTTTTTACGTTATACTGTGACTTAGGGTTAAAGGTGTATTTCACTTTTGCCAATGTTATTTTTATACTTGCATCAAAATTTTCTGGTGTTTAGGTGTTATATTTTTGTGTAAAGTTGAATGTTTAGCTGTGAGATTTGTAATTCTTAAGGGTTGTGTGGTATGTATGTAGGTGTGTGTTATGACATTAAACATATTTGAATTCATAAGAGTTATATTCTATGTATGTAAATGCAGTGCAATTGAGTGGTTTTACAACTTTTTAAAATTCTAGTTCATATTCAAGAATTTTCTCACATCAGCAATTTTGTGGGCTTGTTATTGTTATGGTGGATTGCTCCGGTTTAGCTTAAAGGTGTTGGTAATGCCAACATTGCATGATTTGAATTTATGACCGAAACAAAGAGAGTTTAGGTGTGAACTTCGTAAATAAAAAAGAATCATATGCACCCAGATTTGATTGGATTGTTGTGATTGTGGTTATAGTTAGTGGCTTTAGATGGGTTGGTGGAAGTTTAACATATATTTAGAATATTTACTCACATACGACTCAATTTCTTATGTATTTACATCTCAAACACTTATAACTTAATATCTACATACATGAGACCTTAGGCATGACAATGTACATCACACTTCTGACAATTTAATTTTTATAATTGCTATTAATGATTTTAATGGTATGTGCATAAAGATGAGAGGTGTGTGTTGTGATATTATAGATATGTGAATAGATGAGAGTTTTGTGCTATGTTATTACTTAAGAATCAAGTGTTTTTGTTATGAAATATTATGAGTTTTCTATGGAGGTGGTTGGATTACTCTTGTTTTGATTTGAGTTGATGGCTTTTAAGTTGGATGGGTGCTATTTTAACATATGTTTGGAAGCTTTAATACATATGACTCAATTCTTATGCATTCACATAACTATTTCTTTTCCTCATGACTATTTCACTTATACATTCTAGCATTTACATTGGTTGACTTTTGTTGAAATTTATTACTTTTCTAGTTGCACGTGAAAAATAAGATGCATTTTTTAATGTGTTGTGGGCTTTCTTTTTCATCTATGTTGTGCGTTGAGGGGTTTTAATATGGTAATAACATAGTATATATAATGTAGGGTTTCACCGCGTTGCTTTGATTATGTTATGTATACCTATGATGTAAAAAAATACGGAGTTCAACAAATCACTAAGTGTGATTCATATAATTATTTGTACTATTTTGTTATCATTGGATGCCGTAGTTAATCACATATATTACTTGGTCTTATAGCCCACACGACACACTCATCCATAATACTACCTGGTTTTATAGCCCATGTTTCTACACCTATATGATGATCAAATGCAATTGGTGATCTTGGATGGGGAAAAGTTTGACAAAATGACCTCATTGAGCTCTACTTCAGTTGCTTGTCCATTTTAAGTTTCTATACACTTTCTTTATTAATTCTTACTTATAAGCTTATTTATTAATTTTTTCTGTCTTTTTATATTTCTAATACATCAAATAGGAAAACAAAAGAAAGGATGGATATCAGCTACTAGAGAGAGAGAGAGAGAAGAATTTGCCTTTCATTTATGCTTAAAAGAGATTAAATTAAGCAACAGTTCAACATCACATTTCAATAAATGTAGTTGACAAAACATTACATAAAGTTTCCAAGAAGAGTGTATGATAAAACTCTGTTTAAGAAAAAATGTAATCAACTAAAAAAAGATTGAAAACAGTGGAAGGAGATAAAGCAAGGAGCAATTAGATTAGGTTGGAATCCTATTAAGTAAATGATAAATGAATTTGAGGAGTGGTAGAGAGAAAAACTTTTGGTAAAAAGAAGACAATGTATAAATTCTCCAAATTTTCATATCATTTGAATTTTGATTTTATTATAGGTTGTGTCAAATGCATAACAACAAAATAATAATATTAAATAAATAAATAATAAAAAAACAAAAAAAAAAAGTTGTGGCATAGAATTTAAATAGAGGGGATGCTTGATTCAATATTTCTCAGTGTCGACATACAAATTTTAACTGAACAAATTTCATAGTTTGTTACTACTTATTCTATTATGACATCAAGTGCCTGCATACCGTAATATGATATAATTCATTAAGTTGTTGGACTTTGCTCCCAAAATATTCAAGAATATGTCATTATATTTATTCTCAACAAACTTTTTGAAGACCCAACAATGGGGGAGGTTTTTATGATGATGGTGCCAAAGCAAATGATTCATTACCTCCATTGTTTTTTAAACAATTAGTTCAATTGAATTATGTATTTTTTATTTGTGCATAAATTTGGTTTTAAAAAAGTTGAACATCTATTCGTAAAATTTTTATTTCTATGTTTAAGTGACTTCCACTCTATAGTTTTACTTATGTTCTTATGTTTTGAACACCTATTCAAACAATATGTATTTCTTTATTTCAACAATATATATTTTTTTGTCTTCTTATGTTTTGTTATTGCATATTTGAGTTGTATTTGAACAATCTGTAGTATTTTTTATTTCTAGTTGTTCACTTATTGTCTAGTTCATGATTTGTTTTCTATTTTGACATGCATAAAATGGTCAGATGAATCAGTTGAATAAAGATGAAATGATAGAGACAATATAATGAAAATAATTTTAGAAACTACAATATGCATCATCAATGATACTAAAAAATATATTTCTGCCAGGAATTGTGCATGTCATTCTCATCTACGGGTGACAAATGAATTGCATAGCTCCTCGAAGTTTATACATATATAATTCAAAACATGCTCTCATTTACTGATTTAATTGTAATATCATTATGGTTTGCATGAATCATTCAAATTTCCATATAAGGAAGTATTGATCATCACTTTACATATAATGTCACATAATGAGTCAATGTGAGCTATTTTAGAGCAATTCAATAGTCAATCAAGACTAACAATATTGTCAAACCCATAGATCCCACTTTTGGGCATAAATCAAGAGAAATTCTTTATGATATTAGATATATATCATTCTTTAAGTTACACTTTATATTATATATTTCATTTGTATGCATTTTTTACCCAAAATTAATTGTACAAATAAATAATTCAAATAGGATTGTATATGAGTGGTTGATGTCACATGTTGATGCACGTATTGGAAACAATATTAAAATTACGTATATGAGATATTATGGATCTCTAATATAGAATATCTTAGCATTATGACACTTCAACATATGTTTTACTTCCTTAATGACAAGATGAGAAGGGAGAGCACATGATAATCACATATTGAATTTGTAACTCGGAGATGTGTGCCCTCTCTTGGTTAGTATATTAATGGTTTAACATTGGAAATTAAATTTTAATAATGTTATTATCTAAAATAATATTATCTCGTCGATTGTAGATATCCCTTGTAAGAAGGATTGTTAAAGCAGCTTTCTTATATGAAGTACCATATTCATGATTTTTGAACGCAATAGACAAGTGGTCAGAGGAAGGAATGATATCTTTAACAAAACAAACTCATCACTACATAGTATTATTTAGAGAGCATTCAACATATGAACAAAGTAATGGGTCATACCCTGAGATATGCTAACATATTCCATCAAAATGTAAGTAACGATAGTTGTGACAATGTTAACATTGCATAATTTTATACCAGACATCCATCACGAGATGATATGGATTTTAGGGTCTTAGATGAAGATCTTATGTACATATTTGTTGAAGTATTCAAATCTAATATTGAACAATCATTGCTAGAGGAAGATACCAGAGCTAACGACTTTGACAGGTAGAGTGTGTTCAAGAGATGATCCAATTGAGGGAAGAAATCATGGTTGCTTTAGTGAATGCATTGAATACCTGTAACTGATATTCTATAGTGTCTTTTGTTAAAATTTGGTTTTTTATTGAGTTGTATTAAGGATTATTGGTTGATGCATATTTTTTATTCCATTCATTGAATCTTTAATTTTTAATGTTAGAACTTAAGAGTTTACTATTTTTCCTTATATTTATTGCTTTATGTTAATAATGAGCCATTACTTATTTTTTTATTTATTTATCATAAATATAGTCTAATTTCTTTATTAAGCATTAAATATTGAATTCCAAGGAAAAATGTGTTCATGAATTTCAAATGCTTAAGAATTCTTACTACAACTTTGGAATGTATTGTCTTAACTATACATAAAAAAGAAAATGCATTTATGAGAGGTAGTTTTATTATTTTCATAGAAATAGAACACATGTCAATTGCTAAGTTTTTTGATGGGTTGATAACAATAAGAATTTCACTTTTGATAGTGATCATGTATGTAGATAAGCTTTGGAAAGAAAGTTCTCTCGAAGGCTTGATTGTTTGGAGATGAAGGATAATATCATCATAGAAATACTTATTTTTATATTAAAATCTTTATTATTGTGTTATTATGTGTTAAAGTAGATTTATTTTTAATATTGAACTCTTAACATCTTTTTGAACTACTTAATTTATAGTTAATTACATCTCAAGAGTGGTGGCTCCCGAGAATGCTCTCGATTAAAGTTTTAACTTATATCTTGCACGATTATTGATAAGTTTCCATGAAATAATTAATTTCAGAGAGTCTGACTAATAGATGAAAAATTGGAATGATTTTAGGGGAATTGGAGGATTTGGATGGCCTTGATTAGGGTTAATTTACATGGGCTAAAACTTGAGTTGGTTGAGTTTAATTTCATTTGAATGTTTGTTAGGAATGTATTTAAATTGTTTATGTTACTTTTGTTTAAAATAATATTTTTAAGCTATTTGAAATTGATTATTATGTCGATGTTGGTTTAAAGTACTAGGTTTATTTTAAGTTAGTTTCAAAGTTTATTTTAAGATTATTAATATTACTTTTAAGAATTATTAAGTTCATTACTGAAATCTATTTGAGTTTGCTTAAGGATTTAAGGTTTATTGATATTTTTTAAGGTTGGTTAAAATTTATTAAAGTTTATTAAATTTAATTTTGTTAAAATTTGTTAAGCTTTATTAAGATTTATTAATGTTTGTTAAAGTTTGCTAAAATTTATAAAAGTTTGTAAAATTTACTAAAAGTTTGTTGATATTTTGTTTAAGTTAATTGAAATTTGTTAAGTTAGCTGGATTTGATGAAACTCATCAAGTTAAATTTTCATGCATGAATTGTGCTACCTCATTAATCGTAAAACTATTGTTTTCTCCACACTTCAATCCATTGATCCAAATTACCTTCTGTAAGTTGCATAGTGATCCTCGGTTTTGGTGCTGCCAGATATGCTGCCTCTAAAATAATATTTAAAAGATAGTTTCAGTTTAGTTTCACAATAAGATTAATTTTAATAATTAGGCTATCACGCCGTACACACAAGTATACGTATTGCTCAAGTAATATAGGGCTCTAGTGGAGTCCTGGTTATCGATCCCACGAGGAAGGTTGTAACTTATCAAATTACAACAAAGATTTGAAATCCAATACTAAATTCATAATGCAAATTCAAGTACTATTTAAGTTGCTAGTGCAAATATAATTAAACTAAATTAACTACAGTAACTTTCTAAACTTTTAAGCAAGACTAATTAACACACACTAAGTTTTGTATTGAAAGGTTCAAATATGGAAAAGTATCTTTCCTCCTACAATGTGTCTATGATGAGTGATTGATATAGATTGATAGTAATTTTGTATTGTGCCAAATAGGAGCATTAATATTCTTTACCCTCGTCAGAGTACCCCCTTTTCCAAGTATGAAAAGAACATTGGCAAATTCTAGGCTTAGTCACTAAATCCAAGGTTAGGCTGGGAGGATACTGGCTCTCACTTCAGAGCTCCCACTTATCTTCGCCTAAAGACTAACCCTAGCTTTAGTTAACATACTTTAGGACTAAATTGGGGATTTCAACTTGTCACTCTAAAACCTCCAATTCGACGCCCATCAAACCATATTTTCTTATTTATTTGCACTTAATTTCCATGAACTACGCACTTTATTCATGAACATTGAATGGATTCTCCGCTATTGTTGTAGAACACTTAGTCCTTTCGGATTGGATGTTTCACAACAAATTTTAACAATTCAATTGGCCAGATCGAAAAGTAACTGAAGTTCAAAGTGAAAAATCATCAAAATTTCTTAACATTTTTATGACACATCTAAACTTAATCAACACTTCACCACATCACATTGCAAGAAGAATGACAAGGAAATCTACTAAGAATTCATTAGGAAGATATAACACAACATGAAATTTATACATAAAAGCTAAGTCATACAAACCACAAAAGTAAATACAACTTATCTCACTTTATTCCCCAAGCAAATCCCTTAAAGTTCCTTTGAATCATTTTCTCTCTTCTCTTCAACACTCAATTTCCTCTTTAGAATAGTAAAGAGAAAGTAAACTCTCACTTTCCTCCTTCTCCTACACTCCTTAGAGAAGAATCCCTCAAAAAACAACACTTAACACACAAACTCTAACACACTCTCTTCACTCCTCTTCACTTCTCTTCCACACCACCCCCTTAAAAGTGGCGTCCATAATTGTCTAAAATAGTTTAGAAAAAAATTCTCCAAGAGTTTCTTTAAGAAACCCTTCAAAAAGCATATAAATACATTGAATTTGAGTTCCACCAACATTGGGCGCCGGCAATGCTGATCCTCCTTTTAATTTCAATACTCTCTGGAATTAGGCGCTGGCGGGGCTAGAAAGCCTTTTTCTTGGTTTTGCCTCTTTTTGCTCTAAATTCATTCTTTTTTACTTGCTTTTGCTCCAATCACCTAAAATCATCATACCTACAGCAAAACATGAAGAATACCTTCCTTTAAAGTGCAATATCACAAAAAAGAGTACAAATTGTATAGTAAAAACCTAACATATTTTTATTGTATCACATAGTCTTCACAATCACATATGACATGAAAAATTAGTTTAGTAGTCACCGAACATTATTTTTATGTAAATAAGTGCACTTTGGATTTTTATACATGAAAAATATAGTCTCATAAATAATTTCTTAACACATAAATGTTTTTCAAAATAGACCTTCCATTACATTCATATCATCAAAACCTTTCAAATGAGCTCTTATGTGCTTAAATCAGATTTGTTTTGGAAACTCATTGAGCTGATGATAATCAAGAAACAGAAAAATGATAATTTCGATAATAAAATGATAATTTGGTCATAAATAACTCAAAATGAAATTAGACTTCAAATAAAGTGTTATAAATTCAAATATATACAATGTGATATAATAAAATTAAACAAAAATTCGAATTCAATGTCCACCAATTCAAAACTAAAGCTCACTCTGACTTGAAATATCTTTGTATGGGGCTTGTTTTGATTAAAACCACTTGTACCACCAAATTTCTTGCATTTTTCTCCATCCAATGAGCCCAAGTAAAAATTTTGACCAAAACCACCTTGTAACCACTTTGTAATGACCTTGTAACTACACTTGCACTTCAATTGACCATATCTTGGGCTGGGACCTCTTTTCTCAAGACGGTATAGACCATTAAATTCTTTATGTTTTTTTCTTCAAAATGGCATATAATTGTATTTTTGATAACCACTCTAACTACTTTTCCAAATTACTTAAATACCCCTTCCTTTTTAGAAAAATTCAACCATGTCATTTTAAATCCAACTCTCCATTCTCCTTCCTTAATCACTCCATCCAGCCCTTCTACCTCATCAATCCACTCCCATCCTTCCTATTTGTCCACCTCATCAATCTACACCTCTCTCTCTCTCTCTCTCTCTCTCTCTCTCTCTCTCTCTCTCTCTCTCTCTCTCTCCCTCTCCTCTACTTAATCAAATCCACTCCCCCCATTTTCCTCTCATAACCACTCCCTCCAAAACTCCCTCTCTCCCTTCCAAAATTGTGAACCTCCCTCCCTTTTCCCCCATTCTCTTTTCATCAATTTCTACTAATCCTCCATAATCCGAGTCCTCTCCTCCACTCTCCCATCTCAGTTTTCTTCCCTCTTCCCTTCCAAAACTGTGAATTCTCCTCCTCTCTCCCCATTCCACTGTTCAATCATCCAAATCAAAGACATCAACCAAGGGAATGTGATCATATCAACGGAAGAACATCAAAAGCAAGGAAGATCACAAACAAAAAAAGAAGTTAATTTTGTACACAACTCTTGGCCATTAAAATTCAATAAATTAGCATGAAAGTGAACTACACTTACTTTTCTTCATTCTAATTCAACTTTGCATGAAAATTAACCATCAAATTCATTTTTTTCTTTTCTAATTTAAGTGTTGTATGAATTAAATCATGATATAGAGTTTTTTTTTAATTCAAGTTTTGCATGGTAAGCCATTAGGCTTTTACTTCCTTTGTTATGTATTATGTGTACACTGAATTTTTGCATGCATGGTAAACCATAGTGCTTTTAATTACTTTTTATTGTATTGTAGTTTGCCATGATAAATCATAGGGATTTTGTTTATTTTGTTTTTTATTATGTGATGACTACCTTTTGCGTTACACCTTTTTCCTTGAACAAAACCTAAACAATCTAAGACAAAAAAAAATGAAACTCTAGACTACCCAAACCACCAATGCCGAAAACCCACCCAACTAACTTATTAATTCTAAACCCATTAACACAGATAATGACATACACTAACTCATACCACTCTCCCTCCCCAAAAAGTACCAACTCACCCATTTAACCCATTAAACCCAATATAACCGTGACCTAAATCAATTAAACCCAACCTAATCGAGACCTAAACTCATTAACTCACCTTATATAAAATCCCAAACCCATTAATCTAACTAACTCACTAATCACACTAAGCAAACCCATTAACCCACTTAAATTACCAAATCTAAAACCTAAACACACTAAAGGCACACTAACCCACTTAACCCACTCCATACAAAATCATAACCTATTTAAATTACTCTATTCGAATCCTATATGACCCAAACCTAACTCTAAGGCACCAAAACCTAGTCCTAGCCAAACAAAACCCTAACCCTAATACTTTACCGAGACCTTAAAAATGAATAAAAGATGGAAGTGAAGGAGGAGGGGAAAATGTGAATATATGTTTATTTTTATGTGATAGTACAAAAGAATGTTTATGCGTGAACATGTTTAAATGTGTGTTTATTTCGGTGGAAGTTTGCTTTTCCTAAACCTAACTTCAAACATATATTTATAAAAGTGTGAGTATAACTTGCATTAAAATATGTGCATGTATTTTTGAGAAATGTTTTATGTTTAAAGTAATGTGCATATGAGTGAGTGTGCATGTAGAAAGACATGAAAACTTTACGTGTTTACATGAAAGCTTGTGTGTTTACTCCATGTAAAAATTTATGTGATGTTTTAGTTTGTCTCATGTTAACCCAAGCCAATTTATCCTCCATGTCTAGCTTATTTTAGTCTATGGAAAATCTATGTGATAACCAGTTTCCATGTAAAAAAGAAAAAGAAAGAGGTCCCATTTTAGCATATTTGGTTCAGGTCCATATTTCATGCTTAAAATGGGAAACAAAGAAGAAACCAATCCATTCTAGCTTATTTTAGCTTAATTTTTCATACAAGTTGGATGAGATTTTACATTTAAACATCATGCAAGTTGGACAAGCCTGTTGACCTAACATTTGTTGAGGTCTAGTCTTTCTTTAGAATAGCCTAGGGCCTAGTCATAGGACTTTCCTGGTGACTACCTTAGAGGACTAGTGATGGGACCCTCACCACATAGAAAATCAAAACACTTCTTTGCTTCACTTGAAGTTTTCAAATGCTTAAATTCTAAACTCTAAATGCTTAGGAGGATGAGACCAAGCATTAGGAAACTCAAGGGGAGTTCCCTATAGGGTGGTTAAGCAATAGGACTTACCCTGGGTGGTGTGGGGGAGGCTCACACACACATTACACTCTCACACACACCTCACAACCCTAAACCAAACTTCTCCACACTTGATCCCCTACTCCTTTGGAAACTCATGTGGGTGGTTTGCTAGGGTTTGGCTAGTACCAGCACATAGAGGATCCAAATGGTGAATTCCCTTTGTCCACGACTCAAATGGGTTATCAATCTCATTCAACTCCAAAATTTACCAAAAATCTTAATTTTTGACCCCTTTGCCCTAAACTCTACCAAACGACCAAGTTACCCCTAAAGCCATAATTTTGCCCAAAATTCTCAAAATCAACCAAAATAACCAAAATCTCCCAAAAATCATCCAAAAACATCCCTCACTACTTAAAATACCCAAACACATCAAATATACCAAAATTCCTAAAATACCCTCAAAATACCGAAAATTACCAAAATGTCCCTCCTAGCCCAAAATTTTCAAAAAATTTCTAAAGAATTCCCAAAAATTTTCAAAGCCCTCAAAATATTCCCAATTTCAACTTAAACCACTTTATTTGACCCAATTTGACCAAAACCCCCAAATTACCCCTTAAGGCCCAAAATATCTAAATCACTCCCAATGTCCACCAAATTGACCTCAATCTTGCCCAATTTCAATTACAAACCAAAATTCATATTCCCCAATCCCAATTGAAACTAAATCCAAGTCCAATTTGACCCAATTGCAAGCTCAATTTCAACCCAAACAAAAAAGTCCCAATTTTGACCCTATAGACCAATTCCCAAAATTGAACTAACCTAATGTCAATCAATTTCCTCCAAGTTTGAATTCTAAACTCTTCATGACAATCCCCTAAACAATATTGAACCATCAATTACCCTTAATTTGAGCCCAAAGTTCATCCAAGTCCAACCAAACCTAATATCCCCAAATTTCCCCAAATGTGTCACATACCCAAATTCCACCAAATTGAATGCCTTAACCCTTTACACCCAATTAATGTTGGGAACTATTTATGAAATCCCCATAGACCATTTGGAACCATCAACTGACCTTTGACCCAACTCTAGCCTAACCTAAACCTAAGCTAACCCAACATGCCCAAAATTGACCAAATACCCAAATCAAGCCAAATCGATCCCCCAAACCTATTTAAAACCACCCCAACCCTCTTCTAAACACTTTATGACAATCATATACATAATTTTAAACAATCAATTGGAACTAACCCAAGTTTAAATCCTCTATCCCAGACTTTGATCAACACCTGAAATCTGTCCTGGTCGAACTTGGGTCTAGACATTTCACCAAGGCAAAAGGCTTCATATGGAGGTCCGTTGAGATCAATTTAAACCACAATCTTTGATGGTCAAAAAAGGCGTGTGCACAAATCTAAGGGGAAACTCTGCCAAATTGTTCCCGAAGCTGATTGCAACCTCCCTAAGCTCATTCCAGCCACTTCCCTGTCGTTTCCTCTACTGCTTGAGCTCAAATTTGAAGCTCAAAACCTTGCCAGAACCAGGACACATTCCATTACCACTCTACGCTGAACTAAAATCAAATTAACTGCACCCACACTATCCCCACACTGAAAGAAGAAGTTCCCCCATCAAAGCCCCATTATTTGAATTATTTAAATCAACCCCCCTTTAAAAATCCATACCTTGGTGTAAAAAAATCAGAAAAATAAAATAAAAATACTCTCTTGCTCAGTGAACAGAGGAGAATAATGTGGAGATGGTTTCAAGTTTATTTGAGTTATATTTTATTTTTAATTAATTTAATGTTATTTTGAGTATTTTAATTCTTTATTTGCATAGAAATTTCACCATAGCTTGAAATTTAGGGGTTTTGTTCTCTCTGTCATAAGGGATCTTCCCTAATTTTCCTAAGGTCAGGGGAGATCTCTATTTTTCAAGTTATGTGAGTCTATTTTGATATACAAATTATGATAATTAACATACTCATCAGAAAATATAAAATTATTTTGATAGGTTACTTATAACCAGAGGACCCTAGAAAAACATGGAAGTTTGATTTAACTCACTGAGTATAACACTAATTGTAATTAAACCCTAAATTCTAAAGAAGCATAAATTGGATTAAATATAAATGAAAATGACCTAAAAATCATTCTCCATTGTAATTTAATGCCAAGGAAGCTTACCATAAAAATTTCAATTCAATTAGAGTTAATTTAAATAGTTGAATGAATTTTCTAAGTTAAATAACACTTTTAGCGTTAAAATAATTATAATAATTAAAATACACTTCAAAAAAATCTCTAAATTAATTTTGAGAGTTTTCTGTGATCAAAAGAGTCCTTGACAAAATTGTAATTAAAATAAAATTTTCATTTTTAAGTATTATTTTAATATTTAAATAATTAAAAATTAATAAAATTTACAAAATAAGAAAAGTTGATGGAAATGTTCCAAATTGCCTCCTAATCACTTAGGAACAATTGGACTAACTCTCTAAATAAAGAGATTAAATTTTATAAAGGGATAAAATTATTTTTAAAGGCTAAAAATGGAATTTCTTTAATTTCTCACCAAAATAATTCTAATAATTAAAAAATATAAATAAAAAAATATTAAATTTTGTTCTCTGGGATCGCTGACCTTAGAGAGATTTATGAAAAATATAAAACACAATTTTCTAATTAAATAATATTTTATAATTAATTAATACTTTAGAACTCAAAATAATTAAAATAATTAAATTAAAATAAAAAAAAATCTTGTCATTTGGTCCAAATGGTCCTCTAGTCTATGTGAACCTTTAATAATTTTGCGAGGGACAAAAACTTTATTTTGATTAAGTTATTGAATTTTCTTTGAAAATCTCTATTTTGCATAAAAATAATTATATAAATTAAATTAAATTAAATTAAGTTAAGAAAAATCACATTTTCTCCTCTAATGCCTTAATTAACCCATGAGTGGGGCAGCATAAAAAATTTGTAGTCATTTGAATTAAATTTGATTAATTCTGGAGTGTTAAGGCTTTAGGGGTAAAGTTGTAATTTTGAAGAATTTAGCCTTAATGAATATTTAAGCTTAATTAAAGTGTGAAATGAGTAATGAATGATTTTAATAAACATGTTTGAATGATTTTAACTCTATTATTTTTTAAATTTTCAATATATTTTTTTAACATATTTTGATGGAATTTTTTTCACACTTTATCTTACATGTACAAATTACAACCTAAATCTATTATAAAAAATCAATTTTTTATAATTATCATTCTTGGAATCCCTCAATCTTTTATCAATCAGTTAACATATTTTCTTTCTTACATAGTCATTTAAATATTCTCATTCCGGTGCTATTCAAGCTAACTACGAAGTATCTTATTACAGAGTGAATATTAAACTTATAGGTATTGTACTAAGTCCTTATATAGTTATTCTAGGAAGATTTACATACATATAACTTAATTCCTATGTATTTATATATGCAACACCTAAACTTTAACTTTTACATACTATCAGCTTTCATATGCATAAAAAGTGTATTTCACTTTTAAAAAGTTAAAATGGTGTTATTTCCTTAGCAATGTGACATATTTGACTGATATAAATATAAAATTTAAATTATTAGAATTTAGATCTGTAAATACGTAGCAATTGGGTGGCATGTATAGAAATGCCCATATTCCTTCTGTTTGCTTCCACACGAGAAATATTTATGTACGAAATCCAATAACCTCTAAATAACTCCCAATAACCTACTAATAACTTTCGCGGTTCATTCTTCATTTTTTTGGTGTGTTCAGAGGTATTGTGAGATTATTGGGGGTATTAGCCCTAATAACACCGACATAAATCTCCAATACCCTCCGAATAACCTTCATACTCACATAGAACTGTTTGCCTACTCCGTACGTAAATATTTCTCCTCTTCCACACACTCATTTACTAATTCTCATCTCTATCAATAATATTTAGAACATTTGAGCACCTGATCTTCTTCAATAAATAAAAATAAATTAATCCATAGGACTACGTTTCAAGACAAACAATAAAACAGCTAAAATTCAACCAAAAAAAAAAAAAAAAAAAAGAAAAAAAATTGAAAGCAGGAAGATTATGGGGTAGGATCTCGTCATCAAATCTTGAAGTTATGCATTACAGGATGCACCTTTCTTTGTGGTCCTTTTGGCTCCAATTCCGTATCTGCAACTAAATCACCTCACGCTGATTAGAAAGTGACTGTTACTCGGCCCATGTGAGCCCTATTCTACCACGTAAACTTCCCATGAAGTCCGTTCCACACTTCCATATCTACAAGCAAGCTTGCACCGAGATTAATAATTTATTAGCAGGTTTGAAAATGTGGAAAAGACTAGCTATTGTCAAACTTCTTCCGGATCTGTTTCTTCGGCCTTTTGGAATTCTAGGGTTTGTTTGATTGCATGAAAGAAGAGGTGTGGGAAGGGAGAAGAAGGGAAGGAGGGGACCATGC